>OX388166.1:9349034-10549034 GCA_947579745.1 Apocheima hispidaria | reverse complement strand
GTGATTCAGTCTTTAGCCTGCGCGTAATTTGTTTCAGATTAGCTTTAGCACTGTTTGGAATCTTATCTATTGTATTGTTTATAACTTAATTATCGTTGTGGTTGATTTTATAATTAAACACTTCGATTTTATCAGCTAAAATGGGATAGGAATGGACTCTTCATTTCGGTTTTATAATAAATATATATCCCAGTTAAATTTTCTTTTTCTTTGTGCAATTATTTCCAGTTTAGTATAAAAAGTTTGGATGGTTTGTTCATACATCGGAAGTTCATTATCAGCAGTATAATATGAAACTTTGCTATTTATTGCCTTGACGTCACTAGTCTAGACATTTCTAAGACTCAATATTTTGCCATCAACATGGGTGTGGCTGGTCAAAAATATTTATGTAAATATACCGTGCTCCTTCAATACTTTTCGACAGCGCGAGGTGAACGGCCGGCTCTCGGAGCTGCTATAAATCTGGCCATGTGAATTGTATCCTAGTTGAATGGAAGCTAATGATCTGGTAAACATTTCATAGTTAGTTGGTTAGTCACAGGCAACCGTAGACGGGGCTCGAGCGCCCACCCGCGCGCTTTGACGACTGCTTTAATGATCCCTGTTTAACTGCAAACAGAGGTCGTTTCTGTTTTAAACTAAAGCGCTTTTGTTTTTGTTAATACACCTATTTATTTTATAGCGGTGGATGTTTAACCTCATTTGAGCGCTGTAAATGTATCCTCACACAAAATGTTGCACGTAATAAATGGTCTATCGTTACCGAACAAAAAATATAAAGCTCGGATTGCATACCAGTTTTTGTGGAGTTTGGTGATTATGTCATGTCTATTTTATTTGCTGTCCAACAGAGCTGGTTTGAAGTTCACAATAAGCGTAAAAAGATTCCAGTTTTTGCTTAAGTTTCCTTATGCGAAGTTTTGTGTCCATTGAACTCCAGGGTGAATGTGCCAAATAGTTACATGGGCGTCACGCCTACGCTAGTTTAATATTTAATGTTGACATCTTAGATTGCTGTGAGCGAAACTTGGATGGTTATAACTTAGTATTATTCATTGTTATGCAGTTCATAGTCTAGAATTTACTAATCTTACTTTGTAACATTTATGACAAGCCCATTGATAATAATAACTGTGAGTCGAGCGTTGTACTACGATAGACGGTGGCTTTGCTATCGGAAACGACGCTAATATCAATTAAGTATATTTTTACTTACGAGCTTTTATAAAATCCGTTATTGGTACTTTTGGTAGTGTAAGTTGATCATAATGAGTCCAAACTTCACCAATCTACTGTTAGTTACTGAGGAGTTCCGTTTTCCACCTTTCGTGTCCATCATCAGATCAGCTCGCTGTCATAATATTGTATTGTCATCGAAAATTGACATGCACGTTAAATTTCAACTCAACTGAACAGGGGAAACTGGTCTAATATTGATTTGCAAGATTTGACC
Source organism: Apocheima hispidaria (assembly GCA_947579745.1). Classification (NCBI taxonomy): domain Eukaryota; kingdom Metazoa; phylum Arthropoda; class Insecta; order Lepidoptera; family Geometridae; genus Apocheima; species Apocheima hispidaria. The sequence continues at coordinate 10,547,578 of OX388166.1, read as the reverse complement.
TTAACATATACATACATATATAGATATACATTGCAAGTTAAATAAAATTATGAAGATTTTTATTGTATAAAAAAAGTTAAATATTTGAATTTGATTCTATTCTAATTCGTATCTCTATTCTATTTAAAAACATTGCAAATGTTTATAGTTCCTATTACAGCACAATTTCAGGACTATTAAGCAGTGGGCTTATCCAATAACTCTGAAAGCGATAGCGAGAGTTGCGCGATCGGGACCGCGCATAGCGCGACTAAGTTTGTACGAGCGAGATGGTATGCTCTCGCAATCAGAATCACGAACGTTTATTTTTTGGTACGAACGTTTTTATGATGTTTAGACCTGGAAGATGGTTAGGTAACGGAAGTCTTAAATGTATACTAGTAAACTCATCAAGTTTATAATAATTCGATTCCTTGTGATTGAAAACCAATTATTTAGTTTTTTTAAACCAGATATTATCAATCGCCAAGTCATTAACACTTATGGGGCAGCGTAAACAAACCATCGAATTCGAACCACTAAACAAACCGTCCTTCAAAAACCGGATCGGAACCGGTTCTTGTTTTGGCAGCGCCAAATATTTCCATATTATCGTCATAACAACCCATGCACATAATTTGTTTAGAGCCGTGGAGTTCAGTACTGAATTATTGAAGTCGTATAACCATGCAATGTAAAATGCAAGGGGTTCGTGCTTATAATTAACGCGATCGTTTTGGCGCCATGATTCATGATCGTAATTAGTAAGTGCAGGTTCTAAGTACATGCGAACCGCTGTAGGGGCAGTTACGTCATTATAGAGGAATGTTACAGCAATTAGACTTTACAGCATTAGTCCGGCTTAAGTACTCGTGGTAGGTATATAAATAAACGTTGAAGCTTGTGGGTTGAATAGTAGAAAGCTGATTTTCATATTTTTATCACAGTATGGTAACTAGTTTTTACTCGTGACTTCGTTCGCGTGGATATAAAAAAGGTATCTTATATCCGTCCTTGTGATATACAGTAACTCCTTAACAATTTTTATCAAGATCCTTTCAGCCGTTTAGCCGTGATAACGCGACAAAAATCCAGACAGAGTGACAAAGTTACTTCATGTAGTTCGCTAGGTGGCGTTGATCCATTGTTTTTTTTTTTGACGTTTTCTATGGACGGACAGTTGTAATGTAGGGAGTTCTGAATAGCGCAAGCAAAGTTTTTTCCTCGAGACGATCGTATTCTTTTTTGTACCTCGAAGCTTCATTGGTCCAGCAGGCCTAGCACGGGCGCCGGGATAAAGTTATGCCCATCCGTTTTCTTCGCGTCAAGTTGATAAAGCTAGAAAATGGATACATCCGTCTCGTTCTAAACATGGTGGACAACATTTTATCCCGGCGCCCGTGCTAAGCCTGCTGATACGACTGCGGCTATATCCCTCTGCATTGTAATATTAGTTAGGATTAGCCTTTACCCGCCGCATTATCTGAGCTGTGAACAAAACATAGCTTATGTCACTCGGTGATAGTGTGGATTTCTATTATAGAGTGCTTTTCAAGTCCCACGGCAAACAGCGGAACTAATCCGATCTCATTCACGCTACCTATCCGTCGCGCGATGACAGCGCCGTGTCTGGGGAACTTTTTTCATGGAAGGCACTCTAGAAATATTTTTTCAAATCGTACGAGTACTCGTATTTCTGGAGAAGCCCCCTAGAAACGAACAAACGAGATTACGTTTCCTATATACTTATATTAATAATGCAGATAGTGTCATTATCAATCTTCAATATATATTTAACTAGTTGTCATCCGTGGCTACGGCCCGTGTAAACCCTGTAAACGAATTACTAATGTCATACTATGAAAATTGACGTGGTTTTGACACATTTTGTTCTAATAAAACGGGAATACATATTAAAATAATATATTAAAATTGAATCGGTTATTCCGACTATAGTTTCGATCACATTCGGTGACCTTTATCAAGGAATGCTAAGCTTGACACGCGCGTGACCTCGTCTTGCTTTGCACTCAGTGCAATGAATACTATCTATAGGTTTGTGATTTTGCTTCACTCAACTTACTTACTTTTTAATCTTATTCGTTAACATGAACATGTTACTGTAATGATTTACTATACTGGACGTCTTTATAAACCCCACCTTCCTGTTTAATTTGAGTCTATTGATAAAGGTTTAATCAAAAAATAAGAGCCCCTGTCTATCGACTCTCTTACTGCACCTGTTCCGATTTCATAATGGCCCTTTTGAAAAAACGTTCTTTCATTGGGCCGTTTTTTTGCTGCTCTATAAAGTGTGAAGACCTTTCCATTGTCAGTCACCATAACTTATTCCCATATTTTAAAATCGAATGAGAATATCGTCCAGAATCCAGAATTATTTATTTTCCTGTGTTAGTTAAGATCGGAATTTTTCTAGTGATATTTGCACACAAGATGGAAGTGTTACTGGGAAGATTATTTTTATGTTTAATGGGTTTTTTTTTACCCTTCTTTGATTATTTATATATTTATGTTGTAGACACATGTTTTTTTTTTTTTTTTTTACCTTGTTATTTTGTTTTTGTTTACCTTTTGTGTTATATTAGATCTACTTTTTAAGGATGAACCTGGAGCCCACGACACAGGCCACCTTTATTTTTTCTATTTCATTTGTAATATCGGTGCTTTTATCTTGTATCTAATTTCTAAGTTTTTTCCTAGACAAACAAATTTCAATTTTAGTATGGTGCAATAAAATCGACATATTTGACGCTTTGAACATTTAAAAAAAAAAAACAATGTGAACATGAACTTGAGGCAGCAGAAACTATTAGGTGTAACAGGATATTCTACAAAATAAAGTTAGATGAATTTAATTCAACGAAAAGTGAAAGGGAATTTAGTGAGCTTCCTTTTCATATACAAAAACATTTTATTGGTATGTGATATGGGAACTGAATACGGTAATTAATTGAAATAATGTTTATTTGTTTATTAGTGTAACTGTTATAATTCCCCAATGCGAGTTCATAACGGTGAGTCACACTTTTGGTTAACTAATAACTTACATCGTTTCAATGCTATTAAATAAAAATGTATCGCATATAGTTCAGCTCATTAAGGTGCAACGTTTCGCTCGTCGCGCGAAATTCAAATTTTGTTCCGTTTTTTTTACAATTACAGCTTAATTACTCATCGTGGATTTATTGAAACCAATTTTGCGCCAATAAATAAATTGTTTTAAAAAAATACGGGTAAAATGATCACCTAGATAACATTGGTTTTGCTACAAATCTCAATAAGCTGATTTTCATCTTGGTTTTTGGTTTAGTGAGAGATGTACTTATACTAGCTTTCAACTTGAATTTTTGGTTGGTGTAATTTCTTGAAACAATCTATTTATTATCGCAAAATTAGTTTTCATGAACCTACGATGATTAATTAAGCAGTAATTGACAAAAAATGCAAGAAAATTTGAATTTCGCGCACGGAGCGAAACGTTTTCAACTTGTTTGTCACAGTTTTATAAAGAAATCAGCATTATCACTTTTATGCTGAATTGAAAATCAAACACAGACTTGTTGAACAACAGTTGACATTGCAATACAACTGCATTGCGAAGTTGTTTACTGAACGAAGCAAAGCTAACAAAGTACTTTACAAGTCTGAGCTAACGTTGGTCAACCACAGTTGTCTAGTGTTAAAAAAAATGTTGTAACAGTTCTTAAAGATTGGTTAGTTGGAAAATTCTCGACGCTTGGTCATACATACATACATACGGTTCTACTCGTATTTCTCAATTACATCCTGTTGACTTCGCTGTTTTCCGATTTCGAATGTCAGGGCCACTGAGCGATATGGCATTGAAATCGTGTAATCGACCTTGTCTCAGCTAGTTTGGGCTTTAACTGTGAAAAAAAAAACGTCTAGAACTTCAACTACAAAGGTACCCCTGTAATATTACATAACATAACTATTGTCAAAAAACTGGCGCCCGGGTTATAAAAACCCGGTAACTTGTACCCCAGGTATGTAAACAAAATTTTTCATAAATTTTCTTACTAAGTAATACGTGACAAAAGTTATTTCGACAGAAGTTATGCTAGATACTGATCCTATACAACAAATGTATCAACTTTCCAAAAAATACTCGAAATGTAATGTTTACAGAAATACAAAATACATTGCGTGTGAGCAGAAACTTTACATCTTACAAAACTGCATTGCATCAACTGATTGCCATGCGTTTGCATCGCTGATGTTTGACGGTTTGCCAACATTTGTATGGCAATAAGTTTATGGCTTTTAAATTATTCTTGAGACGCAAAAATACTAAAAAACTTTGTCGCAATGAGAACTTTTTAGGTCGTGGATATTTTTAAAAAGACGTGATGATGTTTATTTAAACATGGTACATAAACATACGTGTGCTGTTTTCGACGCCAAGAACGTATAGGTATATTTCGCAATGCCAATAATGGGTACTTTTATTTAAAGTTATATTTTTTACTAACAGAAAAACGCATTGAAGAGCATTTGACATGAATATAGTGCCACCTGAAGGAATAAAAACTTTGTTATTTATTATGAAAATTAACCCAACAGACATGAGTCCAAGATCAACAAGCTCATAGACAAGTGTGTAATGTTGACACTTGACACTCTTGCTAATACGCCATTTACTCGTTATTCTATTTTTTCTTCATTTTCAATTGTGAAGTTTCACGCAATTCAAACATTTTTGAAGATAAACTTCACAGAATAAATAGAAATCCATCGTTTTTAAAAACGGTCTCGAAAGAATACAAGTTTTTGAAAATAATACAACGGGAAAGTGAAGAAGTCATGTCGCGACATGACTTCTTTACTTTCCCGCCAAAACTCCCCCCAAATGTTAACTATAAATGTTCTTCATCATCAGTCATCCATTTGCAACTTTGTACTGATGTTATTTTGTATGCCACCTTGTACTTTATGGAAGCCATAGACCACCTGTAATCTGACTGCCTGCACGTTAGGAGCAACCGCTGTGGCACGCGCTTATTAGGTAATGCAAGGTCGCTTTCTATCGGAAGCGTAAATAATCTAACGCCGAGCATACACGTAGCAAGTTTTTTAATACATCGAGGGACAAGCAAGACTCAAGTCGCTCGTGATGGTAAGAAATTTGGAAAAAAAACTACACTGTTTTCTTTCACCGATAAGCCAGTGATATATATCCGTTCGTAACTTCCAAACAACTCATTGGTCTCGTGGAATCTTATATCCGCGACCCCACGAATGTGAGGCGAACGTGCTCCCACTGGGCTACCACGACTTCCACCGCCACCACGGCCGCGCCTAACGCCAATGGCATTCCATTTATGAAGTAGGTACATTACTACTACCGCGCATGGAATGCCATGCGCGTTAAGCACGGCCGTGGTGGCATGCGCTTGGTACGTAATACAAGTTTGCTTTCTAACGGTTTCCAGCTACTTGTGTCAAACTCGTAGTAAGTTCCCACATGTCTCGAGTCTTTTAATTAGTTAGTTTATAATTTATACTCACCAATCACACTAGATACCGCATTACGAGATTCATTGTTCCTACAAAAAGTCGCCAAAGTTTGAGGAAGGCGCGGGTCGCGGGGAGTGCGCCAAGCTTTCTCATTGGCTATCTCAAGGTTACGCCTACTCGCGCCTAACAATCAACCAATCAGAGCAATTTCTTATAAGTGTATTTAGACTGATGCGCGGTGCGCTTCGAGCGTCCTGAATGCAGAATTTAGGGTGTGATCTGTGTTTATACTGAATGGTTATTGCAACGTCGGACTCTCGAATTCGCAGGAGGGAACTCACCAAGTACTTCCACATGTGGAACGCCGGCATGTCAGGCACGGCCGGGATGGGGCTTGTTAGGTAATGCAAGGTCGCTTTCTAATGAAACTAGTTCTTACGCCGATCTTACACGCAGTAAATTAGAACGCCACTAGCCTCGCGTGTTCTTAGAACCACCGATATACAATGTCGCCCATCGGCAAGTGATCGCCCGAAAAGGGCTTTAGTACTCATCATTACGAACAATTTTTACTATGCAAAATCTGCTGTTCCATAGAAAAATGTCAATGAGACTCGACAAAATGTATGGAACAGCAGATTTTTTTCTCGATTTCAGAGTTGGTCCCATAGTAAAAGTTGTTCATAATGATGAGTACTATAAGCCCGTTTCGGGCGGTCACTTGCCGATGCCATGTACTACGCGCTAGATGTCGCGATCCGAACACTCTGTTCGACTGAACTGCACTGCAATCAGTACTCCTTACTACAGTGTGGCTTCGACATTCACGCAATGTGGATACGAGAATTCGTACTTTAGTTTTAACTCACCAGCATTTGAACAAAAGTTTTCACGAGTACTCTTATCCAACGGTAAAATATGTTATTACGTCAATGATGATGTCATAAAAAAATCGGTAGAGCTCTATAGACAGTTTTATGGTATCTATAAGATTTATCTTAAGGCGAGGTCCAATCGCAAAACACCAAAGAATAGCATTTTTCAGCGCTTTGTTTGAAGTGACGAGATTACTTAATCAGGTGCAAAAAATACTGCAGATAGAAAATAAAACTGAAATTACGTTTAACCGAATAAAATTTCGAAAATCAATCTTAGTTACAAAAAAAAAAACGCAAAATGACCCCCTGAAAAACTCTTCTTAAATCAAATGCTCTGAATTTTCAGTGGTAACTACAAATTTTCTTTTACAAATTAAATATCCACGCTAGTGGTTTAAGCGGCGAACCAGGTAGTTTTTTTATTTGGTTTGTATATTTCCGATAAACGGCAAAAAAGCAATGAAAAACTACAATTTACCGTTTTCTGATCAAGTATTATATGCGATTTTCAACTTTAAACCTTAGAACTTTGAGCGGGACAGTACTCATTTCAAATCACGATCAGTCCTCGCCTTAAATACGATACGAATTAGTGTGACTAGAATTGCAGATAAGGTAATCAAGAGTTATTTAGATTCTCATGCCAATTGTTTTCTATCTCATGCCTATTAGTGTTGATGGGAGTTTAATCATGGGAACCTTAGATTTTGCAGCCGTGAACCAGTAGAGGCTGCCAGTAACTTATACTAATTCAAACGAGGCTTACTCGGATCGAGATCAAAGTCTTGCGCCTAGAATCGTAGATGTTTGTGTTTACATTCTGCTGCAGCCAATTAAGTGTTAATGGGACTTTAAATACGTTTTTCGATTTATCTAATTCTAAGTAGGGGTGATAAGACGTGCACTGACGTCCCGCTAAGGGTGTATTGTGCATTTACCCCGCTGCCAGCCTACTCAAACTAGCCCAGCGGAGCACGGCCTTGGGTCGCTGGCATAACTGTTCCACTCCTGTTTCGTCAGATGTATTTAGTGCATTGCGTGATGCGACGCCACTGTACTGTGCAACGACCTCATACCTCATAGACATCAGCAAACTTATTCACAATTCAAACATAGCAGTGCTATAGCTGTACTACACGAGGGTGGGTTACTGGACGCCGATTGGCCTGCCAAATCGATACTGGCGTGCCATTGGCCAACGGATCTTTTTTTAGGCACTCCATGTGCAATGTAAATACTTACATTGCATAGCATAAGAATTTTCTCTTATGCTATACAATGTAAGTATCTAGTCGTTCGTTTTATTATTGTCTCTTACTAAACCAACGTAGACGATGCATTGTGGGGTTCCTACTAGTTTACAATAAAATTAACTTATCGTGACCGGAAATTATCGTTAGGTAATAATCTATACTTGGAAGTAGGAACTACGACTTACACTCAGTAAAGATATATCTATGGTAATTTTATTGAAAAAAAATGTATTATGTTAAGTATACACATACAAAAGACAATAGACAACAATACGTTGTTACATGTGATTATGAATGGTGATGATGTCGCGAGTTCTCAGTTCAATGTCCCGAACTGAAACATCACGATCTAGACAACCTTTTCATCGATTTTACTCATATTCAAAATTCTTGTTTAGAATTAAATACTGAATGCTTATGCCAAATATTATCAAAATCTGCCGGTAAATGGTGACACAGCACACTTACCCCTTTTTGGGGAAATACCCCACCAATCAAAAATCGCCGACAACTAAAATTTAAAAAAAGCCTTAGTACCTGTACATAGTACATACCAAGTTTCGTCAAGATTGGTTGAAAATACGACCTGGGCCCGTACCATGAGGTGCGTATTGCGATCATTGTTAGGCTCAGCCGACGACACTGCGCGACCTTACACCTTATTGCGCGGCGATACGGTTCGCGGTCGCGCAGCGTCGTCGACTGATCCTATTAATCATCGCAATAAGCACCTCACAGTATGGGCCCTGTACGCGACTACCAACATTCGGACAGCTGAAAGCAATTGTAGAATTGCGATTGTGCAAAAAAGTTTGTGCTCGCGAGGTCTAGTTTTCACAGAACTACTAGCATTAGTTAGGATAAACTTCAAAAGCACATTGTATTCAACATAGTCATAATCCAGTGAAAACTTTGAATACAACTTCCTAAACAAGCAAACTGATATCGACTAATTAACATGAACAGCTCCAAATAGGAAGTAGTTACCTTATTTGTGTCTCTCGCACGATAAGCCTTAGGGCCCTTGTTATCAAACGAGTTTACTGGTTAGTCTACTATTGTCGCTTTACAAACACGAACGTATGTGGAATCTAGTCGGGACTTTGTATTTCTTTGTCAAGACTTTCCGTCTTTAAAGAAAGTGCAATTTCTTCAGATGTTGGCAAAAGCACTCATCAGAAAGTGGCTTGTGACAAAAAATACGTCAGATAATTACTATTTGCGACTTATGCAATTCACATTAAAAACGAATCAATCGTTTGCGTGTGACAATGACAATTGCATTACAGTGATATTTAGTGTATAAAAGCTTTTGAAAATATCCTGTTTTGAACTCGTAATGCTAGATTTTAGTGCGTCGACGAGTCCTTAGAATAGTGAATGGCTATGTATGGGACAGGGTCGGACTTGTCTTGTGTGAGGCTGTCAGATCTTCTGAAGGTATTGTGCGGATGGAGTGTAAATGTCAATTATTTTACTCGTTTTTTTTTATTATTATATACTTTTTCTTATACTTATATGATAAAACGCGCAATGACCTCAGCATCAGCCTTTTAACATCCCACTGCTGGAGTGACGCCCTACCCTCGAAGGGTGATTGGGTCATAACCACCACGCTGTCCCAGTGCGGGTTGGCCGATTCACATACGCTATCGAATTTCTTCTTCAAGCTTCATCACGATATTTTCCTTCACCGAAATGTCAGTGGTATATCCGTACGTAAGTTCCAAAGTAAACATTGGTACGGGCATTGGTATGAGGCGAGTGTATTCGCATTGAGCTACCACGACTTGCAATGACCTAACTAAAACTCCGAATCTAGACACTATTCTCCACTTTATATTAAAATTTCGTGTTGCTACTTTAGTTGAACGACATTGAGTTCACGACAGCACTTACCGTTTTCATGTAATTCTGGTAGATCTAACCACCTGTTACCGCTTGTTGCAGGTTGCATCGCCGTCCACGAGCGAAATGAGCGACCGCGAGCGGTACCGCGCGCCGCCGCAGCCGGAGCCGCCGCCGCACCGCGTGCGCGCCGCCGATCTTTACCCGCGCCTGCGCACACATTACGACGAGCCCGGACTCGACGTGCCCTTCGCGCCGATATGCGGCGAATTCGTACAGGTGAGCGAAATAGATTAGTGATAGTGAGAGTCAGTCAGCTCGTGACCACGTCCATTGAAACTTGGCCGTAACGTCGAGGTATTATAAACTAGTTTTAGCGTGGTTAAGTCCTGATAACAAACATTGTATCCTTAATCAAATGGCGAACAAGAAAGGCCTACGTAATTTGCTTAACATTAAAATAAGTAACAAGCTCCTAGATTATACACAATATTCAAAGAACTCTTATCAGGAAGGATAGAACCTCTACATATACCCAATAATAGTCCACACGCATCGATAGCACGAAACGCATATGCTACCTTTATCAACTGCTGTACAGGATGTGGCGTAATGAAAGTGGGGGGATCGTGATGGTTCAGAAAATCAAAACTTGTGTCTACTAAAAGTGTATTTTTATAAACCAAGCGAACTTCGAACTATAACTTAAAACGAACTTTAAAAAAAGCATAACATGAAACTATGAGTTGAATAATTTTCATACAGGAAAACTTAACCTGCGGCACAAAAATTGTAGTTTCCTTTCGCAAAGCAAATTTATCCAAGAATAATACAAAAATTCAATTCAGAAAATTCATTTACTTATATGCTATCTTGCCACCGAAAAGAACGTCGAAGGTTGAAAATTTCATACAATTTCAAAAAAAAACGAATTACTCGATAACTGAGACATATACAACTACCTGTTACCCGCAACTTCGTTCGCGTGGACCAATAAAAAAAGTAGCCTATGTCCGTCTCCTACCCTTAAGCTATATCTGCAAAAATTCAGGGCGATCCGTACAGCCGTTTAGCCACGATAACGCGACAAACACCCAGACAGAGAGACAGATGTACAGAGTTACACTCGCATTTATAATATTATAACTAGGATTTTTGATTTTCAAAACCATCATGATGTTCTCCTACCTGTGCATACCAGGTATAAGGTTATGCATTCATTACGCTACAGTCTGTATAGTATATGCGTCGATAAAATTTTGTCATCGTATCATCGTAACGTCAATTAACGAAATTGCGGACCAACTGTGTAATAGATAAAATGACATACGCATCCACGATACAGTTGACCTAAAGGTCACCAGGTCGGTGCATCGAGTTGAACGGACTGCATGACTCGCCGCGCCGCCGATAGTATACATCGGTCTATTTCGCATTCCTTACAGTTTGTTGACAGTGTGCTATCAGCCTAAAGATACAGATATGTAGTTATGTACGCTGAACAGTCAATTTCATTACAACTTCCGAAACATTCTTAAAAAATATGAACTAATTGGGATCTATTCACGGAGAATTATTTTCTGGGAGCCTGGAAGAGATCCAGATCGAGAAGGTCACTTGTGGCATTAGTTTCTAAGGTTTTTCTGTATGTGTTGTTGATTTTCTGGTGCTCACAATAAAGAGTTTCTATCTATTCTATCTCTTCACCTCCACTTGAACTCTTGAATCGACATGGCGACTATCTGCTTCTGTGGATTGAATATACAAACACACTAAATATAGAGTTATCGTTCTATCTATGTACATGGGTCGTGTGTCATGCCTGGGGAATGCCTATGTCCAGCCTTGAACTGGTGTGGGCTGATGTAGAGTCCTTAGATTGAGCTGTCTATGGCAAAATGACCGTAAAGTGGGTAATTTAGCTATAGAAGACATAATATGGAAGATTGCCGTCTGCAGTTTATCGAATATACCGATTATTCAGTATTTCTACCGACAAAAGAGAGAAGTAAATAGTAAAAAAAATCCTCTTCTGTGCTTCTACTGAAATGTAAATATTTTCGCACGATTTCTGAGAAAGGGAATATTTTTACCGATTTTACATTTCTGAAGTGAAAACCCGTTTCGTTTCGTCTAATTCACAGGTATCACCAACCATGACGAAAAACAGTAATTTTTGGGGAAATACACTTTTATCCTAATTTTAGGGGTCCCCAAGATTCGACCTCCCGACTTTCACTACAAAGAGGGCAACTGAAAAAAAGTAATAAAGTGTAATAATTTTATTTAATTTGATTTTATGTAATTTGCCCACGACTATGGACTGGTTCCGAAATTAATGATTTTTCATTTAATTTAATTACCGCCCCTGACATTTTGGCGCCCTAAGCAAAATTGGGACATCCGCGCTTGCACGCTACAAAATACAATAGATACTTGAGAACAAGAAAAAGGAGCGAGCGCGAGACCTACGTAGATTCCCGGTACTTATGTGTACCGTAATATGTACTACGAGATACTCGTATCTATTGTGTCTGTACTTTGCCCGGCAAGTAAGGACGTTCTACAAAAAGCGCCATATTGCGTATCAGACGTCTCGAGGATTATTGGTCAACAGCACATAATATGGCTCGGAACCGCATCGCCTTCGCCTCGCACTTTTATTTTTTTGTGACGAGTGGGAAATATTCACAAGAAACCCGACTGCTATGGGGTGCACCCGGGTTACATGGAATTTAACCCATCAAAACACCCCCAGTGGCCTGGCTTGGCGCTTGACCGAGGGCTACGAGATCTCCAGGGGAACGCACTGGAGCCTTCAGCACCACGCTTCCTCCCGAAGCAGCTAGCAGCTGTCCTGAGACACCTAGGCCTACAAGAGCGTCAGCTACTCGACTCTGTCGTCCTCCCCGGGCTCGCTTAGGTAGATGGTTAGAGCCCCCGAGTCCTGAGGTCCCCTTTTAGTAGACTCTTACTACAGGCAAATACACACAATACAATACTACCGATGCCAAATTCTAGTGCCCCGGTATCAGGGGAACTTCGCCTCGCCCTATCGACTTGCTGTCACAATCAGGCGTCAATCGAATGCAGGCCCGTCGTAAGACGCGATTATCGAATGTCAAGTATATGATGTAGTAGCTTACTAAGCGATACTTCAGTAACGAAATCTCTCGTTACTCGATTAAATTGCTAACACAGTTCGAACAAGTGGGCTCACCCGTAACTCTGAAAGCGATAGCGAGAGTTGCGCGAGCGGGACCGCGCATAGTGCGACTAAGTTGGTACGAGCGAGATGGCATGCTCTCGCAATCAGAATCACGAACGTTTCAAAGTTAGAGGATAACCCCCAAGGCTATACGGCTGGTCGAAGGCTTTTCTAAGAGTGAGTTGTTAGTACGTACTACGTAGTACATACTAACTCAGTGGAGTTAAAGTGAAAATTTGAGTTTATTTTCTTCCCTTTTATCTCTATGTACCAGGAGCCCATATCTAACGCGAAGCTTCATTCACAGTGGGTCGGCCGTATGGCGGACGGCGGGATCATCGCCATGTCGAACTACCGCCTCCACGCCCAGCCGAGGCGGCGCAACGGTCCCGGGACTTCGGTGCCCATCCGGCTGATCGACGCCTTGGAGATCAGGGATCTGCTGCATCTTATCGTTCTTTGCAAGAATGGAAGGACGCTCAGGTAAGATACGTTCTATTTATTTCATCAATCATGATTATTTTCACCCGGCTGTCTAAGATGGAGGGTAATGTTTTTGTCAATAACTAATATAATAAGCGGCTTCAAATGAGAAGGAACGCGGAGATCCGGGTGAAGCTAAGAAGCTAACACTTACAAAAAAAACTAAGATAGAAAGCCCGCACATATTAAAAAAAATAAAATGCTAGCTGTTACCCGAGACTTCGTTCGCGTGGTCATACAAAAAAAACTTGGCTATGTGTATGCAAAAATTCAGCTCGACGCGACAAACACCCAGACAGAGAGATAGAGTTACTTTCGGCTTTATTATATTAGTTAGGATATAGGTTTTGTGAAAAATCATGGAAAAAAGATTTTGAGTATGATAGATAGATACATAAACTATTTATTGTTCACACTAGAAATTACATGCAAAATACAAAAATCTACTAACTAGTGTAACAATCGGCGGCCGTATCGCTTACAGCGATCTCTTCCAGGCAACCTTAGCATGGAGAGGATTTATTATTATGTGGGGAAGCTACCTGTAAACCTATATAGATAATCCAGACTATTCGCAGAATTCAGTGGCTAAACACTTAAAAAAAGCCAACTAACAAAATATAAACACAAGCATCAGTTATCTAAATTATGTACTTACAAGTGTTGTATGTTTGCAGTGCAAAAAAATACATAAAACCAGCTGATTCACAGCGAAAACCTGCTGAATGGACGCGTACAAAACATACTGCCATAATAGTCTTATCCGTCAACAAACAAAATAATTACAGTGCAAAGTCCAACTTGGCCGGTGAAGTCGGTCACTCGACTTCGTTTAACTTACTGATCGTTTATTGCATTGACTTACATCGAGTTGTTTTTTTTTTATTATTGACCGAGCTAAGCGAAGGTCTCTGAGTTTACTGGGACAAATCGGCATTTGTATGTTGCCCGATGATAACTTGCGAACCGTTAAGGTCCTTCGACTTTCATACAAAACTATCGACGCCTTTTTAGGCGTCCTACTACGATTTTGAACTGGGCATGACTTAACATAGGTCTAATTTGGCCTCTAAGTATCGCAAAGTCGATAATTTAAAATGTTCATGGCTAGGAAATACCATTTTTCAACCCAATAATTACGACAAATTTTACGAATGTAGTGGTGTGTTCTTTACATGCGAATCATGCGATCATGGTGTGCGTGAAATATTGATGTGTGGGTGCATCTTGCAAAAATCGTGTACACTGGTTGTGCCGCGCGCGCGTCACGCGGTTTACGCGACGTTGCCAGCTTGTCGGAGCGTGTGTGAGCGAGACTAGGTATCCTTGCATCGCGGCTTAGTCCGCGCGCGGCCTTCGATAATTGCGACGTTGCGAGATTCGGTATCGGTGTGCAGTGCAGTGTTTGATTTGGTTACCTAACAACCTAATAATAGTATACACAATTATAATAGAATGCAGCAGACATCATCGTTGCGCTATAGACGCCACCAATATTCTGGCCCAAAAAAGAACATGAAACATGTTCGTGCTCAGCTGAAATATTTTCATGGCGAAGGTGTATCGTAAGTACCTATCTACCTAATTTATAAATAAAAAATATAATCTATATGTATAAAAATAAACCCCTATTTTTCCTAATCACGCTATAACTTGAGAAAGGCTGGAACGATTTTGATGATTTCTTTTTTGTTGTAATCGTAATTGTGAGAACAAGGTTTTTATAAATAATTTAGCGAAGCCGAAGGCCGAGCTTCGCGGGCATCAGCAACTAGGTATATAAATATCGAAGTGCCTAATTCACTTTCAAATTTCAAATTTAATTATTTCCAAATTACAAGTACATTGCAATAAATTATATGACATCAAAACAATATAAATAATGATGTAGCTTGTTGAACGTGACAATGTCGTGCACTAAGAGTAATCTTGTGTCGTAGGTAGCTGCATGTCCTTCGGGAGTTTAGTTAGGTACTTAGTGGTGTATGCGTACTGGATTTATTCAGTGATTTCTTGAAATGGTAAGTGGACTTTACAGGAAACCAAAACATAGGTTACTTATACCTACACCGACATGATAGATACCTATTATCTATTATATTAGGGTATAACTAGGTTAGTACCCACTACCATAGAATCTAATTTTTTTTTATTTGCAGAAGAGAAAATGTTTGGCGTAAAAAAACAAAAAACAACACGGAGAATGAACCCAATAGTTCAAGGTTAGAAGTGTATTTTAGGCGCAAGCCACACTCATCTGACGGAGCGCAGACAAACCGTCATTCACTAAAGAAATTTCAACCTTATCGTCGTTATAATACGATACAAAGGATACGACACATAAGAAACCTAAATTTACGAGTATTATTAATTTTGGTTAGAACTGACCAAAGAAATTTCCTGCCCACGGTAATTCGTTCTTTGGTTTGTTTATCAAAATCCCTTTCATTTATCTTTTTCAGTCATACTAGTACCCAAAAAGAAGATTTAGATTCCGACAAACAAAAAAATGTTTCTAATGGATTGAAACGTCGGCGTAGAAGGTAAATAGAGAGTAATATTATAATTAGCAATTTTTATAAAAACACAATAATTTGGTTTTACCGTTTATAGTAATACAAGAGTGAATAAAGCGTATTTTACCCGACTGCCCAAGATGGAGAGTAATAAGTATGTAAGTATTCATGTAGTATATGTATGTTTGTGTGTTCCTACAGTACCGTCTGTAGCCTAAACGGCTTGACAGATTTTGACGAGAGCTGTGGCTTAACAGATTTTGATATATTTTGAGGACTTTGACACAGGTAACCATTTATATATTTTTAGGGTTCCGTAGTACTACAAGGAACCCTTATAAGTTCGTCATGTCTGTCTGTCTGTCTGAATCCTTTACAGCCTTATAACTTCCAAAGTTATAAACTTACACATGCATGAAATTTTGCACAACGATAGTCTAAGTCACAGGTGAATCAAATACCTCGTCAAACGCGGGTTTTGGTTCGACCTAAAATCACCAAAGTTTGAGGAAAGCACGGGGTGCGCGGAGTGTGACAAATCGTTCGGTTTCATCCGCTATTCTACAGAAACCGAATATTTTTCCGGCATAAGCCTATGTAGCGTAATTCCGTAGCCTATGTGTTTATCCAGGGTATACCAAATACCAAATTTCATTAAAATCCGTTCAGCCGTTCCAGAGTTGAACGGGAACAAACACACTTACATATACTTAACTACTTACATACAAACTTTCGCATTTATAATATTAGTGTGATGTGTACGCATAGTTTTATACGCATGTATATTGTATATATAGATTTTGTGCGCACGAGAGCTTCTATTCCTCTGCCAGCTCCAGAATCGTTGTCACTTTCTCCCTCGGTAAAGTGGATGAACATTCATCTGGAAGCCCACGAAATAGATACCCGTGCCACTGTGGTCTATAATTGTAATAAAATTAGATTAAAAAATATAAATATATAAAAATTAATATCAAAATGTTACTAACAAAGTCAGAAAACCAAAACAAATTATTTCGTAAAAATGGTCAATAGGTACCCCGTATCGTCAAACCGCGGCTCGTGGCGCGCGGCGTTCTCTCTAAGAACGCGCTGCCCTTTCGGTACCTTTGTACGCCCGCCGCCGACGCTCGCTACGCAATGCTGTCTTTGTAGTGTGTATTCTCGTAAACGCGCGAGTGAAATTACATTTTTCTTGCTATTTATCTGTGGTCTAAGTAAAGACATACAGTTTCAAATAATAAAAATAAAACTTCTTTTGAGAACCAACACAGTCGGTAGGTTGCATAAAGCATGAATAACTTGGAAGGAATGTTTGAAGTTTTTATCCGTTATTACAGCATAACTCAAAAAGTAGTTATCACATGTTGCCCGAAATAATTTTGAAAGAAAGTTTTTACTAAGATCTATCAACATGGAAGATTACAAGTTTCTGAGATGCATATTTTAGAAATGGAGGGGGGGGGGAGTACATTGCAAGCAACTTTGTCGGCCCATATTTCGCAAGCAGTTCATTTGATAAAAAAATGTTATAGGAAACCTTAACATCATTTTAAAATACCTATTCAATGATACCCCACATGTGGGGTACAGGCGAAATTTTTTTTTTATCACTACTTTACATGTACTAGCCACCCCATTAATATAAAATTATGTTTTTTTAATTCTGTCAAAATTGTCACCTTACAAAGACCTATTCAACGACACCCATCATAATGGGGTGCAACCAAATATTTTTTTTACCCCCCCTTTACAAGTGTGGGAAAATTTAAAAAAAAAAAGGTTTTTTTATTTTTTGAAACTGTAGGTTCACTACTACTTCGATACTTAGACTATCGTTGTGCAAAATTTCATGCATGTAAGTTTATAACTTTAAAAGTTATAAGGCTGTAAAGGATTCAGACAGACAGACGGACGGACAGACAGACGGACATGACGAACTTATAAGGGATCCTTGTAGTACTACGGAACCCTAAAAATGTCATATGGGTCTCCTAGTAGTATAACTGCCATTACTTCTTGTTGTTTTTACTTGAAATTGACGTTTGATAAAATTCATGAGTAATCTGATATTTTAAATAGGTATGTTTTTTTTAGTTGTGAAGAGGTATGCCCTAAAAAATTTAAGAACAATAAGCCGCTAGAAAATAATAATTCAAGACTGGCAGAAACTAGAGGGTTAGTTTCTATGAAATTATTTCTCATATTTTTTTTGTTTATTTTTTATGTTCATTATTCACTGTTGATTTGTAAATATTATAAAAAGCTGAATATTTTTTTGTAGAGTGAGAACATATGGGAGATCATTACCTATACATCATGTAGAGGCTACATATTTTAGCGCAAAAATAAGCTCTCAGCCATCAACGCCTACTCAACCATTAACACCTACTGAAGCTGTGGAAACGAATTGGCCAGTGATTGATCCGACTACAGCAAGTCACGAACTACAAGTTGAAAAAGTTGTCGATAATAGCTTGAATGGTCTGACAGGCAACAGAATTGTAAATATACAACATGTTCTTCACTGGGCTATAAAACTTGGAAGGCATGAAAGAATGTGCCCAAGTAGCACAGTCGAATTCATTACAGAGTTCCGAGGTGGGTTTGAAAGCATATTTGTTTTCAAATGTAGTATGTGCGCAAAAGAATTCAGAGAGACTAATGACCCTGAAAAAAAGCTTAATACGGGCTTTGTGTGGGGAACTTTAACAGGAGGGGGTTATTATTCGCAAGCTGCACATGCTACTAATGTGATGGACATCCCTACTATTGGAGCAAATAAGTTCAGAGAAATTGAAAATTCACTTGGAGAGTTGTGGCAAGATCAATTGACTGAAGAAATTAAGAAAGTAGGGCAGCAAGAAAAAAAAATTGCAATTGAGAAAGGACAAATCGGTGACGATGGTATTCCATACATAGAAGTGTATGTGGATGGCGGATGGGCTAAGAGATCTTATGGTCATGACTACGACTCAGCATCGGGAATGGTAGTTTTTTTTTAAATTTATTGTACAATAAAATCATTATTGGTGGCTAATTCTATTTGTGTTTTAGGCTTGCATTATTGGAAAAAATACAAAAAAATGCCTGTATCTTGGTGTAAGGAACAAGTATTGTTATCATTGCCAATTATACGAGAAACGAAAAAAAGATATCCCCGCACATAAGTGTTTCAAAAATTATGAGGGATCATCCACAAGTATGGAGGCAGATATATTAGTTGAAGGTTTCCAAAAATCAGAGGAAATGCACGGGTTACAATATCTTTCCTTTGTTGGTGATGGAGACTCTTCTGTTTTTGCCAAATTAAAAGAGAAGGTATCCTATGGACAAAAAATAAGGAAAACAGAATGCAAAAACCATGTCATCAAAAATTACACAAGCGCACTATACAAAGTAACGTGTTGACAAAATGATTATTATTGTTTTAATTTTTATTGAATTTGTATATATTTAATTGTTTTAACTTATTTTAGATACTGGCGAATACTAAATTGCCTCTGTACGGCAGGAAGCTTTTGAAAGCTAGATTATCAAAACTAACTTTGATTTCGAGAAAGATAATCTTGCATAATCGGAATGACAGAATAGCTATGCGAACTGATCTACAAAATGGCCCATCGCATGTTTTTGGTCAACATGACAATTGCAAAACTTATTATTGCAAATTCATTGCAACTGGCGAAACTGATGATAATCTGCTGGGAAATATAAAACTACAAGCTGCTCCCGTTTGGGCTTTGATTTGTGCTGCAAACGAAAACGTTATTTCCAAAACAAGTAGATTATCGAATGAAACAACAAATCATGCCGAAAATTTTATGAGTGTCATTAGCAAGTTCAACTGTGGCAAGCGGATCAATTTACACAAAGCTGGCTCGTATCAGCGCAGAGTACATATTGCCGGTAAATCTCGTAATTAAATTTAACAGACAAATATTTGGAGGAAAGCCATGTGTTAGTTAGAGATTATTATGTATGAAAATTATTTTAAATTATTTTACAGGTCTTTCACAAGTTACTGGACAAAAATGGCATTGCTCTGCATGGAAAAAAGTTACTGCAAGCTCACCAGGGCTAACAGTAAAAAAATATATCACCCAAGTGCAAAAATCAAAAATGCGTCAAAAGAAATACGTGCGCAGAAGACTTTTTGCAAAGCCAGCTCTAACGAAGCATTCTGGTGACAAAAATTATGGTCCTAAAGCTCAAGATATAATCGACCCTGTCAATTTGGATGATTTGAAAAAGATGTGTTCTGAAAAAATACTTGACTTCCATAAGACTACTGAAGAAATAAAATATATAGAAGAGAGTACAATTGGTCAACATGACAATGAATTGTATAATGTACACAGGAGTGACAGATTGACAGCAAGCCAATTCGGAATGGTATGTAAAACAGCAAGTCAATTTGGAATGGTAGGTAAAACAGCAAGCAATATAGCAATCTCTATGTTTTTTTTAGATTTGCAAACGAAGAAAGAAAACACCCTGTACGAATCACGTGAAGCAAGTTCTATATAAAAGTAATGTTTTGACAAATGACATGCAATACGGACAACAAAATGAGTCAGTTGCTAGAACCTACTTTATTGAAAATTACAAAAAATCAGTACGACAAGCTGGACTCTTCATTGATGAGGAATATGGTTTTCTGGGAGCTAGCCCTGATGGTAAGAACATTAGCAGTAAAAATAAACCACAATATGTAAGAGTTGCTTCTAACTCTAGATGCTTTATATTATTTCAGGTATAGTGCTTAATGAAGAGGCAATTTTGGAAATAAAATCATTTCCATCCCTTGCAAGGAGCAACATGGACATTGCCACTGCATCCAAGGAAAAGAAAAACTTTCCAATTACGGAAAAAAACGGGATTTTAGAAATGAAAAAAAATCACAACTTTTACTATCAAGTATAAAAAAACATGAAATCTACTAACTCTACATTTATGAAAGTACGACTAAAAAAACTTTTTTTGTTTCTTTCAGGTGCAAGGGCAATTGAGGGTAACCAAAATGAAAAAGTGTTATTTTATTTGTTTTGTCAGTCCCTCAAAGCCCATAACAGTGATCGAAGTAAGCAGAGACGATGAATTTATTGAAAAAATGGTGCCAAATTTGGTACATTTCTTTAAAAACGCAATTTTACCGGAAATAGTTCTTCGCAGAGTACCAAAAGGGGCGACGTGCATCGATTATGAAAATCCATGTAAACGTTATTTACCAAAATTATCCGAATTCACCGACTATCACCATCAACTATATTATCACACTAATATTATAAATGCGAATGAGAGTGGCTTGCGCCTAAGGCATCGCTCTAACACAACACGATTAGGCCATTATCGCTAGTTCACGCGAATTTTGTTTGTACAAGCCATTTTGTTTGTGCATAAATTGATATCAACTTATAAATTGATATCAAGAGGTGTCAAAATTGGTATTTTATTACCGTAATGGCCCGATCCTTTGGCGGCCTGCACTGCAGATTGATTTGTGGGTACCATTCGCAGCTACACTGGCGATTCAAGATTCGCGCCGATCTTATGCAGAACACGAAGCGTGGGTTTTCGAACTTTGTTGGATTTTGTAACCCTACCAATTTCGAACAACGCGCGCTTCGACCACTGCATAAGTACGGCGCAGCCTTGTTGAATCGGCAGTTTAGCTGCCAAAGGTTCCCCACAAAACCTCGCGAATTTTCGCTATTGACAAACCTAACGGTGTTTTATTAGAGGCGTCGCCTGAGACGCGTTAGGTAGCGTCTCTCAATAATAATTATATTTACAAGGATAGGTAATATAGGTATGCTTGTTTGATTACAGCCTAATTTTTTCTTTCTTATACAGGAATGAAACATCATGAGATCATGGATCATGGAGAAAACACAAGGAGTGATACAATTTATATACAATTTCAATTTAATTATAATAAAAAAATAAATAAAAAAAATATAGATACATATATACCTTTTTCTTTACCTTTCTTTTTCTTTCGGTCATAGATTCTTTCTTCTTGCCCATTTTCATGGCGATGGGGGGATTTCTACCCGTCAAACTGCGACGTTCATTATCGGTCATAGATTTTAACCATAATCATCATCATCATTAGCCAAATTGCTACCGTATGGAGGTTTCTTACCCGTTTTCATCATGCTCCTCCTTTTTTTTTAACTTTACAAGTCGACCTAAACGATCCAGCCATACCCAACTGCAGGACCGCCCCGCGGGCCCGCACGCGGCCCGTGCAGCCTCGCGAAATACTAGTTTATATGTATAAAAATGAACCCCTATTCTTATATTTTGAGGACTTTGACATAGGTAACCATTTATAAATTTTCAGGGTTCCGTAGTACTACAAGGAACCCTTATAAGTTTGTCATGTCCGTCTGTCTGTCTGTCTGTCCGTCTGTCTGTTTGAATCCTTTACAGCCCGCACCGGCTTCGCACGGGTATATAACAAAAAAATAAAAATTATAATACACACACAAAACCCTTCTATTTGCGTCAAGTTACAAAAAAAATATATATATAAAGAAAGCTAAAAAGCTTCCCACCAGCGAAAGAATTTTTCAAATTGGTTCAGTAGTTTCGGAGCCTATTCAATGCAAACAAACAAACAATCAAATCTTTCCTCTTTATAATATTTATTTTTGGTGTGACTAACTAATAACCCCATATCTAAAATTTGTTGGAATTCGGCATTTCTGAGTATGGGGCTCGGTGCGCGCTCCATCAGTGCCAGGAAAAATAATGCAAAATTACGGGAAAAAAAATTCACCTCAATAATGATGATGAATGTGGTTTTTGCATTTTTATGTATGATCTCGTTGCGCGCACGCTCACTGATCCCGGGAAGAATATTGAAAAAATTCTGAAAAACTTCCTTCTTAGTGAAATAATAGATTTTTTGTAAAAGGTGCCTATATAGGTATAGGTACCTATATAGGTAGGTGGTAAGGTGGTAGATAGAGGTATATGAAAATATTGGATATTTCGTGCTGCGCGATTGAAATATGTGCATAATACTAATAATACTTACCTACCTACCAACAAACCAACCAACCAACCAACCTACCTACCTACCCTACCTACCTACCTACCTATTAGTTAGTTAGTTTTGTGTGTGGTGTTTGTTGTGTTGTTTGATAACTTATTTTGTAAAAAAATAGCACAAAAAGAACAAAAATCTACAAAAACAGTAATTTTCAAATGAGGATTGATCCTTCGTCTCATTGACACACTACAAAATAAAGCATAATGAAAATCCGTCCACTCGACCGCTCGGCCAGTCGATCTGATAGGTGGAACGCCGAAAATCGGGTACTCAATTTCGTATTTGCTTGTAACCGTTTTGAATTCGCATGTGATTCGGTCATAGATTTAAAATTCATCATCATCATCATCAGCCTGTTCCATATCGTACCGAGATTTCTTACCCATTTTTCATAGCAATTTTTCATAGCATTCTACCCGTCCAGCTGCGATTTTCATTTGCGGTCATAGATTTAAAATTCATCATCATCATCATCAGGCTGTTGATAACGTACAGAGATTTCTTGCCCATTTTCATGGCGATGGGGGATTTCTACCCGTCCAACTGCGATTTTAATTTTCGGTCATAGATTTAAAATTCATCATCATCATCAGCCTGTTGATAGCGTACCGAGATTTCTTACCCATTTTCATAGCAATGGGGGGATTTCTACCCGTCCGACTGCGTTTTACATTTGCGGTCATAGATTTAAAATTTTCCATCATCATCATCAGCCTTCTCCCTAACGTAACGAGATTTCTTAAAAAATACATAAAATGATTAAATTAAAAAATATTTTATTTTACTAGAATACCTTTGCCAAAATTCGTAAAGGTCGGTCCAGCCGTTTTATCGTGAACAGATAACAAACAGAAAGACAGAGCTACTTTCAAAATTTATAGGATACTAGATGCGCCCCGCGGTTTCACCCGCGGTATAAACTCTGTAACGGCTGAACGGATTTGGATGAAATTTGGTATGGAGGCTACCATACCTAAATTTGGCTACCTCCATACCAAATTACATTAAAATCCATGCAGCTGTTACAGATTTGAACGGGAACAAACACACTTACATACTAACATACCTACTTACATACACACAAACTTTCGCATTTTGGTGTGACTTAGTAATAACCCCATATCTAAAATTTGTTGGAATTCGGCATTTCTGAGTATGGGGCTCGGTGCGCGCTCCATCAGTGCTGCCAGGAAAAATAATGCAAAATTTCGGGAAAAAAATTCACCTCAATAATGATGATGAATGTGGTTTTTGCATTTTTATGTATGATCTCGTTGCGCGCACGCTCACTGATCCCGGGAAAAATATTGAAAAAATTCGGAAAAACTTCCTTCTTAGTGAAATAATAGATTTTTTGTAAAAGGTGCCTATATAGGTATGGTACCTATATAGGTAGGTGGTAAGGTGGTAGATAGAGGTATATGAAAATCTTGAATATTTCGTGCTGCGCGATCAAAATATGCACATTATACTAATAATACCTACCTAGCCACCAACCAAGCAACCAACCTACCTACCTACATACCTACCTATTAGTTTTGTGTGTTGTGTACACACAAAATAACAAATAACAAACAACAGTACCTACTATGGACTAAATTAATCTAACCCGGGTCTAAAATCCATATTTTTAGTCGCAGAATAATGTCTATCGACGCGGAAAACACAACATTTTTGGGTATTGCATATTTCATTAGGTTCATTTCATTAGGTATTAGGTATGTAAAATTCGAAATTAATTTGAAAAAAACCGAAAAAAAGTGGAAAATTTGTTCGGAAGGTACCAGACTCGGTGCCTTTAGAACCCCCGATATGGGGTTATTCCAGAGACCCAGTTATTCAATCGTCAAGCAGTAGTGTGCAAAACATCACTGTGTTCCGGATTGAAGGGCAATGTTTCCAGCGTAATTATTGGGCACAGAGATTTAACATCTAATATCTCAGAGTAATGAGCGCAGTGCATTGCCGCGCATGGTTTTGAACTGTTGAGGTTCAAAATTCTGGGTGGCACTGAACTGTTATGAGCAAGCGTGAAGCTTAACATCAGCTGAGTGACTTGCTCGTCTCGTCACCAAATAACAAAAAAAAAAAACTTACATGCTTACACACTTACACACGAACTTTCGCATTTTAAATATTTGTGTGACAATATTAGGTTTATGTAGATACATACTTTTATAAGTTTCGTTACTAATTTTGAATAAGTTTGTTTGTCAAGAAACCCACAGCAAAAATTAAAATAAATAGTATTCTCGAAATTAAATTATAAAAAATAATACTACCTAATTTTAGGGGTTCGAACCCGGAACCTCACGAGCGCTACCCAATCAAACTGATGACTTCGGCCACCGAGACGATATTCAGAGCAACGAAATTTCGTATTTGCTTGTAACTGTTTTGAATTCGCATGTGTGCGTAATGTTCATGCGTGCATACAGGCGTTGAAGATTATTTGAATTTTCAGTCGAGTGCAGCTATTAATGGGCTCTATTATTTTTGAGATGTGTTTATAACAATAGTAAGAGGTCGCAAAGTGAATTAAAACTGGGGCAGATTACCTCAATTGAGTTTTCAACGACAGCGCCATCTCTTGGCGCCTACCTACCTAGCGGACTCAAACGAAGCACCTTAATCCGATGTTCATCAAATTTTGTAGGCAAGTAGTACATTTCAATACAATTTTTAAGTTCGAATGTGAGCTGAATCGGTCCAGGGGTTGTGAAGATATAGAGGTCGCGAGGTCTCAGTTCGGCGCGAACTACTAGTTTACTTGCTGCACCCCGCAGTTTCACCAGCTATTCTGCAGAAACAGAATATTTTTCCGGGATAAAAAGTAGCCTATGTATTGTTCCAGGGATTAAGCTACCTCCACATTAAATTTCATCCAAATCCGTTGAGCCGTTACAGAGTGGAACGGGAACAAACACACTTACATACTTACGCACAAACTTTCGCATTTTTAATATTCGTGTGAAGAATAGAGTATACCTCCGCCTCGTCCATACTATAAACGTGAATACCCCTAAATGTTATCCGATTTCGATGTTTTTTTTATATGTTATCTACAACGTGAAAAATTATGTATGTATGATTTTTTTTTTTAATTTCGTAATATCTTCGTTTTTATAGGCACTTAAAGTGAATTTTTTTTTTCCTAGAAAATACGACGAAGGAAAGTAGTAAGAACACCATAAAAATTAAAAAAAAAAAAAAACATTGCGGCGCAGATTACAGTTTATCCAAGCCATTGACACCAAAAACAAAAGATTTTGTTAAGATTTAGAGGTTGATAACAGACTACCCTCGAAACGCTAATTTCATCAAAAGTTAGGAAAATTCATTTACTCTCTGTATTGCACGCACGAGAAACAGAGCGAAAAATTCATTAACTCTCTGTATAATTGCACGCACGAGAAACATAGCGAAACATTCATTAACTCTCTGTATAATTGCACGCACGAGAAACAGAGCGAAAAATTCATTAACTCTCTGTATAATTGCACGCACGAGAAACATAGCGAAACATTCATTAACTCTCTGTATAATTGCACGCACGAGAAACAGAGCGACAGTTATACAATTTCAAATATCGAATGCGCCTAAACCTCGCGCAAGGACTATCCTGTAATCCTCTTGAGGATGATGGTGATTATAACGCCTAGTTTCGAATAAGTACAGTGCAGCAAAATGTGAAATTAATTACTGTGATCAGTTTTATCATGTTATTAAAGGAAAATTTTCGTTCGCTTTCTAGGTTTGGTTACTATGCGTATTATCGGTTAAGTGCCCCCGTTTCGGCGTGACAATATACCTACTTCAACTTGTTATGCGAGATTGAACTTTGTCACTTACCTAATACAGTTAATATAACTAACTCGGTGTACAGAAACAGAAGCAGGATATTGTAAATGTAACATAACAATTTAAATTATTACTCGTACATTATTCTATAACTTTTTAAACAAAAGACGTGGAACAAACAGTTTGTAACAAATATAGTATTGTCGCCTAGAAGATATCACTGTTAGCGATAAGGCCGCCGGTTGAAATTGACATCGGATAACGTTTAGGGGTAGGTATCAGAAGGCGGTATACTCTGCTGAACTAAGACTTTCCTCTTAGAAAAGGGACGTAGTCATAATCTCCACGCTTGGCTGGCGGCTTCAGAATTGCAGAACGCCGACCGTTTACTAAGAGATCGCTGCTGCCCGTCCTCCGGTTGTTTAAACAAAAAAAACCGACAGCGAAATGTGCCATACTATAACGACACTCCGAACTTATGCCCGGAGGTTCTTTTATAAGAATCCAAAGACAACTCTCTCGTCAAATGATTTAATCCGTTGAGGCACAGGGGTGGCCAACTGGTCGATCGCGGCTATTAGTCCGGTCGATCGTGGCAAGGCAAAAACCATATTAGTTTAATATACTAAATAATAACATTTATTTGTAAAAAAAATACGTAAAACAGACGAATGTAATCACCAACTGCTGCACACACCATTTTTTCAATCGCCTTTCCTTCACGTTATTTGTCATGTTTTCCACGCAGTAGCTCTTTTGTTAAGAATAATTTGCAATTTTATGTTTTGCCTTTTAATAGACTAAAAAATATTACATAATTATAAACAAAACTATAATGTTTAATTTAAAATTATGAATTATTTAATTGGTAGATCGAAAAGGGTTTCGTCGAAATAGATCTTGGGTCTAATCAGGTTGGCCACCCCTGCTATACGAGATAATGTAGGAACAGGACCTGTCACAAGTCACGTCATTTGCGGCACTTTGAATACACAATATGGCGTCAACTCAACCCCTTTCACTCGTGATTCCCTAACACTTCAAAAACATTTGACAGTTTTTGACACCTAACGTACTAACTTGGCTGGGATACAAAACATGGCTGACGTGCCGCAAGGCGGTCTCAAGTGACGTGAGGAAACAATACTTTGTGGCCCACACGGCATAGTAGAGAATACTTGGAGAATCCTTTACACACAAATATACGTACTAGCATAAATACTTATAGACTTACGTAGCGGATCGAGAGCCATCTTCAGTAAACAAAACCTCGTGTAGAAACACGTGACTCGTTTGTATTATTTTACTAACAAATTGAAACTTTGTTGCTCATTATCACCGTTAAGATAACCAGCTTGCTCGCCATTTCACCTCTTTAGGGGTTTGTTTCCGAAAAATCCTGAGACATGCCTTTCTTTATTTCTGATGTTTATTACACAAATCGAGATTCATTGGCTTGAAATTTTTTTTATTTCCATGAAAACTTTGGGGGTCCATTTTACCGCTTTAGGGTGTCTACACATGGCCCGACCCGACATCGCTTGAAAGAGATGGCTATATATAAGTTTCTGGGGAAGCGAAAGGGAGAAGCTATAACCTTAATAGTTTGTTTCATTTGCTCCCGTGAAATTCAAATCTAGCTGTCCCTTTCACACGCTGTCAGGTCGGGCCATGTGTAGACATCCTAAGAAGTAGAATTTCGTAAAATCCATTCTTATTTGTTACCTAGACCTTTTGAGAGTTTACAGTAGAGAGAAGATCACGTGTCACAAGCGCCTTACAAGCCAAATATTTATCTTGATCGTGTATGCATTAAGATTATCAAATGAAACACGTGTAATTAATATCGCGTAACATTGGGCGGCTCAAAATTCACATGGATCACTCGAAGAGTCAACCGATCCGATTAGCGAGTTTACACATTTTTTTGTATGTCTAGAAAAGAACTGATTCGTTACTTAGTTTTTTTTTTTTTTTTAGGCAAAATTAGTTTTTTCCTCCTTCATCATCAAAATAGAGAAGGCTATCATAAAAATTGCCTTAAAACATTGGTAATGTTATTCAAAAATAGCTGACTATTCATTCTTTCACTACCTACTCTGTGATTTTTTATCTTCGAAAAAGCGCGAATGAGTCAGCCTATGAGGAAAGCGGGCTCTTAAATCGTCAATCATAAATCGTCTTGTTCCAGATGCTCGTTCACGTCCGGCGAGCAATGCGTAGAATGGTGGCGGCGGTTGAACTCGGCCATGGTTCCCATGACCTCCATGCAGGAAACATTCGCGGCTGCGTATGCGGCCTGGGCCAAGGAACAACCCGCCACGTCCGTGCATCGCGCCTTGCTACGAGCCTCGCACGCCACGCACCAGCACTGGTTTGGGCCTGAGGTGAGCGATATGCGTAACACAACGAATTGAAATGGAATGGACTGGTTATTGTTCATGCCATAAAGAACTGCCACAACTACCATTCCATGCGAATTCCACGGAATTAACTTAAGAGTTTGAACGAAGCTATTCATAGCACGCGCACCGCGACAAAATCTTCTCTACTCTTTCTGTCGTGCGAAAATGAGTGAAAAGTTTACATAACCATAGCCGTGCCCTGCTTTTGCACGACAAAAAGAGTAGAGAAAATGTTGTCGTGGCGCGCTTGCTAGGCGTGCAGGTGTTTTTTATGGTTGACAGGGCAATTTGATCCCAACGCACCTGATATTATAGTTCAAAAATAAAAATAAAGTTGTAACTTGTACAATTCAATTTCAGTTGGAACGGCTAGGGTTCGCAACGAAAGGCGCGTGGCGCGTCACCACGGCTAACGAGAAGTACGAGCTGTGCCCTTCCTACCCGCATCTGCTGGTCGTGCCGGCCACCATCTGTGACGAGGACCTGGACTCTGTGGCCAGGTGGGTGACGTCGCCACTGTCCAGGTGGAAAGCAGAGTTCGAGAAATTGTAAAAGTCAATTCGCATAGGCCGACCGACTCTGATGTCAGAGTTTTTAGGCCTCTGACATGGCCTAGCGGTTGTTGTTCTAGGACACAGTCGGGACCTAATATTTAACGATCAATCGACTGTCGGTAACGCTCAGTTGTAAATGCTACTCGCGGTCATCCATCCGAAGACTGGCCGTATTATTTGTTGCTCTGTAACGAATAGCTAGCCGAGCTCTACTAATAGACTGTTAGAATTTTGACCTGTACTGTTGTATTACTCTGGTAGATTTTGATACTTGCAATCTTTCGGGCTTCGAAGGCAGTATGACACGTGCAATCCTATATTCTCTTGTATCCTGGGTATATCCTTGTATCCCTCCTGTATCCTTATACGCTTTATCACCCATGTATTACCGCGACAGCTGCATTACCTTTTGCTTCGTCAAACGCAGATGTTTTGGGCTCTCGTGACTTATGCTCCTGGAGTATTAGCTAATAGCGTCAACTTCCAGGTTTCGTGCCATGCGGCGTATACCGGCGGTAGTGTGGCGGCATCGCGGCAACGGCGCTGTGATCGCGCGATCGTCTCAGCCGGAGGTGGGCTGGCTCGGCTGGCGGTCGAGCGAGGACGAGCGGCTGCTCGCTGCTTTCGTTACCGCTTGCAACACCGACAGGGGACTGCAACCACCTACAACCAACAAGGTAGACATTTCAGTGAAATATTTCGACAGCCCAGATAACTTTAAAGGTAAACGTGCGTTAGAGGCTCGCGCTGTTTCTTAGACCGATACATCGCAATTGTGTAGACCATTACACAAGCGCGGATCAACCGTTGTGTGCACGATAGGCATGCGCACAACCCAAGTAGACTTGCGACGTCACACTTTCACGCTTAGAGTCTGAATGTGACACTGTGATGTGCAAACAAGCACAGATTTACTTATGTAATTTACCAGTGTTTGCTCCACGGCTTTACCCATTCACACGGGACTATACACTGTACAAAATCTTGGTAAGGGCGTAATATATTTTGTAAAAATCTTTGTAGGAATAATTATATTGTTCAATTGATCATGAGCGTGTTCATAGTCCGATTCGCACTTGACCGATTTTCGGGTTCGGGCTGTGACCACAACCTTTTTTGAGGGCTGGATCCGCGCCTGTAATTACATTACAAATACGAGCGCAGGCACGTGGCAGCGCAGCTTTAAACCATAGCATATTGCCTTTTAATCTATTATAGTCGCTGTCGCAGTAGTTTCTTAACTCTTCGTTGTAGTGTTGTTGTACTTTGTTGTAGTGGTAGGGCTCACTTGCAGAGTCCGCCTGGGGTAGTACCACACCTTTGCCAGTTATTCAACCGCCAAGCAGTAGTGTGCAAGCATTACTGTGTTCCGGATAGAAGGGCAATTTTTCCAGCGTCATTACTGGGCATACAGAGATTTAGCATCTAACATCTCAGGGTGACGAGCGCAGTGCAGTGCCGCGCATAGTTTTGAACTGTTTAAATTCAAAATTCTGGGTGGCACTGAACTATTATGGGCAAGCGTGACGCTTAACATCAGGTGAGCGACTTGCTCGTCTCGTAACCGAGTAAAAAAAAATAAGAAAAAAAATACTTCAACTTTCTTTTGAGGATATTTTTTGATGTTAACTAGGTTTTTCGAGAGTCCTACAGAAGGATGGATTCAGTGTTAAAAGATCTCCGAAAAGTTTAATTTCATTGTTATGATGAGCTGGGAATGCTGGGATCAAGATGGTCAAGTCTATGCTTCGGAACCCAAATCACATATTAAGTCGCTGCATCTAAACGTTAAAGGACGTATAGTATCACCTTTTTAAGGGCACACCCCGTCCCTTACCTCTTCCTTGTAAATCCTCTCCATGCTAAGGTTGCCTGGAAGAGATCGCTTTAAGCGATAAGGCCGCCAATTGTTACACTAGTTTTAAGTAGATTTTTGTATTATGCATGTATTTTCTGGTGTGAACAATAAAGAGTTATCTATCTATCTATCTATCTATCTATCATTTGGAAGTGTTGAAACGGTTGATTGACATTGCAATTGTCAAATATGTTATGCACAACCTTTTTTGGTCGCATTCATTTGGGATTGTGGGAGGTAAAGTGCATGAATCATATAACCACAAAAGGAGCCAGGGATCGATTTGTCAGATGGACCGAACTTACATCCTACGCTATATTGTTCTAAACATAATCATGGTTAATGGTTACTCTACAAGCTTTTTTAAACGGTTAGATTTGTCTCTTGGTTACTCGGACATAATTATACTTGGTGGATTTTGACAAACAACTTATAGCCTAAATCGGTGGATGTATTCATGCAAGATATGTTCATGCAAGCACATGAAATCACGCAAAGGAATTCCTAATATGACGTACGTGACCAGTAAGAATGGATTTCTTGACAATTCATTCCATTTCTCTCCTCCTGACTATGTAACCATGGGATCAACCTTCCTTACTGTTCTCCTCCACTTCGCTCTATCCTCGTCATCGTCCTCGGATACCTTACACTTTATCATGTCTTTTAACACTACATCCTTCCACCTTGTCGTGGTTCCGAGTGAACATTCATCCCCTAAGGGGGTTAGATAGGGATGAAAGTTTGTATGGAAGTTCGTCATATTTCGTATTGGTGTGACCGAAGACTGAGCCTTGGTTCCGAGCCCTAAACCTGCGAGACCGAAGGCCGACCAGCACCGCGTACGAAATCGCAGGCATCAGCTACTCACATGCTCGAAATTTCATTGTCCAGAAACATATTCTTGCACAGCTGTGATGATTTTGTTTCCAGCAACTAAAGCTGCTAATAGTGGACGCTCGCTCGTACGCCTCGGCCGTAACAAACCGCGCGCGCGGCGGCGGCTGCGAGTGCCAGCAGTACTACCCCAACGCCGACATCCAGTTCATGAGCATGCCCAACATACACCACGTGAGGCGAAGCTTCCATCAGATGCGCGCGCTAGCCGCCGAGCCCGCCGACCAGCCTAAGTGAGTCCATATCTTACCCCATGTTCTAGGAGTTGGAGCTACTTATACTGGACGCACCTCACTCGGGGAACCGATAACCGGGGGGTAAGAAAGGTTCTTGAGTGGCGACCACGAACAAGAAAACGCAGCGTAGGCAGGCCTGCCACTAGGTGGACCGACGACATTGTGGAAGTCACGGGCAACCGGTGGATGCAAGTGGCACGTTTTCGGTCGATGTGAACTTCTAAGAGGGAGTTCTATGGCCAGCAGTGGACGTCTTCTAGCTGATGATGATGATACTGGGTGCTCTTCTTCGCTTAGCGGCGGGTTTCAACACCTACCCGATTGGCATTAAGTTCATTGCATGCCCAATACACCAACGCAGCTCCAAAAAAATTATAGCTCTGGCTGTCGGGCCCGCCGACCAGGGACCCTATTCCTGTGCGCTCGAGATTATCTCGGTGACTGTCTCTCTAATTTAAAATTTAATGGGAGTGAGTGAGAGAGAGATAAAAATGTCATTTCTCCGAATAGGGGCCCAGGCAATGTCCCTTCTATCTCACCCCATATTCTAGCAGCTGGAGTTATTTATACCGGACATACACACCCACACATTACACCACACACATCATAAATGATACAAGCCCAAGTGACTTCGTTTGTTATTCTGTAGTTGGAGTTTTGGAGGGAACGTAAAGAAGTCATGTCGCCTCATTGTAATATTTTTCAAAACTTGTGTTATTTCGAGTGTTAATGTGTAAAAACGGTGGATTTTTAACATTAAGTGTTCGTCAACGTGCACGAGTGTTGCTGTATATGTTGTGAAATGTAACTATTTGTGTCGTTTCCAAAACTCCATAGAAACCTTTAATGAAGTCTTCACCAGTTTACTAGGTCATGACTTGGACTTGACAGTGACATACTTTGCTTAACTTCGACTATGACTAAGACTTCATTGTTGTTGTGAAATATTGTGTTTCACATGAAATATTGCAAAACTTAACACTGTCTAAAATACAAAAAGTGGAGTCAAAATCTATGAGAAAAAAACAATTCACTCGCTTTTCGTATTTCAGATCTTGGGTCCTGAAAGTAACTAATAAAATTTTGTTTCTTTGTTCATTGTGATTTTGCGATGTCTCTTTGTTTTGATGTTTGTTGTTGTTTTGTCGTCTCACTGCAGTGAATGGCACTCGGTCGCGTGGATAGTCTCACGTGAGATTCTCGGCTGCTCTTTGTTCGTTTGTTTATGTCTCGTTTTTGGAGTCATGCCCAACGGACAGCAGGGCTGCATCTATCTCAGAGGACGGGAACAATGTATGTATGTATGTCTTTCAGTGTAGCGCTCTAAGTGGACGTCTTCTGGCTGATGATGATGAATATTTCACCGTCGATAGCTTGCGAAACTTTGATCTAATTTTCACGAAATTTTGTGGGCAAGTAGTTGTAAATACAACTTTTTTGTTTGTTTTTGAGCAGAATCGCTCTAGGGCGACTTGAAATGCGATTTTTCGTGTTATTTCTAAAACTTCAGTAAAGTCTCCACATTACTGGGGCCCGACTCGGACTTGACCGTGGCTTACTCTGGTTGACTTAGACTATGACTGAGTTGTTGTGACTTGTTTCAGTTGTGAAATATTTTTCTTCACTTGAAGTATAATAAAAATAGAAATAGGAAATAAAACCAGAATTCGTTTTCAAGTTGGCACAGCAACCTGGAGCGCACGCTGTGGCTGCAGTACGTGTCGGGCATCGCGCGCGCGGCGGGCACGGTGTGCCGCGCCGTGGTGCACGGCCAGCCCGTGCTGGTGCACTGCTCCGACGGCTGGGACCGCACGCCGCAGATCGTGGCGGCCGCGCAGCTCATACTCGACCCCTACTACAGGACGCTCGAGGTACGTGTGTGACATGAGGGCATCTTTCTACATTTATCTTACTTATAGAGTTACAGCGCGATATACTATTCATAATGATGACTACTATGTGATGTGACGTGATTACTTAGCTACTCTATTGTATTAGGGAATCTCCTGTAATGATAGTGTATTGTTTTAATAATAAATAAATAAATAAATTAATAAATTTCTCAGGAGTCGAATTTGATTTTTACTCAAAAATTGAATTGATACATTCTCCTAATATTGTCGTTTTTTGAGGGAGACAACAAATGCCTAATACAGGGTTATAAGAAAAGGGTATACTAAGCCGAAAGGGGCTCATAGTATCCATGATTGTGAACAAATTTTACTATGGGACCAACCCCGAAATCGAGAAAAAAATATCAGTTCCATACATTTTATCGAGTGTTATTGAGATTTTTCAATAGAACAGCTGATTTTTTTTTCTCGGTTTCAGTTTTGGTCCCATAGTAAAAGTTGTTCATAATGATGAGTACTATGAGCCTTTTGCGGCTTAGCATACACTTTCCTTATAACCCTGTATAGTTACACAGTAATATAATAATATAAATAATAAAAAAATAACTGTTAAAAATTGTAGCAAGTTGACGAGTCCATAATGGAAGCATTCTTAACTTTTTTATATTTTGTAATTGTTAGGAATGCAACTGTATGACAATAAAGAATATTCATTCATTCATTCATATGAGACCTTTTCGGCTTAGTGTACCCTTTCCTTATAAGGATGTATATGATATAGATGAAATCATGTGTTGCAGGGTTTCCGTATCCTGATCGAGCGCGAGTGGGTCGACTTCGGGCACAAGTTCGCGGACCGGTGCGGGCACCAGTTTGGAGCCGAGGAGCCCAACGAGCGGTCACCCATCTTCCTGCAGTGGCTCGACTGGGTGCACCAGGTGGCGCTTCAATACCCGTGCGCGTTCGAGTTCAATGAGGCTTACTTGGTGAGTTGTGAGAATCCTATAATGCTATCCTACTAATATTATAAAAGCGAAGTTCAATTGTGGGTGTGATAGGTTCGACTGATGGCGTGATTGGTTCGACTGTGGGTGTGAAGGTTTGGTTACGGGCGTGATTGGCTCGACTGTGGGTGTGAAAGTTTGGTTACGGGTGTCATTGGCTCGACTGTGAGTGTGAAGGTTCGACTAAGGGCGTGGTTGGTACAACTGTGGGTATGATAGGTTCGACTTATGACGTGATATGTTCGACTGAGGGCGTGGTTGGCAAGACTGTAGGCGTTATAGGTCTGACTGAGGGCGTGATTAAATACTGCGGGCGTGGCAGTCCAGACTACAGAGACGTTTGATTAGATTGCGAGCGGGATTCACTTCTTTAACAATTATTGAATTGATTTTTAACATAATAGACCCAAACAAAGGCATTATTGTTTTCAAATTAAAGCTCTTCGTCTGCTTACAACTTACTATGGAGATTTGAGGCATTTATTTTCACTTCAGACGTAATCGGCTGCTAAGACGTAACTAACAGTATGTTAACGAATAAAATGTTTACCCTTACAGATAAAGTTGTCCGTGCACGTCCACTCGTGCATGTTCGGCACGTTCCTGTGCAACACGACGCGGGAGCGCGCGGCGAGCGCGGCCGACGGCGCGCACGTGTGGCACCTGCTGCGAGCTCCGGCCTACAGGAACCACCTCTACTCTCCGCATCAGCCGGAACAGGTCACTGGCGAGCATAGACCATTTTTTTTTTTTTCCTCTTTCTTCCTAAGAGGATTTTGGCGTCTCACGTCTTATGCATTTGCCAGTGTCAAGTGTACTTATACATTTTCAAGTTTTGTTAAATATTATCAAACAAGTCATAGTCACAGTCAAAAGCTAGCAAACCAAGTCACGGTCAAGTCCTAGTCATGTCCCAGTAAAGTGGTGAAAACTTTACTAGAGCCTTCTATGGAGTTTTGGCAATAACACGAAAATTTACGTTTCACGACATTATACCATTCACCAACACTCGTGCATGTTCACGAACACTTAACGGGTAAACATTCACCGTTTTTACACATTAACACTCGAAATAACACAAGTTTTGGAAAATAATAAAATCACGCGACGTGATTTCTCCACGTTCCCGCCGAAACTACGACCAATTATACTTAAAGCTAATGTCCATAGAACACAGATCACACCTACATTCTGCATTCAGGGCGCTCGAAGCGCACCACGCATCAGTCTAAGTACACTTATAAGAAATTACTCTGATTGGTTGATTGTTAGGTGCGAGTAGGCGTAACCTTGAGATAGCCAATGAGAACGCTCGGTGCACTCCCCGCGACCCGCGCCGCGCCTCACACTGACGTCACTTTTTGTAAGAACAACGAATCTCGTAATGCGGTATCTAGTGTGATCTGTGATTGCTAATTACATCTAAACCAGGAAATCAATCGAAATTCTGTCCCACGCAAACCTAGATATTATTATTACCTCACTATTAGTGTAATAATCACTTGAATATACACTAGGGGTTCTGAGCGCCAGCGGAAAAATTGTTTAAATCGAGGTCTTTTCAATTATTGTTTTTTTCGAGAAAATGTCATGTAATCATGTTTTCCCTCTATGCAATACTAGATGTCAGAACCAAAAAAACATATACCCCAAAATAAGATCTTAATCTACATCACTAATGAGAATAGAATAATATAATAGAAAATAAGTAGAAAAAATCACATTTTTATCAAAGTAGGTCAACTTTCAGTGACCTAGCTAAACAGTTGTCTGACAACGTAGCTTAAAATTATTTCTGTGGTAAGACGGTATTTTCTTATAGCGTTTATTCGATACACGATTTTAAAAGTTATGTATGTGGTTGCGTTACAGGTGCTGTGGCCGGAGTACAGCGTGCGCGGCACCGCCGTGTGGAGCGCCGTGTTCGGCGCCGAGCGGGGCCCGGACACGGACGAGCCGCGCGTGCCGCTCGACCTGCCGCACCACAACAACAACGGTACGCGACACTACACATACTAGCTGTTGTTACTTTACACAACAACAACGGTACGCGACACTACACATACTAGCTGTTGTTACTTTACACAACAACAACGGTACGCGACACTCTACACATACTAGCTGTTGTTACTTTACACAACAACAACGGTACGCGACACTACACATACTAGCTGTTGTAACTTCACACAACAACAACGGTACGCGACACTACACATACTAGCTGTTGTAACTTCACACAACAACAACGGTACGCGACACTCTACACATACTAGCTGTTGTTACTTTACACAACAACAACGGTACGCGACACTGTGCACATACTAGCTGTTGTTACTTTACACAACAACAACGGTACGCGACACTCTACACATACTAGCTGTTGTTACTTTACACAACAACAACGGTACGCGACACTACACATACTAGCTGTTGTAACTTCACACAACAACAACGGTACGCGACACTACACATACTAGCTGTTGTAACTTCACACAACAACAACGGTACGCGACACTACACATACTAGCTGTTGTAACTTCACACAACAACAACGGTACGCGACACTACACATACTAGCTGTTGTAACTTCACACAACAACAACGGTACGCGACACTGTGCACATACTAGCTGTTGTTACTTTACACAACAACAACGGTACGCGACACTCTACACATACTAGCTGTTGTTACTTTACACAACAACAACGGTACGCGACACTGTGCACATACTAGCTGTTGTTACTTTACACAACAACAACGGTACACTACACTGTACACATACTAGCTGTTGTTAATTTTAAACGTTAGTCTGCACCTATAATAATAATTGTGGTGACGTTTAGCCTGTTTCCATCGCTCGCCTCCTTCTTTGTTACAATGACGTACATCATGTTGGTGTCTATTAAATAAATAAATAAGCTTTCGCGATTTGAACACATAATTTAATGTTCCTTATCAGGACTTAACCACGTCGAGGCATATAAATAAACTAGTTTTAGCGTGGTTAAGTCCGGATAAGAAACATTTCAGTTCATTACTAGGCTCAGACCCCGCGACCCACGCTTTATTTTAACTTTATTGACTTCAACGATCTCGTAATGCGGTCGTAATGATGTAGTCTGATCTGTGAGCAGAGTTGGAGTTCAAAATTCTAGGTGGCACTGAACTTTTATGGGCAAGCGGGACTTACCATCAGAGGACCTGCAATTCTCGATAAAAAAAATATGAAGGTATATTTGGTGTTATTTCAGTTCTGATGACAAAAACGAGATCCTGTGACAACTTACTGAACGAGGGTGAAAAGAGGACTACCCAGAGGCGGTGTAGTGATCCGAGTATAGCGCCCGACGTCATGTAAGTACAAACAGTTATACTCTGTCCACCGGGGTATCCGCTTTTTGACAACTGTGTGCAAGCATTACTGTGTTCCGGATTGAAGGGCAATGTTTCCAGCATAATTACTGGGCATATAGAGAATTAACATCTAACATCAGGGTGACGAGCGCAGTGCATTGCCGCGTATATTTTTGAACTGTTGAAGTTCAAAATTCTGGGTGCCACTGAACTGTTATGGGCAAGCGTGACGCTTAACATCAAGTGAGCGACTTGCTCGTCTCGTCACTAGATAACATAAAAAATAAAAAAAACTGGACAAAATAACTTTGTACTATAGTAAACATTATCATCTGACTCGCGCAATAAACGGCACTCCACAACACCTGTAAGTGCGAGCGAGATAGATTGAATGAGTTATGTGTCTAGCAAATTATATCCCGTATAAAAAAATCGTTCTATTTCGTCTACTGTTGACGTATCCTTGTAATGTTTACAAAGTTATGTCGTCAATTTTCTATGAGCTGTCCAAAAACCAATTAACGTAATGGACAGATTGCGAAAAATTTTAACACTTTGCTAGTTATTTTGACAGGGTCTCATTATCTCGCAAATAATACACCTATATGAAATAAAGTATATTTTTATGTTTCTTGTTTTTAGACGAATCTAGATGTTCGTCAATACTTATGATGTCGCTTAAACAATTTTTTCAATTCCTACGAAAGCTTAGGCTCTTGCGAAGTTTTTAAAAAACTTTTTAAGACAGAAGTTATAAAATCATGTTATTATATTTGTAATTACCTTTAAATTCGGTATTACTATGTCCGGAAGTTAATATTACGTCTACATTTTTATTTAAATTATCTGTACTTTACGTACATAATATGAGCTATAGATAAACAAAAAAACACCATCGAAAAATCCAGTCAAAAAATAGTTCCAAATATTCATGAGCCGCTCGGGCGGAAAACCTTAAAGAAAATTAAATTATAACTTCTCAAATACAAGAAAATCGTGATAACATACATCAGAATTTTTCGGCTTGCCGTCCCCGTAACGGTCCACCCCTTATTACGTAATACGTAGTATTTATATTCTCTTTGCCTTATACATTACACACATTTATAAAGCTGTCTCAATGTTACATTAGACTAGCCGTTCAAAAACTTCGAAAAAAAATCTTATTTTGGTTAAAATATATGTTATCTTTGAAAGGATGCGTCTACGGACACCTGCGACTCGTGAATGCTATCGATACCACGAGCTAACTTAACCACTAGCGCCATCTATTGCCGTCACAGAGAAACATACGAAAGCATCATCTCCGGGATCCAATAATCGCGACGTGTGCCTCTACAGCGTTAAGAGGATTTCGAGAGAAAGATAGCGCTAAAAATTTTCGAGCGCAGGTGAAAAGAGAAGGCTTTAGCGCGCGCTAGTGAAAAAATTTATTAGATAATAATTGCTAGTTACATCTAAGGAAATTAATTGAAATTCTGTTCGATGCAAACCTAGATATTATTTTTATCAGTTTAATAAGCGAATAATGTGAGTAAATCGAGATTTCAATGTTTTTTTTTTTATCGAGAAAATGACATGTAATCATTTTTTACCGCTATGGAAACGCTATGGATTCTTACAAGCTTTAATTTAAGTTGTGTTTACGGTGTTTCGTGGACACAATGTATGCATGTAAGTATGTATGTTCGGGTCAAATCTTGCAACTGAAATTTAGACCAGTCTAAAAATTCAACTCAAGTTGAGTTGAATTTTTGCATGCCTGTCAGTTCCGATGATAATACAATATTATGAGAGCTAGCTGATCTGATGATGGAGACGGAAGGTGGAAAATGGAACACCTCAGTAACTAACATTAGATTGATGGAGTTTGTACTCATTTTGATCAGCTTATAAGTACCTATAAGTTTAATAATTTTGTAAAAGCTTTTCTGGAAAAATGAATTTTTCCACAATTCAATATATTTTTTATTTATTTTTTACTTGTGGCGCCATCTGTTCCATGTTCGGTAAACCACTGTGAAAATATATAGCTTCAAGCAGAAACTCACTCATATACTTTTACAACCTTGAAGTTTAGTATTGCTTTTTTCTCTTTTGTATGGCTAAGTATTCTGTGATTTTTACATAGAAAGAGAATCAGAAGATGACAATCATTAATTTTCTATTTAATTCAATGTGTTATTCTGTTTCATTTCATTTTTTTCATCTGTAATTTATTACAATTTTCGTGTCTAGGTGCTATGTAAATTTTATCGAAACAAGTTATGTTAATACAACCTACAACACTAAATTATTTTTTTCACTGACCTTTGTTTTAATTCAATAAAATTTTCCATGTTTCTGTCAAAAAGTAAGTTTCCGGTTCTGAAATAACCATTTTACTGTTTTCTATTGTTGTTGCATGGTTAGATTGCTTTTTTTTTTAGTTTGTTAGGTTTGGCAACACTGTCTCTACATGACCTGCGGGCGTAACCCGTAACTCTGAAAGCGATAGTGATAGTGCCCGAGCGGGACCGCGCATAGTGCGACTAAGTTGGTAAGAGCGAGATGGCATGCTCTCGCAATCATAATCACGAACGTTTCAAAGTTAGAGGATAAGCCCGCTGCCCGCTTATTATGTACGTTTTTGATTCCGACTGTAACAGTTCCATTCCGCTCGTGATTTCTAGAAAAGGGATTGTCCTTTTATATGTATAGATTGACTTGAGTATATTATAGTTGTTTGGTTTGCCCACAGGAAACTATCGATGGTAGTGCCTGAATGCGAGTCGCGGAGAGAATG
Organism: Apocheima hispidaria; assembly: GCA_947579745.1. NCBI lineage: Eukaryota > Metazoa > Arthropoda > Insecta > Lepidoptera > Geometridae > Apocheima > Apocheima hispidaria. The sequence continues at coordinate 10,506,104 of OX388166.1, read as the reverse complement.
CCGCTCCGCGCTCACGGACAGCTGCGTCGACGAACTGCCAGCGATGCCGACGGAACCGGAAATCAGGGATACCAGGGACCAGGTGCGACAGAGAAGGGAAAGGGTGGCGGGAACGTGAAAAAAAAACATGTTACGTCATTGTATTATTTTCTAAAACTTGTGTTATTTCGAGTGTTAATGTGTAAAAATGGTGGATTTTTATTTATTAATTTTTATAGGTACACACAACAGATCACCCATAATATTAATTTCTAAGAAGGTTCTATTCGAATCCGCGATCGAAACCGTGGGCACACAACATGAGTATAACAGCGATTACTTGCTAGACTAATTGCGTTACAAAATACATAAAAATTATACGAATACATACTCAAGTAAATGAATTAAATGTGAACGTGCACGAGTGTTGGTGTTTTTTTTTTTTTTTTTTTTTATAGAATATGGATAATGTAATGTAATGTCAAAAACACAGCACAATGGCTCGTTTATACGCTTTGTTATAACTTTGTACACACCCACATCCTTAAAATATAATAAAAACACTATATTGTTTTAGGATTCTATCTCCCCACAGGACCTTTGTGGAGTGATTTTCGCAGTTCGAGATTTAAGAATGTTTTTTCAAAATCACTCCTATCTGCCGACAGAGCGTTTGTGGAGTGTTTTTGACAGTTTAAATCATCCCCCCACAGGTTGACGGGCTCCACCCAGACCACTTCGAGACCCCCCGCCGCGACCTCACGTCCGGCTCCTCGTCGCTGGAGCGCGAGCTCTGCCCCCCCGCCGGCACTGGCGACGCGCCATTAATCGACGTCGGCCAGATAGTCGACATCACGCCGCCGGCCGCGGACTTGCGTGCCGACTTGCGCGCGGACTTGCGCGCCGACTTGCCGGAAGCGGGTGTCAACTGCCTAAGGAATGATCTGGATACGCCAGAAGAGCCGCCCGTGTTTGTTTGTGATACGTACACGGATGTTATTGGTATGGAAGAGGTGAGAATATTTACTACGCATGTACATAGTTTTTATTAACATTGACATATGTATTACTTCGTAAAGACCAGCCTTAGAACATTTATAGGACTGACTCCTTGGTGCGTATGAGTATACTACGCATCACTGTAAACTTAGTCGAAGGCGACCCCGCTAACGAGCGGACGTCACTCGCCGCGCCGCTCCCGAGAGTCGGAATGCGACGCAGATATTAGATATTCAATATACAGGTCTAAAACGACCGGAAGCAATGTTTGGATCATCATCTCTCTAGATATATTATCTCTATAATGAAATTTTACGAAGTAAACAACGACAATGGTCCGATTCAGCAATGTCTGAAATCCTTTAAACCAAAATATGCTCTGCTTCTTTTCCTCGTTTATAATAATAAAAAAAAAAAAAAAAAACTTCGTTTTACTTCGTATTTTTTACTAGTTGTTAAGGTGCAACGTTTCGCTCGGCGCGCGAAATTCAAATTTTATTGCGTTTTATGTCAATTACAGCTTAATTACTCATCGTAGGTTCATGAAAACTAATTTTGCGATAATAAATAGATTGTTTCAAGAAATTACACCAACCAAAAATTCAAGTTGAAAGCTAGTATAAGTACATTTCCCACTAAACCAAAAACCATGATGAAAATCAGCTTATTGAAATTTGTAGCTATACCAATGTTATTTAGGTCATCATTATACCCGTAATTTCTTAAAACAACTTATTCATTGGCGCAAAATTGGTTTCAATAAATCCACGACGAGTAATTAAGCTGTAATTGACAAAAAACTCAAGAAAATTTGTATTTCGCGCGATGAGTGAAACGATGCACCTTAAAAAGTACCTACTCTAGTAGTACTGTAGTAGTACTGTACAACGACAATGGTCCGATTCAGCAATGTCTGAAATCTTAAAACCAAAATATGCTCTGCTTCGTTTTCATAAGTAAAGTATAAATTAATCTGCTCCATATAATTAGCTTACTGATCATTTTTATCAAAAATAATTTTAATAAAAACAAACCGACTTCATCGGAACCGTTTATTTCAATTTGCTTCGTCATATTCGCTTAACTATCATAATCGAGAATATCTTGGCGCCACTCGTGACATACGTATCACGGAGGAGTTCCGGTGGCCATCTACAGTCTTCTTCATCAGTTCCATTTCACCGAATGATACTTTCTGAATGCAAATGATTGACTTGAAAATACTAAAATCGCTACATTATGCCATTATTTGAAAAGTTCTTTATGGATACCATTATCAGAACTAGATTTTGATACAAATGGGACCGATTTGGAAGTATCTCTTTTCAAATGAATAAAAAATCCAAATCGGTTCATAAATAACAAAAAAAATGTCAAATTACGAACCGGTTTTTTTTGGAAGTCGGTTAAAAATCAGACAAAAGAGTCTACACACATAACTAGATTAGCTTTAGTTATGTGATATTGCTGACCTGCCTACCCTTCAATATAATTAATGTAAGTTGTTGCAAAATCAAATTATTTTCTTTCTTTTTTTTCTTTCTTAAAAATTCCATAAAACGTACAGGAAACTGAGAAAGTGACAGCAACTTTTACATTCCCAGGCCGCCCGCGACGTAGGCCGTACCAGAAACATCAGCATAACCTGGCGATCGATATCCGAGTCGTCCAACCAGTCGTCCACCGGGTTCGACATCGCGGACACACCCAACCGACTCGACAACTCCCTACCCAACTCTCTACCAAACTCTAGAATAAATTCCCACGAGAGTTCGCCATTGGACAATCATAACAGCACCGTAGGAGATATAGCCAATCATAACGTAGTGTCAAACGCAGTGAACGAACTGAACAGGAGAGTGAACGGTGTCAACGGAGTGAATGGAACGGTGAACGGGATCGAAGATGTCGCGACGAAGTTTCTGGAAGTTGATCTCAATGGTAAGTTACATTTTGTTGTATTTTCTCAGATCGCGTGTCACGTCTCAGTTCGGCGTGAACTACTAGTTACTAGTAGTTCGCGCCGAACTGAGACCTCGCGACCCCTATATCTTCACAACCTCTGGACCGATTCAGCTCATATTCGAACTTAAAAATTGTATTGAAACGAACTACTTGCCTACAAAATTTCAAATCGGATCAACGGTTCGCAAGTTATCATAGGACAAATATACACACAAACATACATACAAATGCCGAAATGTCCCAGTTAAGTCTGAAAGTGTTTCAGACTGCTTCGCTCGTTCAATTAAGAGGATTGGTGTAGGTTTCCATTGACATCTTCGTGTATTGTGGCAGGTGGCGCGACGTCGAGCAGCCTGAGCTCGGAGAGCGAGGGCGAGGCGGGCGCCGCGCCGCGCCGCAGTACGCACGTGCGCGCCGCGCGCGGCTCGCAGCTCACGCTGTGCCCCACCTCCCCGCGCCGGGTCGCCTGCTGCCACTGCTCGCGGCGCCCCTCCACCACCAGTGAGTACAGTACGCGGCTCGCAGCTCACGCTGTGCCCCACCTCCCCGCGCCGGGTCGCCTGCTGCCACTGCACGCGGCGCCCCTCCACCACCAGTGAGTACAGTACGCGGCTCGCAGCTCACGCTGTGCCCCACCTCCCCGCGCCGGGTCGCCTGCTGCCACTGCACGCGGCGCCCCTCCACCACCAGTGAGTACAGTACGCGGCTCGCAGCTCACGCTGTGCCCCACCTCCCCGCGCCGGGTCGCCTGCTGCCACTGCTCGCGGCGCCCCTCCACCACCAGTGAGTACAGTACGCGGCTCGCAGCTCACGCTGTGCCCCACCTCCCCGCGCCGGGTCGCCTGCTGCCACTGCTCGCGGCGCCCCTCCACCACCAGTGAGTACAGTACGCGGCTCGCAGCTCACGCTGTGCCCCACCTCCCCGCGCCGGGTCGCCTGCTGCCACTGCACGCGGCGCCCCTCCACCACCAGTGAGTACACTCCACTGTCACCAAGACCTGGTGCAGTGCGGTGTGCAGTTTGTACCCTACAGGCACAATACTCCAAGCGCTGCTCCTCGTGCTTAAAAAAAAAAGCCATGCCTAAAAGTTGTAATATGATGTAGGGAAGCTCTGCGAGAGGTTTTACGTTATTAATAACCCCCTATTGTCTAAGCGAGACGCCTTTGTCCAGAAGTAGACGCCTAAGTGATGACGATGACCCCGCTTATACGGGTGCGGCGCCACGCACACATAATCCGTCGCCGTGGGTGTAAGTTGTGTGTCTGCGTGCCCGCAGGCGGCGTGGAGGCGGCCGGCCCGAGCGGCGCGTGCTGGTGCGGCGCGCGCGGCGAGGCGGGCGGCGCGCGCGTGCGCTGCGCGTGCGGCGCGGCGGGCGGCGCGCGCGACCCGCCCGACGGCCTGCCGCCCGCCGCCGACCCGCTGCAGGCCCGGCTGCACCAGATCATACTCTACCAGCGGGTGAGCACCACACTACACTACACTACACTATACATGTACCTACTACTTACCGAGCACCCGCGGTGGCCCCTAAAGATTATCCCCTACGAAATTATGGACACGGCATTACGTGATCGTTGCTGACAAAAACGCACTAAAGTTGGGGAAAATGGGAATTTTGTTACCTTAATTTAGATAGAAGGTTCAATTTTTTTTTTTTTTCTTGCAGCTTTACGTACTCCGGGTTCCATGCCCTTTGTCAACTATTACTAATATAATATAAAACTAACAACACCACAAGAGGAAAATTCACTATACTTGTTACTATGTTGCGTGTATACACCGAGCAGTCCCGCTCCCGCAAGCAGCACCCGTACACGAGTATTTTTTAGTATATATTTTTATTTTTTAGATTTGGCACAGATTTGTTCTTATTATCCCAGTGTTTAAATTTGTTCGTGTGTAGATTCTTCGGTTATCTAACTAAAATGAAATAAAAGCGCGGGTTGCGGGGACTGAGCTGAGGACAGAGAATAGAGCTGTATTATGTATGCCACTTTTACCGTCGGAATTATCGTCGTCTATATTTAATGTATTATTACACTACACTAATTTTATTACACTCCAACATTTAGTATAATCAAAATTGTTTTACATTGTTTTAGATTATTTATTGTGTTATATGAAAGAAGAAAGAAAAACATTTATTTTACGCACAAAACACTACAACACTAACTTCACAAAATAAATTAAATATAATGAAGGGAAAGAATAATATATATTATTATGTTCAGTTGTCGCTGTAGTGTCCAGTGCGATAAAAAAGGTCAGCGCTCAGCGATAATGCTGCGGATTCCTCCGCAGCGCTGATTTTCAGCACTGACCGTCTGAGACGCACGGGACTGCTACCAAAATAGAAGATGGGAAAACATTAAGGGAATATAATAAATTTAGTTATAAATAACCATTAAAAACAGGGAAGTATACAACATTTATGCACACAGATATAGACAAAGAAAATTAATTATAGATAATTTTATAAGTGTTATGTTATATGTTAGACTAGATAAAGCGAACAATGGTATGGTATATAATCTAAACTTAATCGTTCATATGGCACCAATAGGTTGAAATGTTTTCCAAGCGCTGCATACCTTTGTCATGCCTGCCGATGCGACGCTTAGTGGATAAATATTTTTTTTTTTTTTTTTTTTTGGCTTTACCTTTAGTTGTATTGCTTACTTAATATTTTAATATTTTCCTTTTAAATAATAAGTTAAATTTTTCGTTTTTCTTTTGTTAAGCCCGTAGGAAGATGTTGGCATCCGTAATTCAGAATTTCTTGTCCGGGTGTTAACACACTGTTTTCGATTGATTTAAATAAAATTAATTTAAAAATTAGACGTAACAAAAACTGTAACGATTTAATTGGTTCCATTATTATTATTGAAATAAATAAATTCAATTTATAATTATTTCTTTCTCGTATTGTTGCAGAAAGTGGTGGAAGAGCTGAGCGGTCAGCTACGAGAGGCGCGCGAGGCCCTGCGGCTGTCCTCCCCCGCGCCCCCCGCCGCCTCCCCCGCCGCGCCCCGCACGCTCGCCGACACGCGGAACAATACGCAGGTGATCTACCCGGAAGAAATATCTCAATTTGGAACATTACACCTCAACTTGGAACACAACACTTCAACTTGGAACACAACACCTCAACTTGGAACACAACACTTCAACTCTACCTGTCCTCTGAACACAACTCTGAACTCATAGTTTTGGCGGGAACGTGAAGAAGTCGTGTCGCGTCATTGTATTATTTTCCTAAACTTGTGTTATTTCGAGTGTTAATGGTGAGTTTTTGTCCATTAAGTGTTCATGAACGTGCACGAGTGTTGGTGAATAGTATAATGTTGCGAAACGTGACTCTTTGTTCTTTCCAAAACTACATGGAAACCTCTAGTAAAGGCTCCACCACTTTTACTGAGGCATAACGTGGACTTGACCGTGACTTACTTTGTTTGACTTAGACTGTGACTGTGAAAAATTTGACTTCACTTGAATTATTACGATACTTGACACTGGCTAAATCCCACAACGTGTGGAGCCAAAACAAGAGAAAAAAAAACCCTGAAGTCTGACTGGTCGCAAGGCGCTGTGGCTGTCGTCCCCGGCGTCACCCGACACCTCTCCCGCCGCGCCTCGCGCGCTCCTTGACGTACGGAACAATATATAGGTAGGTAATGACCAAAACCACTTTGAAACACAACACCTCTACTCGACCTGCCCCTCGGAACGCGACACCTCAACTATATCGTAATCACTTGAAATATTACAATTCTTGACACTGTCTAAAACACCACTACAATACAATATAACTTTATTATACACCAAAACAGACAAACTTAAAAAAAAATAACAATAATATTTAAAAAAAAACGGTAGAATAATGGGCGGCCTTATCGCCTAAAGCGATTTCTTCCAGACAACCTTTGGATGCACAGAATTATGACTTATAAACTACGGTCGGTGTAGATACATAAAAATAATAATAATATGAAAATACATACATAAACCTACGACATAAAAACCTACATAAAAAATACATACAATAAATACAAAATATATAAATGTAATATATATACTTTAAAACATAATACATACATAATAATACATAATTATACATACGTACCAGTACATACAACTTGTGGAGCCAAAACATAAGAGAAATAATAAATACTAAGTTCCTAAACTGCGTGAGGTTGAAGTTGTCTCCACACGGGCCTGATCTGATTTTCGTGAAGAGGGTAGCTACTTATAAATTTCATTGGAGTAAATGAAACAAACTACTGCGGTTATAAAGTTGTTTCTTTCACTCCCGTGAAATTCATGTCTAGCTATCCTTTTCGTAAAATCAGATCAGGCCCGTGTGGAGACTCCTCTACTTGTCGCTGCGGCTGTCCGTACCGTTGCCGATCCCCGCTCACAAATAGGAATTTACCTTCGTCAGTTGAACGGGTGTCTATGTTGTTCGTCAGAAGTGTTCGAGCGGGAGCGGCAGCGGCAGCGCGCGGTCGGGCAGCAGCAGCGGCAGCGGCAGCGGGAGCGGCAGCGGCAGCGCGTCCGAGGTGGAGGTGGGCGAGGAGGCGCGCGGCGTGGTGTGGGTGCCGGACAGCGCCGCGCCGCGCTGCCAGCACTGCCACCACCACTTCTGGCTCGCGCGCCGCCGCCACCACTGTAGGTACGCACCACACCGCACCACACCACACTACATGCACATACTCGACACTGAACACACACAAACGATCCATCTCAGTGACGTCAGAGACGCGCGGCGGCGACCGACAGTTTCAAACGCGAAAAACGGAACCGCGGAGTTTCATCTCGAGCTGGGAATTGAATGTTGATACTTAGTAGTTGCTAAAAGCGGCGCGTCCACACAGACGACCACGCGTGATCTAATACGTTCGATACTTCCACACTAACTCGTTCATTCGCGTTCGGTTGTGTTCATTCGGAACGAAACAGACTTATGTCTGTATCGTTCCGTACGCGTCGTTCAGGCCAAGCGAAGGAGCGTCAAAGTTCGGTGTTTAGTGAATAACATGCCTTAGTGTGAATTCTCCCGTTTGTGTTCGTTCGCTCGGTCTGGACGCTCTCCTTTACTCTCGTTCACTCGCGTTCTGAAGTATTCGCTCGCGTTCGTTCGTTTGCTCGCTTCTCCTATGTGCCTTATCCGCAACATGCCTCGAGCGTGACTCGATGCAGGTGTTATCACATTAAAATGACAATGCGGCTAATATGTAATGTTGTCGTACAGACGATGCGGCGGAATATTCTGCGGGTCGTGCTCTGAGATGAGTCCGTGGGGCGAGTGCGGCGCCGTGCGCGTGTGCCGCCGCTGCCGCGCGCAGCGGTGACGCCCCCCGCCCCCCGCCACGCCCCGCCACGCCCCCGCCCCTCCGCCGGACTCGCCGCGCGGTAATGCCCCTCCATTCACTGCTAACTCTGTAAACGAGCGAGACGTCTATTTCGCGCCCCCTCATCGAACAATAGTGGACTCGAAGCACGGTGAAACTGGTCTGCTGAGTGCGAACTGTCCCTTACTGAAGTCGTCACATGCCTCTGGAGACGTCCCCTCACGTCTCGCGTCCAGCTGGCTAGACTCGCAACACGAAGTGACTGCTTTAGTCACCGATATATACCGAGAGTCTACGTCCGTACAAGTCCTGTCGTGTAAAACTGCTCTAGTGTGTAAAGAAACTGCAGATTTTGTCCGCGAACTTTCGCCGACCAAAGTCGATTTTTATGAAGCGTATGCGGTCTTGAATAGTTTCAACTATCGAGTCAAACTTAAATTTAAAACTGTTGTGCGCGTCGCAGACGTGTCGGTCGAAGAACGTGGACTTCCGAAGTTGGACGATGTCGAAGGAGAAGTGGAGAAACTTCAGCTTAAGTTGGATTTAATGGAGTTTCATCTAACTTTCGAAACGTCATTGAATCAGATAGATTCCACTTCAGTGTAAACTCCATGTACATTGTCGGTAGCTACGAATCGATACGATGCCGTCGTAGCAATGTTTCAAGTTATTTATTTAGGAAAATGTTTTATTATAAAGGTATGTAATAATTCAATAATGATACAGTACGGATCGTGTATTCTCAAAAAAATGCCAGACTGTAAATATGTGGAAAAATAATTTCTTGGCGACTACGCTGGATTTTTCCAACGTCAGATAACTTTTATCTGGGGAATAATATGGCGGTTTGCTTTTGTGTAGAAAATATGTCAAAAAGCCGATGTATTTAAAAAAAAAATTTACTTCCGTTTGGTCGAATCCATCCTAAATCTTCTGCCAAATCCATAATAAAACTTTTATTTCGTTTTCTACCAAGAGTTGGCAGAGAACTTCGATTACTGGCATATTAGCTAAAAGCAAATAAAATACGTGTGCAATTATTTCGATCAAGTATGTGTGCGTCGCGGTTTTAAATTTAATTTTATAATTCGGCGTATAATATATAAAGTGACACTCACTTAATCTACCTGTGACACTGCCAGCAAGCCTCGCATGCGCATCGCAAAATCTCTACACTTTCTGTCGTGCAAAAGTAGGACGCGGCTACGATTATGTATAGTTTTGTCTCATTTGTAGAGGAGATTTTGTCGCGTTGCAGATATCAGAATGTTGTACAAAAATATTACATAGTGACGAGGTTCTAAAATTATCTGTATTCTTATGGGAGCGCGGTTCATGTTTCGTTCTTCTTATAACATGCTAACGTAGCCATCGCCTTGTGCCAAACTTGAGAGCACTTTTGTGAAACGAAATATTTGTAATAAATTCAAAATAAACCTATATAAGGGAATATAAATTAAAGTCTGTCCATCAGATTATTCGTTTTTCGAAAGCACTTATAAAGTTGACCGTGGTGAGTTGTCGGGAGCGAGCGAGCGATATGAAACACCGTGTCTGTAATCCAGATTTATATATATTAATAATAAACTTTTGTATTGCTTCTATCACTTATAATTACAGTTATATTGATTATGATTATATAGGAGGCAATAAAAACTTTATTTTTTCTTTGTTTTTGGGCTTTTGGGCTTTTTGTTACTGCAGGAAACAGTACAGCAGTGTCACAAACTCAGACTCGATGGTTGAAACCTTGCAGTGGACGGAATGTTTGTCTTTACCCACAGATTACCCCTATAGATACCGCATTCAGAGATCTTTGTTCCGACAGAGACGCACCAAATTTGGAGGAAAGCGCGGGTTGCGGGGACTGAGACCGAGCTTCATTGCTTATCTCAAGGTTACACCTACTCGCAATGTACCGATGAGAGAGCATTTTTATTGGTTTTTTTTAGATCGATTCGTAGTGCGCTTCGATTTTTTTCTGAGTGCGGATTCTATGGTGATTAATCTGTGCATTTACCTTACTTTGGTTAAACTGTTGAGACCATTAACAGATTGTAAATTACTATTTTTTATTTAATAACTTTAACGCGTTGATTAAATTTATAGCAACTTAGTTTTAGCGCTGAAGTAATACAATTAAGTTCGTTTTCGGTCTTTTCAATTTATCTTCTTTCTTACTAATTCCTGAAAAAAAATATGTATATCTCATTTTTTTTCTCTTGTTCTAGAAAATTTATTCTGTTTTTTTTTTCTATACAAAGTAGTGGTCGCAACATTTATCCTATAAAACTAGTCATACATAATGAAAACGTGAATTAATTTCTACTATATCACTAAGTATGTCTGTTGAAGGAATTTCACATAATTTATGTCGAGTGATTATGAACTTTACGGAATTGGACATAAAGTCTTATATATAGTAACTTTATGTGTAAATGCAATTGCTGCGTTCCAGTTTTGACACCAATCAAGTATACAAATTGAAATATTTGTGACGAGTTTATTTTATTAATAAATTTTAACGAAGTTTTATTTTTATGAGTGCGGACGAGCCTTACTTGTAGTTGTGTGCACACAACAGACACGCGGCTCGACCAATACAGAGTTCACGCACACAAACACAAAGTACATGTCAAATTGTGCACCTTCACTCACAATTATTTAAGATCAAAAACCTGGGATAAAAGTCTCGATCATTCTCGCTCTCATGAAATTACCGATGAGAGAGACAGTGACGAGAGATATCCTCGAACTAACTAGAATATCCCCGGTACGATTGCGAGAGTTTCAAAGAAGAAAAGTACGTAAAGTGTGATTTTGTTGAGGTACTAACTAAATAAAGGTATTACGAGATCGCTCCTCAAATAAGACTATCTCGCTCGCACGTTTTCAACGTTCTTAAAAACGTCAAACATTTAAAAAAACTTTTTCAATTTTGAGTAAGTAGGAAGAAAACAAATATATGGAGTTTTTGTCTTTCTTCTTTGCCAAAATAAAGAATAATAACATGAAAATTACTATAAAACATTGTCAATGGTATTTTAAAGAAAACAGAATGGATTTTTTTTTAATTTCCGCTCTGTGATTTATCTATAAAATTTTTGAAGGTGTGGAAAAGAGATAGCTGTAGTCTGGAGCGCGGCCCTGATTCTGGGACGTGGCGTTTCTAGTCTTTCGTGGTTTGTGGTTCCGGAGGGCCGGTGAGGTGTTGGTAGATAGGGAATGGTAGGAAATTTAAAATAAATATTTAACGAAGGCTGATTTTTAAAGTACCTAATATTTATTTGTTTCATGGTTCTGTCTTATATCTATTCGCCGTCGGATCTTCTCAACAAGAACTCTAGAAATAGGGATGAGGAAATATTAATAATTCAGGATAATAAGCGGTAACCAATATAAAATTATGTTACGGAATCCAACCGAGGATTAGTATTTGTTGAAAGTTTCGAATTTATAGCTAATTCTTCACGATAATTAACTGATGCAGAGAAATATATTGCGTACTAAAGGTGACAGCGCGTTTCATTGCGATGTCCCATTTAATTGTTGTCACTTTGCTCAACTTAACTCGATCGCTAGTGCTCGCTCTATGGTCACGCGTTGTGCTGTATTATTTGCATTATTCGTCTAACAAGTGACTGACTGTAATTTTGCAAAGTGACCACAATTAAATAGGATATTGCAATGTACTGCAGTGTCGCCTATATTATATAGTACCTAAAAACTAATCTGGAACATTCTGGAGTCGTATATAAACTTAATTGATGGTTGTAAAACTGGGCCCTAATGAAATAATGTATACAGACACGTGAGACTATGTATAAAGTTGTTTTTTTTTTTATTTCTTTATAGTTTTGTATGATAGTTTCTTCCTGTTCTTTATTACTATATTTTTTTGTACAGTAGTTTTGTTTCACACTCGGTCGTGCTGCTGGCGAGTGCGTTGTCAGCGGATTCACGAATCACGAGTACTTGCAATAAGACTTAATTTTGTATATTCGACATATTTCCAATAGTTTGAAATGTATAAAATACATTTTGATTTACTGTATCGTGTTTGGGTGTACAACTGAAGCTTTCGGTTATGGGTATGCCCAATACCAGCCTGAACGGGCGTGCCCCGCCTGCTTGAGCCATCCTTCTGCCTCGGTTTGGTTTGGATCTTGGTGACTTAAAAGTCGCCCATATTGCGGCCGTAAATACTCAATCATTTGTTGCGATGTATACAGGGTTATAAGGAAAGAGTGTGCTAAGCCGAAAAGGGCTCATAGTAGTCATATTTATGAACAACTTTTACTATCGGACCAATCTTGAAAACGACAAAACAAAAAACAGCTGTTTCATACATTATGTTGAGTGTTATTGACATTTTTCTATGGAACAGCTGATTATTTTTTTCTCGCATATTTCTTAGCATACCCTTTCTTTATAACCCTGTATAGATAATTATATACATGCAGATCTTGAATTAAAAAAATTGAGTTTAGTAATACATATAACCCTATAATGATATGACAACAGTTGTTGCGGAGCGGTCCATTTGTATGTTGTCCAAATTATCCTTACTCGTCTAGAGTGTAACAACATTTCATTGCCGATTCAAGACTATCCTCAGGATTCTGAAACGTTTGTTAACTTTGACAACAGATTAAGTCTCTTGCTGTCATTCTCATTTGCTTAGTGGCAGACAAAGGCAGCATTAGAATTAATCTGTTGTCAAAGTTAGCAAACGTTTCAGAATCCCGAGGTAAGACCGAGTTCGGATTCAAGGAGGACGCGCCATTCTTATGGCATAACACAATGCGTGCTTTTTCGCTTTTTGTTAATGGTCTGGTTAATCTTGAATCGGAAGCGTATGCCGCAAAATGGGACCACTCTTAAATCAACCAGATCGAGACAGAACTACTGGTTCTCTGATCCGAGACGCGGCTGATTTGACGCGGTATCCGTGGCTTTGTACAGTTGAAGTTGTAGGACTAAATTTTACACTTGGTCTATCGTTCACTGTTGAAGGGAGAGTGTGATATATATAAATGACACTAAATACACAATATTTATATCATCAATAAGCAACCTGTTTTATAAAGATTAAAGTTGTGCTGTTTCTTCTATTTACGAGGTAAATAGTCGTGCCGCAGCTATCTCATTCATACATTTGAAAGTTTTTTGTTTATAGTGAATTTTCAAAAATGTATCTTATTGGTGTTATCTTTTCAATTGACTGAAGAGATCAGAATACTTGACATATTTTTTTTTTTTCTGTCAATTGTCTGTCGAATCAAAAGATATAAAAACGTAAGTTTCCCCTAAAATTTATGGTCTTATTATAAACAGATACAAAATATACTTTACTAACTGCTCCCCGCGGTTTCACCCGCTATTCTACAGGAACGGTTAATTTTTTCTTGATAAAAAGTAGCCTATGTATTAATCCTCCATAAACAACCTCCATACCAAATTTAATACAAATCCGTCCCGTCGTTACAGTTCAACTCTGTAACGGGAACAAACACTCTTACATACTTACGCACTTACAAACTTTCGCATTTATAATATTAGTGCGATAGAAATTCACTCTTAGTAAATTTATTTCTAATATAATGTGAAAATGCGTGATTGAGACAACTGTGGACGTGGCTTTATGAGGGCCTTTATGCACATTCCCCGCCCCGCTAGTGGACGTTAGACCTCGTGTAGCGTAAATGGCGTCAAGTTATGTATTTTATTTGTGATATTGATGATAATTTTGTATAATTAAGAGTTTAACGCGTTGTTAGAAGTTAAATTTTACAGCTGATTTATTTTAGACGCCCTCGGGCGTGCTCTCGTTGAATTTTGCGAATTGTTAACGGAAAATGTAGTGAAATAATAAAGAAGAACGCCTGCGTGAATAGTGTACAGTTTATCGCTTGGAATATGAAATATTGGCGGCGAGGCGGTTCTCGGTCGCGCGAGACAGAGACAGGTAGCTTTGTATTTCCAAACCTATTTATTCCTAACAATAATCCTAATACTCAGGTCGCGTTTTCTACTTCAGCGGGCAGCGGGACGGTGACAAGAGCGGGACGGTGACGTTTTCTTTTGTATGGAGTCGTTCTAGACAGTGGGCTGACTCCATACTAGTTAAGAGGTGGAAATCTATTTCCTTTGTCTCGCTCGCACGTTTTTTTTTTTTATATCATGTATAGTTGAAGAGTAATTGAAAAATGTTTTGCGTCATTTTCTTTACTGTAATATTTGAGATGTTTTAAACTAATTGTCATGTCGATACAGACAAGTCTTAATTTACATATTTCTATGAATGACAAAATGCTATCTCTAATGTATCTTATATATGTATTTATTAAAATAATCATGAAAAGATTATTAATGTTTTAGTAAAGGATATGTGGCATTTTCATTTTGCATATAATTTAAAAATTGTGTAGTGCAAGCGAGAGAGCGCGTGTTGTGTCAAAGCGGCCTTGAACCGTCGCTGCCTTTCCCGCCGCCCGCTATAGTCGAAAACGCAGCCTTACAGCGGATTCTCGTCCTCATGCCAATAAATCTGCTTATAAATGTATAAATAAAAGAATGTAAGTTATTCGTAACCAGAGGGATTGTTGTTAACTGCATATATTTTATATTTGTGTGCGTGTTCGGAAGCTGTGAGTTCTATTGCCAAGTGCGAGACTTGTTTGTGACCAATGAATGACACGATGTGAAATAAAGCATTATTTAGTTTTATGAATTATGGATTTTATTTTATTCCTTCCTTATAGCACAGTATAGATAATAGTACAAATGATATAAATAGAGCATCTTATCATCTTCGAGTAAACTCTCGAGTAAGCTATTCGCCAGTTAAAGTAGCTATCTAGCGTAGAGTTCTTAATCCGTAAAGCCAAGGACCAAACTGCCAGCTTCCTTGTTTCCTGAGAGATACAATCTAGGGCTTTTCAATGCAGAGTGAATAGGTATCTTCTGACTGCGTGCTTCATCTTGAAAGCATCGCGATCGGTACAAATTCTCACTTCGTACAATTCTCTATTTACACAAATGATCAGTTCGTACAATGAGTAGAAATGGCTTTTATATGCCTAGCACTAATCCAAAAGTAGCTAATCAACATTTTGCGATGAAAGAGGAACACAATCTCATTTGGTGTTATACTTGTTGGGAAGTCAACTCCATTAGGGCTAGTTATTTAGCCTATCTATCTCAGCTGAGGTCCACACTGCAATATTTTTTTGTATAGTACGATGGGGAGCCACACGCAAAACTAATCTCAGATGTCGCCACCATCGCTGGTGCTTGTCATCGGTCTGATTGCTTGCACTTGTTTGACCACTTCGACCTTCATATTTCAGCCTCCTTGATTTTGGAGCTTCTAGCTTTGAAAATGAGAAAAGCGAAGATCTGCGTCTTCTTTCAAGTTTTAACGTTGATGTTTCAAGCTTAGAAATAGTTATTTTATTAAATAGGTATAGTAAATTTAAGTACTTTTACTATACGTGTTAATGAATGGACTAAGTACTAACGAGTAAACCTGCTCTCGTCCTAGTGAAAAATATTAGCTTTGAAATGGTCGCTAAATAACGTATAATACGAGTTTAGTTTCCAATTTCTGATGCGCAAAGCTTTGATCGACAGCTTCCGTTTTTTTCTCAACAGTAGGGAAACGGCGTTTACCTTTATTTTTACACTGAAATGCAATCAATTGTATATTTACTAACTAAAATCATCAGACAGAGAAACAACAGCGATAATGCGCCATCTAGCGAGATAAATAAGCAATGTGTCTCCCATGAAAACTGACGTGGTTTTGACACATTTTGTTTTAATAAAACGGGAATAGGTTAAAAACAACGCGTGCAAGACAAGACGAGATCGCGCGCGTGTCTCGCTTAGCATTCCTTGATAAAGGTCACCGAATGTAATCGAAACTATAGTCGGAATAACCGACTCAATTTAACGTGAGTGTTTTACTATGAAAACTAACGTGGTTTTGATACATTTTGTTTTAATAAAACGGGAATACTCACGTTAAATAGACTATAGTTTAGACGAGGTCGCGCGCGTCTCGCTTAGCATTCCTTGATAAAGGTCGCCGAATGCGATCGAAACTATAGTCGGAATAACCAACTCAATTTAACGTGAGTATTCCCGTTTTGTTAAAACAAAACGTGAGTGTTCCCGTTTTATTAAAACAAAACGTGAGTGTTCCCGTTTTATTAAAACAAAAAGTGTCTCCGCATTGAGAGATACTGACAGCATAATTCAAAACGCTAGTCATTTGAGCATTGTTTTATTATGACAAAAACACTCAAATTGATGCTATAGATACCAAAAATAAATACTGGCTAACAAATTCACTAGAATTGTTTAATACAAAAGTAATTAGGTATGGTTACTATAACACAGCCCTTTGCAAGAATTCAAGCAAAGATTTATTATTCTTAAAGCTTTAGGCCATATATTTCACGTAAAAGTTGTGCGTTGCATTATTGGTGGTTCAATTTTTTTCGCGGACCCGACCCACCTAAATATTGCGCCAAAGTCAACGAAAAAATAGAAGCAAGACGTCCGACCGATAAACGGTGAAAGTAAACGTTTCCATCTGTGCTATAGTGGCGTCACAATCAATTTCTCATAGCTACACACAATTTATGATATACTTTGGCACTAGCCTGGACCAGGAACATGATTTCTACTTATAACTAAAATAACACAATAATAGGCCGCGCACACAAGAAACTGGGACCTCTCATATAGAATTTAATGCGAGTGAGAGTGACCGAGATAATCTCTAGCGCACAGGAATAGGATCCCTGCGAGGATGCACCGTCGTTATCGACCTGACATCGTGTGAAAGGGACAGCTAGACTTGAATTTCACGGGAGCAAAAGAAACAAACTATTAAGGCTTTTCCCTTTCGCTCCCCCAGAAACTTATAAATAGACATCTCTTTCAAACGATGTCAGGTCAGGCCATGTTGCGAAGCCTTAAGGCCGACACTTGAAACTTGTTTTAAATCGGCACCCGCTACTTATCTAAGTTTGTATGGAGAACTAAGATCTGACTAATTTGACAGCACTATAATTCTTGCTATCTCTATATTGTGTTTCTATTTAGTAAAAGACAGCGATAGCTTAATTGCGTTTAGTGAGTGCACGGTGGAATAGACTTTAATATCTGTAATACCGCGACGTGATTTTATTAATGACTTCATCGGTCCGGTGCTCCTCGTGTGCGCAAACCATCATCTAATTAGGTACTTACATTGAAGAAATATACATAAAATAATATATGACTAAGGTGCATGTTTTAATCAAGTGCAAAGTATTAGGCCTATTTTGTGCTTTTCGTACGAAATTCGTTGGTCTAGTTACGTAGTAAATAATACTGATTCATGGAACAAACATTGAAAAGGACAAATGCAGACGACAGTACTAGTCAATGAAGTCAAAGGAAATAAGGAACCTGTAGATTTTGGCGGGAACGTGAAGAAGTCATGCCGCGTCATTCTATTATTTACTATATATCTATAGCTTGTGTTATTTCGTGTGTAAATGTGTAAAAACGGTGAATTTTTACCCGTTACCCGGTTACCCGTTTGTTACATGCATGCATGTGTGTTGGTGAGTGGTATAATGTCGTGAAACGTAAATTTTCGTGTTGTTTCCAAAACTCCATAGAAGGCTCTAATACAGTTTTCACCACTTTACTGGGGCATGACTTGGACTTGATCGTGACTTGCTTTGCTCGCCTTTGACTGTGACTATGACTTGTTTGATAATATTTAACTAAACTTGAAAATATACATGTATACTTGACACTGGCAAATGCATAAGACGTGCGACGCCAAAACCCTCTTAGGAGGAAAGAGAAAGAAAAAAAAGGAACCTGCAAAGTATACACGGTTTGAGACTTCAATTTCAACTTTACTTTATACTTTATTTTAATTTGAATTATTCCCTATTTATGTTACCAATGCAAAATTTCATTAATCAATTTTTAATATTTAAAGGAAGATTTGACAGTCACTGTAAATGAATTTCTAGGTTTCTTATGGAAAAGATAATGTTATTAAAATTGAATTTAAGTATATATTTTGTGACTAATAATATCCAATAATTTAAATGTTTAATTCCAATCCAATTCTGTTATAATAATGAAAATAAAATGATCATAGAAAACATGTACAACAACCATTTTATATAAGATAAATGGAAGGAACTAACTACCAAGACGCGGGTTTTTAACACCCAGTTTGGCGGTTAGGGACTGTAAAAACGTGAATGTACCTTTCCTTGAATAAATTATTTTGTATTTTTGTATTTTGTAATTAAAGAAATATATTTATAACCACCAAAAGGGCGAAGAATTTATTAAAAATGACACAAGCGCCATCTAATATTGTATTTATGTTGTATCGTACAATTTTTCTGTTCCTTACCTGTTTAATTTTTTAAGTAATTTTTTGTATTTCTTTTTTGTTTTGTTTTAAACACTGTTTTAAACTTTCGCGGTGGTTTGCTACATTACTATTAGTTCTCACGGGATATTTACCACGATTATTATTATTGTTGAGTTCCCGATATTTAGGCACACTTGCATGCGCCATGTTCACGGGTAGACTGAAGATGCGGGTGGATGATAAAAGTTGTTTTTTGTTTCACACGCTTCTGCGTGCACTACCTAGCTTGTTCTCGTGCGTGACGTCACCTGCCGGTCCCAACGGAAGATCAGCGCTGGTTGGGTACAACCAGCATCTTGCCGAGTTGGGGCTGGTTTGTGGCAAAAACCTCTGTACGTTTTGTTTATTTTTCACTTTTTAATTTATTTTTCTATATGTTTGCTACAAAAATGATAAAAACTTAATAAATAGACTGCCATCTGCAACGGCCTTTAGGAACTTGTTTTTTTTTAAAATATAGAATGGCTATGCTAAGCCGAATATGGCTCATAGTGTTCATCAACTCAACTTTTAGTATGGAACCAACCATACTAAAAGTTGTACAAGTGTATAGTGTATCTATCTTTCTCTCTAAATACCCTCTTAAGAATAGAGTATACCGCCGTCTTGTCCATACAAAAAGCGTAGTCTGATACCCACCCCTAAATGTTATCCGATTTCGATGATTTTTATATGTTATCTACACCGTGGAAACTATGCTTGTATTTTACTATGAAAACTGACGCGGTTTTGATACATTTTGTTTTAATAAAACGGGAATACTCACGTTAAATTGAGTCGGTTATTCCGACTATAGTTTCGATCACATTCGGTGACCTTTATCAAGGAATGCTTAGCGAGACACGCGCGCGACCTCGTCTTGCCTTGAAACTATAGTCGGAATAACCGACTCAATTTAACGTGAGTATTCCCGTTTTATTAAAACAAAATCTATGCTTGTATGTTTTTTTTTTTAATTTCGCAATATTTTCGTTGCTATAAACAAAGTGACAAACTTTTTGCTGCGTCGAAAATACGACGAAGAAAAGTAGTTGTTATTAGAATACCATAAACATTTTATGAAAAAACAACAAAGCGGCATAGATTAAGGTTTATCCAAGCCTTAGACACCAAAAACAAGTTTTTTTTGAAAGATATAGGGGGTGATAACAGACTACCCCCAAAACGCTAATTTCATCAAAGTTAGGAAAATTCACTAAGGGTCACACATGGCCCGACCTGACATCGTGTGAAAGGGACAGCTAGATTTGAATTTCACGGAAGCAAAAGAAACAAACTATTAGGTTATAGCTTCTCCCTTTCGCTTCCCCAGAAACTTATATATAGCCATCTCTTTCAAGCGATGTCGGGTCGGGCCATGTGTAGACACCCTAACTCTCTCTCTATTACAAGCACGAGAAACAGAGCGACAGCTATACAATTTCAAATATCGAATGCGCCAAAACCTCGCGGAAGGACTATCCCCTTAATGACATTCTCAAAAAGGAAAATGGTAAAAAAGTGAATACATAAGTACATAAAATAATATTTAACTGATATACCATTTTTTACAGCTCCAATGTATAACTACATAGCAAAGGTTTGTAAAATACTTACGTCCTTTGATTTGAGCTAGATACAACTACTACTTTACTAGCTATTTACTAATTTACTATTGGAAAGTAGACGATTCTGTCATACAATTCTAAAAACTAATACAATAATTGGTATCGCTACATTATCTATCTCTTTTAATTTCAGTTTGTGAGAAGAGGATGGCAACAATTTAAAGCTAAGTCCACACTTGTGCTCCTTAAGTTTCAACTTGCTTCTTTAAGGTGCAACGTTTCACTCGGCGCGGCAAATTCAAATTTTCTTGCGTTTTTTGTCAATTACAACTTAATTACTCATCGTGGGGTCATGAAAATGAATTTTGCGCTAATAAATAGGTTATATCAAGAAATTACACCAACCAAAAAATCAAGGTGAAAGCTAGTATAAGTACACTTCTCACTAAACCAAAAACCAAGATAAAAATCAGCTTATTGAGATTTGTAGCTAAAGTAATATTACTGTGGTTATCATTTTAACCGTAATATCTTGTTACCTATTTATTGTCGCAAAATTCGGTTTCATAAACCCACGATGAATAATTAAGCTGTAATTGAAGAAAAACGCAAGAAAAATTGAATTTCCCGCGCTGAGTGAAACGTTGCACCTTAAAGGTGCATCGTTTCGCTCAGCGCGCGAAATTCAAATTTTGTTACGTTTTTTGTCAATTACAGCTTAGTGCGATATGGCGTTTCAAGTATGTCTCTGGCGCAAGTTAAAGCTGAAATCGCACAAGTGTGGATATAGCTTTACTATACAAGTTTAGTAGCTTTAGGTTACAAATTGGTAAAATTGACATCGGAGCTAGTAAAATCTTACAAAATTTACAACCAAGTTACATTTTAATAATAATTTTTGATACGTTTATTTTTAAAGTTTGCTTATTTTTTTTTTTGGGTTAAAATTTAATTGCTCGGGCTCTGTTCTTTTGTGACCCGAAATTACCCGACTAAAATTATCCTATCCACAACCCAAGTGTCTATACTTCAAACATAGATAAATTATATATCCTTTATGCTTCAAACGACATCCAAATATGTTCAGCAGTACGAACAAACAGACATACTCGAATTTTTGTAAAAATCAGATTACTCCCATATCCCCTTTGTTCCGACCTAGTCTCGAAAGTTTGAGGAAAGTGCGGGTTGCGGAGACTGACAGCGTTCCCATTGGCTAACCTACCTTAGTCATGTCAATAAACCAATAAGTGCATTTGTATAGGTGTTAAAAAGTCTAAACTATGTAACAGCGAAATACATAGACACAAAATAGCGTAGTCAACAATTGGATCGCAAATTGGCCGGCTCTTCGAGCCACCACATCATAGGCACAATATGCATGAACGAATGAGCTGCACAATTGTAAGCGCAATTAATCGACCGCCAACCAGTAGTCTGCAAAAAATATTAATGTTTTCCGGATTGAAGGGCAATGTTTCTAGCGTAATTACTGGGGCACATAGATTTAACATCTAATATCTCACGATGACGAGCGCAGTTCATTGCCGCGTAGGGTTTTGTACTGTTATAGGTCGAAATTCTGGGTGGCACTGAACTGTGATGGGCAAGCGTGAAGCTTAACTTCAGGTGAGCGAGTTGCTTGTCTCGCCACCCAATTAAAAAAAAAAATTGCTTCGGTGAGTTGCATTTTATGGACCACTTTTCTGCGTGGTTTTATTATATTTGGCTTCGATCGTATTGAATGCGGAATCTATAGGGGGTAATCTGTGGGCGGAATAACTACTACGTAAAACATTTCTTAGGCCATTTTTCTTGTATGAGGTAGGTACGTAGGAGCGGCACTGATAGGGGTCGAGGCGAAAGAGTATAGAAATACTAGCTGCGCCCCGCGGTTTCACCCGCTATTCTACAGGAACGGTAAAAAAAATCGGGATAAAAAGATACGATACGATCCGTTCAGCCGTTACAGAGTTGAACGGGAACAAACACACTTACCCACAAACTTTCGCATTTATAAAATTTGTGTGAAGAGCCTTATTACAGGCCACAAAAAGCTGAAATTCAAATAACAAAATTTGAATGGCTGCTTTGTCGACTCTAGACGCAATTGACATTTGCATTTGGAAGTTCAGCTTTATGTTACATGATATAAGGTTCAAAGATTTCTTAAGGTGCTCTTACACGGGTAATTTACTCCGGGTGTTTTTGAACGATGGAATTTTTTTGTATCTAATCCCCAAATCAAATTGCTGCATAAATATTCAGTATTACATCATGTCGCTAATATATCTTTAGCTAGCTGCGCCCCGCGGATTCACCCACCATTCTACAGAATCCGAATATTTTTCCGGGATAAAAAGTAGCCTATAAGTTAAACCAGGGTGTAGGCTAGCTCCATACTAAATTTAATTCAAATCCGTTCAGCCGTTACAGAGTTGAACGGGAACAAACACACTTACAAACCTTCGCATTTATAATATTGGTGTGATTTGAATATATTGCCGAGTTGCCTAGCAGCAATATGGTATGTATAAGGCTATTTCTCGAAATGGTTTTGTAATTAAAACGAAATGAACAATACCCATTTTCCAAGATTAAACAACTTAAGAATAGAGTTTACCCCCACCTTGTCCATACAAAAAGCGTAGTCTAATACCCACCCCTAAATATTATCCGATTTCGATGATTTTATTATATGTTATCTACACCGTGGAAAATTATGCTAGTTTTTTTTTTTTTATAACGATCTAGTCAAGGGTTTGTCCACAATCTCACGTGATGGAAAGCGACGATGTGGCCGAAGATGTAGCACGCTTGCCTAGGAGATACCTATTAACTTTTTTCCTGAACAGCCCCGGATTGTATCTGTTCGGAAAGACAGACGCAGGTAATCAGTTCCACACCTCTGCTGTTCCTGCTGTTCTTGTAGTTATTTTTGAAAAAACAAAACATAGCGGCATAGATTATGGTTTATCCAAACCATTGACACAAAAAAACGAAAGATTTTTTTAAGACTTAGAGCGTGATAACAGATTAGCCCCGAAACGCTAATATCATCAAAAGGAAAATTCACTAACTCTCTCTATCGCACGCACGAGAAACAGACAGCTATACAATTTCAAATATAGAATGCGCCAAAACCTCGCGGAAGGAGTACCCTCTTAATTTTCCCATGTAAGAGCACCCTTATAGGTGCCATGGAATCGGCGTCGGACGATAAATTGCCAAACGCTTTAAATCACCAAACTATTTCGATCGCTCATCAAACTAACGATATCCCTCTTGCTTTATCAAAAAACCTCGTCTGTAAAGTCTGATCCCCTTTCTTGTGCCTTAACTGATAATTTTCGACTATTTTGAATACTTTTCTCCTGCTTTCGTCTATTAATTTGTACATTTGAGGCGTGTAAGGGTCGAAGTCTTGGAGCTTTTTCCGACGCCTGTATATGCCTTCTTTGTTCTTCATTGCGCATTTCATGTCGGCCTGAAAATATGTAAACGAAATTATAGTACACTAGCTTACTCGCACGGCTTCGCTCGCATAGGCTATAGTAAATAAAATACCCCATTACAACTCTCAAGGGGTTGATTCTCGAAAAATCTTGAGACATGACATGCTTTTTTTTATTTTTTAAGCTTAGTAAACAAAGTTTCAATGGCTTAACTTGTTTTTTTTTTTTAATTCCCATACAAACTTTGGGCCCATTTCACCACTTTGGAGACGGAATTTCGCAAAATCCCTTCTTATTGTCACCTTTACATTTGTAACTTTTGAAAAGCATTAGGTCCAAATTTTACGTCTCTATCGTAAGCAGTTTGGTCTGTCCGTTGATTCCTAGAAAACGGCTTGTTCTTTTATTATATAAATAGAAAATAGATTGTATAACGAGTGCACAAAACAAGCCATTTTATACGACGGTTCCGACCGAGCGTGGACCCAGTGGCGGATTTACCAGCAGGCTAAGTAGGCTTGAGCCTAGCGCGGCAAATTTAGGGACCGACGTTTAAAAAAAAAATAAAGCGCGCGGCAAACATATAGATAGATAGATAGATAGATAAACTCTTTATTGTTCACACCAGATCGTACATAGTAGGACAGAAAACAAAACATTTTAGCTAGTGTAACAAATGGTGGCCTTATAGCTGAAAGCGATCTCTTCCAGGCAACCTCACATATACATATACAAAAATCGGTCCCTAAATTTGAGCCCCCAAAATCTGCCGTCCTAGTCCTGTGCTATTTTTTATACAATTTCATCTATTTTACTGAATTATCAAAATCTAGTAAAATCAACAGCACATACTTGGAAAATGTACAAATCCGCCACTGCGCGGACCTACGAAAAAAGTAACCTATGTCCGTCTCCGATGCTTAATTTTGATCAGGACCCCTATTCGGAGAAATGACATTTTATCTCGGTCACTCTCACTCCCATTAAATTCTAAATTAGAGAGACAGTGACCGAGATAAAATGTCATTTCTCCGAATAGGGGTCCTGGGCTATCTCTCTTCTGGCTATCTTTTCTAATTATTTTTTTTTTGGTCTGTTCTTTCAATTAATTATCCGCGATAACGCGACAAAAACCGAGACAGAGAGACAGTTACTTTCGCGTTTGCGCAAAAGAAATGTTTCACTACTCTTTTTGTCGTGAAAAACAGTACACTGCTAAAATTTTCTATACATTCTCATTTCACGATTAGTTAAGATCCTGGCTCCTGTTTCATCGAACACCACACGATAATACACACAGCGTACACACAACTCACCTCAGTAGCATTATAGTTGAGAAAGTTGAGTATTCCCTGTAGAGTGTTCTGCGTGTCCTCGAGCAGCGTCTCGTAGAAGACAACATGGACGGGCCCCGGGAACCTGCTCAGCCAGAGATCGTGCAGCGTCTCCCAGTACGAGAGCTGGGTGATCACGTGACTCGGCCAATCTGCCGATCCAGACATTTACCTATTACATACTTAATAGTATGTACACACTGCATACTAGAACCATAGAAAAATTATACGAGAAGAATGACAATCTCATACAAAAAAAGTGTGTACACCCGAAAAAAGAGCACAATACTAGATGACGCTTACGTATTTAGTCAGCTAATGTTAAAAGCCGATTATAGAAAAATACAGCAAAAAATATGGTTAATATAGAAACATAGGACGTGAAAAATATGTTACCAAAAATTATGTTTTCAACGCCATCTCTTGAGAACCTAGCGAGTTTTGCAATTTTGCAAATACGATTTTAATCTTTCTATGACTATTGGCACTCTTTTTTATATACTTTCTCTATGCTAGTGGTGAACGGTGGATGTTTTTCACACAGCGCCATCTAGCCCCAAACTAAGCAAGCTTGTACTATGGGAACCAGATAACTGATAGAATACATAGAAACACCCAGACAAAGAACAAACATCCAAGTTCACCACACAAATGTTTGTCCTGGGAATCGCACCCACAACCTACAGGTCAGAAGGTGGAAAAAACCCCACTGAGCCACAACATGTGCCATTTAAGTGTGGTAATTTCGCTCAACTACAATTAGTCACTAACTAGAGCTCGGTTTGTGATCACGCATTGTGTTGTATTATTAGCTTAAGTACTACTACGAGCACAGATCACACCCCAGATTCTGCATTCAGGACGCTCGAAGCGCACCACAGATCAGTCTAAATACACTTATAAGAAATTACTCTGATTGGTTGATTGTTAGGCGTGAGTAGCCGTAACCTTGAGATAGCCAATGAGAACGCTCGGTCGCACTCCCCGCGACCCGCGCCGCGCCTCAAACTGACGTCACTTTTTGTAGGAACAACGAATCTCGTAATGCGGTATCTAGTGTGATCTGAGACTACGAGACAACCCTGGTATATCTGATTATGAAATGATTTGTCGGATTGACGTCACCGTTTCCCTACATTATAATCTGTGGAAATCGGTTACCTTCACCAGTCTTCTTATCTTGCATCTTCTTTAAGAAGGCCGATTTGGGCGCCGTGCCGATGTGCCCTTTGTGCAGTCTATTGAAATCAGCCTGAAAACAAATAAATGAGCTGTAAATACATGTAACTAGTACTGCGCGCCGTACTGAGACCTCGCTGCCTCTATTCCGCACGTCTCGTCGCTCACTTGCGCTGTAGGCTTTGTATAATTATTATTATTATTATTTTGTATAAATTGACATACTTTTTATTTATTTGTTAATAATTTGTTGTCTTGGTCTTTTTTTTTGTTATTTGGTAATAGTAATAATAAAATTATAATACTTAGGTCTGTACAATATTGTACGACATTTTGAATGACCTGTAACTAAACGTTATCAATAAATTGATTATGATTATGATTATGATTAGGCAATGATATTTTACGATTTTAGAACCCTTAAAATTGCCCCCGCAAATCTGTCTTTTATGACAGATTTCATTATACAAATATCAAAATCAATATTATTTTTTTTTTTTCGTTTTGGATTATTTCTCTTTTACTCTCTTAATTTTCGCATCTTCTTTCGCACTCTTTGCGAAGCCGAATTCAAACCGGCATTTTGAAGGTAAAAACCTGTCTTTAATAAAATTCTTATAGGCTGTCGCATGCGCTGTTATTCGTATAGCGCGCCACGTGTTCTGGGTGTTTCCATTATCACACAAATATTATAAATGCGAAAGTTTGTGTGTGAGTATGTAAGTTTGTTTGTTCCCGTTCATCTCTGAAACGGCTGAACGGATTTGAATGAAATTTGGTATGGAGGTAGCTTACATCCTGGATTAACACATAGGCTACTGTTACACCGCGGTGCGCAGATATTATTTTATAAGAGCTTTTGCACTCTTTTCTTATTAAAAAACAATTAACAAATTTTTCAATCATGCGTTAAATTTGCGCTCATGAACACGATATCACTGTATAAGTAAACGCAGGACACTTGTTTTTTTGTAAATTGTATTTATAAAATCTATTAATAATTAAATCTATGAGCAAACAAAACATAAAAATGCATAGAAATGGAAGAAAATATTAATGAACAAAATAATATTTACCGCTGGAACATGCTCCATGGTTAACATGATAGTGTGAGACGAAATTCTACAGTAATGTTAGGTCACATTGCTTGTAGCTCAACAGAACTGAAATTATAAACAACACAAAAGCAATTATAAAGCTTTATACAAGAGCACAGTGAAATACAGTGGAGCAGAGAATCGTATCGCCGCGCAATAAGGTTCACAGTCGCGCAGCGTCCGCGGCTGAACAGATCAGCTACACCCTGTTGATTTTAACAATAATTACGCTGTTTTACACATTTTGTCATTAAAATCAGAGTCTTCTTTCAAATTTGTAAAGGCCTCGCTACATGGCCTGACCTGACATTGTGTGAAAGAGATGGCTATTTATAAGTTTCTGGGGGAGCGAAAGGGAGAAGCTATAACCTTAATAGTGTTTCTTTTGCTCCCGTGAAATTCAAGTCTTGTTGTCCCTTTCGCACGATGTCAGGTCAGGTCATGTATAGTCACTCTAAGAAGTACTTACTAGTATAGCATCTCTGGGGTTACGTATAAGCAGCACAGCCGAGTGGAACTTATCCTCGGGCGGGTACTGGTGCGTCTTCACGACGAGCACCGAGCCGTCGGTGACCGACTCGGCCGGGAAGCCGTGCACGCGGAGCCCATTGTCCATGTAGATGGAGCCAGTCACTATACCTGGAAACAGAATAATAAGAAATTAAAAAGTCCATCAGAACAAAGAAAATAACAGGTAGATAACAGTTTTTTTTTTTTAATAAGTAAAACTTTGCTCCACAGACTCTGGGGTTTGCTTCCGTGCCTTTTGTCAAATTTAACAATTTTTATCAACTATAACTTAGAGTTGGCTATACATGGCCTGACCTGACATCGTGTGAAAGGGACAGCTAGACTTGAATTTCACGTGAGCAAAAGAAACAAACTATTAAAGGCTTTTCCCTTTCGCTCCCCCAGAAACTTACATATAGTATATATACATATACTCTTTCACTCGATGTCAGGTCAGGCCATGTATAGCCAACTCTAAGTTATAGTTGATAAAAATTGTTAAATTTGACAAAAGGCACGGAAGCAAACCCCAGAGTCTGTGGAGCAAAGTTTCATTTATTACAATTTTTTTATTTATTACGAGGCCTTAAACTTAATAAAACAAATGGCATTACAAAAGTAATATACTGAACTTATAATATTATTGCAAACTTGGGTGTTATTTATTACTAGATTTACGTATATACTCCGAGCAGTCCAGCACCCGATTACGAGTAGACACATGTCTCAGCCGTCACTCTCATCAACCATATTGGAGGGAAGAGGGCGACCCACCACACGACGCCACCGCAATAAGGAGCTTTTTTTAATGGTTTTTGATCATTACAATTTTTTGTCAATTTACAAACAAGAAAATAATAACGGCCTTACTTGTAAATACCATGTAAGTACATCTTTTATTGTTCAAAAAAAATATGTTTGATTCTATTAATGGATCGGAAACTATACTAACTACTAAGCTGTGTTTAGCTTTATGTTCAAACCCATATCACCCCTAGATCCCTAGACCATCGAAACGCACCAAGTATTGGTCTAAATATACCAATAAAGGTTTAGTTTCATTTGGTTTATTATAAGACGCAAAGTAGGTGTAACCTCGAGATAGCCAATAAGAATGCTTGGTCTGTTTCTTTCTTCCAACTTTGGTGATTTTTCATCAGAACAACGATGTCTTATACGTGGTTAAGTAAGCTTTACCTGTAGCTTGCTGCAGTAAATATCTGAGCCACGTATTCCCGCTGCCCGGGTATGAGACGAGTGCTATCACATTGTCCGAGGGTGGAGACCGAAACTGAAGCTCCTTACACCAGTTCACAATCGGGACTTGCCGAATAAACATGTGATTCATGTAAGCACCTCCGTAGTAAGCATTTCGGGTACCGTGGTACGGGCTTAAAATGAACAGTATTATCGAGAAATATAGTAGCACAACCGCCGCTGCCAGCATAAATATCGACTTGCGGGACATGACTGACGACCGCTGGTTAATCTTTTGGTGTAACGTTATCGTTTTGATTCATAATATATCATATTTGCGTTAGTCACTGAACACCGTTCAGTGTTAATGTTATTTAGGTGTTGTCGGTACAATAAACTCATGTGTTGAATGGTCTATTCTTCGCTTTTCTTAACATAATTAAAAAGTTCAGCAGCTCCAGTTGGATGGGTTTCCGTGTTTATTTATAATTTACTAAAAAACTCAGAAACTCGGACGATATTCGATTCGCCTTAGATTCGCCGAAGCGAAAATCTGAATTGGCGCATTTGGCGCATTGGCGCAGTCCACAGTGCTGCCAGGTTGCCAGTGCCACCTTACTTTTTGAAGCCAGTTTTAGCTACGTCCTATAGCCCACAGAAGAGAAAAAGAAAAAAAGGCTAAAAAATGATATTAATTGCAAAAGAAATTTTAACAAAACATTATCTTATGCTGATCCCAGACATGCGTCTATCGCCCGGAATATTCACGCAACAAGGTGATACCCGCCTTTCTGATTGGCGTATTTCTCCTCGTTGTATGAACATTCGAGGCAATAGGCGCATGTCTGGGACCGGCACGGCTCTAATAGTAGAGTCTGTGCAAAAAGAGAAGTTTGGCATAATACTAACAGTAAACAAACATTATTATATGATACCATCCCTCCTGACATTCTTCGTCCTTCATCCTTTAAAACTCTAATATCCCTTGTTTTTACTCCCTTAGTAAATATTTTTTTATAAATATATTAAAAATAATAATGCTAAGTTGTAAATATTTACTTCGTAACATGATCTAATTGTTTGTGTGCGTCCTATAAATGTGTAAGTTGTTAAAATGTCTTTTTTCCAGAGGTGAAAGATGCAAAAAACTGCCATTCAACAACCACCGATCACCGTACAAATTTTCTGCGTTTGATGGTATATCTCACCGCGTCACAAAATTGTGAAAAACTCTTGGAAAAGTCATAAAAAAAATGGATTGAATTGAATTAAATATTTTTATATGATTGCCTACCTACTTACCTACCTTGTAGCACCCGAATACTAGTGAAAACTAAGTAGGTACTTACCAAGTATCAAACATTTTTTTTTTTTTTTTCTTTTTCCTCCTAAGAAGATTTTGGCGTCGCACGTCTTATGCATTTGCCAGTGTCAAGTATCCATATATATTCTCAACTTTTGCTAGATATTATCAAATAAGTCATAGTCATGGTCAAAGTCGAGCATAGCAAGTCACGGTCAAGTCCAAGTCATGCCCCAGTAAGGTGGTGAAAACTTTACTAGAGCCTTCTATGGAGTTTTGGAAACAACACGAATATTCACGTTTCACGACATTATACCATTCACCAACACTCGTGCATGTACACGAACACTTAACGGGTAAAAATTCACCGTTTTTACACATTAACACTCGAAATAACACAAGTTTTGGAAAATAATAAAATGACGCGACATGAATTCTTCACGTTCCCGCCAAAACTCGTATCAAACATTTCTAGTCTTCCTGATAATGACAGAGCAGTGTTGTCAACGCAACAATTATAACCTAAGCGTCCTCAATGAGCAGTTTTTCAAGTGTCATTTTAGCAATATTTTTCTCGCAATAGATGGTGTTGGCGACAGTTTTGGTAACTGTAGTGTGGTATGATATTCTACGTTTCCTTGTTTATACGAAGTTGTTTGTCAGTTTTGGCACAAATTAATTAGCTTTGGTATCAATTAGTAGTATTTTTTACCTTCTTGACATTCTATATAATAAATTACAGCTAATGATACAAAGAAGGGAACTTTTTTATTTAGTTTTAACTAAATAAAATTACACTCAAATTCAAATTCAAATATTTTTATTTCAGATAAAGATCCATAATATTCACATTAAAAATAATACAGTTAATTGAATTAAATTAAATCGAATTAAATTAAATGAAATTGAACCAAATTGCATTAAATTAAATTATAATAGATTAAAATTTACAGTGACAATAACACTTACCACAAAATTACATTATTTTTGGCAGGGACGCCAAGGCAGCACATGTGTTCTAAACAAGTGGCTCAGGATAGGACCGTCGTTTCTCTCTGCCAATACTTTCAGGTAGCTGTTACTGCTGCCGCGCACTCGCTGCATCAGGGAGGCTACACGTTTACGTATGATAGCAGAAAATCCGTCTACATGTGCCTCTGCAAACATACCTGACGCACTGCAAAAGCGCGGCAGCCCTAACATCATCCTGAAAGCATTGTTATATTGGACGCGCAGGGAGCTCACAGCCCTTTGAGTAAAACTGATCCAGAGGCTGCAGGTGTAAAAAGCTTGACAGTAGGCTCTGAACAGAGTCAACTTTGCTTCCCTTGAGCACCTTGCAAACCTTCGGATCAACATATTACTACGGACTGCGAGCGCTCTACGCTCCCTCTCTATGTCCATATCGTCCTTGAGCGAGTCGGTGACCCAGTGCCCCAGGTACTTCAATTGGGAGACCATTTTGAGCGGCGTACCGGCCAAAATCACGTCAGGCACGCAAGGATAATATTTTGTACCCGCTTTGAACTCCATCAACTCACTTTTGCTAGCATTATACCTAAGGCCATGGGCTTCCGCATAACGCTCACATATGTCCATCAACGTTCTCAGGGCGCTGATCGAGGGGCTGAGCAAAACCATGTCATCGGCATAGCTGATATTATTGATAAACGTTCCGTCTATAGAGCAGCCCACCTTGGCGCTACTGAGCTCCCCGATCAGTCGATCAACATACAGGTTGAAAAGCTTGGGTGACGTTAACCCCCCCTGTCTCACCCCACATTCCAACCTATACGGATCCGATAGTGAGCCTGCCCATCTAACCACGTTACTCTGATGACCGTACCAATACTTAAATAGTTCTATCAGTTCTACGGGTAATTCAGTGTCCTGATATAGCTTTTGCCATAGCACATTATAGGACACCAGATCAAACGCCTTAGACAAGTCTAGAAAACACGCCTATACTGGCGTCTTTCTGTCGGTATAGTATCGGACAGTATGCTTAAGGCAGAGAACTGCAGTTTCAGTGGAAAGTCCGGCCTTAAAACCAAACTGGGCATCCTGCGATCTCAGATGCTCCTCAAGTTGCTTATCAAGCATACTGTCCAACACCTTAGCCACAGTAGTTGCCAGTGATATAGGCCTATAGTTCTTAATATCCGTTGAATCGCCCGTCTTGTTTTTTACTAATGGCACCACCAGAGTCTTTGTCAAATTATCCGGCAGGTAAGAGTGACCAACGCAAAAGTTGAACAGCAGGGCGAGCACCCGAGGCAAATGAGCCCCCGCATGTCGCAAGTGTTCAATGCTAAGAGAATCGTGGCCAGGGGATTTTCCCCTCGACATGGTCCGCACCACAGCAGCAACATCCTTCGCAGTGAACACATGCAGAACCCCCGCGGGCCCCCCACCCTTTCGCACCACATCCTGCTGCTTCAACAACGGCTGTACCATGAAATGGTTTTTAAAAAGAGCAGCTATATTGGCAGACCCACTGACCCCTCCCACACAGGCAGGTAGGCTCGTCTTGGGGTTCAATTTCTTAGTTTCTTTCCAGAACTTACTAAACATTTTCTTTGAATGAAAATTAGCTAGAATGTCCATTTTAATTTGTTGCTTGTGATCTTGACACCACTTCAATTTCTGCTTAAAAACTTTTCTTGTCGTAGTCATGTTGTTATAAATAGGTCCGCTCCTCGGTTTGCCATATAGTACCCAGTTATGAAACCCAAGACGTGCCTCCACATGCGCTTGCCTCACATATTTATTCCATCCAACTACAACTTTTTTCTTGTTACGTATAGGAACATTGTCAAGGCTATATGTGGCCGCTTTACTTAATATGTCAATAATATTATCATACATTTTGTCAATAGTTTTTCTATGTTCTAAGTCATTACACAAGTTGCCACAACATTCTTGGAACTGAATTGGGAAATCAAGGTCTCTTAATTTACTATTACAAAAATTTTTATACAATAGAATTTGTTGATGGTCTCTTTCACCCCAACGAACAGTGTTATGGCTAACTTTATTAAATATAGTCTTATTTCTTAAAATACTTAGGTTACAGGTAATTTCAATAGGAAAATGGTCTGACCAATAGGTACCATAGAGTATTTTAACGTCAGTTACTGTCCTCCACGCCGCTTCCGACACTACACAGTGGTCAAGCCAGCTTCTAGTACCGTGTGCATCACTGACATACGTGTACGGGTCCGCCGAGAGTCCCAGTAGCTCAATGTCAGCACATCGCCAACTTTGCTCTACGCAAAAGTTCCGCAGTTCGCCGCCAAACCTTGCAGTAGGGTCCGCATTAAAATCACCCAACACAAAAACTGAATCCACGTTAGTTTCTTCTACAATAGCTGCTACCTCACCCATACATTCAGTGAACATGTTCAGGTTATCGACACTTTCATTACTGGTATCTGTCGGTAAGTAAACAGAAAACACCAGGAACGAGCTCTGTCCCAGGGAAATCTTAACCGCTGCTATGCGCACACTTTTGCACTGTACCACAGAAATTGCATCGAATGTATTTTTCCTGTAAAGCAAACCAATGCCACCGAATGGTCTACCGCGCAGTAAATTAGCCCCTGTGTCGATCGCTGATTTCCCAGTGTACTCGAAATCAGAATGTATAGTGCCCAAAAACGGTATCTCATGCGGTTGAACCCACAATTCTTGCAGGGCTATAATATCAGCTGACTGACATGCTGACTGCTTTTTAATTTTACCTTGGCTGAACGGAGTTCTGCACTGCGATGATAAAGATTAAAAATTAAATAAACAGTCACTGGACCATCTCTTGAGGATAAAAGAACTAAACTGACAATGCTAAAGAACTTTTCGAATTCATTCCTTCATCCCGGTTTTAGGATCGAGCCGGCCGCCATCGCCAGAAATGCCACCCATAATAATTTTATTAAAGATACGCGCAAGTCTCGTACTGTTCAATTTAATCTATTGTTTCTTCCACGTACCTGTAGCTTGTGGAATGGCTTACCCCATTCGGGTTTTCCACCGAAATATAATCTAGACTGCATTCAACGAGTAAATAGAATCCTCAAAGGTAGGCAACGCACTGACAATCTGGTATTGGAGGTGTCCATAAGCGGCTGTGACCACTTACCATCAAGTTTGCCACCAAATACTTTTTTTTAAGCTGCTCATTTCTTGATGCTTCTCTTATTGCGCAGACTCTAGAAGGATAACAGCTAGCTAAAGTTAAATGTAGCTAAGACTGGATGTAAGTATTAAATACTTACATTCATTCATGTCTTCTAAAACTAAACTTATTAAAACAAATTCAAAAATTATTTCAAAACAAACAATTTTGTTACCATTAACAAAATTGTTCTTGAATTTATTTTACCGTACTACCTATTATACTCCTGTTGTTGTGAACCATTTGATCAAAAACAGAAATGGTTAGATTGCCGCTTTCGGGCTAAAGGAATGAATAACGGGTTCAACCGCAGTAAAAAGTGCTAGATCTAGCCAACTACGAGTTAAGGTGGCAGCACTGAGTGGCGCCGTAGTGACACTTGACATCGACAGTGACAATATGGGCAAAATAACACGAAAAAAAAAACGAAAAAACTTTTTGGTAGAAACTGAGGCTAGAAAGTTGAAAAATTTGTCGCGGTATTTTTGCCAACTACACCAAGTTAGTAATCGAAAACAATTTTTTTAATATGGTCTTGGTGCATCATGGCCGGATCATAGCATCATAGAGCGGTTTAGGATCGGTATCGAGTTGCTCCATGAATGTAATATCAAAGAGAATATAATACTACGTTATAGTAATATTACTAATACAAATCAATAATTTTCAGCTAAAAAGCTTTACTTCTGCCGTAAGACCTTCCTTCTCTTTTTTGTGAACGGAAAAAAGAGCCTGCCTCTCTCTGTAGGCAGAGACAGAGAAAGTAATAGACAGCTGGAAAGCGGTGCCAGTCGGTGGTGGTGCGGGACGATTCTCTTGCACGTGACGCATATAGGGCAAAGCCGCCGCATCGCACAACTTCGCATTGAATTCGCGTGTCCTCATCGCAATCGCGTTCAGTTTGAATCGCTTCTATACTCTGATTAAAAACCTCTGAGCCTCTGTGGGACGCGAGATCAAATAGTTTTATACGAGGAGTACTTATGATTGCGTGTCTCGTACCTTTAGCGAGCAGGTAGGCCAATATACTAAATACATGGGCAGGCCTGTCGTTCCCACTCCTTCTATATGCTCAACGTAGCTTGTACCTTCGGCAGCCGTTCCATCACGTCATCATAGCCGACTCCGGCAGCGAAGGCACAAAATAAATGTACCGGATATGCGACGCCATAATCATCTAGAAGAAAAAAGTTTTGTAAATGTATCTGTACTGCTTGGTAATATGTACGAGAATTCGATACTGCACATGGCAGCACATCGCGGCCGTATTGTCAGTGTTGTTCTCCATACGGCAATTGCCGTATTATACGGCTTTTAGGCACACTGCGCTCCGAATATACGGCATATGGCAGCACTTCCAAAGCCGTATAATATTTGTATGAAATATACGGCAATCCACGAAAGAATTATAAAAAACTGCCATTACTAATTTTTCGAGGCAGCCAACAGTTTGATATTCGCTTATGATCGCGTGTATTCGGGACACCAGAGGGTGAGTACTATCCCGATTCCGTAAGGCTTGGAGTGATGACCTGGAATCAGAATAGATAACTACTTTTGGACACTTATGATCGAGTGCCCATTGGCATGCATTCAGTATGGCCAATAGCTCAGCTTGAAAGACCGTGCAGCTGTCATGTAATTTAATTGTGTTGGTTGATATCATTGCGGTAGTGTCATGATCGTAACACACGTATGCCGCTCCAACAGAGCCCTCATCTTGCTGCCTCGACTTCTGCTGGGTGAAGAGCCATGTGGGAATCGAGGGCAATGAAGCCGCAGATAGGGCCGCTAACAGTGCTGCTGGACTAAACATATCACCTGAATATTCACACTTTTCGATCTCCTACGTAAAACATAAATTGCGTAAAATTAACAGAGAAACGTGGGAACCACGGTACTCAAGCGCTGTACAGGGCCAACATACGCGCAATTTATTTCCCACTTTAGATAAATTATTCAAATTTCAAAAATACATCAAAACATCTTTTTT
The DNA here is from genome assembly GCA_947579745.1 of Apocheima hispidaria. Lineage (NCBI taxonomy): Eukaryota > Metazoa > Arthropoda > Insecta > Lepidoptera > Geometridae > Apocheima > Apocheima hispidaria. The sequence continues at coordinate 10,469,557 of OX388166.1, read as the reverse complement.
CGTTACACAAGCCATCACGGACATGGCTTCCACAAGTCATATCTTCATCGTTTCAAAATAATTGATTCGGATAGATGTCCATGCGATAATGAATCAATTCAGACTGTTAAGCACCTTGTAGAAGAATGTTCTGAATTTGCCAGGTTCCGACATGAACATGAGGCCTTGTGTACGTTTCTGAGAGTGTCGCCATATGACTTAGATAACCTTATCACGAAAGAATCTGCCATAGTTTCCTGGGAAATACTTGTTACTCGAATTTTTAGTGTACTGAAGCAATTTAATGGAACGTAAACTTCATTGCTTCGGTACATTAAAAATTCGAGTAGCATCTTTTTTGCATTTTTTAGATAGTTAGTTGGATCTGTGGGAGGACTGATTGTATCAAATAGCAATCGTCCTCCCACAGATCCGTGAAACATTGTATATTGAAACATCTGTTTAACATTTTTTTTTTAAATCTTGCCTTGTACTAAGAATTAAAAAAAACGCTAATAAATTAAAATTAAAAAAAAAAAAAAAACGTGTAACGTAACACACCGAGTACCCGGAATTCCCCGTAGAAAAACGTCCTCTACGAATACGACAAAATAGAGACGTTGGACTATTAAATAGTTTGTGTTTACATCGTTTCACTGAGCTTAGAGAAGGTGTTAAGATTAGTGAGCGGTGATACATTGTTCAGAAAAATAGAAAATCAAAGGGTGAAAATGTCGATACTGAGGAAGATAAGAGAAGAAAGTGCCATTTCCAAGTGAAAATGGGACATAACTCCAAACCAAAATTAAATATCTACATGGAGACCAGTAAAAAAAGCTAACTATCATAATCTTGTATACAAATTCATGAAAAATTAGAACATGCGGCAATTTTTCTTGATTTTGTCCCAAATACGGCAATTTTGAGGTCTAGATAGGCAGCCCCAAAATCGACTTGGAACAACACTGCGTATTGTCAATGTCAAATTTTCAATTTGTCTTGTCACATTTGTTATAGACAAAACGAAACGAAACGAAAATAAAAACTCTCAAAATAAATAAAGTCCTTGCTTCTTTTCTAACATTATATATTATATACCTGTTAACAGAAGGCTGGAACTGAAGGTTTCTATATTTTGAAAAAATGGCTAACACAAAAGATCGCGAAGAACCTGCAATCGCGGCTCACCAAAGCTTCATAAAAAAAGAATATGCATCAGCACTGCAGCATATGAAGGAACTTGAATCCCTGGTTAGCAATAACAACAAGCGAGTGCAGCATAACAAGGCCGTTGTGGAATTCTTCGTTGAGGATATGAAAAACGTCAGTAAATTCAAAAAGACCATCGCACAGCTAACCGGACAGAGCTTCCCAGACATTGAGTTCAAAGACTCGATTTCACCTTTTGTTGTTTACAATTACGCTGTCTTACTTTATCATGCCCGCTACTACTACCAATGTACGGTAATTTTAGAAAAATTACTCGCTTCCAAAAACATCAAGGACCCAAGGCTATTCCAACAAATTGTGCTTCTCCTTCTAGAATCGACACTGTGCAGGCGAACGTACGACAAGACACTAGAAATAGCTAAGAATCACGGAGACAAAGTCAAATCTAACATTGAACTGAGCGAGTTATATGAACGACTTGTCAGCCGTGCTCAGCTATTGTCAGGAAATAAGAATAAGCTTAATATAAAACCAGACACAATAGAGAATATATTTGTACTGGCGCAGCAACTGTACTTAAATGGCGATGTGAAGGAGGCAGCTAACATGCTCGGAAAATACAAAACGACGAAATACAATTATGACTTAAAATCACAGGGGGAAGATATATGGGCAGCCATAAACAATAATCTTGGTATCATTTACTTATCGATAAAAAAACCATTTTTGGCTACAAAATACTTTCAACATGCAGTAAAAGAACATTACAGAGCAGTGGACAGTGATGACAGTGATAGATTAATAGTTTGTAAGGACAGACCTTTGTATATTTACAATTTAGGGTTAGCATTGCTTGCAGCTAATAGCTGCGAAGGAGCTTTCGAATGTTTTGTAGAAGCTGCACGCCACTACCCCAATAATCCACGGATATGGATGCATTTGGCTGAATGTTGCATCAAGAAGTGTTGCAATGACGATACGATTCAGTATTCTATGAAGAAGCTCGGCAGCGGATCACATACAAGAATATTACTCACAAAAGAAGAAAAAAAAGAGAAGTTATTGCACTCGCCGGGAGAATCATTTGCTATGCCGTCTCTCTCACTGGAGTTTGCTGTACTCTGTCTTAGAAATGCAGAGACTCTTTTACCCAACCAAGATCCTCCAGCTGATGTCAATCTACCGTTCATCCAAGCCCCCCCAGGTGCACTTATTAACTGGAAACAGAGATGTGAGCTTAAAAACTCAACATTTGTTTTACAGAGTTATGTTTTACTAAATCTAAATGATCCCCAAGCAGCTTTGTCAAGTGCTAATGATCTTTTAGCCCAACCGGAGGCTTCGAGCAGCCACAAAGCATGGGCACACATATATGCAGCTGAGGCGTTGATTAATTTAGACAGGATAACCGATGCAGTGGAGCATTTGCACCCTCCAATGATACATGATTTAGTATCGGTATTGCCATATCAAATGAGGGACATGATTGCTGTATCAGTGTGGGCTAAAGCTGCCGTCTGTCACATTTTGAGAGGGGATCTTGTGACAGCAAGAAAGATACTGTTGCAGATAAATTCACCCAGAGTGTTGCCATTGCAGATGTATTTGGAAATCTGCACGGGGAACGTAGAGAATTGCCAGACTATTTTAAGGAAACTTCGATTGACTAATGCTACACATTAAATGGTTTGTGAAAAAATAACTTATTATTTTATTTTCCACTTCATACAGACAAGTAGTCTTTATAATACCTCTAAACCCAAGTTAAGAATATAGAAAATATATTTCACTCTTTTATTAAAGGGCAGTTCGCATGCACAAAATTTTCAAGTCAGTATCATCTCTACATAGTATAAAATAAAGTCGCTTTCTGCTTCTGTCTGTATATCCATTAACTCCTAAATTATGCAACAGATTTTTATGTGTTCATCAGATACCACATATGGTTTATAAATTAAAAATGCAGTAGCTTCACATATTTTTAAATTACACCCGTAAAAAGCCAGGGCGGGTCGCTAGTGGGTATAAGAGCAACATAGATGATTTCTATCTATGAAGAGCAATCACAGACACCACTCCACGAAAATGTATTAATACAAATTAGAGTACATTTTTGTATTTATTACTTTCCATGAAATTTTTCATAAATTTTCACCATGAGATGCATGTTTTGTCAATACATGCGATCCAAATATGTGCAAAGATATGCCTTGATATTATATTCGCGATCTCTTTTTTTGTGACAAATGTATTATACATACTTTTAATTTATGTATTAAACCCTAAGTTCGATTGTTATGAAATTAAATTTTTATGGAAGTTGTGTAGTTAGAAAAATGAATGGACGGGTCCATTAATTTTTCTTTGGTTGAAGGGTAAACACTAAGATGCAGAAATAACAAAATAATTGATGGCGCAGGCCTTTCAGTAGGTAGGGGAAAAATAAACACAAGAATCATCATATTAGGTACAAATTATATTACAGATCTGGATGAAAATGACCTTTGAACTTTTTATTTGATCTCTCCGCAGGTCTAATACACATATGTTTACCAAACAGTGTTATCCTCATGTTTTTCAAGTGCATCTCAAAAACACTGGTCTTTTTAGGGATTGTTGTCACAACATTGTCTTTTGATACTATTTTGAACGTGTTTCTTGTGTCCATAATGCAAATACCCATTTTATTGACATAGCTTGGACATTTCGATCTGATTACTTTCAGAATACTCCCATGAAAATCAGCCTTATATAAACTCTGTGTGAAAGAGTCCCAGTTTTTGCTGGAACATTCGGGTATTGGCTTGTCAAGTTCTAAAAGCTGTTCCATGTAACCTGTCCATATTTGGTTCATTGGTATAATATCTTCATACTTTACACTGTCTCTGGGTATGGTGTAAAATCCTAGGCGTCGCTTCTCCTTCTTAGTCAAACATTGCTTTTTCTTATTGCTTTTCCTTTTGCTTTTCTGCTCTTTGCTCTTTCTTTTAGCGAGAACAAAGTTTTGCTTCAACTCATTGTCAATGTATGTGATATCTGACTTCTGTAAATTTGATTTTAGGAAGGTAACAATGGTTTGTGCAGCTTCCTTGTTAAATTCTTCTTCGTTAGACATGATTTTTAGATGTTGTATGTAGGTAGGTTGCTTTGAAAATTTAATTGAAGAATAGTATGGCCAAAAGAATACCAAACACTGAAATGAAAGGTCAAGAGTAAATGGCTTTCGTGTAGAAAAATATTGATCTCAGGTATTGAACTTGAGCTTGAACAGCATTAGCGTACGGGATCTTCGAGATATTCCTGGGCAGCATTAACAGGATCACCAGTCTTGTGGTGACGTAAAAAGTTTTATAACCTCTGCAGTCTGCAGTAATTTCATCAGCCTTGAGAATCGAAATAAATAAAAAACACGGAATACACTGTAGAGTTTCTTGCAATAGAAAAAATATTTTATATTTTTTTTCTTTTCGTCAATTCAATTCAATTCTTGTTTTATGGCTTCTGCGAGAGTGATTTGCAATTTAGCCAATGACTTGTGATGAGGTAGACCATCAAACGTAGAGAATTTGTACGGTGTTTAATTGTATTGATCGGTGGTTGTTGAATGGCAGTTTTTGTTTTTGCACCTCTCACCTCTGGAACAAACACATTTTCTTTTCGTCAAGTAAAAGTGAACACAATGATGCCACAATAGAATGATGAATGAATGAAATTGAATGAATGCAACAACAGCCACAGTGCTTTACGCTAACGCTTTTTTACGCTAAGGCACAGGTTGTATAGATTGTAATCGACTAAAATCTTGCATTATAATTGCCAGTTAAAAAAAACCTGGTGGCTTACCGTGGGTGGTTTCTTCTGCGCTGTGAAGTTAACCTCAAAATTATTGTAAATAAATAAACACTAGTCTAGGCAAAAAATACAGTGTAAGTCCAGGATCAAGGCTTGTTCCTAGAGTTTAGTAGTCAATAAAAAAATTAAACTAAAAAAATGGTTTCCAATATTAGACAAATAAAGATGCCGAATGGAATAGAAATACCTTTGGTTGGTTTAGGAACTTATGCTGTAAGTTACTTGTTATTATGCCTTTTACTTGACCTCTAATGGCTTATCAGCCCCAGCTTTTATCGTTGACCTTAAATTAAAGTCATAAATTAGAATGTATAAAGTCAGACCCAAAGATTACTGTTTAGTCAGACCAACTGAAAGCCATAATAAGAAAATATTTAAAAATTTGTGTTGCTTTCACCTGTCATAGTTTCATGTGTCGTAATTTCACCTGTACTTAGAACTATTTTAGTATTATTTTAGAAATTTACTTAGTTTTGAAAGTACACTAACTTTACCCAGCATCTCAGCATCATCTCCATATTCATCTACATCACTGAAATAGCTGTCAGCGGCCCAGAGTCGCCCTTAGATACTCAAATATCTGAGTAACTTGGGTAAAAACAACAACCTATACTGCCTTTACTCCTAACTAATGTTATAAATGCCAATATAACTGTCTTGGTGTTTGTCGCGTTATCACAGCTAAATGGCTGAACGGATCGACGTGAATTTTTGTAGTAATTAAATAAATAAATGCTGGCAGAGGGAAATGCACAAAACACAATCATCAGTTCAAGATTCATCGACGCCCAAAAAAGAAAAACTTTTTTTGTTATGTATCAAAATTTCGTTCTGCTTAAACATGCCACTGCTGAGATATCAGCCTACCTTCGAATGGTGATTCGGCCATATCTACTATCCACCAAGCTACACCAGTGTGGGGTGGTGGATTCAGATACGCCATTGAGTTTCTTCTCCGGAACAATGCAGGTTGTGTCACAATGTTTTCCTTCACCAAAAAGCCAGTGGTATATATCCGATCTTAAGTTACAAAGAACTCATTCATATGGGCCCTCCTTTCCCACAAATGTGAGGCGAGTGAGTTCCCACTTAGGTACTAGTTTAAATGTAGTGCATAGCCATGAAAGATTAAAACATCAAAAATAATATATCATCTTTTTAGAGAAAAGCTAGCCCAGGCCAATACAGGCAAGCAGTGGAGTATGCCATAGATGTTGGATACAGACACATAGACACCGCCTCATGCTACAACAATGAAGCAGAAGTTGGAGAAGCATTGAATAGTAAAATCAAGGAAGGAATTGTTACAAGAGATGAATTGTTTATAACAACAAAGGTGAGCTGATTTATAGGGTTCTGAAGCAAACTAGGAATCATTCTAGTTTCACCATTGAAAAATTATATTAGAAGAATGACAATCGCATACAAAAAAGTGTACCCCTGAAAAAACTGCTTAAAACTACATTGTTACGTATTTTGTCTGCTAATATCAAAACCGCTATAAAAGCCAATGAAAATATGGTTAATTTAGAAACATAGTATTGGTATATGTCCGCAATTTAAGGTTTACTTCAATGTTTTTTTCAACTTCAACGAGACGTTTTCCAAAAAAAAAAAGTTCTAAAATACTTACTAGATGGCGTAATAGTCCTATCGTTTTACCTGTCATTGTCATTTCTGTCGAAATATTTTATGTTTATTTTTTAAATCGTAAATTTTGGCTCCACACGTTGTGTATTTAGCCAGTCAACTATTGTAATATTTCAAATGTAGTCAAATACATAGTTACATTACTTGAAATTGTCTAAATATACATGTGGAGCAAAAAACACGAGAAAAACAAAGGCACACGTACATTTTTTTGTCTTTCATGTCTTGATAGTGACAGAAAATCTTCAAGGTACATCTAACGCCATCTATTGGGTACTTTTATTACCAGGATTTTATTTTTTTTGGAAAACGCTCATTCAAAATCAACAAGCAATTCACAACGTAAAAAATATTTTTTCAAAAACTATGCTTTCAACGCCATCTCTCGAGAACCTAGCGTGTTTTGCAAACAAAATATAAAATTAATAATTTTACTGATATTACTAATGCATAAATATTCAATGATTTCTGGACATGGGATTGAGTTTACGAATGGAAAAACTTTATTTCAGGTGTGGAATGATTACCACGCACAAGAAGATGTCATTCCAGCTCTGAAGCAGTCACTTGCGAGACTCGCAACTCGACTATGTCGACTTGTATTTGATACATTGGCCAGTGTCAGTTAATGTAAGTTTGGATAGACCGATTTGTTGTTTGAATGAAAACCTGTCCAAAAGTTGAGCTTTGACATTTCCCTTATGCAGAAGGCCTAGTGGTGAAACCTCCACCGATGCGGCACTTGTACTAGGGCGAAATAACCTAAGTTCTTTTGTGAATTGGTTATCGATGGAGCCAAATCAGTTTTGTCGATTTTAAATGTCATATTCGTAGTTTTCGCCGACAAAACCCAATTTTGTCTATTCTACGTTTAGAATAGACTTTTTGTATAGACAAGATGGTGGTATACTCTATTCTTAAGAATCCCCACTCCATCATTAATTTGTCATAATTTCAGGCACAAGGAGTAGACACGGGCATAGATTATACAGAGACATGGAAAGGCATGGAGCTGGCTCTAAATCAGGGCTTCACGAAGAGCATCGGTGTTGCCAACTTTAATGAGGAGCAGTTGGCAAGGTTGCTCGGGAACTGCAGGGTCAAGCCAGTTTGCAACCAGGTTGAGGTAATAATAAATATAGAAAAAATATTTTGTCGATTTTGACTGACCTATCACGACTTCTCACACTACCCAAATTTACTTACAGATAAACCCAAACCTAACTCAGCACAAGCTGGTGGAGTTCTGCGAGCAGCGCTCCGTGTTACCAGTAGCGTACACGCCGCTGGGCCTGATATCGGAAGCCAGGCCCGAGTTCATAGGCAAGGATGTCATCAAGACTGACCCGAAGCTGGGAGAGGTGGCTGAGAAGCATGGCAAGACGAGGGCGCAGATCGCTCTCAGATATTTGGTAAAAATCTAAAAACTACTACGTTTTTTTTTGCATAATTTCAATTTCTCCACACGACCATATTTTGACAACCTCTTCACAGATTTTGCTCATATTCAAATTTATTTTGCTCATGTTCTTGTTTAGAATTGAGTACTGAATGTTTATGCCAAATATTGTAAATGCCAAATTCTTTTTGGGGAAAATACCCCACCAATCAAAAATCACCGACGTTCACCGATGGGTTTGTTTTTTATCGACTATTCAAGCTATCGATATTTTTTAGTTTGAACTGTATTGCTTAACTAGCCGCTGATTTACCCGCGTGAACAATGTTGAAAAATATCCTAAGTTTTATTCCAGCACCTGAAGTATCTATATACCCAAATTTATCAAAATCATAAACACAGAAAACTTACCTTTTCACGATAGGAAATGGCTCAACGGATTTGAGTGTAAAATGGAATGGAGATAGCTTACACGCTTACACATACTTTCATCACCATCATCGTTAATTTTCATCATTGCGTACGCAGGTGAAACAGCGGGCCGCAACTAGTAATTATTTAACTACTTAACTGTTAAGCCAAACACAATTCAAATAGCAAGCGGCGTAGGTATATAGTTTAGTTTAAAACTAAAAAGTATCGATAATTTGAATAGTCGATAAAAACCAATGACCCATCTCTCATCTCTCTGTCATTTCTACATTCCGCCCTCTGCCAAAGGGGTACACGGGATAGAAAGTGACCCATTTTATTTAGTTTTGCTCCATTTAATTGTTGTTAAATGTTTGTTGTTGTTGGTAAATTGTTGTTGTTTTGTTGTCTGTTTTCGGCAGGTTCAACGCGGAATACCAGTACTTCCAAAGTCTTTCACCAAGTCTCGCATCGAAGAAAACCTCAAAATCTTCGATTTCGAACTGAGCGAGGAGGACATGAAGGTCGTCGAGAGCTACAACATCGACCACAGATGTGTTCCCGGAAATGCCTTTAAGGGCTTTAAATATTATCCATTCTAACAGTTTTTTTTAAATCTTATATATGGGTGTTTTAAAAACCCTGCTATACCGGTTTATAAAGAAAGGGTATGCTAAGCTTAAAGAGGTGTACAGCTTTTACTATGGGACTAAACCTGAAATCGAGAAGAAAAAATCAGCCGTCCCATACATTTTGTCGGTTGTCATTAACATTTTTCTATGGAACAGCTGATTTTCTTTTTCGATTTCACGGTTGGTTCCATAGTAAAAGTTGTTCATGATGATGAGTACTATGAGCCCTTTTCAGCTTAGCATACTTTACTTATAACCCTGTATAACTTAGGGGTCATTATCCTCATCATTATGAACTATTGCTAAAGGTCCGACCGATTGATTAAAAATAATTTTAACAAAAAAAAAAACCGTCTTCAACAAAAACTTTGGAAAAAATGCACTAACGAGATGTTCTTAGAGCCAACTGTGGAAAACTAAACATATCATTGATGAGTTCCGGTGGCTATCTGTGGTCTTCTACCAATTCACCAATTAATGATACTTCTGAATGCAAATGCTTGACTTGTTGATGATAATACCAAAATCGCTAATGCCTATAATATTTGAGGAGTTCCCTCAATTTCTCATGGATCCCAGCATAATAACTGGATTTTGATAAAAATGGGACCAATCTGGAAATATATCCTTTCAACTGTAATGTGTAAAGTAATACCTACCGCTTATTTTTAGCAAGCATTACTTAGGATGTTGAAACTGGATTTTTGGACAATAAAATATTTGTAAAAAATAAATAAAAAATATTTGTTAATAAAAAAAGAAATTTTCTAATCGGTTCATAACAAATTCCTAGAAAATGTTTGTTACATTTAAAAAAAAGTCTTTAGAACCTGCTTTTTTTGGAAGTCTGTTACAAATCAGCTGTTTTATATTTTGTCAAGAGTCAATGAACTTTTTTAAGGAACTACTGATTTTATTTCGCGTTTTCTGCGTCGGTCCTTCAGTAATAGTGTTTGTAGTGATGTGTATAATGACCCCCTGAGTTATATGACATGGTTTTTTTACACCTGTACACGCAATGACCACCAACTCGCCTGTTGATAAGCGATGAAGTGGTCGAAGATGAAGCAGACTTAGATCGACTATGTATTAGATTTCTAAAATATTTTTTTTGGTTGGTGTTGATAAGTTGTAAAGTTATTCTAGAAGGTGTTTTCATCTAGGTGCTTCATCGAAAGAGACGCTGCGGCCAAACACAATAAAAAAATAGAAAATGATTTGGGATAAATTGGGTATTCTAAGTATGGCTAATTTGTGATAATTCTGCGATAATATAGCTTTTGATACTTTTGTTTTTTACACGTTAATTATAAATCTAGGAAGAAGTCTGTTTTTTATTTTATCGAAATCCAGACCAAGATCTAACTATTAAAAGAAAGCCCGTGACAGCTAACTTTTTCAAGGTAAATGAAAACTTTTTTTTCACTATTAACTATTAACTAGGCGACGTTTTTTCTATCCAAACGTATTCCTTTGTTTCCTCCCTGAATAATGACGCTGCAGAAAAAAAAATGCCACAAAATGTATATATATGTACCGCGGCCCGGCCGTAAAAGTTACGCAAAGAAACAAGTCCAGCGGGAACAATTGGGAACAAACAAACAGAAACAAATGGGAATAGCCGCGATTTCTTACAACAATTTACTGTGTTTTGGACTTTTTATTTATTTCAAGGTAAATAATTAACAAGTAAGTAATAAAACAACCCTAGTAAAGTATCGAAAGCCATCGTCAAACAAAATATTAGGAGCATGTAGGTAATAAGCCCGGGTCGAACCTGGACAAGGTTGGCACAGGACCGGGATGAGTGGCGTACAAGAAGAGAGGCCTATGCTCAGCAGTGGGCGATTACGGGCTGAAAGTGATGATGATGATGATGAGGTAATAAACACTATATGAAAAAAATCAACGAAACTCCTTCAAATACCAATATCAACTTGCCGACTGCGAGGAGACGCCTGGGCACTATTATCTATTCTGTGCTATTAACGGGAGCTCAGTGTTTTGGGTATAGCGCGACAGCATTAGATCTGACAAATACCTAGTCTTGCTTCTGTAGTATCCTCTTAATACATTTTGTTTTAATAAAACGGGAACACTCACGTTAAATTGAGTCGGTTATTCCGACTATAGTTTCGATCACATTCGGTGACCTTTATCAAGAAATGCTAAGCGAGACACGCGCGCAACCTCGTCTTGCCTTGCAAGACCGTGGAAGGCAAGACGAGGTCAAGCAGGCAATTTACAAAGATCTCACTAGTACGGGCCCGCCCGGTTTCGAACCCGCGACCCCACTAATATAAGGCGAGCGTGGTCCCACTGAGCTACCACGACTCTCGTCCAGTAGGTCGTAGTATTTCAATACAAAAGGCAGTAATAATTGTTTCACAATTTTATTAATTTGAAAACAAAAATCATAAAATAATAAAAAATGTCAATATTTATTGAAAAACAGAAACCATTATAAAAATAAATCATTGTTCGTCTGCGAATAAAACTCTTGGAATGTCCATTAGAACAGTATCAAGTTCATAAATGCTATTGTTTAAAAACACGCACAGAATTTATTATATAAATAAAATCAGGAATAGAGAGTTAAAAATAAAAAAAGTCAAAAATAAACAGTAAAAAATATGAAAATGCACACTTGGAAGAAAATCAGAGAGCAATTGCATTTTTCTTACATTGGCTTCGCGCCAAATTCTAAGTTTCTTTGTCGCGTTTTTTGTCAATTACAGCTTAATCATCGTGGGTTCATGAAAACTAATCATGCGCTAACAAAAAGGTTCTATCAAGAAATTACACCAACCAAAAAATCAAGATGAATGCTAGTATAAGTACATTTCTCACTAAACCAAAAACCAATATGAAGATCACCTTATTGGCATTCGTAGTTTCCAATATTTAATAGGTTATATCAAGAAATTACGGTTAAAATTATCACCTAGATAACATTGGTTTAGCTTTTTATTAGAGCAAAATTAGCTTTAATAAATCCACGAGTAATTAAGTGGTAGTTGACAAAAACGCAAGAAAATTTAAATTTGGCGCGCTGAACGAAACGTTCTTACACATGTAAGAAAATTGCAATTAAAAAGATTTAGTACTCGCCAGGGACCCTATTCGGAGAAATGACATTTTATCTCGGTCACTGTCTCTCTAATTTAGAATTTAATGGGAGTGAGAGTGACCGAGATAAAATGTCATTTCTCCGAATAGGGTCCCTGAATGAAAAAGGTTCCACTCGGATGATGGCGACCGAAATCGTGCGACTAATTCGCACGCGAATATCCACCCTAACAGCATAAGCCACAGGAATGCGCTTTCAGTGTCATATCTCCATAGAGCAGTTGAACCATTTGTTTTGTCAGATACCGTCATCTTGTATTTATTTTTGTGGCGGTTCAACTCTAGTATTATACGCCGAGTGGTGAGTGACAGACGATATTACAATGCGCTGTCAGACCGATATCTCCATAGAGGAGTTGAAACCATTTGTTATACCAGATGGCGCCATCGCGCATATTTATTTATTTTTGTGGTGGTTATAACAACTCTAGCATTATTTCCGTGGAGTGTGACTGGCGATAGATGACGTATCGCCGATTGACAGCGATAGTCAGATAACGGGAGGATAAAGCTATACAAAACCAATGAGCAGTTTTCCTTTTTTATTGACACTTCATGTCCCTTTCTGAAATCCAAAATAGATGGCGTGGAAATATTTAAACAATATCCTTCAACTGACAGATATTGCATAAAGATTCCGTCAACTTCGACGGATAATTTTTAACGATTGTCACGACATCTATTTTGGATGAAAGACACTGAATGAAATGTCAAAAAAGTAAACGACTTATTCTTTTACAGACGTGCTAAATACAATGCTGCATACTATATATTTTTAGTAGATATTTTTATAATAACAGATTCGTACATCGCGTGCTCTTTTCCTAACCATATTACTAGGTGATTAGGGTGGAAATTGCTCGAGCAAAAAGTTGCACGTTGCGTTGCAGGGCATAGTTCGTGGGATAGTTTCTGACGAGTACTAAATGAGCGAGTTTTTTTTTTTTGTCACTATGTCATTGAATTCAGTTTCTCTCATACGAAATAGATGGCGTGGTAACTTTTAAACAATATCTTTCAACGCCAATTTTGACAGATAAATTATAGCTTAAAGATTACCACGCCATCTATTTTGAAAATAGTAAACTAAATTTTATGAACAGCTGCCAAAATGGGAAGCGGCTGATTAGCGTTAAATTCGTTTATATTTGACCACCATCGCCCTGAATACACAACATTTTTGGCGAGCCAAAAAACACGAGAAAAAAAAAGGCACACGTACATTTTTTTGTCTTTCATGTCTTGACACTGACAGAAAACTCAAGGTACATCTAACGCCATCTATTGGGTACTTTTATAACCAGGTTTTTTTTTTTTTGGAAAACGCCTCATTCATAGCATAGGCTAACCATCTTATGCAGAAACGTAAGATAAGATTTTCTTTAGAGAGTTTTTTCAACTTTTCGCTGATAAGAAGCCTCGCGCTAAAAAACGCGATAAGTACATCCACAGCTAAAATTGAAATATAGAACATTTCTGATAGTCTCTAAACTCATCAAATCTGATTTGTGGGAAAGGGATAGCTAGATGTGAATTTCATGGGAGTAAAATAAACAAACTATAAAAGTCATAGCTGGTCCCTTTTGCTCCCATGTAATGCTTATCTAGCTGTCCCTTTCGCATGGTGTCAGATTAGGCCTTGTATAGAAGCCTATAAGACCGTCAAATAATGACAAACATAGCGTAGCGCCAAAACGTAGGGCACGGTCCGAAATACGCCAACAGCGCTATTGAGAAACATCATTGCCTTCTTCTCATAAGCAATGTTGGCGATATCGACGTTTTTGAATTATTTGGGCGTTCTTAATAAACAACACATTTTTATAAAAATAAACCCATGAATACTTGTAAAAAAAGGTAAACAACCAGAATTTTAGAAAAAAAAAAATGCCTTACCAATACATAAAATCCCTCAAATTCGCAATAAATAAATGTGCAATAACAAAACACGTTAAAACAATTAAACATAAAGATGTACCCCCTTAAGCATAAACACACAATAGGCCAATATATACCATACAATTTAAAGTTCCCGCTGTCGAGAAGTAGGTTCGTAAGCCGACACCAACAAGCGCTGTTCCATAGAAAGCCATATATTTGTCATAGCTAAATACAATGTCGCCCATTGGCAAGTAACCGCCCGGAAAGGCTTATAGTACTCATCATTATGAACAACTTTTACTATGGGACCAAACCAGAAATCGAGAAAAAAAAAACTGCTGTTCTATAGAAAAATGTCAATGACACTCCACTAAATGTATGAAACATCAGATTTTTCTCGATTTCATGATTGGTCCCATAGTAAAAGTTGTTCATAATGATGAATACTATAAGCCTTTTCGGGCGGTCACTTGCCGATGGGCCACGCTGTATATCAAGTCCCTTATCGAGTGTTTATGCATAAAAGAGTTTCTATACAAACATATATCGATGCTTAAAAACTTACTTTATCACTTCATAACGTACATTACAGTAAAATTAAGCACTATATTTTGTACAAATAAAATATATGTATGCGAGTGTTTACAGGAATACACGGAACGGTGGTATTAACCCGAAAGGACCTCATTGTACAATACAATATAACTTTTGTACACACCAAAAAGACAATTAAACATAAAAATAAATTATAATATTTAAAAATAAACAGGTGTAATGGGCGACCTTACCGCCTCAAGCGATTTCTTCCATACAACCATTGGATGGGCAGAATTATGAACGAAAAAAAAAAGGTCGGTAGTGAAGATTCATAAAATATATATATATATATGAAAATACATAAATAAACCTACTACCTACATAAAATACATACTACACTGATTGATTGATTGTACTCAATTATAAATAACTATGGGACCAATAAAGGTATTTAATAAAAATAATACATTCACAGTTTACATTTATGAAACATCAGTGCAAGGCAAGACGAGGTCGCGCGCGAGTCACGCTTATAGCATACCTTGAAAAGGATCACCGGATGTGTTCGAAGAAAACCGACTCAATTTAAAGTCTTTATTCCCGTTAGATTAAAATCAAACGTTTGAAACTTGTTTGTTTTTCAATAGGTAAATAGACAGTAGACAATTTTTTTTCAATGTTTTCCATAGTAAAAGCTGTTCTTATTAATAAATAATTAAAGTGAGTTCCTTTCAGCTTGTATCACCGATTCGCGTAAACCTGTATAATTAGTACAAAAAGTTTGGTGCTCAAATTCATTCCTATTAAAATTGATGCTTTACTTGCGTGGCACATAATGACTATTTTTCTATATCCCAACACTAATTGGGGCACCTAAGCGTTGACAAGTATATTTATCACCAACGCAGACGGCAGACTTTTAGTCCGACCAGCAGAAAGTCGCCGAGCGATTTCGTGCCGAGCCTTAAAGGTGAACGTACACTTATCTGCACCGAATACTCCGAATTCATCATCATCGGCCAGAAGACGTCCACTGCTGAATTACGGCCATTGGAAGGCCTTGATAGGCTGCTTGAAGATCGCAGAACTCTCACCGTTTATTAAGAGGACGCTGCTGCCCGTCCTCCGGTGTTCTTGTCGTAGTTTTGGGGTACGCCCTGGTCCCATCATCCATCAATATATTGAAATTTGGAGTTCAGTAGGCAGATTTAAGCATAGCAGCCTACGAGATACGATTACGAGATACGATTACACACAGAAGTGACCAAACATTAAAGAGACTGACGATGATGGAGATTTATTAAGTTGTTTGTAATAAGTCGCCAAAGATTTGTTAGTAATTATTCTTTATTTCTTTGGATTTGGAGCGGATACGTGCTTTCTCCTTCAGTCTGTCGCGTGCGTTGGCATTCTCGCGAGAGAATCAGAAACGTGTTAAACTTCAAAACGAACGCCATAAAATCATATTTAAAAAAATAACACCTTTGTTCGTCACATTTATGCTCCAGTCAAGTGAACGGGAACCCTAAAACAGTTTTCCACAGCGAGCTGAGCAGACTGCCAATAGATACCACAAGTTTTTAGGTGTAACAACTTTATGTCAATCTTACTTTGAGAATTAACCTTCATCGTTCTTATGCAAATCTCGAAGCGTTTGTTGTTCTCTGTTTGTAAGACTCGGTAGTTACGAATTTCTAACGTTGGTAGTAAGAACTTCAAACAACGTTGTGAGAATTTGGTAAGGTAATAAAATGGTGGTTTTATTACCTTATATAATAACAAAATATTTCGTCTTCATTATGGCCTTGTTGCCATCCACGATATTCTCAATAAGGTGGATAATCGAACGGGCGAATTTCATATATTGCATTGCGACGTAAACCAATATCCCCCTGCAGAGTCCACTAAGTCGCAGTGGAAAACCAACCCTAATGCACTGTAAAACCTGAAACACTAACGTCCAATAACATATCCCTAGTCAACATTCAACATTAAAAAGTGTCCTCAAAAACCTCCGTCACAGTACTACGAAACAAGCTAATACCTAACAAAATGTCGATTCTGTCGAACGTTTTCTAAACTGACATTTTCTCTCGTGACCTTTCTTGTCGATTCCGAACTTCATAAAGGCAATAGTAAGCTCCATTTTATTGGGGCAACAACTTTTGTAAAATACGAAAGTTTATTTTTAGGCGTTATGACCTTAATGGCTTTTTGCCCGCCAAACGGGCGAAAAAAAAAAACTGCTTTTGGTTGTCATTGACCTGTCAAAAGTTTAGAAAACCGTATACTTCATTCGACACAATTACCGAGCTTACTTCCACATAATGTTGAAGACATCCATGATGCTGTCATATATAGTGAACGTGATAGCTACGTCGAACACTACCCGGCTGAGTCTGGGTACCGTGCCCTTGTAGAACGCGAGGGGACCTTCCGCCTTCCAAGTCTTGAAGAAGCAGTCCCATGTGCTCTTGTATTTTGCAGCTTCGAGCCCTTGCATTCGTGTCTTGACCACGTCGATTGGTGTGTTGCCGAACACCGATGCCGCACCTAGAAATAATAAATCCTATATTATTAAATGAAACATTTATACAATCTTACTTTTTTTTAAATTTCGAAAAATCTATAGGAAGGTATCACCTATTTTCACTTGGTGATACCAAAAAAAAAATTGTCTGGAAAGAAGAAAGAGAGGAGAAGAGAGCCCAACAGTGAGACATTTTAGGAGTGTAGACCATATATTAAATAATTATATAGTATAGCTACTGATAGAATTGAACCACAAAATAATAGTTTATCCAAAAACTGAACTTTAAAAAAAACACTTCGCTTGGTGAACTCGCGGTCAAATTACTGTAAAAAAAACACAATTTTTCTCCTAAATTTCGGCTACACATCCAGGGTAAAGTTTTTTAATATCGTAAGTGAGTCATAATATTTCACAATTAATGTCTCAGTCATAGTCTAAGACAGTCATGGTCCAATCCAAGTCCGAATTATACTAATAAAGGATATACATGTCAGGGCAATATCCTATAAGTATGGGCAACTGTGAATGCGCTGATAACAACTTTGGATAAGCACTATTCACACACACATATTTGCCAAAGTGTGCAACCGGAGTTATTCAAAAGGTACTTAGGTAATTAGCCTCAATTATTTAATGAGTTTACTTCACTTCAAATATATTTACTAGTATCGATTCTAGAAAACATCGATAATGAAATACTTTTGCCTGATGTTTTTTCAATTTTTCATCATCTTTTTTTTTTGTAGCACTGGACGCTACTGCGACTACTGAACATAATTTTATATTATCCATTCTCTTCGTTATATTCAATTTATTTTGGGTTCTGTGCGTAAAATAAATGTTTTTCTTTCTTTCTTTACCTAAACTGCGAACATACTAAAACTAAAATAACCATTGTCAATATTTTCGTGATTGAAGATCATTAAAGCAGCCTATTGATCGTTTTTTTAATCCAATTGAAGAGACTATCAGTATGCAACTATGGTACTGACGGGCGATTGAGAGAAAATTTGATTGACGATTGACCATGTTCTGAGGTTAGGTGTGATGCAAGGAAGCTGCCTGTGAGAGGTTTTAGGTTCTGCATCAGCCTTGAAGCATCACTCTGCTGGGATATCGGCCTACCCTCGTAGGGGAAAAGGCCAAATCGGTCAAGCCGTTTAGGATACACGAGGCAAACATACATACTTACATTCTCACATACTTATATACACCCCGAAAACATTACCCTCCTTCAGCAGTCGAGTAAAAATAACCCAAATCAAAAATCAAAATCAAATAAAAATATAAAAACTAATCGCTCGCCCGATGGTAAGCGTAACCGTTGTATAACTGTGATATCTCACCAGCGATACCACCAAAGAGTCCGACGATGTATTTAGGAACAGGCTTGTCCCGGTCGCCGCCCTTGTACCAGTCCCGAAGCGACTCCATCACGAAGAATCTGATAGCTTGGTTGCTTCCCTGCTTCATGACTGTCGCTGTAACCCCCTTGTAAACACCCCCGATACCTGGAATATTTAAAAAAATGAATTAAAAATACTTACAAGTTGAATAACACGATGTCCTAAAACTGCGAGCAGAATCGCCAAAGGACGGGCAGCAGCGTGCTCTTTTTAAATGGTGGGCATTCTGCAATATCAAAGCCGCCTGCCAAGCGGCAACCACTTTTTCAATGGGGTAAGCTTCATTCGGCAGTGGACGGCATTTCAATATTCTCACCTTCTTCCACATCAATAGTTCTGACACCGTCGAAAAATCCTTTAAATCGCGTCTTCGCAATCCTCACAGCGCTTATAAACTTGACCATCAGATTCTCCGTCGAAAGTTATACTTTGATGAGAGTGAACGCGAAAATAAATCACGAATTAATTAAAAGGTACGTCAAAGTTCTCACCTTCTTCCCTAACAATAGTCCTGACGCCGTGGAAGAAGCCTTTGAACCGCGGCTTGTCCATCCGCATATCGTTGATAAACTTGACTTTCACCGTCTCCATGGGGGTCACTGCGAATATTGCCTCCGCGACTCCCGCCGATAGACCACACGCGAGCTTCCCCGTCGTTGAGAGCGTGCCATCCTCTTTCACCATGTAGAGTTTCGCCTGCTCGAATACACCGAATCTGGAAGAAGAACAAAGATATAATATTTATTTTTTTACACACTGCGCCATCTAGCCTTAAACGAGATGGAAGATTGTTAGGAGGCCAAGACCCATAAAGGGTGGTAGCGCCTAAGGAAGTAAGACTAAGGCTAAGGTAAGGCTTTTGTGCATTGGTTTTTTTTTTGCCAAGAAAGAGGCTAATGTTTTTGGGGGTATATGTATATGTTTGTGTATTCCTATATTATCTCCTGTAGCCTAAACGGCTTGACCGATTTTGACCAGTAAGGTGTCGGGCTACATTTTGCCGTCGGGTATTTCGTTTTTCTTCTAGTATTATTGTATTTAAAGGTCGGCAACGTATCTGTGATGCCCCTGGTGTTACAGGTATCTATAGGCGACGGTGATCGCTTACCATCAGGCCCGTCTGCTTGTTTGCCACCTATGGCATAAAAAAATAAAATAATACATTACTTGTTTTTTTTTACCTTGCGATTATTTACGCTTCTGCTAGAATATGTACACCCAAAAAGTTTTTTATAGAATTAGCGTAAACATCTGTAGATATCCATAATCTTTGCTATCGTGCGGCACTCGCTAACACGTTCCTTCGGTTGCGTAACATCATTCTTAATTTTCCTTACGAACCGGTTGCCGTTGAATTAATCGTCATAGACCGATGTTAACATCAAAACAATGAGTCAAGGCCATTAGAGGCGTTTACAAAGTTTCTTTAAGATGTTTACACTGGTTCTCGCCGTCTCGTTCGCACTTTATCAACATTTTCTAATATAAATATAACAGAGAAGAAATTTAAAAAATGTCTTATCAAGGACTTTAGAATACCACTGCCTATCTTTTATAACAATTTTCATGTTATTATCTTTTTCCTTTGGCGAAGGAGAAGAAAACAACTGGTAAAACTTTTTTTTTCTCTGCTATATTTATAAAGTGCGAACAAGACAGCGAGAATCAGGGTATGCGCCCTCTTAAGTGAATTTCACGAATAGTAATGAAGATCCAAAGTATTTACAAGTTTTTTTTTAACTTTCATGTCTGTATGTATGTCTTGCAATTCAATTTTAGACTAGTTCCCCTTGTTCAGTTCAACCGAGTTGCAGTTTTGCATGCCTGTCAAGTTCCGATGACAATACAAAATATTATGCCAGCGAACTAATCTGATGATGGAGACGGAACGTGGAAAACGGAACTCCTCGGTAACTAACACTAGATTGATGGAGATTGGACAAATTTTGATAGAGTACTGTACCAATAACGGATTTAAAAAAAAAACTTGTCAGGAAAAATACATTTTTGTACAAAAACTTTTATTTAGTTTGTACACAAAACATACATATTATACAAAACTAGCGATCCACCCTGGCTTCGCACGGGTGTAATATAGAAGAAAAAAATAGGTGAAAAATGTGAAGTTACTGCCATTTTATATATATAAACCTTCCGTAAAAAATTATCTAACTGTTGGTGAAAACCGCATCAAATAGGTTGCGTGGTTTAGGCGGAGTTAGCGGATATACAGACAGACAGACGAGGAAAGTGACTTTATTTTATATTATGTAGAGATACTTAGACTGAGATTTGTTTTAATTAAGAAATTATTTTACTTCACTTGATACAAGACAAAACTTGACACTGGCTAAATAAATACACCGTGTAAAGCGAAAATATTTATAAGATAAGAAAAAAAAACTAGTCATCAAGGTAAAATATGGAAAAGAAAAATGTTGGAAAAAGTATGACGTTGATGTGCTAATAAAGCTCATTTTAACACTGTTTCCGATTACACAACAAATACAGAACGTGATATGCATTCGTATCTCACGTTACTGTAAAGTGGGGCATTTACTGCTGATAACAAAGGTCTGTTATGTCACTTGACTCGGCCGCGGGACAAGTTGTAGGCATTATAGGCCTTGTCAATGTCAATCAGGTCGCGTGGAGTACAAGAGTGAGATCTATATGATCGTTAGCCAGAAAACGCTCACTTCTGAGCGGATCAAAGCCCATCCACGTTTGGCAGGGATATACCCGTACCCATGACTGTATAAGACGAGGATACGAGGATATTTGCCGGCATGGGGATCGCAGAACCTAAGCTTCTGCTTCAGCGTTTTAAACATCCCACTGCTGAGAAACCAGCCGACCCTCGAATTTTGATTGGACCATATCCACCACGCTGGCCCAGAGCGGATTCACATATGCCATCGAATTTCTTCTCCGGAAATATGCAGGTTTCCTCACGATGTTTTCCTTCACCGAAAAGCCAGTGGTATCTCCGTACGTAAGTTCCAAAGAACTCATTGCTACGGGCCCCGCTCGGGTTCGAACCCACGAGCTCACAAACGTGGGGCGAGCGTGCTCCCACTGAGCTTCTAATCGCAGAACACTCTCCGTTTATTGAGAGGATGCTCGACGGTTCTGGTCGCGGTCTATGGACATAGCCGGGACATACCTACTTGCACAGAGTCAGAAATGCCACAATTATCATCCGGTTAGATGTTTGTGGATGTTTGTCATTAATTGCTAGTGTGAAGTTGGAAAGTTATTATTGACTTCGTTAACACTTTATGAGAACGGGGTTAAAAATACAGTAAAAAGAGATTTGAGAGAGATTAATTTCTACTATATCAACCCTTGTACACGCAGATAAGTAGAACTACGAGTATCTGCGCCTTAGTATCAAAGCACATAATACCTGCATTGTTTTATGATATCAGGAACGTTATATTGACAATATCGGGGTCCTTATGGCGTAAATTTACAACATTGTTTTCATGTAAGCCAGACTGGGCTTTACCAGTCTGGCTTTCATGAAGTCCATTGAAGCTTCTGGCCATTACCAGAAAAGTTGCGCAATAAGGATGCTGGACTGATATTGTGCTAGTGGACCTGGATATTTACCAGGACAAACCGATAGGATTTTTTGTACAATTTAAAATAAAATCATCGTTTTTTAACGTATATAATCAGGCCGCTTGATATAACTCGTATTTTAGTCCAAGTTTCTCTAATTATGATCATCATTGGGCATTCATCATAATGAAGTTTAAAAGTGAGTAGACAAAACTTTTGGCGATCTATGCTGCATTATTTAGATACTGGTAGCTCAGTCCAGCCCACTATTTTGCTCATTTGGTGCAAATGTCAGTTTCTAAGATTTACCCGAACCCCGCGTTTCTTGTCATTTGAAGCTGCTTAATGTTATAATTATTTGTCATTTAAGGCGAGCTCCTATCACGATTTGAAATGAGTTTTGCACCCGCTCACCTCACAGTGGGCGGAGTAATTTATTATAATATAATTTAATTTGCATGTATTTTTTATTATATCACAATGACGAATTATTAAAGTTCTCGAACAAACGTAGGGAAGGTACCTACGAGAAGTTTTGCGTTATTTCAAAAGGACTTCATGAATCAGATTTTCGTGATTACCCAACAACACAGTTCAAGAGTCCGCGGGGGATCATTCACTGATAAGATACCATTGAGATTATTATGAGTGACACAACGATAAACGATTTACTTATTTTGCTGTTTGTAGTGATAACGGTGATGATCAAATCTATGGTATTGATCATGTTATCGTATAAATAAATATTATAACCAAGTGAACCACGTACACGACCAGGGCCCCCATTCGGAGATATAAAAGAAAGAAAGAAAGAAGAAAGAAAATAATTTTATATTGCAACAACAGTAAAATTAATAATACTGAAGGGAATATAGATAGATAGATTGACTCTTTATTGTTCACACAAAATTTGCATAAATTTAAAAAGAGGCTTAAAAAGTTGTGTAACAACAGGCGACCTTATTACTGAAAGCGATCTCTTCCAGGCAACCTTAGAATGGAGAAGATTTATAGAAAAGGTAGAAGACGAAGTGTGCAATGATGGAGGTTATGTGATAATTATACTCTAATAAACCAATATAATTATAGACATACAAACTAATAATAATATAATATAATATAATATATCGTTCATTATTCCTATTGTACTGGACGCAGCGGAAAGACACAACATATTGGTTATTTTTGACAGTTTGATAATGAACTTCCGCAAAGTTACTCCTGAATCAATCAACTACGTACTAATAATTACATTACAAAATATGACGACAATATACTAATAAATAACAAATATAATTTACATAAAATAAATAAATATGAATATAAAATATATATGTATATAAAAATAGCAGTAGATATCAACGACGTGGCAGCTGAGACAAGTAAAGTTTAAGCGGGTGAGCAATATCGTATAAATATAGCTAATCAATGTTATGTGTCACGAAAACGGCCTCAACTCAGCATAATGCTGTTTAGGAAACAGCGCTGATCTTCCGTTGAAGCCGTTCAGTGAAGTCACGAAAGACTCAAAACAGTAGTGCAACGTAGAAACAAGAGTCACTAAATATATTTACTTATACAATTACAATTATATGACAAACTGATGTCGATTTCGAGATTCCAATCTCGACTGTCTCTTGTCTCGACTGCCTCCGACCACTCGATGTATCTCGCACGCTAGCCATCGTAAACATCTCGAAATATAGCGTTGAGAATAAGCAATTTCGTTATTTTCTCCGAGACGAGATTAAATCTCATCTTTTGAGAAGAGATCTGGGGTCCAGAAACCGTTATGTAGTCAATTTTTATTATATAGATTGCCAGTTTCTTATTTTTTAAATATTACTTAACATATTTTTAATATTACTTGGTCTTCTTGCGCGTGGTCTTGAACTGTTGATGTTCAAAGTTGTGGGTGACAAGGAAATGTTATGGGCAAGCGTGACGCTTAACATCAGGTGAACGACTTGCTCGTCTCGTCAACCAGTATCATAAAATAAATAAAAACATTTTATTCTGAGTAAATAGGAGCATATTTGAGAACGCGGCTTTATATTTAATGTTTAATGTGTGTACAGACACACATCAAACATGTATGTGTGTGTTACGATGGGACTGACATGCCAATGTTGGCCAAAGTCCCCAAATAAAAAGAGAATAAAAAAAATAAAAAAAATAGAACGCGGCTAAAATATTTCCATTGATATTCTAAATCTGGAGTATGGTAACGTAGAAACAGAAAGATAGATGGGAAATGAAATTTTCTTCGATTGCATCACAGACGGTTACTATTTTTATATAAATGGATTCTAGAGATATTTTCGACTCTTGCACTGCGATACAGCAAAATAGTTTTAGATATATACCTACTGTTTTACTGTGGAGTATATACGGTTATCTAGGTATCAACAGGCCTAAACCGAGCCAGGGTCTTCGGTAAAAGTCTTGGGGCTCATAGGTGGTCAGATTTAGGGATCAGACCTTGTTATACCTACTCATCTAGACGAGCCTAGGGAAGAAAACGGGCCGCAGTGGCCCGCGTCATTGTAGGGAGCAATGCCGATAGCCAGAGTTGCGTTTGCCGGTCCCGGTGCCCACTATCAGGACACAGACGGAGACCACCCAGGGAGTTTTATTAGTGAGTATAACACATCATAATCCCACAAAACCCGACCGCACAACGATGCAGACGCAGTGCTAAAAGGTCAATAGAACAATGGTTTTATTGACAGAGCAACAATAAAATAAAGGATTTAGGTTACATATTTTTTTAAGTTTTTACCTGACAGCGGATTTAGGAATGGATCCGTAGAGCAGGACACTAAGCCCTCTGTATAGGCCGAAGAATCCATGCCCCTTAACAGTCTTCGACACACAGTCGAATATACCAGCGTACTTCTTCGTGCCACCTGGAACGGAGAAGCTTTATTTTACTTGGTATCAAAAAATATGTAAACGAAAAGAATAACAATCTCATACAAAAAAGTGTACCCTCGAAACATCTGCTTAAAACAAGATGGCGGTTATGTATTTAGTCAGCTAATGTCCAAACCGCTATAAAAGCCGATGGAAATAAAATATTAACAAACACAGTTAAAGTAGCATAGTATTAATGTAATAATATGTCCGCTATATAAGGTTTAGTTCATGTTAGATCGCAACATACGACGTAAATTGTACGTTTCCAAAAGTAATGTTTTCAACGCCATCTCTTGAGAACCTAGCGAGATTTGCAAATAAAATATAAAATTAGTGATTTTACTGATATTATTATTGCAAAAATATTCGTAACAAATCGCGTTTTTTCTACGTACCATTACGTATCAGTTAGCTTGGGTTTCTATTTCAAGTCAAGCAGAAATTGTTACATTCATGTCGTAGATTAAAGCACTAGCGACATCTTATCAGTCGTCCTTATCAGTACTACACTCGAGTTACGCATCTTTCTATGGACATTAGCACTCTTAGTAAAATTTCTATGCTCTTTATCTATGCTTAGTATAGACCAGGGGCTTTGTAGTAACTTAGTTGGCACGCATAGGGCGGCACGCGTTGACCATCGCCACTAGAATTCCATATAACAAAACCCCAGGTCGTAGTGGTAGGACTCTTTTGCAGAGTCGGCCTGGGGAAGTGCTACAACTTTGCCAGTTATTCAACCGCCAAGCAGTAGCGTACAAACATTACTGTGTTCCGGATTAAAGAGCTGTTTCCAGCAAAATTACTGGGCACAAAGAGCTTTATCTAACATCACAGGGTGACAAGCGCAGTGCATTGCCGCACAGGGCTTTGAACTGTTGATGTCCAAAATTGTGGTGTATGTATGTTTGTATGTTCCTATAATACGTCCTGTAGCTACGGCTTGACCGATATTGACGAGTAAGGATTCGTTGCTTTCCTCTTTATGTCCGGAATGTCATAGGCTACACTTTTACACTTTATTTTTATCTAACTTAATTAACCGAGCGAAGCGAAGGCCTCAGAGTTTACTGGGACAAATAGGCATTTGTATGTATGTTTGTATGTTTGTGTGTATATTTGTCCGATGCTAACTTGCGAACCGTTGATCCGATCTTCATGAAATTTTGTAAGCAAGTAGTTCATTTCAATACAATTTTTAAGTTTAAATATGAGCTGAATCGCTCTAGGGGTTGGGAAGATATAGGGGTCGCGAGGTCTCAGTTCGGCGCGAACTACTAGTATTTCACAGATGGCGTGACGAGCTGAACTCGCACGACAAACACTGGAACATCGAAGTCGAAGACCGGGAAGTCTGGAAAGAGGAAAGGGAGGTCTTTGCCCAGCAGTGGGACACTCTAGGCTGAAAATAATAATGATAATATTTTACAGATTCAAAGCAGCTACGGATCAAAAAATGCCCAGTATTTATTTTCTAGATTAAATCAGATTTTACAATATCAGACATCGAATTAAAATGAACGACATATCACAAAAGATTATCCAGCTGAAGTGGAAAGTTGCTGGCCTTATCAGTAGAAAGAACTAAAGATTTTCGGCCGAAGAACCGATACTATATGTATAGGTATATGTATATGTATAGGGCTTCTATAACATGAATCTCTGATCTGTGAGAGAATTGAGAAGATAGTCCTGCCGCGAGGTTTGGGCATTTGAAATTGTATAGCTGTCGCTCTATTTCTCGTGCGTGCGATAGAGAGAGTTAGTGAATTTTCCTAACTTTTTGATGAAATTAGCGTTTCGCGTTTATTCTGTTATCACCCCCTAAATCTTAACAAAATCTTTTGTTTTTGGTGTCACTGGCTTGGATAAACTGTAATCTATGCCGATATATTTGTTTTTTTCAAAAATTGTTTATGGCATTCTATTAACAACTACTTTTCTTCGTTGCATTATCGACGCAAAAAAATTGTCACTAGGTGCATATAACAACGAATATATTGCGAACTTTAAAAAAAATCGAAGCCATAAGCATAGTTTTTCACGGTGTAGATAACATATAAAAATACATCGAAATCGGATAACATTTAGGGGTATTACTACGCTTTTTGTATGGGACAAGACGGCGGTATACTCACAGATCACACTAGGTTATCCCACAAAGTCACCAAAGTTTGAGGAAGGCGCGGGTCGCGGGGAATGCGACCGAGCGTTCTGATTGGCTATCTCAAGGTTACGCCTACTCGCGCCTAACAATCAACCAATCAGAGTAATTTCTTATAAGTCTATTTAGACTGATGCGTGCGCTTCGAGCGTCCTGAATGCAGAATAAAGTCTATTCTTAATCTGGATGTACATACTCATAAACATTAGAATTATGATTAGACAAACAACCTTCTAAGAATTTTACTATGAAAACTGACGTGGTTTTGATACATTTTGTTTTAATAAAACGGGAATATTCACGTTAAATTGAGTCGGTTATTCCGACTATAGTTTCGATCGCATTAGGTGACCTTTATCAAGGAATGCTAAGCGAGACACGCGCGCGACCTCGTCTTGCCTTGCACTCAGCGAAAACCTTCTAAGAGTCTTGTTACGTCAGCGAGTTTACTAGGTCAAGTTTACAGTATAAGGTGAACAGCCTGGCTTGATTGATCACTTGATAACAAATTAAAAACAAAAACTAGACACGTAGTTAAACTAGTAGTGTACCTTGGTGTCACCTGCAAGATTTCAGTTTTCGTAAAGTCTTCGTTCTCGTATGAACAGAAAAATGTGATTGGTACTTATTGTGGATTACGATAAGTTGAATAAATTTATATCGTCGTGTTTTGAGGACATGTCATTAACACTCATAAATACATTCATTACATACATACATACACATTATCACAAACAAACTCAATCACTAATTGATTTCATAATTGCCTGCTTATTAGTTTACCTATTTACTATAAGCCCAGTAAATATTTCTATTTTATTTCCCATTGCATTCCTCTTTTTTTGGACATTCAAAAAGTACTTTGGGTCCAATAAGTATTATTTTCTTTTACAAAAACGACACCTCGAATACCTAAAATCGGTCAGGCTGTTAATAGGGTATTTCGAGAGAAAGTTAGCGCTCACTTTCGTGCACAGATTAAAAGAGATGGCTTAAGCGCGCGCTTAAGCTTTTTTTGTCAATTACAGCTTAACTACTCATCGTAGGTTCATGAAAACCAATTTAGCGATAATAAATAGATTGTTTTAATTACACTAACCAAAAATTCAAGTTGAAAGCTAGTATAAATATATTTCTCACTAAAACAAAAACCAAGATGAAAATCAGCTTATTGAGATTTGTAGCTAAACCGATGTTATCTAGGTGATTATTTTACCCATAATTTCTTAAAACAACTTATTTATTGGCGCAAAATTGGTTTCAATAAATCCACGATGAGTAATTAAGCTGTAGTTGACATTTGAAGTTGACAGTTGAAAACGCAACAAAATTTGAATTTCGCGCGATGAGCGAAACGTTGCACCTTAAGCTGTTATGGCGGTAAGAGGTCACACACACAAACATAATATATGCACTAGACAAACATTACCCTCCTTCTGGGCAGTCAGGTAAAATTAGTAACCACCTTAATTCAACTTAATATCATTTTTCGATAATGATAAAGTATAATAAAAAACAATGTTTGTCAAATGTCAGCTGTTCCATACATTTTGTCGAGTGTCATTGTCATTTTTCTATGTAACAGCTGATATTTTTTTCGCGATTTCACGGTTGGACCCATAGTAAAACTTGTTCAGAATTACGAGTACTATGAGGTCCTTTCGGCTTAGCATACCGTTTATTTATAACCCTGTATAGTATTATAATATTTATGTACTTATGTAGTTTTACTTTGTATTATTATATGTCTGGCTATGTATATTTAAGAAGTTTGTAATGTGTCAGATGAGGTAATCTGATAAGATAATATCTACCGCATTATGTTATCATTTCTGAATTTGTCAGTGCTGTATTTATCGTGACAATATATCGAAATTAACTAATCTATAATAATATGGACTTTGAAAACGGCTTTGACCAATTACTGTAACTGACAAAAAAAATTGGTGAAAATACATAGGTAAGACATTAATACATAATATTACGAGTTTAAATCATAGAAAGAGAATAACTAAAACTAGGTAGACATATTCGTTTTTTCCTGAACTTTGTTTTTAACCGACTTCAAAAAAAAATGATTCTCATTTCGGTTGTATTTTTTTGTTTGTGGTTTCAGAACTCCGTTATTTAAAAACCGATTTTGTATTGTTTTTTGTATTTGAAAGGATGAAATACTTCCAGATTGGTCCCATTTTTATCAAAATCCAGTTCTGACAATGGCATCGATGAGGTATTGAGGGCACTCCTCAAATATTATTTGAGGCTTTTGGTATTTTCATCAAAAAGTCAAGCATTGTCATTCAGAAAGTATCATTTGGTGCAGTGGAACTGATGAGGAAGACCACAGATAGCCACCGGAACTCCTCAATTTCAATGATAGGTATTTCACTAGTGGCGCTAAGATAATCTCGATTATAAAGTTAAGCGACTATGACAAAGCAAAATTTATATAAATGGTTGTGATGAAGTCAGTTTTTTTAAATATAAAACTAGCTGACTCCGCTGACTTCGTACGCGAGGAAGCTTGGCCTTGAGCCTCGCTGACCTCTTCATACAATCCTTGGCCTGACAATCCCTAATACAACAAAAAATAAATCATCAAAATCGGTCCAGCCTTTTTTGAGTTTTAGCATGATTAAAAAACGGCGATTCATTTTTATACATCTAGATTATTCTCATACTTTTTGGGTCTATTAATGTCCTAAGTACTTAGAAGCTATATTTAGCAGTCGGGTCTCTGCTTTTTTTTTAATAGTACATCCTACTTGCTTACGTTTTGTATTGTATACTTGCAGGAAGAATTAAGATTTCATACAAGTTTAGACAAAATAAAATTATGAGGTTTTATTCATGTTGTTTTGTTTTAAAAATGAAACAGACAACCCGCACCTAGCCTAGGTTCTACTTATATTTTACTGTGACGCGGAAATAAGATTATTCCGTATGTCACTATTAAAATGTGCACCAGATATTTAAAAGCAAATATTTGCATGTTAGCAACCTGAAGGCAAACAAGTCCGTTATCATATTAAATACTAACAGGTCAAAATTCACTGATAAGAGTAGGCTTAACTTGAAGAGAAGTGTTTTTTCTAAATGTCTCGATTGTCAGTGAAAATAGGATGTTTTCATACTGTGACAAATTCATATGACAAAGTAAAAGAAAGTTACATAATATTATAGACAAATCTAAAAAATATTATTATACAGGGTTTCATTGCAATGGCATTGTACGACACTCGAGCTCATAATATTCATCAGTAAGAACAACATTTAATGAGTTACCAACCCTGAAATGGTGAAAAGAAAACAGCTGTGCCATAGATAATGTCAATCACACTCAACAAAATGAATGCTGTATTTTTTGTAATTTCAGGGTTCGTCTCACACATACAGCATTTGAAAGTTGATCATCAATGAGTACAGTGATTTTATTATTAAAATAAAATAAGGAAAATATATTTCCATCTTGTTTTCTCTCATCGGTATTCTGTACCATGACTGCATGTCTTCTAAGGGCCTTATTGCTTTGTTTTCCTTTCAAACCTATCTATATATCTATATCAAAATGTGAATTATTGTACGCCCGCAATGGGTAAGCTGTTGAAACTTATTATTTTATTACTATCAAAAACACTTTTTGTACACAGTTTTTGCAATAAAAAATTCTGATTCTGATATAGCTAAAAATACGAGTAAATTGTAATAATCGCCCAAAGGTTACACACAGGAGTGAACTACTTAGTATGAATCAATTTTCTTTTCCCAAAACTTATTTATTTCCTCAGACATGATAATTGAATAGGAGCAAAGTCCAAGCAAAGTAGAATTATTATTATCCAGCAATACTTTGTTCAGTTGTTGTTCAAGGCCATAATATAATTATAACCTTCTCTCAATAATCGAGTGTATTTCCAATTAGAATCTATTTATGAAGCCCGAAAACTGATAAGTGCAGAGTAAATTAGGTAAATTTTTACTCGGCGTTAGGTCGGAGGAATAAAATAAGTGACGCAAATCTTGTATTTTTAGACAGCAAAACACTCGTGTTTTTAAGCATAGAACAGTGATCGTATTGATTTGTGAATGAAAGCAAGCACGCGCGGTTTTTGCGTGGTGCATCACACTGACCTTTTTCGTCCAATTGGAGCTGAGTTTTCACGTATTCGGTGGGGAATGTAATACAAATTTCAATGCCTCCAGTGATTCCGCCGGCTACAACACCTTTCATTCCGATGGAGCCCGAGCCCCCGGCCGCAGCCGCTGCCCCCGTCTCCGACATCCATGGTCTGGAGAACGGATTCTTGAATCCAGGCCTTGAAGACATTATTCTAAAATAATCAGGCACAAGTCGTGCTAGCAACGGCTGCGACAACCTTCCCCTACTACCCCAAAACGCAAACTGACTTTTCTGACAATTCTGACATCAATTTGAATGAATGAAAATTGAAATGTTTTTTTGACATGAATGATTGATTGAAAATGAATGAATGAATTAGTGATGTTCATTTGTAACTCGAGTTTTGCGTCATTAGAGTTTGCGAATGGCTACTGAAAATAATAATCGACTAATGTGATTACAGGCAGCACCGATTTATTATTATCTATGGGGAAACTTTTGAGTCTGTCTGTCATATAAATTGTCATTTTTAGTTCATTCAATTACTGCACCGAATCCGATGTGGCGTCGGTTTTTGAGATATTTTTGTTATTTTATCCATAATCTGGAAAATAAACACTGAAAATGGCTCTACGAACGTACGGCGATAAGCCGATAAGTTTTCAGATCGAAGAAGGTGGAGAATTCTACTGTGTTGGGTCAGAGGTATTGAGTTTGTTTACAACCATGTTACGGTCGGCTACTCGTATCTTTTATACTGTATTTACTCAATTTTTATTGTTATGTGGGGCATTGAAAGCCACTTACAATACACTATCATTACACTATCACTCAAACAAATTCAGCTTCCCGCTTCTCATTACCCGTCTGCCCAATAAGGAGGGTAATGTTTTTTAACAAATCTACTTGTCCATAAAATTGTACTTGAATAACAATCAAATAAAACTTTGTTCTTTGCGCAAACTATTATAAGCCATGTGAGACTACAGTTGTCAGCTGTGATGCCTACAGAAGGCCTGAAAATACCCTAGGTCTCGCAGCTTAAAGATGATTACCCACCTAAATATTAATCCGTGTGTAGGTTGGCAACTACCTGCGGCTATTCCGCGGGTCGCTCTACAAGAAGTACCCTGGCATGGCCAGGAGGACCCTTACCAATGAAGAAAGAAAGCGTCTCGTAGACAACGGCCTCGGTCCCCACGTCCTCTCCAGCTCAGTATCTCTACTCAAAGCGGCCGAGGTAGAGGATATTATAGAAGGGAATGACGACAAGTATGTGTATGTTTCTGTTTTTGATTATCGTTTTCTTTTGCGCCTCATCTAATATCTAACTCATTTAACACTCATTCATTAATTCATTACTAAATGCTTTTAACATTTTTTTTCTCCTTTGTTATCTGCATCTTGTACCTTATTATGTATGTTCATGACTCTGATTGTGATTGCATGCCATCCCGCTTGCATACCATGACAAACGGGGAAACCTATAATGGGGACTGCAATCCTAATTCTAACTAATATTATATATTCAAATGTAATACTGTCTATCTGTCTCTGTCTCTTGCCACGCGAATGAAGTCGCGGGTAACAGCTAGTTTTTTATATTTTACTAGCTGTTATCCGCAACTATGTTCAAGTGGAACTAAAAAAAAATTGCCTATGTCCGTCTCTGACCCTTAAGGTATATCTATGCAAAAAATCAACTCGATAACACGACAAGCACCCAGACAGAGTTACTGTCGCATTTATGTTATTAGTTAGGATTTATAAAATCTAAATCTATTGAATCGTTAAAATTTAAGGAAAACAATGTGATACCATATCACGGCAGTAGGAATTCTGGTAGTGCTTGCCTGGCTATGTCTAAAGTAAGTTAACATTGGATTCAAACTTCTAACTGTGATGTTCTGGCATGACTTAAGAACCAGGGGTTTATTGTGTAACTCGGGTGGTGATGGTCATCACATGCCGTTACACTCGCACCATGCGAGTGAGCAGGATAGCAAACGAAGACCATCACCAAAAGACTTAATAGAGAAAATAAGGCCGCAGTTCGCAATCTAGGCTAGATGCTATTTTGTCACTTAGAATTATTTAAAATTGTGGTAAAAACCTTGTCTGTCTTTGTTCCAACTAAACTCTGTAAAATCATTGAATTTAGTATGGAGGTATCTTATATGGATTGACACGTAGGCTAGCATGCGCGCAGGGATAAAATGCTGTCCACCATTTATATTCCGCAAGAACGAGACTGATGTATCCACATTCTAGCTTTGTCACATTGACGCATAGACACAATGGGTGGACAAAACTTTATCCCAGTGCGGATAGGCCAGCTGTAGGATGATTTGGGAGAAACCAAGGCACGTTTCTCAGTAACTGCTTTCACCAAAGATCTTTTAAATTATGGATACAAAATTACTAATAAATCTGAACTAAAATTGTGGCAATGATTTTGAAATAAACAATTATGCTAAAAAATCTATCACATTGCTATACATTCGCAACTAGTGTGTTTCCTGAATATGTAAGCAGTGTATTTCGTTCCAGTTCATTTTGAATCTATAGTTTTAAAGATCTTTGGTTTTCATCATAAAATTCATCTCATGATTATATTTTCCCACTGTCCATGTTGGGTACATACTATTCCAGGTACAAAGCTGTCTCCATCAGCCAGGAGCTGGCAACTCCTCGGGAGAGTAAGAGCAAAAAGGTACACCAGCCGTCATGGCTGCCGGTCATGCCCAACTCCTCGCATTTGGACGCTGTGCCACAGGCAACACCCATTAGCAGGACAAGGGTGCACAATAAAAAGGTTGGTTATTTTTTTCTGTGTTCTGAAAAATGTTCAATGTATCCAGAAAAATTAAGTTAAGCGTGACGCTTAACATCAGTTGAATGATTTGCTTTTCTCGTTAAGGAGTAACATAAATAAAATATGTGTGTAAATTAGACGCTGAGTGTAACGCTAACCGTATGATTGTTCTTGGGCAGGTGCGCACGTTCCCCTTGTGCTTCGACGATACGGACATGACGGCAATGCTGGAGAACTCCTCGCAGAAGCAGGTCCTCGTGCCCATCCGTCTCGACATGGAGATCGAGGGGCAGAAGCTCAGGGATACCTTCACGTGGAATAAGAATGGTCTGTGGTTCAGTTTATTATGTGCCTTATTAATACGAAAAAAATATAAATTGACTTTTACTACACATTTTAAAGTAGTAGTTTGCGCCGAACTGACACCTCGCTACTAACTAAACGACCCCTTGACCGATATTCGATTTTTGGTCATATTCAAGCTTTTTTGTATTGAAATGAACTATTTGCCCAAAAAGTTTTCATGAAGATTGTATAAATGACGCGACAGTAGTTTTACCCCCGAATACTGAAACGTTTGTTAACTTTGACGACAGAATAAGTCTATTGCTGTCTTTGTCATTCGCTTAGTGCCAGACAAAGGCAGTATTAGAATTAATCTGTTGTCAAAGTTAACAAAAGTTTCAATATTCGGGGGTTAGTCTGACAGATATACACACAAACATAAAAGTATACATACAAACACCGACTAATTTCTGTAGACTGATATCTTCCATTCATAAGTAAGCAAGTTGTTATTTGTAAGTTGACTTGAATTGAACTTTGAAAAAATTGAAAATTGAATGTTATCAACTATAAATTGAATTATTACTTTAGTTAATTAATGTAATTGGGGTTTTGTACCGTTTTAATTAATATACATAAATAAATAAGGTTAATAAAACTTATTTACTTGGTAAGTCTTCTATTTCTCCTACACACATGGTATGTCTACAATTGGTAAAATAACCTTTCCTGTCCCACTGCTAGGCAAAGATCTGTCCTACTTTCTTCTACAAATCATGGTCCTCGCTGACTCTTACCAGCCCCCTCTCTCCTACACACACAGTGCATCAAAAAGAGTTTAAAAAAAAAAATGCTGTCCCACTGCTGGACAAAGGTCTGCCACAGTTTCTTCTAGCACACTCCTTTGCTCACTCTTGCCAGCCCCATTTCTCTCCTATACACATAGTACGTTTAAAAGTATTTAGTTAGTCTCCCACAGATCACACCGTAGATTCTGCATTCAGTGCGCTCGAAGCGCACCACACATAAGTCTAAAATTCTAAATACACTTATAAGAAATTACTCTGATTGGTTGATTGTTAGGCGTGAGTAGGCGTAACCTTGATATAGCCAATGAGAAGGCTCGGTCGCACTCCCCGCGACCCTCGTAATGCGGTATCTAGTGTGATCTGTGTAGTCTCCCCACTTACTCATACAAATCACGTTTCATTGCTTCCTGCCAGAAAGCATCAACATCGTTCAAAATCAACTGTTACATTATTATTATTTTCAGCCTAGTGTCCCACTGCTGGGCAAAGTCATCTCTTCCCTTCCCAGACTTCCCGGTCTTCGCAGTTTTTGTCGTGCGGGCTCAGCTCTCACGCCACCTTCGTCTGGGTCGACCCTGTCGGATTGAATTTGGGACCCCAATCTGTGACCTTTCCTCAGCGGTGTTTCGTCATCCGACAAATGTGACCCTCCCAATCCCATTTTATACTGTTTCATTATGTCTTTTAACTCCAGAGTCCATAATAACCCCGGAGCAGTTCGCCGAAGTGCTCTGCGACGACTTGGAACTGAACACCAGCACCTTCATCCCGGCCATAGCCTCGTCCATCCGGCAGCAGATAGAGGCGTTCCCGAGCGACCCTCCAGCCTTGTTGGACGAACACATGGACCAGCGGATCGTTATCAAGCTCAATGTGCATGTCGGGAACACCTCACTCGTGGACCAGGTAACCCTTGGGCTCAAAACTATCCGGGCACATCTCATGTTACAAATATACAAATTTAAGGCGTGGACTGATCGTGATTTGAAATGAGTATTGTCCCGCTCAAAGTTCTAAGGTTTAAAGTTGAAAATCGCATACATACTTGATGAGGTAAACATCAGATCAAATTAAAAAACTACCTGGTTCTCCGTATAAAACACTAGACTGGATATTTCATTTGTAAAAGAAAATTTGTAGTTACCGCAGAAAATTCAGAGCATTTGATTTCAGAAGGGTTTTTCAGGGGGTCATTTTCGATTTTTTATTTTGTAGCTAAGACAGATTTTAGACATTTTATTCGGTTAAACGTAATTTCAGTTTTATTTTCTATAGATCTGCAGTATTTATTATTATTTTTTGCACCTTAAGTAATCTCGTCACACAGATCACACCCTAGATTCTGCATTCAGGACGCTCGAAGCGCACCACGCATCAGTCTAAATACACTTATAAGAAATTACTCTGATTGGTTGATTGTTAGGCGCGAGTAGTGAGATAGCTAATGAGAACGCTCGGTCGCACTCCCCGCGCCCCGCGCCGCGCCTCAAACTTTGGTGACTTTTTGTAGGAACAACGAATCTCGCAATGCGCTATCTAGTGTGATCTGTGTCTCGTCACTTCGAACAAAGCGCTGAAAAATGCTAATTTTTGTTGTTTTGCGATTGGACCTCGCCTTAATAGATAAAACAACTACTCCAAACAGTCCTGTCTGTAACGTGTTAGACTGGAGAATATATCCATACTAGCTGCGCCCCGCGGTTTCACCCGCTATTCTACAGAAACCTGATATTTTTCCAGGATATTTTGCCTATGTGTTAATCCAGGGTATAGGCTACGTCCATACCAAATTTTATTATATTATTGTATAATATTATTATTATTATATTTTTTTATGACGTTGGCTAAATACACTACGTGTGAAGCCAAAATGTAAGAAAAAAATTGTTTTGTTTTAGGTGGAGTGGGACATGTCTGAAAAGGAGAACAATCCGGAACAGTTCGCTATGAAGCTGTGCTCCGAGCTGGGCTTGGGTAAGGAGTAATTTTTTTGCGTTAAGATTAGAGATTACCGCCTACTAGTCCATACAATAAGTTCTTTGGAACTTACGTACGGATGTACCTCTTCTCGGTGAAGGAAAACATCGTGAGGAAACCTGCATATTTCCGGAGAAGAAATTCGATGGCATATGTGAATCCGCCAATCCACACTGGACCAGCGTGGTGGATATGGCCTAATCACCCTTCGGGGGTAGGCTGATCTCAGCAGTGGGAATGTTTAAATGCTGAAGCAGAGTCCATACAAAAAGTGCCAACTGTTTCCCATCCCTAAATGTTATGCAATTTCGATGTTTATGTCGAAGAAAATGTAGAATAAAAAATATATTTTTTTGAAAAAATAAAGATTATTGTTTGTCCAAGCCGTTGACACCAAATTTGTTTCGAAAAATGTAGGTAAATTCACTAACTCTCTATAGGATGATTTTACGTAATACACGCTCTCTCCCTCGCACAATCTACATTTTTTATTATAAAATGACTGAGGTTGACAAAAATGTTGGCTGTTTTTATTTTGTTTTATCTTAGATTTATTTTGTATTATATTTTTTTTATGTCCCACTGAACGCGAATTAGTCGCTATTTAAATACAAAATAGTTCGTTATTTTTTTGTAAGCGTTTACGTTCAAAGGGAATAATTTAATTAAGTATATAAACACTATCCCGGATAGTACCTTTTTTATTTTTTTTAAATGAGGGCATCGAAAATTCACTATTTCTATACCAATATAATAAAGAGGAAAGATTTGATTGTTTGTTTGTTTGCATTGAATAGGCTCCGGAACTACTGAACCGATTTGAAAAATTCATTCGTTGTTGGGAAGCTACACTATCCCCGGGTGACATAGGCTATATTATATTTTCAAAAAAAATAGGGATCCTTACTAAAACTCCAATAATGTAACCCAAGATGTAAAAAAAATACCTAAAATATTATTTACATCGCGTGCGCTACGAAAACTATTGATGATGATAGAATAATCTATACCAATATAATAAAGAGGAAAGATTTGATTGTTTGATTGTTTGTTTGTTTGCATTGAATAGGCTCCGAAACTACTGAACCGATTTGAAAAATTCATTTGCTGTTGGGTAGCTTTTTAGCTTTCTTTATAATTTTCTTTTTTTTTTGTAACTTGACGCAAATAGAAGGGTTTTCGTGTGTGTATTATAATTTTTATTTTTTTGTTAAATATCCGTGCGAAGCCGAGGCGGGCTGCTAGTATTAGATAATGTCGTACAAATATACGGGTAGCAAAGTGTATTAAAATCCATTGTTAACGTGCTGAGCGGGTAAAAAAGTATATGAAGATCCATTGTTATCGCGCTGAGCGGGCAGAAAAGTATATGAGAATCCATTGTTAACGCGCTGAGCGGGCAGAAAAGTATATGAAGATCCATTGTTATCGCGCTGAGCGGGCAGAATAGCATCCGAAAATCCATAGTTAACGAGCTGTTTTTTTTCCACGTTTTTGACCTTAAATCAGTAAAATGATACGTATGATGATAATTAAATTAACAAATTGAAAAATAAATAAAACATTAAATAAATAATTTCAATTAACAAATAAAATCGAAAGCACATCGATTTCTTGCTTTTCTTATGTATCTGGTATTTTTTTAAAGATTTTTATTTTCCTCGTAAGTGTGATATAAATCACTATGTATCACTCGGAAGAAAGAGCGATTCTAAAACTACAACCACGTTAGTAAGGAAGCATCGGTATCGGTACAAATTCTCACTCCGTACAATTCATGTTTTCTTAGTATTTTGTACAGAATTTTGTTTAACATATTATCAGTTCGTCGTTGTTTAATAATCTGTCACTTGCTCCCAACGGTGAACAATATGGTATTATTGTGTAGGCGGCGAGTTCGTGACGGGCATCGCGTACAGTATCCGCGGGCAGCTGAGCTGGCACCAGCGGACGTATGCGTTCAGTGAGGCGCCGCTACCCGTTGTAGAGGTGAGACATCATCATCCACAGCCTTCCTTATCCCACTGCAGGAGGAATATGAAGAAGGCAGAAATGGAATAGCATAATTACAGATCGTAATTCTTCCTAGTCGGACACTTGTCAGAGGGGTGTTTGTAAGACGGCCTTGTCATCACTATCACAGATTGTATTTTTTTTTTTAATGAAACTTTTTGACGAGACGAGCAAGTCGCTCAGCTGATGTTAAACTTCACGCTAGCCCATAACAGTTCAGAATTTTGAACCTCAACAGTTCAAAACCATGCGCGGCAACGTACAATATCTGATATACGCGTCAACACTAGAGGTAAGACGAAATGTTCCCATTGGCTATCTCAAGGTTACGCCTAGCCGCGTCTAGCAATTAATCGATGAATGTGAATTTTTAAATATGTATGTCGACCTGCGTGGTCGTCTTGTATGCGGAATCTATAGTGTACTATCTGTGATAACACGTATTCACGTTGCCTGCTTTATATGCCGTGACTTCAGAACTATGTTTTCTCTCCCAGACGCCGTACCGGCAGCCGTCAGAAGCGGAGCAGTGGGCGCCGCACCTCGAAACTCTGACCAACGCAGAGATGGAAAAGAAGATACGAGACCAGGACCGCAACACGCGGCGCATGCGCCGCCTCGCAAACACCACGCCCGGTTGGTAAACTACACATTACTGCCGTCTTATCACAAAAATACACAAGTTTATGTTTCGTCAAATTTGTGACATGATAAACCAATCACGTTAATCGCGTAATGACTAATACACTTGTAACAATACTTTGAGTATACGTTGTTTTTGTTGTAATTGG
Organism: Apocheima hispidaria; assembly: GCA_947579745.1. Lineage (NCBI taxonomy): Eukaryota > Metazoa > Arthropoda > Insecta > Lepidoptera > Geometridae > Apocheima > Apocheima hispidaria. Next base: position 10,429,518 of record OX388166.1, on the reverse strand, counting down.
TATTTGAAGGCGTTGTTAAGCCGAAGAAAAGATAATATGACTAAGTAGATAGCGCATAAAAAAAAAAACTATAAAATAAATCTCAACGCGTCGGGTTATACATTCATTCATGAAATTCGCGCTTATGATTCTTTACCTATTGTTTACATGTCATGGTCTGCGAGTCTGAATATTAACTTGATGAAATGATGAGCATTTAAGCGAATGCTTCAATACAATTGAATGAAGTACTACATTATTACAAGTGAGTGAAATACTCACACGATATGAATACTTTATTGAACAGGAAGAAAAACGAGCATTCTAGCTAAATAACAAAAAAATTACACGTTAATTCGTGATTAGGAGAATGAACTTAGGAACACTGCATACGTAATAATTTTTGTGGTAAGACTATTTATTATAGGCTACGACTATGCCAAATTCTGTGACAGAAACTTTGGGCAAAGTTTTAACTGTTTGCAAAAAGCTATGAATGGGCCAAATACAAAAAAAAAGTAATCACAATACATGTTATTGAAAAAAAAAATATAATAAATAAGTTTTAAAAGGCTCAAAATACCAAATCGTTTATTGTATTGTATATATTATATTATTGTATTCTTCAATATTTGAAAAATTCAGTTTCAAATTAATAATTTGAATACAGTTAACTGAGTTGGTTAAATTAAATTTTAAAATAATGCTCTATTTTGAAAATCATGGAATCGGTATTTTATCAACGATATTTTATGAATCATAATTATAGTGTAATTATACTTCCATTATTTCTTTCATGACTGAATAACAAATATGTACTTAATTGTGCTCTAGGATAACGATGAAAGGTCAGTCATTAGTGTAAATTCGAGACTAATATAAAGTCACGAAAATTTTCACAAATATTAGTGATGATACGGTATATTAATAATGATTTTTCGTGGATGTATTATCCTTTCTAATTTTAGGAAAATCTAGTGTCTTTTATTTATTTATTAACTTAAGAAATGGATGGGGTAGGCTTAAGGGATAAACAAATTTTGAACGCTTTATGAGGCTGTTTGATAATCACAGTCAACAGTATTTATAATATTTTTTATGTAGCATTAAGCAATTTGAATTAGGTAAGTATTATTTTTTATTTAAAGGTATTTCATTTTGAGTGAGTAATCTAGATTTTAAATAATGTTTTTCTTTTTTGTTTTTTCATAGTATATTTGTTTCTGTTTAAGATTTGTTCGTACACAAATAATAGTACAATCCTCGAATAAAACTTTTGATGCCTTTCTGGAGTACAATTTCATGATAATACGTGTTATTCATTTTTAGTAATTATTTCATAAAATATCCAAGCGTAAAGTTAATTCTAGTGATTGTATTATCTCATGAAATAATTATTACGAGTGGAAAATAATTTATAAGAATGTAAGTGGACTGTTAAAATTATATCACAATAATGATTAAAGAAAATTTTCAAAACTCATTGTTTCATTTATCACACCAATGTTAATCCATTACTAACAATAAAATAAAATTTGGCTTAGAAATGGGTGATTAAATTGACACAATCTGCTTACCATAAAATATTGCTTCAGAGTATACCGATGATACAGTACGAGTAATTAAATAATATATAATTTATTTCGAATATATTGTTCTAAAAAAATATAAATATAAAAAATGTTATGATGTTCGAAGTTTAGTTGCATTTTGAGGATCACAATGATTTTGAGACGAAGTTCATTTAGTTTGTAAATATTGTTGCTGTACTCTTGAGCATGCGAATAATAAGTCGTCTAGATAAATGACAAGACAAAAATCGAATGTTTGGTTTTGACATTGTATTTTCTGGTAACAGATGTGTCGTTGAGCCGAGCGGTGAACAGGCTCATCCGGGCAGACGAGGCGATGTTCCCATCCACGCCGGAAAAGAGGAGGAAAAAGATTTAATCACCCATCTGAACCTGCTGAAACGTCTATGCCGTATCCAATTAGTGGAATCATTTACTAACATTAGATGTCAAAAACACATTTGTAAAACATTAATTACACCTTCAGTTCTTACAATTATAGGCTAATTTGAAAATAATTTAAGTTAACTAAAGAAGAGGGTGAATAGCGCCTGCATAGTTTCAGTTGGAATGGCACCTTTGAAATCCATAATGTGTTGAGCCAAATACATTCATTTTCTTGAACTTATTTTTCCTTCTATAAGCTTTTTTTTATCGTGGAGTTAGAAGTCATAAATCTATATTCAGTTATTTAGCATTAGAGTTACCAGTACTATATGTATTATATTTTTCTTTTACTTGCCGATTATCCAAGAGGTGCATTGAACAATCGAAATAGCTTTTTAAAAAGATAAAAAGATAAAAGACACTCAGTAAAGCTTGTAAAGTAAAAAAAATTGTTAAGTTGTATATATCTTAAAGTTTTTCACGGTTTGGCATATCAATATCACTATTAGAGGTAAGTATATGTTATTTTACTGAATACCGATATTGATCTGATCTTGCGTACGGCAATTTCGTTTACGTACGCAATAGTGTCTTAGAATTACGAAGCCACTGCATTTGCATTATCTAATAAATTGTCAGATATTTGCATTTTACTTTGGGTATTGTGTTTGTAAAACATTCCAATGAGTTGGCGCTTTGCCCTAATTAATAACTCTTGTAGGTATAACATAATTTTTAAATTCTTAACTACTGGACTAACATTAGTAATAGTTTTAATTTTTGCTGTGATAATAATACAGCTCTCATTTTTTTTTAGTTACTAAATAAAAAATGTTTTTATAGAAAAATAATAAAGGCATGCATATTGGATTGATGTGATATTATTAAACCTACCTAGGCATTTAAAACTATTACTAATTATACATATTTTACAAGTCTTAAAATCAATATACATAAAACTTTGGTTAAAAGGCTTTGATTCCATTAAGAGTGATATCATAATTCAAGTAGCAAGTGTCACATGAAAATGTATGGGCAGAATTACTTACAATATTTTAACCACAAAATGTTTTGTATCAATTTATTTGCCCCCAACTACTGGCAATAGACCAAAAAGCAAGTAATAGAATCCCCCTGTCCTATTATAAATGGCTACTGATATAGCCTTTCTTTAGGACTGAACGGTTCCCTCCAATTTGTGTCCTTTACCAATTTTATTTCAAACATTAATATGTTTATTTAAAGACCGTTTTTATTTTCGACAATATAATACGTAAACATTCTTGTGACTTTGTGTACACGATCAGGATATTTTTTTTCCCCCATTATCTTAAAATACCTACGAACATTATAGAGTTGCAGCAAAGCAAGCGCATCTTCAGCTTCTGAGGAGGAAGACATCGAATCGCCACAAACTCGCCCTGTTATACCGTGTTTAGTAGTTCTGTTATACTGACAGATTTCGGCTTATCGTCGCCTCTTCTGTATAATTCAGTGTCGCGTGTCCTACCCTGTGTTTAGTAGTTCTGTTATACTGACAGATTTCGGCTTATCGTCGCCTCTTCTGTATAATTCAGTGTCGCGTGTCCTACCCTGTGTTTAGTAGTTCTGTTATACTGACAGATTTCGGCTTATCGTCGCCTCTTCTGTATAATTCAGTGTCGCGTGTCCTACCCTGTGTTTAGTAGTTCTGTTATACTGACAAATCTCGGTTTATCGTCGCCTCTTCTGTATAATTCAATGTCGCGAGTCCGCGCCGTATCCTTTCCACGCCTTCATCGCATCCTCGCCGTATTGCTTGTATATAATTATCGCTTTAAATAACTGAATGATCGATTAATTCTAGTTCATAAAATTACAAAACAATATCGACCAAGGTTCCTGAAGGCAGAATAAAATGATGACTATTGCTATATTCTATTCATGGCAGGCTATCAACTAAGCACAGCTAGCGGCAGCCCTTGAGCTCGGCCCATTTAGTATATAATTCCATGAAACTTCATACTGCAACGCACACTAGCACGGCATTGTCGTCATAGTTCGTCGTAGCAGCACTACCTTGCTCCAGAAATCGCAGGCGGTTCGTGGTATCGGTAGCAAGCCCTAAGGGGTAAATCAGAGAAAAAACATCCCGATTTCATAAATGTTTTTACATTATATCGACAAAATCAGAGTATCGAATTTCATGTACTTTCGTTTACATTCTGACAGCGGTTGTCAAACTTTTTTGGCGACGGAATATATGACGGAGACCTAAAATAATGAAAAACTGATATTAACATTTCCGTTTAATAGGAGGAATCAAATAGACTTTTACTTTCTTCGCTGCGCTCTCATATTCTCTCATTCCCTAACTCTTTTAGTTAGATTTTTAAAACTTTATGTTGTAATATTTGATAGGATAGGTCTCAGAGTTTACTGGGATTTGTATATATGTTTGTTTGTGTGTATATTTGTCCGATGATAACTTGCGTACCGTTGATCCGATCTTCATGAAATTTTGTAGGCAAGTAGTTCATTTCAATACAATTTTTAAGTTTGAATAAGAGCTGAATCGGTCCAGGGGTTATGAAGATATAGGGGTCGCGAGGTCTCAGTTCGGCGCGAACTACTAGTTTTATTATGGCCAGTATTTTCGCGGAATCGTCACACGAGGCTTGGAGCACAGTTTGATTATGGCTGATGTAGATAATGGCGCTGTGCCGTTGTGTGAGATCAGGACGGACAGATGTATTAACGGACAACCGTACCATAAAAAACGCGTTAATTTGTGCAAGTATATTACTTACCTAATCCTAACTAATATCATAAATGCGAAAGTATCTCTGTCTCTCTGCCTGGGTGTTTGTCGCGTTATCACAGCTAAACGGCTGAACGGATCGAGCTGATTTTTTGCATAGATATAGCTTAGGGATTAGACACGGACATAGGCCACTTTTTTTTCGGCGGGTGCATCGGTAACTAATGTTACTTACGCTGAGCAGGTACCAACCAACTTATTTTTTTGTAGGTCCACGTGAACTGGTCCTAGTTTGGGTATTACTGCTCTCCACGTATCTACACTAAGACTGCTTATGCAAATATGATTTCTGTACAATAGCTATTAAGTCGTTTGTTGATAATAAATTTCATTTCATTGCAACTAAGTCGCGGGCAACAGCTAGTTTATAATAATAGCGTGATAACTGAATCTCACTATACAGTACTCCCCAAAGTACGAGGCGTAGCAGCGTAGGCTCGGCATAGCTCCAAGGGTACGAAGCTCTTACATAATAATGATAATACAAGTTAAAACAGGATCCTAAATTTTTGTTCGATATTATTCCCGCGGTTTTATCTGCTTTTTTTTTAGATTAAAAGTAAACAAGCTTTTGCAAGATAGAAGAGACAAACAGACGCCGCTAATTTATTAACGGCGTAGTTCAAAGTGTGTTTTTATCCGACTGCCCATGACGGGGCGTAATGTTTTTGTGGTTTATGTAAGTATGTGAGTATTTATGTATGTTTATGTGTTCCTATATTACCTACAGATTACTAAGAGGAGGCAGACTCACCGTTACTCATTTTGTCACACCAGTTTGTGACATAATATGCTACATTTTGCAGTCGGGTATTATATAGATTTTTAATAAGTTTTCTTGGTTGTTAATAATAGATACTGATCCAAAAATAAGATAAAATATAAAAAAAGACCTACTTCGCCCCGCGGTTTCACCCGCTATTCTACAGAAACCGATTATTTTTCCGGGATAAAAAGTATGTGTTAATCCAGGGCACAGATCACTATAGATACCGCATTACGAGATTCGTTGTTCCTACAAAAAGTCACCAAAGTTTGAGGCGCGGCGCGGGGCGCGGTGAGTGCGACCGAGCGTTCTCATTGGCTATCTCAAGGTTACGCCTACTCACGCCTACCAATCAACCAATCAAGAGTAATTTCGTATAAGTTTATTTAGACTGATGCGTGGTGCGCTTCGAGCAGATGTAAGCTACCTCCATACCAAATTTCATTCAAATCCGTTCAGCCGTTAAAGAGTTGAACGGGAACAAACACTTATATACTTACCTACTTACACACAAACTTTCGCATTTATAATATTAGTGTGATGTGATAAACGGACCGTAGCGCTACGCCGTAGCTAAGTTCCGTAGCGGACCGTACCAAAGTAAGCCGAGTGGAAGTAAGTACATGTGAACGACTAAGGAATAACTTACATTATGAAATAAATATTTTACTACGATATTTACCTTACTTAGGTACTTATGTTAGTCTAAACCTTGGCAACATTTGTCAAGAGTATTATTTAAGGGTCAATGTAGTTGGGTAGATACTATTTACTAATGTAAAAAGAAGGGCCCCCTAACCACTTACTTAAAACTTACTTAAAAAAAAAAAGCCAAAACAATCGAACTTAGGTTTCAATAAGTAATTAAAAGTATGTATCGTACATTTGTCAGAAAAAAGAGATAGGGAATATCATATTATAATATTAAGGCATATTTTTGCTGGTTAAGGGGATTTCTGGATATTGTAAAATAATCCCCTTCCGCAGAAACAAAAGGGGATTTCTAGACTTCTTGTCTAATAATCCCCTTCCGACAAATTAAATAAATTGCTCAAGGGATTTCTGGATTTTATGGCCACCTCTCATGCTCTGATGGTAAGGGGATTTTTGGACAAACTTTCCAAAAATCCCCTTCGCAGGGGATTGTCTAAGGGGATTTCTGGAGTAAGCCATTTGCATGTATTGCATGTATTGGCGAATGTACGTCTCGCACTGTTCACAGACTGCGAGTTATAAGAAACCCTTTCATTAAGCCAAAAGAGGCTAATAGTACTCATGATTGTGAACAACTTTAACTATGGGACCAACCCTGAAATCGAGAGAAAAAAAGAACTTCCACTTTGTCGAGTGTCATTGGTTTTTTTTATGGAACAGCTGTTTTTTTTTCTCGATTTCAGGATTGGTCCCATAGTAAAAGTTGTCCCTGATGAGTACTATGAGCCCTTTCTGGCTTAGCATACCCTTTTCTTCTAACCCTGTATAAATATCAGTGTAAGTTGCAGGATCAGTAGTGACCTAAGTACGTAGTATTATCGCAACAATCTAAAAATTATTAAATTATTTTGCAAGCACAGCGCCCACAGAAAACTTTAAATCACACTAACATTATAAATGCGAAACTTTGTGTGTATGTTTGTTCCCGTCACAGATCACTCCCTAGATTCTGCATTCAGGACGCTCGAAGCGCACCACGCATCAGTCTAAATACACTTAAAAAAATACTCTTGAGTGGTTGATTGTTAGGCGTGAGTAGGCTTAACCTTAAAATAGCCAATGAGAACGCTTGGTCGCACTCCCCGCGACCCGCGCCTTCCTCAAACTTTGGTGAATTTTTGTAGGAGCAACGAATCTCGTAATGCGGTATCTAGTGTGATCTGTGGTTCCCGTTCAAGTCTGTAACGGCTGAACGGATTTTAATGAAATTTAGGAAGGGAGTAGCTTAAACCCTGGAGTAACACATAGGCATACATGGGCTTTTTATCTCGGAAAAATATTCGGTTTCTGTACATTGGGGGTGAAACCGCGGGGCGCAGCTAGTATCAAAATAACTAGTAATACTGAAAAAAAAAAAAAAAAAAAAAAATAGTTTTTGTTAGCTTTTAGAAGAACCATTCGATTTTAAGTTGCGATATTTATAGCTTAGTGTGAAGAAGCTCCTCAAAATTGGTAAAAGTTGAAATAGCCCGCAGATTGGAGGAGAGTTCAACTCGATTGGCAGACTTATGCCGATGTTTTCCACACTTCGTTTACAAGACCTTTGATACCACGAAAAGGCTCACGTCTCTGGCCATAGATTTATAGGCCTTCATTTGAAGGTTGAACACAGAATATAAACAGATACACAATATTTTGTTTTAACAAAACGGGAACACTCACGTTAAATTGAGTCGGTTATTCCGACTATAGTTTCGATCACATTCGGTGACCTTTATCAAGGAATGTTCCTTGATGTTTACTCCCGTTTTATTAAAACAAAATGTATCAAAACCATGTCAGTTTTCATAGTAAGAGATACACAATAGTCTGGCGCAAGTTTAGTGCCTAGTGAAAAAAAGAGACTTGATCATGTATGAAACGTGTTCTAGAAATAATGGCGGCTACCCGTTGTCTTGCTCTATCGATGGCTTGACTCACAGATCACACTAGATACCGCATTACGAGATTCGTTGTTCCTACAAAAAGTCACCAAAGTTTGAGGCGCGGTGCGGTGCGACCAAGCGTTCTCATTGGCTATCTCAAGGTTACTCCTACTCGCGCCTAACAATCAACCAATCAGAGTAATTTCTTATAAGTCTATTTAGAACCGTATCGCCGTGCGATAAGGTGTACGATCGCGCAGCGTTGTCGGCTGGACCTAACAATCATCGCAATAACCACCTCACGGTACGGTGCTTGGGTTTCTGTTGAGACCGACATAAGCGTTGATTACTAGTTTTAGACAATGATCTACAGAGGCGACACCAATATCCAACTATCATGCAAGTTAGGATACTGCACACTTTTATTCCATAGCCTTTCAAGTTTGTCGAGAAAAACATGTCCTGCGCATGCGTCAAGCGAGCCAGTGATGTCTCGCCATCCGACTCCGAGTGCGTGACGATCGCACACAGATGACGAATAGGGACGGGACAACATCGATAGTTTGTGGACAGCTGATGATGTCTTAGTTCCGTAGAGATGTAATGTCATCGATGAAAATGCATAAAAATAAATTAAACTACAAAGTTACATACAAAGTACCTATAGCTATTTACGCCAATGAAATGGGTAGGTATAAAATCAAGTCAATTATCTATTATCAATCAAGTGTTGTAATGATCTCCGACCTTTTTTTGTTACAAACGTCTTGCATATTATGTTCAAAAACCTGTTTGATCGAGAAATGTACTTATCTATTTATTCATTGTCCACGTACTTACGATGGTTCTTAAAATGTTATGTAGTTTAGTAGGCTGTAATCTACTGTTTTACGGCTCACCTGAATATTGCTCTAACACTCGCTTTTACGACTTTTTATAGAGCTATAAGGTTTAACCTTCGCAGAAACGACTCTCTCTACAATTTATCTGTTTTTAAAAGAACATAAACCACGATTAATGCTACTGCATTTTCCGCTTGAGATAGTCATGTGTCAAATATATCGATAGCAAAATGATTGAAAACTAGAGTCGGGCTGGGTACGTCTCTAATGGCAGATTTTCCCAATGCTCAGTATGATAAAATGTTTGAGAAGGGCGGAGGGAATCGCGCGGTCCTGCGCCCCGCTCCCGCCATCGAAAAATTCAAATTTGGAATCCTAATCACCAAATTAAAAAGTAGAAACGTAATAAACTTCTTTTAAATTTGGAATAGTAAACAATATCTTAAACTTTTTAATTTAAGAGTGGCCTGTGGAAGTTTAAAATGAAAAACAAACAAGCTGTTAATTTGTGCATGAAAAATTGAAATAAAAAACAACAAAAGAGTGATAAGACAAATGTGTTGAATAAGGATTCGATGCATGGAGAATTTAATACAGGTAAGTAAACATTAATATTTAATACAAAATAAAAAAATTGGTGTCTACGTACGGCGATCTTTAATTGTTTTTTAAAATAAAACTGTTTCATAGTGATTAGTCCTAACAAGTGTAAACATACAAAATCACAAAAGTAAAACGAAATATTGTCACAAATAGACACTATAGAATATTGAAAGCATGGTGTCAAAGTTACATAATTATTTTAGAAAAAACTCTTCCAGATGAAGTGGCCTCGGACTCTTGTATTAATAATTATTTGGATTGACATAAATTAAGGGGGATTTAATCACATCGTTACGACTATCGTGTTACCTACGAGTTACTTGGTATAATGTGTTTACACAATTTTTACGAGTTTGCTTTAAAGCCCCTAGTCGCGTCTAAAGCTATCTCGCTCGTGCAGTTTTTAATTATTAACGGCGTAAAATTACTAAATGTGAATTTCCTTTGAATATACTTTTTCGAAATTCACACTTAGTGATTTTATATCGTGAGACAACAATGTGAAAATGTACAAGCGAGAGAGTTGCGGATGCGATTAAGGGCCTTGTCGCTACGGAGCTTATACCGTAGTGTTTTCCCCAAGATTCAGGCATTTTTTTATACTTAGTTCAATTACACTTAAGTAGCTTAGTTTTATTTTTCAGAGCGGTTTTAATCCTTACATGAATGATTTCTTAAATTTTATTTTTGTAAATGCCATTAGTTAAGAATATTTATATTTTATATTTATTACTATTTATCCCATTATCTGTGCATAATGCACAGGCGCATAATGCACAGATAATGGGAAAAAATGTTTAAAAAAAATATCAACCTTTTTAGTACATTTATTTTAAAAATATAGTATGTTGCCATTTGGCAACTGTATGCACTAAATAAAAAATCACTTAGGGAATTCTGATAAACAGTTAGGTGGTAGGTGTGGCATAAGGCTACGTTACATTTTGAACATTCTGTGCGTGAGTAGCCTTTACAACCTGGCAACTTACAACTATATTTCGACACAACTTATTTTGTGGTGGTCCACTCCATCAGATCTAGCATCCTTCATTGGGCCGCGATTTTGATAAGACCGCCTAAATACACTTATGTAAAGTAAAGTTTGAGAGAAAATAATAAATAATTTTATAAACAGTACCTACCAAAAGAAATGAAAATAAAATAAATTAATATTAAAACTATTAATATTTAATTATTATTAATAATGAATATTAAAATAATTATAATATATTCTTATCATGATTAATAATTAAGTTATTAATTATTATTTATAAATAATAATAAATTGTTATAAATAATTGTTATTATTTTTTAATTATTAATATTTATGGTATAAAACTTCGACCAGAACCAGCTTAGGGCAGCAGCGTCCTCTTGTAACAGGTGAGCAATTTAGGTTGGGTTTCTGCGAGTACTATGGCAGCCGGCCTTTGTTAAGCTGTGGACGTCTTATGGCTGAATTTTACCTATTATTTCGTACATAACTAAGTAATAGAGATAATTTCACCACATCCCATTTAATCTGCTTACCAAATACAAGAGCTTAACACGGGCTTCGTTTGATACGTGTTTATCTCAAATTGTTACACTAATTACCTATGATTACTCGAATCAAAGCTCTGATTAGCAATTAGCAACATCCGTGAAATTAATGATATGGTTTACGGTTACATTCGGTGGGTTAGTTAAGACATAGTTGTGCCGATTCAGATGTACTTGTGTAACTTAAATACATCTTATAAACTAGAAGTTCGCGCCGAACTGAGACTTCGCGATCCCTATATCTTCACAACCCCTGGATCGATTCAGCTCATATTCGAACTTAAACATTGTATTGAAATTAACTACTTGCCTACAAAATTACATGAAGATCGGATCAGCGGTTCGTAAGTTATCATCGGACAAATATACACACAAACATACATATAAATGCCGTCTTGTCCCAGTAAACTCTGACACCTTCGCTTCGCTCGGTCAATAAACACAACAAACATAAATACCTACTTTTGGAAATATAAAGCTACAATAATGTATAAAAATTGAAAAAAGTGAGAAAGCTGTAGTCGCAATTAAAAGCCCTTAAGTCTTTCAAAATGTATATCATCATCATCATCAGCCGGAAGACGTCCACTGTTGAACATAATTATGCCTACAACAAAAACCTGCCTCTTGCATGTACCGGTTGACCGCGACTTTCACAATGTCGGTCGTCGGCCCACCTAGTAGGAGGCATGCCTACGCTGCTTCTTCCGGACAACTCTGAACTTGAACTGAACTTCTATGCCACTCAAGAACAAAAATACCTCAAAATATCCAAAACAGAAATTGCCGACGAAGTATATATCTGCCCCTATAAACGTCTCATTTCCAGAGTAATTGCCTCAAAAACAAGTTAATCTCGATAAAAATAAATTACGACTGAATCTCATTTAAATGAGCCGGTCGGGCGGAGGCAATCCCGTGCGAGGATTCTGTAATTGTTAGACTCGACTGGCACCGTCAGAGAGAGGGAAAAAATAAGGTATTGAATCAGTGGCGTAGCTTGCCATACAAGGGCCCCGTATCAACATTTGTTGGGGGGCCCAAATGAAGGGTCACTATTTTTCCACGACACAACGTTCGGGGCCCAATGTAGTCATACCATAGAAAAAATATACGAGAAGAGAAAAAAACAATATAAAACTAGACGGCGCATTAGTATTTAGCTGACCGAGTGAAGCGAAGGTCTCAGAGTTTACTCGGACAAATCGGCATTTGTATGTATGTTTGTGTGTATATTTTTCCGAAGATAACTTACGAACCGTTGATCCGATCTTCATGAAATTTTGTACGCAAGTAGTTAATTTCAATACAATTTTTAAGTTCGAATATGAGCTGAATCGATCCAGGGGTTGTGAAGATATAATGGTCGCGAGGTCTCAGTTCGGCGCGAACTACTAGTTAGCTAATGTTGAAACCGATTGTCGATGAAAAATAAAATAAAAAGTAGCCTATGTGTTAATCCAGGAAATAAGCTACCTCCATACCAAATTTCATCTATATCCGTCCAGCCGTTACAGAGTTGAACGGGAACATACATACTATACTATGTTTATATTTGTTTTTATATGCAAGCAAATAATTTTAAATAAGAAATGCAATTTTTATAGCAAGTTTACTATTTTCTAATAACTTATGATGCCATTAATTTGTCTAGCGCAAGTAATAAGCACAATACACCCGAGGGAAGGGCGCTGTCCGCTGAATCAAAGGCCTTTTTGTTTTTTTTTTTTGCGAGGTGAAATCTTCACCAAGATACCCGTCTGCTTTGGGGTGCAGCCGGGTTATGTGGGATTATACCCACTAAAACCCCCCCGGTGGCCTGCCTTGGAGCTTGACCGAGGGCTCCGGGATCTCCAAGGGAACGCACCGGAGCCCTCAGCATCACGCTTCAGCTCCTCCCGGGACAGCTAGTATACCTGTCTTGAGACGTTTAAGCCTACAACAGCGTCCGCCACTCGACGCTGTTGTCCTCCCCGGGGTCGCTTTGGTAGATGGTGGTTAGAGCCCCACCTCTAACCACCCCCGAGCCCAGAGGTCCCCTTTTAGTAGGCTCTTACTACAGGCAGGGGATACCGATGCCGTCTTCTAGTGCCCCGGCATCAGGGCAATGAATCACAGGCCTAGAGCCTAGTTCGGCAGCAGATTACCTGTTTTTTATGTATCACCTAACTAGCCACTAATTATTAATGTTATTTATTTATTTATATAACTAACACGGTAAAACCAATTACATTAGCTAATCAAATCAGAAATAGAATTAAAAATACACAGTTATTAGAAATTAAAAATTAAAAATGTAAACAGTTCAAAGTAAATTAAAAATTATTATCAATGTCAGGTACAAATACAATATAAAACAATGTCAAAATATATTATTGAATGTCAAAATGGAATTTACCAGAAGTTAAAGTCACACGGACATAAATAGTCTCATTCATCATCACCAAAGTGCAAGTGTTATATTGTTAATTTATAAAATAAATTATTATTATTATTATTATTATTATTATTACTTATCTGATTACCTAGTTCATACTTACATACTCACACAGAAACTTTCGCATTTATAACATAAGTGTGAAGTGTGATATAGAAACGCAGTATTGGTATATGTCCGCAATTTACGGCTTAGTTCAAATTGTATTGCAATATTCGACATAACGTTCGACAGAAGACCAGCGCTGGTTGGGTACAACCAGCATCTTGCTGAGTTGGGGCTGGTTTGTGGCAAAAAACTCTGTATACGTTTTGTTTATTGTTCACTTTTTATGCTTTTTATTATTATTTATTTTATTTAATACTTTATTGCATACACCTACAACGTATTTGGTACAACGGGAGGACTTAATGCTAAAGCATTTTCTACCAGTCATCCCCGTGGTTGAAGAGAGGGAGATGTAGGCGTGCATCAAAAATCACGATTAACAATAAACTAAAAACGTGAACAAACAACAACAAAATAATAAAATCATATTTTTTGCTACAAAATAAACTATTGTCTATTGTCAAAAAAATATATTTTCATATTCTCAACGCCATCTCTTGAGCGATGATAACCTAGCGTGATTTACAAATAAAACATAAAAATATCACTTACTGATATTACTAATGCAAAAATATTCATAACAATAGCGTTTTTTCTCCGTACCATTACGAACCAGCTTGGAATGGGATGGGAACTGGCTAACAAGTCAAATGCACTGTACACACTGTAAGGTACTTCGCGACAAATTGTCAACTTGACGGTAGCTAGCCAGCCGACATCGAACAACAGAAATCTTCGAATAAAATAACTTCTTAGATTTTCCACAATTAATTAGGCAAATAGTCGAAATGTAGGGGATTTGTCTAGCGTGGTTTCGGCCTATCTGTCTACTGAATCTTGGTGTGGAAAAATATGACTTGTCAAGAGCTTCCCTAGGGGCTACGGGTCAATGGACTTAATTATTTCGAAGACAATCCGAAGCCGAAAGAAGATTTTTGTGCTTTTCATAATAATACGAACAACTACAATGGGATATAAAATAATTTAAAAAAAATGCTCTTGAATGTAAGGGGCCGTTCAAGTATTACGTAAGCAGATTTATTACAATTATTTACCCCCCCATCCCTCTTGTCAGCAAAAGTAAGCAAAGCTCTTACCCCCTCCCCCCATGCTTACGTAAACATTTTTCAATTATAAATGTATTTTTTTAATATATTATAAAAATTGTATTGAAATGAACTACTTGCCTACAAAATTTCATTAAGATCGGATCAACGGTTCGCAAGTTATCGTCGGACAAATATACACACAAACATACAAACATACATACAAATGCCGATTTGTCCCAGTAAACTCTGAGACCTTCACTTCGCTCGGTCAAAAAAGCAAATAAATAACAAAATAACGTTATAAGTGTCATTCTATAGTAATAAAGATTACAAAAAAATAATATTTTACCTGTATTTGAATCACATGCATATTTCCCTATTGTTAGAACCGAAGGACAAGACAATGACTATTGGTAATACTGAACAGTTTTTTTTCTCATATTATTTCATTCTTGACATCTTTTGCAAAGCAAGCAATTCTGAATTGTCTTGTATAGAAAAATGTAGCGAACCGGGCACGACGACCTTTAACTTGATATTAGCTTAGTTACTTAAGCTACGTTACCTAGGTGTGTCCTTCGTGAATTCGATAGATCTAAGTAATTTTATTTGCGTGTATACCCCAGAGCAGTCACGCTCACTAAAAAGCTTCATTCTGCGGCGGCGTGGTGTGGCGGGTCACCCTCTTCCCTCCAATATGGTTGACGAAAGCGATGGCTGGCACATGCGCCAACTCGTGACCGGGTGCTGCTTGCGGGAGCTGGACTGCTTGGAGTATATACCCAAATCTATAACAGCACTTAGCTCTGTAGAAGTATAAGGATTCTTTGGTATATTCCTTTTGTAAAGTCTTTAGTTTTTATTTTCAGTTTTATTCATAAAAATAATTGTAAAATCTGATAAATAGCACGGACCGCGGAGACCGCGGAGCAAAGCATAAAAAAAAAAAACCGGTAGGGATATTGCGTTGAAGGGCGTCCCTATAGTCTCTCACGAAGACCCAGGCTCATAGTATGGGGTGTGAATGCTAGGTTTTCATCTAGGTAAATTCTTTATTGTTCACACTGGCGGCCTTATCGCTGAAAGCAATATATTGCCTTGTCTCCGGAAAAGATATTTGCTAGAATATGTTTTTTTGGGAATATGAATCTACGGGATTATTCATGGTTGATTAAGGACGGGGTTCCAGGAAAAAAAGCTTTCCAAAATGATTTATTATCAACTTTTAGACTTCTAGTAATGATCGAAGCCATCCCCCTCCCACTTTATTGCCCCTCTAACAATTTTTTTGGCATAATCCCCACGCTTGGCAGGTTGCTTGCAGATCACAGATCACACCGCTTATTAAGAATATGCTGCTGTCCGTCTGCGGTGTGTCAGGTCGCAGTTTTAGGACATCCATAATGTCTACGTTTTCAAAATGATCATTTTTCTAGAAAGAAAACATTCCCAAAATATTTACTTCACCAAAATGATGACTTGTGCAGAGAGAAAACTGTCCCAAAATGTCTACTAGTCCGAAATAATTAGGTCTCCAGAAAGATAACTTTCCTAAGATATCTACTTTTCAAGAATGATCACTTTTTCGGCAGGAAAACTTTCCTAAAATGTTGACTTTTTCCAATGTGACTTATTCCAATGTTGACTTTTTTGGAGGGCTCTCTTGCAAAGTCCGCCTGGGGAAGTACCAGAGTTTAGCCAGTTATTCAACCGCCAAGCAGTAGTGTGCAAGCATTACTGTGTTCTGGATTGAAGCGCAATGTTTCCAGCGTAATTACTGGGCATACAGAGATTTAACATCTAACATCTCAGGGTGACGAGCGACGAACTGTTCAAGTCCAAAATTTTGGGAGGCACTGAACTGTTATGGGCAGGCGTGACGCTTAACATCAGGTGAGCGACTTGCTCGGTTCGTAAACGAGTAAAAAAAAAAAAATTACCTTCTAAAACAACGACGCTTAGGGTGTCTAGACATGGCCTTACCTGACATCGTGTGTAAGGGACAGCTAGATTTGAATTTCACGGGAGCAAAATAAACAAACTATTAAGGTTTTAGCTTCTCCCTTTCGCTTCCCCAGAAACTTATATATAGCCATCTCTTTCAAACGATGTCAGGTCAGGCCATGTAGCGAGGTCTTTACTTCGACATGTTATTTTATTTTTTAATGCTTTATGTGGCAAACAAGCAGAAGGGCCGGGGATGATCTTTCACGCTCGCGCCAAATCTCCCGGTGTCAAATTGTGTCACATTGTCATACGTTGAATTTCGATGCAGCCGTGAATGGAGTCAGATGCTACGTTTTGTAATTTCTATTTAGTATCTTCGCTACGAGGGACGTGTAGCGGCGTGATGTGAATAGGATCTGACGTTCCGTATGGTTCCATGAATAAAATCTTTCGGTAAATAAAGTTAGTTTTTTGTTACGTTTGGTTTGTTAGGGAACGCTAAATAATACCTACAATACTGTGCGGGTAGGTTACCCGGGAATGTCCTAAAATTCCGACCGAAAGTTCTTTTTTTAATTTCTATCTGGGCGTTTGTCGCGTTATCAAGGCTAAGCGGCTAAACAGATCGACCGGAATTTTTCTTATATATAGCTTAAAGATTGGAGACGGCTATAGGCTACTCTTTTTTATAGGATTACGCGAACCAAGTCGCGGATAACAACTAGTGGCATATAAAGTCTAGTGTCAAATAGGGCAATAATTAAGGGCGGCAAAAATGTAACGCCTTGGAAAATGTGTAAATCTGCCAATGGATGCGGTCCTGTAGGTTTAGTTTAGTTTAGCGAGTTCTCAACAGAATAACGCTGTATTCCAATACTTGACACTGGTTAAATACACAACGTGTGGAGCCAAGACATAAGAGAAAAAAAAAACCGCTGTATTGTGTATTCGGATTGTTGGCGGGAATGTGAAGAAGTCATGTCGCGTCATTCTATTATTTTCCAAAACATTTGTTAATTCGAATGGTGGATTTTTATCCATCAAGTGTTCGTGAACGAGCACGAGTGTTGGTGAATAGTATAATGTTGTGAAACGTAACTCTTCGTGTTGTTTCCAAAAGTCCATAGAAACCTGTAGTAAAGTCTCCGCTACTTTACTGGGGCATGACGTGGACTTGACCGTGACTTATATTGCTTGACTTAGACTTATTTAAATTGTAAAATATTTGACATCACATGAAATATTACAATACTTGACACTGGCTAAATACACAACGTGTGGAGACAAAACATAAGAGAGAGAACGCTGCATTCTACAACTAGGTTTTTTACTACATCTAGTTATAGGTGTGAAAGGAATTGGATGACCGACTCCATCCAACTTCCAACAAGGTGAAGTAAATGAAAAACTTCGCTAGACGAAGTTAAGAAGTGATAAGTACTAAGTTTTTGACCGCTCCGTTTTCATGAAGTCACCACATAGTCAGAGATATCTTAAGTATAATAAATATTTAATTAATGCTATCTACTACTAAGTGGATAGATAAATACGGAGGATAAAGACACTAGTTATGTTTTCAAAAAGTGTTATGTTGTGACTAATTATGAGAAGATTACGAATGGTTTATAGAAACTTTCGTTTTTGTATTTTAACCTTTCAAAAACCTGTTTTTTTAAAACTTCAAATTACTTAATCAAAGCGAATCAAAAACCCGTCAAATTTAAAGATAAAAAAACGACAACTTTATGAGTATTAAAAACTTTTACTATGAAAACTGAAGTGGTTTTGATACATTTTGTTTTAATAAAACGGGAATACTCACGTTAAATTGAGTCGGTTATTCCGACTATAATTTCGATTACATTCGGTGACCTTTATCAAGGAATGCTAAGCGAGACACGCGCGCGACCTCAACGGGCTGCGGTGCTGCGGGCGCGTGTCTAGCTTAGCATTCCTTGATATAGGTCACCGAATGTGATCGAAACTAAAGTTAGAATAACCGACTCAATTTCACGTGAATATTGCCGTTTTATTAAAACAAAATGTATTAAAACCATTTGCAATACAAAAAATTGTATACACAATATAATTGTTGTCAGGACTTAAACACACTAAAAACTATTTGATTTATTTACCTCGACGTTTCGGCCATGTTGCAATAGTTGGTCACGAGCTGACTCCTGACAGTTACTGAAAATTCACACTCAAAATACTCACGCACCTGTAAAAACTCGCAAATGTGCGAGTGGGATAGCCATAGCCCTTACATACCCCCTGGATTCTACAAACCAAATTCGTGTCATCAACAGCACTGAGTGACGGACAGATGGACAGACGGACACGTCCGTACAAGGGTTTCTTGTTGTAATACGCAAACCTTTAGAGGTTTCAAGTTCTGGTTGACCAAACTGTATGAAAATTAGACCCAGCTTTACCTTGTGTTAACCCTTAACTAGAATAATAATGTAAGTAGTACTACTTAGATTAGAATTTAATTTATTCTAATTAAATTCTAATCCGCGTGCGTGCAATTTTTATTTCTTTATTTTTTTTACAGCAAGTGCGTGCGTTTTTCATTTTCCGGATTTAATGATAAAAACTTTTTGTCGTGTGGCAAAACTTTTTGTCGTGTAGCATTAATACACACAATATATTTGACCGAGCGAAGCGAAGGTCTCAGAGTTTACTGGGACAAATCGGCATTTGTATGTATGTTTGTATGTTTGTGTGTATATTTGTCCGATGATAACTTGCGAACCGTTGATCCGATCTTCATGAAATTTTGTAGGCAAGTAGTTCATTTCAATACAATTTTTAAGTTCGAATATGAGCAGAATCGGTCCAGGGGTTGTGAAGATATAGGGGTCGAGAGGTCTCAGTTCGCCGCGAACTACTATAGTTATAAGGACACAACATACACAAATCCCAAAAAAAAACAAAAAAAAAAAACAGCGCGTTAACAATGGATTTTCATAAAATTTTCCCGCTCGCACTAAGCTTTTGTTCGACAGTAATGACGTACATCCTTCTCCGTTTAAAAAAAAGAAATTAGGTAGAGTCCAAGAAAATGTGGTATAAGCATTTTTGGTCAACGTTTACACATTTTAGGTTTATCAAAGTTCTCATATCTCATTTCAGTACCTAACAAGAGAACTTTATCCCAAATAAATTGGCCTAAGTTTCATATGTCGTAGTTTCATGTCTTATTAGTGCTTGACTAATTGTTTGTATTGTATTGTTTTTCTTTCAATTAGTGTTTACATTGTGTTATTTGGGATAGGCTGACTTGGCTTGGTTTCTTGTTTACTCTAAAAATGCTAGTAGTTCGCGCCGAACTGAGACCTCGCGACCCCTATATTTCCACAACCCTTGACCAATTCAGTTCATATTCAAACTTAAAAATTGTATTGAAATGAACTAAATGCCTACAAAATTTCATGAAGATCGGATCAACGGTTCACAAGCTATCATCGGACAGTTATACACACAAACATACAAACATACATACAAATGACGATTTGTCCCAGTAAACTCTGAGACCTTTGCTTCGCTCGGTCAATAACCAGGGTTAAGAATCGTTCTTAATAGACGGATTCTACGTGCTTATTTCATTATCATCATCAGCTTAAAGACGTCCACTGCTGCACAAAAGCCTCCCCCTTGGAGCGCCACACTTGACGACAATTTTCTATTTGCTTCCACAGGTTGCTCGCAACTTTCAGAATATTGTTAGTCCACCTGGAGTCCTACCTACGTTGCGTCTTCCAGTTCGAACCATTCTTTCCCATCGGTTATCGGTTCCTCGAGTGATGTGGCCTGCCCATTGCCACTTCTGCTTGCAAACTCTGAAAGCTATATCGGTGACTTTGGCCTTTCTTTTCGTTTTAATGTGTGCAAAAAGAATATCAACCATTTTACAGGTGTCAAATTTATTTATTGAGTTTACTGGGACAAATCGGCTTTTGTATGTATGTTTGTGTGTAGGTATATATGTCCGATGATATACCGTTTATTTTATGACTTGTTACTTCTGGGGCACAGATCGGAAGACTTGATTTTAATATATTTATTTTATAGTTGACCGAGGGAAGCGAAGGTCTCAGAGTTTACTGGGACAAATCGGATTTTGTATGTATGTTTGTATGTATATTTGTCCGATGATAACTTGCGAATCGCTGATCCGATCTTCATAAAATTTTGTAGGCAAGTAGTTCATTTCAATACAATTTTTAAGTTCGAATATGAGCTGAACGTACTAGTAAATAGTACGACAGAATCGACACCAGTAACTATCACACTTTGTCAAGTGAAGTGAAGTGCGTTCAATTATTTCGTGTTTTTCCTTCCATTAGTTCACTTCAGTGGAGCAAGTAATTAAGAATCGAGCTCCATTGAAGACTTTAATGTGTTCATTCAATTAATGAGGGCCGTTAATTGGTTAGTAATGCAAATTACGACTTGGTTAAATAAGTAACCTTCAGTAATTATGCGGGTTGCCATAAAACTCATGCTTAGCAGGCGGCTTGGGAATCGCAGAACGTCTACTAAGAGGACGCTGCTGCCCGCCCTGTAACGAAATAAAAAATAAAAGTGTTGTCGTTGGAAACGCACTGGCATTAATAAATCCCGCTTTTTACCCGACTACGAAAACGGAGGGTTATGAGTTTGGCAGTATATTAAATTTATGTATGTATGTAATTCCCTTTCCTCACAGCGCAGTCGCAGTTATCTTTCATTGCCCTGCTTGGTTGAACTGCCGGTCCAAATCTCTTTTTGTCAGGCTCTTAGGTACGAGGGCTTACCGATCCTATTACCACTTTTTGAACCGACTTCCAAAAAAGAAGCCTCTCAATTAGATAGATAGATAACTCTTTTTTTTTTGACATTTTTGCACACGCGCTCATCTGACCCCAAACTAAGCAAAGCTTGTATTATGGCTGCCAGAGACTGATATACGTACATATATATTTTTTGATACATACTTATATAGATATTAACACCCAGACATATAGAACAAACACAAATATTCATCACATGAATGTTTGTCCTAGATGGGAATCGAACCCACGCCCCCAAACACAGAAGGTAGGTTCACTACCAACTGAGCCACCGGGACAGACTAGATAACTCTTTATTGTTCACACCAGAAATTACATGCATAATACAAAAATCTACTTAAAACTAGTGTAACAATTGGCGGCCTTATCGCTTAAAGCGATCTCTTCCAGGCAATTCAACTGATAAAAAAACAGTCAACTTGAGAACCAGCTCCTTTTTTTTGGGAAGTCAGATAAAAAAAATTTTTTGTTCGTCCATACCTCCGTTATTAAAATGCCGATTTGGAATTATTTTTTTCATTTGAAGGAAACTTCCAGGTTGGTCCCATTTTTATCACAATCGAGTTCTGGTAGTGGGATCCATGAGGAATTGAGGAAATCCCTCAAATATTATAGGCATACATAACACACTATAATACTATAGCGATTTGGTATTTTCGTCAACAAGTCAAGCATTTGCATTCAGAAAGTATCATTTGGTGAAGTTGTACTGATGAAGAAGACCACAGAACTCCACAATGATAAGTATTTCACGGGAGGCGCCAGGAACATTTCGATAGTGTATTGTAATAGTCGTTTTTTTTGTTGTTAAAACTATTTATTTATTTATGGTACACAAAACAGATATCAATCAATTTCTTAATTAGTATACAAAATTTTAAGTAAAAATCTAAACAATATTGTAACAATATTAAAAAACTTTGAAATGTAGCGTCCTCATAGTTTTGCAATGCCCCAAACGGGCGACTAAGTTTTAAGTGCATAATATTATATTACAATAAGACCTGTGTACACTTAGTGGCAAATAGAATATGAATATGAATCCAAAATATGTGTACACAGAAAAGTAAAATAATGAGACGAACGTGATGAAGGTACCCATCCGTAAAGCAACTAGCTTACAGATGGGTACCCCCAAGACGGCACAATACTTATATGCGATCTATATGTATAGTTATTACATTACTATCAGTGGGATGGACTATTCAGACACAGCACAGCTGTTGTGTCTGAGCAAACCCGCTTAAGATTAGGATGGAGGATATCTTTTATGGTTTTCATGTAATTATTAAACCTAGGATCGAGGACATCTAATTCAGAATTGTTTTTTAACAAATCGTTGTATTGACGAGCCTTTCTTACAATTGGACTAAAGTAAGAAGTATTTATTTTTATAGACCTGAAGCGCAAAAAGGTTAGTGACCTTGGCTCTGCGCGCACTGAATGCGGTATTAAATTAAAAAGTTGGTTAATATTGGTTGGTAGATAAGTACTTGATTCGTACGATCATTATGAGATTGAACGACGCAGTTTCGCAACATTTATCAAACTAACTTTTAAATATTTTAAACTCTCTCTCCGTTGATAGCTAGTAGTTCGCGCCGAACTGAGACCTCGCGATCACTATATCTTCATAACCTCTGGACCGATTCAGCTTATATTCGAACTTAAAAATTGTATTGAAATGAACTACTTGCCTACAAAATTTCATGAAGATCGGATCAACGGTTCGAAAGTTATCATCGGACAAATATACACACAAACATACATACAAATGCCGATTTGTCCCAGTAAACTCTGGGACCTTCGCTTCCCTAGGTCAACTATAAAATAGACATATTAAAATCAAGTCTTCCGATCTGTGCCCCAGAAGTAACGAATCATAAAATATACAGTAACACGGAAAACATCGAATTTCCCGACCGCGCTCAACGCAAATTCTATCATGTCGCATCGAATATTTTGTAGCGTCGGCGGTTGAAAACCAATGAAAACATAAATTTTGATTTTGCTTTCCAAATACGTTTGTTTTTATTTAAATTGGAAAATAAACATAAACGAAGGCAACAACATTTTTAACAACAACTAGACCATCTCAGAGGCCTTCAGGCGGCCTAAATACTTGACATCACGGCTACACTCGGCCTATTTAACCTTATCTACTTATATTATTAAATCCAACTATTCAATAGCGGACAAAATGTTGTCTTACAAATGTGTCATCAGAGATAATGGGAGATGTTTTCAATCATACAAAAGTGTCAGACAGAAACAGATGTTCTCAAACATAAAGCGACCGCAGACGTGTAAAAATCGAACATAAGTATTTTTCAAAATATATCCACACATATACCGGGTGTAAGAGAAACGCTCCCGAAGCCAAAACGCTACTGTTATACTATTTAAAAACAATCGAATACAAACATGGGGCGCTAGTCTCGACTTTTCGCTACAGCACTTTGAGTTCAAAATTCAACGCTATGTTTTGCGTTCAAAATTAAACGCTATGTTTGCGTTCTTTCGTTAACAATTCGTGTTCGTTTTCGAATTTTTGCGTCATAGCGACCGAATTCGGTCGCAAAGTGCTGTAGCGAAAAGTCGAGACTAGCGCCCCAGCACTGTAAAGCGTACGAGTGCGCGCGGCGCAGGTCGTTCGTTCATCTCTAGGTCTAGTCAGCTTTGCGTTACATTGTGAACATGAAAATCAACAATTAATAAATAAAATATGGTATCGTATCAGCAAGCACCGGCACGATCACTGGTCTTCATTTTCGGGAGCATTCTTCCATACTGTATCCTCATTTCATTCCATCATTTCTTACATACTGTTCTTTTAGTTTTTAGCTGTTAAAACATTTCGACATTTTGAAGTCTTCTAGAATTTCGCAGCCAGAGGGATGGCAGAGCCTCTTTAGCAGCAACTCGAAAGTCCCAGACCGTTGCAGATTGAAGTCTTCGAAATAAATTTTAGTTTTTATTTATTTTTTGAGTAGGAGAGAGGAGGAGATCGGAATAAAAATCAAAAAGAACGAGTTTGTTTTCAATACCTTCCTTCAAATTAAAATATAAAACCGTTTTTTTTAAATATTATTGATATTACGATACAATAAAAAGTTTTTCGAAATACAAGAACTAACAAACGTGTGAGAGAGATAGCTTTGGTATGACTGCACAGATCACACTAGATGCCGCATTACGAGAGCCGTTGTTCCTACAAAAAGTCACCAAAATTTGAGGAAGGTGCGGGTCGCGGGGATTGCGACCAAGCGTTCTCATTGGCTATCTCAAGGTTACGCCTACTCGAGCCTAACAATCAACCAATAGGAGTAATTTCGTATAAGTGTATTTAGACTGGTGCGCTTCGAACTTCCTGAATGTAGAATCTAGAGTGTGATCTGTGTACGACTATAAAATACACTTATACGAAATCCGCAAAAAAATCAGCGAACGTTAGTTTTGACAGTTCTGAAGACATAATAAGGTCTTCAGAACTGTCAAAACTAACGTCCGCTGATTTTTTTGCGGATTCAGAGATCCAGATCATGTGGATCGAGAGGCTTCATTATCTGATGTAATCGAGATTTATGATTAAGCTGTAATATAAACGTCAAGGGAGATATATTCCGAGCCTATATAAAAAACCGACATACATTTAGCTGGCGGTTGGCAGTGACCCGCGAACCCCAATTTATTACGATTTGCAAAGGAAATTGAATTTTCATTAAAATCGTATCTCGTTGCTTCAGAGATACTACATGGATTTAGAAGACATAGATACTTATTTATGTCACATAAGAAAATATATTACGATAATATATATTTATATCATCTTATAAATAGAGATGTCAACTAACAAACAAGCAAATTTGGTAGTGGTGGGGCTCTTCTCCAGAGTCCGCCTGGGGAAGTACCACACCTTTGCCAGCTATTCAACCGTCAAGCAGTAGTGTGCAAATATTACTGTGTTCCGGATTGAAGGGCAATGTTTCCAGAGTAATTACAGGGCACAGAGATTTAACATCTAATCTCTGGGTGATGAGCGCGTGCATTGCCGCGCATGGTTTTAAACTGTTGAGGTTAAAAATTCTGGGTGGCACTGAACTGTTATGAGCAAGCGTGAAGCTTAACATGAGTATAGCGAATTGCTCGTCTCGTCACCAATTTAAATAATAAAAAAAAAAAACTAGGTTAACGACTTTTTTAAATATAAGTAAGTATTCACAAATTGTTTATTAGCAATCTCAATCGTAAGATAACGGCTCAATTAGATCCTTTATTACCCGATTACCCAAGAAGGAGGGTAGTGTATGTATGTTTTTCTATGTGGGCCTGTATTATTTTCTGTAGACCAAACGGCTTTAGTGATTTTGACGAGTGAGATGTCGTTGGATTTATTTTGATGTCCGGAGCGTCAGGCTACATTTACAGTCGGTTTTTTGTTTTTATTTAAATAGTAGTACACGTATCCTGTGTGTAGCAACGTATAACGCATGTGGAAGACATGAAGCGTTTCCACCTGTCTCTCCCGTGGAGCCAATCAAAATTAACATCTTGTGACTAGATAGCTTCATACTTTCTAATAGCTACAGTAAACACTATGTACAAAACAATTATATCTACTTATTGGTCTAAAAACATGTTTTTCGCAAAAAAGAATTAAATTGCACTTTAAAAATACTTACAAAATAACTTAATTAAGTCCAGGCACGTATTGCGGATGGAAAAAAGATTAGTCCTAAATCAAATACTTTTGCAAAAGGCCGAGAATTACATCTTTCTTTTTCAAGCGAGGGAAGCAGTTTTTTATGATAAAGGAAATTTTAAAAGAAGGTTATGTAGAGTAAGAACTTTGATTTGTGTTTTCCTTTCGACTTAATAGCGCCACCTGTCGATTCTCAGATAAATTGTTTTACAAAAGAAATGGAAAAGAGTTTTTGTTGAAAAGGTTGTCTTTATCCCTTAAAAGTCCCTTTATGATCAGACTGCCTACAAAGCAAAATGTCTATAAAGCAAAATGCCTTGGCATTTTGCTTTTTTTGGCATTGTTCCTAGGAACAATGTCTAACTTGTAAATTGCTTATGGCGTAATATGTTTCTTTAAAGCATAACGCCTAAAAATCAAGAAGCCTTAAAAGAGTAATGCCTAAAAAAAACAAAAAGAAAAAAAAAATCGTAGACATTTATTACACTACTAGCTGATGCCCGCGATTTCGTACGCGATGCAAGCTCGGCCTTCGGCCTCGCTAATCTCTTATTTTAATAGTATTTCTGCTATTCGGGACGGAGACAACTAAACAAATCAAAAACTGTGAAAACCAGCCCCTCCGTTCTCAAGTTATAAGTGTTCGATAGGCCCGACTTTTGTTTTTCTCTTTCCTCCTAAGAGGACTTTAGCGTCGCCCGTCTTATGCATTTGCTAGTGTGAAGTATACTTATTTATTTTAAAATTTTGTTAAATATCATCAAACAAGTCATAGTCACAGTCAAAGGCGAGCAAAGCATATCACGGTCAAGTCCAAGTAAAGTGGTGAAAACTTTACTAGAGTCTTCTATGGAGTTTTGGAAACGACACGAAAATTCACGTTTCACGACATTATACCATTTACCAACACTCGTGCATGTTTACGAACACTTACCGGGTAAAAATTCACCGTTTTCACACATTAACACTCGAAATAACACAAGTTTTGGAAAATAATAAAATGACGCGACATGAATTCTTCACGTTCCCGCCAAAACTCCAAACCCGACACTTTGTTTTATATATTAAGATATACATTGTTGAAAAATCGTACTCTATCTACAAAAACAGGATTTTACTTGAGTTTTATAATACTGCAGATAAACGCCACGCCTAAACGAGACTCTTTTCAATCTTAAAAACAACCTTCTCAAAACTCTAAATCTAGCAAAAAATATGTCTACATTAATAATATCTGACCTGCACAGTGTTGGAGTAATCTCGATTGAAGGTCACAACGTACACACTACAAACAGTATGGATTCATAATATTGGATCAACAGCACAATGTTAAAACTTTACTGCTACGATAAAAACAATCTTAAGCTATTTCTGTCAGGGTTATACGGAGAGGGTATGCTAAGCCGAAAAGGGCTCATACCACTCATCATTATTAACAACTTTTACTATGGGAACGACCCTGAAATCGAGAAAAAAAAATCTGCCGTTCCATACAAAAATGTCAATGACACTCGACAAAAGGTATGGAACACCTGATTATCTTTTATCGATTTCAAGGTTGGTCCCGTAGTAATAGTTGTTAACATGAGTACTATGAACCCTTTTCGGGTTAGCATACCCTTTCCTTATAACACTGTATAAGCGCATACATGTAACTGGGTGTTTGGTAAGACGATGGATAATTTTTAAGTTATCATTGTACTTGTCAGTATGAACAACTTTTACTAAGGTCCAATCTTGAAATAGTGAAAAATAACAACTGTTCCACGGACAGTTCAGCTTAGGAAATATGATGGTAAGTAGGTTCCACATTCAGTTCTACAAATGACGCGACGCGTAACCAAAATAATGGCCTTTATTTGGCTCAACGCATAAGCATTGCCATTCAGCGGGGTAATGCCGCCAGCATGCTGGGTACATTATCCCGGCGCCCGTGCTTGGCCTGCAGGTATGATCAAGCAGTAGTTTAAGTCTCAGCAAACTGGTTTTAATTTATGTACCTACAAAAAATATTTGAAATTTGCTTACAAACTATCTACAAATTAACCTCTAAAGTTACCTTTCTTGGTTTTTCTTTCTTTCCAATATCTTTTTTTTTTGCTGGATCATGTGACGTCGATATCAACATCCATACTGCTATTACTGTTCTTAGCTCCCGGTTGTTTCTCAAGACTTATCAGCCCCCTCCATTCTCCATTGCCACTTCGTCCTCAAAGTAAGTAATTTTATTTTCGCTAACTTTGTTTCATGAGTTGGCAGTAAAACCGAGGTCACAGAAAGTATAATGTTTCCACTTTCTAGTCTGGGAAAAAAACCTAGTTTTGTATTTGTTCTGGGCCGCTAGTCTCGACTTTTCGCTATGCACTTTGCGACCGAATTCGGTCGCTATGACGCAAAAGTCAACGCTATTTTTGCGTTTTTTCAGAACAATTAGTGTTCGTCGTCGAATTTTGCGTCATAGCGACCGACCTTGGTCGCTACATGACGCAAAATTGAACGGTTTGTTTGCGTTTTTTCGATAACAATTCGTGTTCGTTGTCGAATTTTTGCGTCATAGCGACCGAATTCGGTCGTAAAGTGCTGTAGCGAAAAGTCGAGACTAGCGCCCCTGGGCTAGCAGTTCGCTAGAAGTTAGCCGCCTTTTAGATATATTTTTTAGTAAGTTGTTCATAATGACGAGTACAATGATATATTATCCTTTATATATGATACATATATATATACATAAATATTTATTGTCTTTTGATATTGTTGATTTTCTGTTTTTATTTAAAATGTTTTTAGTAAGTTTTAATGTAGAGTAAGTAGCGTTTTGGTGGAAATTATACTGTAAAGTTGCTTATTTTTGTAAATAAAATAAATAATTGAATTGAAGAACTGAAGATACTAACTGTAATTATTTACCAGGTTTGTACTTTTATAAGGCTAAGGCTTGATGACTGAAAAATTAGGAGCCACAGTTGATCGTAAAACTCAAGATGCAACGTTTCGCTCATCGCGCGAAATTCAAATTTTCCTGCGTTTTTTTCAATTACAGCTTAATTACTCAACGTGGACTTATTAAAACAATTTTGCGCCGATAAATAAGTTGTTTTAAGAAATTACGGGTAAAATGATCGGCTATATATTTTTTTTTTTATTTTTTTTTTATGCCATATGTGGCAAACAAGCAGACGGGCCGCCTGATGGTAAGCGATCACCGTCGCCTATGGATACCTGTAACACCAGGGCATCACAGATACGTTGCCGACCTTTAAAGACTCGATTAACAGCCCTTTTGAAGAACCCCATGTTGTAGTTACTCGGAAAAACCGCTGGTGGAAGCTCATTCCACAATTTGCAGGTAACATTGGTTTAGCTACAAATCTCAATAAGCTGATTTTCATCTTGGTGTTTGGTTTAATGACAAATGTACTTATACTTAGCTTTCAACTTGAATTTTTGGTTAGTGTAATTAAAACAATCTATTTATTATCGCTAAATTGGTTTTCATTAACATACGATGAGTAATTAAGCTGTAATTGACAAAAAACGCAAGAAACTTGAATTTCTCGCGCTGAGCAAAACGTTACCTGACTGAGAACACCTGCTCACACCCTTGCTAAGTCTGTAAAATCTATATGTGTGTGGTGTACACCTATACAACCATCTACCAGAGACAGTAAGAAGTGCAGCTTCCAACAATATATTCAAATCTAAAGTAAAGGTACTTCTACTCAGTAAAGCCTTTTACTAGATTAACCCCCGAATACCGAAACGTTTGTTAACTTGGACGACACATTAAGTCTATTGCTGTCTTTGTCATTTGCTTAGTGTCAGACAAAGGCAGTATTAGAATTAATCTCTCTCTTGTTATGCCATCTGCCTCGGTCCTGTGTCAATCTAGTCGAGGTTCGACTCGCGATGGTGACGATATCGTCGGCCCATCTCGCAGCTGGACGACCAACGCTCCGCCTACCTTGCCTCGGCCACCACTCTGTTATAGCCTTTCTCCACCTGTAGATTTTATAATTTATTAATTAAAAATAATGAATATACAGATACAGATATCTGTTATATATTCATAGCCGTAGTCTAACAGAACAGCCTGGCTGGTCAACGTTCGCTACTCCGCTCTTGTTCATCATCATCATCATCAGCTATAAGACGTCTACTGCTGAATATAGGCTTCCTCCTCCCCCGCTCTTGTTAGTTTTGGTCAAAGAAGTGGTGTTTTGAACTGTGGTTTTGGTAGATACCCTAGCTACACCCTAGGTACAGATAACAGCAGCTAATTGACCTCTCTTCAATGTAAGTGTCCCCCAAATGAGACCAAATTCTTCAGAATTTAGATGTCCCTTTACCGAAAAGTATCTGATTTATGACGAACCTTTTCCTATCTTCTGTACGAAGGGCCTTAATTAAGTCGCTTTATGACCGAAAGGCAATCTGGGTGTGACTTCGGTCGGCCGATTTACTTCAGCGACTCGAGGAAAAAAAGAATTCGTCACACGTGTGTTTTGCCTGAATTGTGAAATTTCAGGTTACGAGAGAGGGAGCTAGAATGATTTACGGACTGGCGAATTCATTTCTCCAGGCCCTAAATGATTCCAGCTCCACTCGTTTGCCTGGTTGGCTTATTATACCATAGCGTTTTAATATTTAAAACAATTATGCCTAGTTTATAAGGGTACGATGGGGCTGACATAGACTTGAAAGTCTAAAAGTCCCTAATAAAAAAATGAATTAAAAAAATAAAAATAAAAGGTTATGAGAATACCTATTGTCCAGTGCGGATACACAGTTCGCCTGATGGGGAAGTAACAGACCTTCGCCAGTTTTTCAACTGGCAAGCAGTAGTGTGCAAATATTACTGTGAATTAAAGTGTGTGTAGTAACTGTGAAAACTTCCGAATTAAAGGGCAATGTTTCCAGTGAAATAACTGACAGTTGTAGTTAAGTTGTTCAGTTGTAACTTCTATTATCTCAGGGTGACGAGCGCAATGCATTGCCGCGCAAGGATTTGAATGATTCAATTCTGGGTGGCACTGAACTGTTATTGGCAAGCGTTGAGTTATCATGTAGATGCCCTATGGCAAGCTCCAAGGCAGGCCGCCGCGGGTTTTAGTGGGTATAGTCCCATATAAACCAGGCTGTATCCCAATGCAATCGGATATCTTACGAAGATTCCACCTAGAAAAAAAAGGCTTAATATCAGATGAGCGACGTGCTCAATCTCGTCACTCAATGTACACATAGTTATTTTTTTGCAATTTCTAAATCGGGTCTTTTTTTACCCGACTGCCCAAGAAGTATATTTGTGTGTGTAAGTATGTATTTACTACTTGTTTATTTTTTCATAGAAGTAACCGTCAATGCTAAATGGTTTTATCCGTTTGTATGTCCATAGATGATCAGATGTTAGTTTACAACTCACTTGATAACCGTTTTCAATAAACCGAATGGACAGGGCATCAAGTGATATTATGGACAGACGTCCACGTCCCTAGCTCAAATAGGGCAGAAGGATCGAACAGAGGACAGATTGCCCAAGAGAATAAGTATATTAGACGATGGTATTACTAAGTGATTGCGTGAGGTAGATGTTTGTAAATAGGCAATATTATTACGAGAAAAACAAAATAGTCGACTGTAAGTTGGATACTGATAAGCAATAATATGTCAAACCAAAAAAAAAACAAAAACTTTAATGATTCAGAACGATTCTTTGGCTGACAAAGAAGCGTTCTGATTTATTAACAAAAAAAAATATTTTTGTGGGTTGACATGTTATTGCTTATCAGTATCCAGTTGTAGCCTATTTCACTCAGGACGTAAAGAAGAATCCAACGACACCTCAATCGTTAAAATCTGTCAAGCCGTTTAGGCTGCAGGAGGTAATATAGAGAATATAGTTGACTAGCTAGTCATAGCCGTGGGAGAATTTCCACCTTCTGAGCTGTAGATTGTGGGTGCGATTCCCAACCAGGACAAACATTTGTGTGATGAACGTGGATGTTTGTTCTTTGTCTGGATGTTTTTATGTATTCTATGTCTGTATTTACAACAACAACAAAAAAGTATTTATGTATTCTATCAGTTATCTGGTTCCCATAGTGTACTATGCTGAGTGTATCCCTGATAGCTTTGTTTAGTTTGAGGCTAGATGGCGCTGTGTATGAAAAAAAATCACCAATATTTATTATTAAAAAAATACATAAATACTCACACACAGGTTTTTTATTTGTAGATATTTTAGATTTAGTTTATTTAAGTATTTATTTTAATTTTGTATCTAGTTTTAGTTTGTATATTTAAGTTTAGATTATAATTTAACTATGGAGTTATAAATAAAATATTGTCTTGTATCATAATTGTAAAATAGAAACCCATAAAAAACTTACACATACGCTAACAACATAACCCTCCTTCATGGGCAATCGGCAAAAAATGCAAAATCTTGAGATTCGACTCGCCTCCCGGCTCACCATTTACTTACTTCGACCTCAATGACAAAGGAAAGAAACGCATAAATGAAAAAAAAAAAATTAAATAAAACGTAAGACTAAAAACTTTGCTCCTTCGGCAAATATCTTCGTTCCGGATTTTATCGCGCAAAGAGACTCCGAGCGAACACCTACGAGTACCTAATTATAACATTTGGATCTCCTCATACACATATCCTACTAAGAATAAGGCGAAGGATCAATAAGTATTAATGACACGTCCCGTAGAGCCGAGCAGACAGTCCGGACAGGCAAATTTAATCGGATTAGACCGCATGTTGACACCCGTCGGAGCGAATAACGTTTCTGCGTACTATCTACGACTACTGAGCGACCAACATCTGTAGAGCTGGCAAAATCATGGAACTATTATTGGCCGTGGGGTAGCAGAGTGAATGCCGTGCAGAGCCGTGGGGTGAATTTACAGAATAGAATAGTTTTTTTTTGTCAGAATTATCGTCTGTGGTTCCCTCATTGAACTTCACAGATAAGTTAGTCGCATTGTACGAAATATACTCGAGCTATACAAATACAAAAATGTTCAATACAAAAATGTTTATTGTTTAAGTTACATGTTGCACAGACAAGACACGACACAAGACTGACGACAAGACTGGACACGGGCGCATATACTAAAATGTTTATTGTTTAAGTTACACGTTGCGTAGACATGACACGACATAAGACTGACGACGAGACTGGACACGGGCGCATTAACCAAACATTTAACGGCTGACTGGATTGAACAAGGAACAGCTATTTGGCGATAGAGGTTCTGTAGCTTCACAAAAAGATTACAGAAAAAAGATCCGACATTTGCTCAACGCGGTACGGGATTTGAAATACGTTGAGGTGGGAAAACCTCTGTGACGGTGTGGTCAACGATGGTAAAACCTAATAGCCTGGAATGAGAACTCAAACCGGAGTAGGAACTGTCTCAAGAGAGGCTACAGATCACACCGTTAGGAACTTAGCAAGAGATTTTAAAATTGGGGGAGGTAGCGTACACTAAAAAGTTCATGATGATTTTCTTTACCGAAAGCTCAATATCATTAGTCGATTTAAGGTCTACAATCGAACGCGTGCTAGCAGAAGCTTATAAGAGAAAAATACAAATTTTCCCAATTTTTACCATAGTAAAAAAAAAAATATAACATGAAAATGACTATAAAACATCTGCAGTGTATTCTAGAGATATTAAATGATCAATTTTTATCTCTCTATCAATTTTTTTATATCAATTCTCTCTAATTTTTATATTTTATTTGTAAATGTGCCAACGAGATGTCGAGGGCCCTTAAAAAGGCGCGGGCCCGCATTCAAGCTGCATTACTGCTGGCATGCGTTGCCCACTAAAGAAGCCTTTAAATTGAGTCTACTCACTGCCTCTAACCACGCTAGTTACCGAGCCATCGACGCAACAAAACCATCAGCAGGTAAAGATACAATTATATATCTACTACAAGATTTCTTTAAGCTAAAATATCAATAGCTTCGGTCTCTGAAACTTAATATAGGTATCTTAACTTAACTTAACATAGAGTTCTTCAACTTGAAGCAAAAGATCAATAGAAGAAAAAGTTCAATAATGTTTAATAAGTAGGTATTTTGACGAATGGTGATGTAATATAGTAATTACTAGCTGCGCCCCGCGGTTTCACCCGTTCTAGGCTTCACCGGTTCTACAGGAACGATTAAATTTTTCAGGGAAAATTAGGCTATGTATTATTCCTATTATTTTAGAATAAGCTACCTCCACACCGAATTTCATCCAAATCCGTTAAGCCGTTACAGAGTTGAACGGGAACAAACACACTTGCAAACTTACATACTTACACAAAAACTTTCGCATTTATAATATTAGTGTGATTCTGTCGAGTTGGCCTGTATCTTCAAAACACTTTTGAAGTGATAACTTGTTTTTTTTTCCAACTGGGAAGACCTTGCTGAAGATTGCGACCAGTGGAGAATAATCACAGCAGACGACTTCCAACCAAGGCCTTCCAATTTACGATGGAGCTTGGCTGGAAATGCGCCACAAACGCGCACGTAACAGAGCTAAAGACGTCGATTCTGTTGCTCTATTTTCCTAACTAAACGTAATTTGACAGCTCTAAAAGTATTGCCACCATTTTCTCACATATTGAAATTAAAAGAGATACAGATAATTTTAGTTCTATCAGTTAATTCTACCATCTCAGCGACTTTCAGAAACCTTCAATATCTCATTTGCCAGAGGTGCGGTCGCTTAGTATTCCTGATCTCTGCTATGTAAATCATCTGTATAGATGGCCTATGACGATTTAAATTTTTTGAGGGAATATTTTCAAAGACTATATTTTTATTACTTCGTTATTTTTTATGTTTAGATTAATTTTATGGGAAAAACTTTGTGAGAGTGAGAGAAATAGAATAAAATCCTAGATAAGATAAGATAAACTTTTATTGTAAATAAATGTGGTAACAAAGGTCTTAAATTAAAAAAATAAGTATCAACAGTAATTATCCTCTGTACCTACTTAACTAGCTAGGAACTAAGATTTAAGATTTAACGCGTCTCACAGTCTAGTCCTGCGCGGACTAGACATTGAGAGAAAGACACATTTCAACGTCCTTGTAAAGACTTTGTCTATCATGATACCTTAATTTTCTACTGTGGCGCGATGGGACAAGCAATGAGGTTGATGTAACCATAAAACTCTCGTAAACAACAGGGCACATGTCGCGTTTTACGATTCACTTTATAGAAAAGCGGGGATCACTTTATTTTGTTTGGAGATCTCTCACTGACTGCTAGATAATTATTTTTGATTAATAGTAAATGGCAATTTTATTTATCGCTGGCACATTAAATGTGTGGCATATCATCTTCAGCCAGAAACTATCAACTACTGAACAGATCTTTAACTTTGTAACGAAGTGTCTTAGTTTTTATAGAAAACGTACAACACACCGAAAACGCCTCTCCGCACGGCGCGGTTGGCCCTGAATCGCATGGCGCAGAGCAGTGTGAGGACCGCCAAAGCCCACCCCTTAGGTTTGGTATTTGGCTGGTGTCATTTGGTATTAAGCCGCATTTATGCAGATTTTCACAATATGTAAACAATTAAGGTACAAAATGTGAATTACATTTTACACTATTTTGCAATACTACTAATCTACTACTACTACTACTAATCCATATCTTTAAATACAGGGTGTGTAACTAGCGCAATGACATAAGAGCGGAAAAATCAATAATTTTATTCCTTAGCTGATACACTTAATACATTTAAAAACAAGTCATTTCCCTGCATACAAATCTTTGATGTAGGTACCTACAGCCTACGAGTATATTATACAAGGTTTTAAGGAAAGGGTATGGTAAGCCGAAAGGGGCTAATAGTACTCATGATTGTGAACAACATGTACTATGATACCAACCGTGAAGTCGAGAAACAGCTGTTCCATACATTTTGTCCAGTGTCATTGACATTTTTCTATGGAACAGATGATAATTTTTCCGATTTCAGGGTTGGTCCCATAGTAATGAGTTCATAGTGATGAGTACTACGAGCTCTTTTCGGCGTAGCATACGCTTTCCTTATAACCCTGTATAGGCCTTGAATAGACTGAACCATTCAAGACAAGTTTTTTGTGTAAATATATATAAATATGAACGCCTACATATCATATTAAAATACCATCTATGTAAAAATATTAGGAGCTCAGAATGTACGGAATTAGAATAAGGAATGAAAATATAAGTCTTTGTTATACATGTCCCACAAAGCAACCCACTGGTCTAAGCAAGTTCGGCAGGCAGTATATTTCCATGTAAACGGTATGGAAGGGATTTAATTAAGAGATTTCGCTCACAGGAGAAGCAAAGATCAACTCTCCCCTAGATTCCGCATACAGGATGATCGAAGCGAATCATGCATTGGTAAAAATCTATATAAGTAAACTAGTAGTTCGCGGCGAACTGAGACCTCGCGATTCCAATATCTTCATTACCCCTGGACCGATTCAGCTCATATTCGAGCTTAAAAATTGTATTGAACTACTTGCCTACAAAATTTCATGAAGATCGGATCAACGGTTCGCAAGTTATCATCGGACAACTATACGCACAAACATACATACAAAAGCCGATTTGTCCCAGTAAACTCTGAGACCTTCGATTCGCTCGGTCAATAAAAGAACAAGTCCGTTCCGTTCGTATTTGCTTTAACTTCTAATCTACAACATTTACATTTCATAAAGATCGGATCAACGATACTCTAGTTATCGTCGAACTGAAATACACACAAACAAACGCCGATTTGTTTTCGTAGACTGAGGCGCGCTTCATCATCATCATGAGCCGGAACACATCCACTGCTCAACATAGGCTTAGAGCCTAGTTAATTTAGCGTTTTAACCAGGAAATAACGAATAACAGTATAACTAAGTATAAAATAATAACATATATTTTTTTTATTATTTATTATTAAACACAGTTATATTTTATTTATATTATAGAGCACCGCAAAACTACAGTAAGTTTGTCGCGGTATCCGCATTCACAACGCGCTGCCACATAAAACACAATAACATTAAAAAAAAAAAACATTCAAATTTCATTTTGCAATATCGTCTCTATTTGCGCTGCTTCAGATGACGATCGCAAGCACGGTAGTGAGTCGTCGGCGACGATTATGTATTGTGGCTCAAGCATACATTCTTATTCTATGATGCGTACCTCCAGACTGTTTAATTTAATTTAATATTAGTTCTACAACAGCAAATTATACCAAACATAATTTGATATTTATGTTATGAATTATGCCCGGGTAGAACATCACACTGAACAATCAACCATTGACATACTATGATTGCCCGCGACTTTCATAATGACTTTGGTCCGCATAGTATGCTTTCCGGTTCGTGGTCGCCAATCCAGAACCATCCGAAACTAGGATATTCGCCGAAGAACCAAAGTCACCTATATAGCTGTCAGAGTTTGCAAGCTGAAGTGGAAATGGGCAGGCTACATCACTCGAAGAACCGATATACGATGGGGAAGAAAGGTTCTTGAGTGGCGACTATGAAACAGGCCTTACACTAGGTGAACCGACGACATTGTGAAAGTCGCGGTCAACCGGTGGATGCCAGTGGTACGTGGCGCTCTAAGGAGTTGGCCTATGTTCAGCAGTGGACGTCTTATGGCTGATGATGAATCTAGAAGAACCTTTCTCTCCCGTCTGTTACCGGTCCTTCGAGAGACGTGGCTTACCTAATGCTACTTCAGGCCTTCTGAGGCCGGTCAATTACCTATATTTTAGGAGTTTCTTCCCACTGCTATGTTTTCCACGAAACATTTTATTTACAAGTCGAAATTCCCGGTGAATAATCGTCAAGAGCGTATTTTTCCTTCCGCCGCTCGTATAGGCGGAATTCCGCCTGGATTCCGCACGAGAAACTAGCCCATCCACGCGTTTGTTGGCATCTTTATTAAAAGAAGTCTTTTATCTAGGTAAGTATTTATTTTGATGACGGGAAATGGTACGATAATGCTAAAATATATCATACGACTTTAAACAAGGAAATAAAATAAAATAGCCCTTATTTGAATTAAAGTAAAAAATATTAGTTAAATTTACAATTTACTTTATATAACTGATTAATTTATTGACCGAGCGAAGCGAAGGTCTCAGAGTTTACTGGGACAAATCGGCATTTGTATGTATGTTTGTGTGTATATTTGTCCGATGATAACTTGCGAATCGTTGATCCGATCTTCATGAAAATTTGTAGGCATGTAGTTCAATACAATTTTTAAGTTAGAATAGAGCTGAATCGGTCCAGGGGTTGTGAAGATATAGGGATTGTGAAGATATAGGGATCGCGAGGTCTCAATTCTCCGCGAACTGCTAGTATATTACTAGGGTACCCAAAACTGGACGAAGGCCCTCTCTACGCCTTGCCACGTAGTTCGATCTTGTGCTAAGTGTGTACAAGTTGCACCTGCAACCTCTATAACAGCGTCGCACCATCTTCTCCGAGGTCGTTCCCTTTCTCGTGTGGTGCCTTTCAGATGCCAGTGAACGGTACGCTCGCTACATCTGCCATCTTTTGCTCGGGTGAGATGGGCTGCCCATTTCCACTTGAGTCTGCTCAGCATCGTCACTGCGTCTATGATTTTAGTGGATTCTTACATCTATATTTCTGAATCTGTCTTTAAGAGTAAGACCTAGCATTGAACGCTCTCTGCTCTCTGGAATGTGCCGTTGTTATTCACCGTAACGTCAATAGCAATAATAATAATCAATAATATATCAATAGCCCGCAACTGTTAGTTCAGTGCGATTTCAGTAGCGTAGCGCTAGTAGTGACGTCCTACTGTGACGTCACCTTGTCCTCTCTTTTTTCTATGATTGTTGGACTTCTTCTCTCGTTAGAGAGTGTTATGTTCCATGAGTAAGTATTATGGCCGCTATTTGCATGACGGCCGAACTGTACCGTCTTGAAAAATCTTCGATAGTTTTTGACGTGAATTTGATGAACGCATAGAATTCTCCTTATTAATAACTTGTTAAGAGCATGTCGGGCCATGCTTAGTAGGGTTCCGTAGGTGCGTAGGATGTTTGAAGTTTTTATCCATTATTACAGCATAACTCAAAAAGTAGTTATCACATGTTGCCCAAGATAATTTTAAAAGAAAGTTTTTACTAAGATCTATCAACATGGAAGATTACAAGTTTCTGAGTTGCATAGTTTAGAAATGGGGGGGGGGGGGGGGGGACATTGCAAGCAGCTTTGTCGGCCCATATTTCGCAAGCAGTATGTTTGATAAGAAAATGGTATACTTAGACTATCGTTGTGCAAAATTCATGCATGTAAGTTTATAACTTTAAAAGTTATAAGGCTGTAAAGGATTCAGACAGACAGACGGACATAACGAACTTATAAGGGTTCCTTGTAGTACTACGAAATCCTAAAAATTAACGCTATGTGACGCTATTATAATTTTTTATCAATGTTCTAATTCGTCTGGAAAATGTTAGAAATGAAATTAAGATAAAATGAGGCGCTTTCCAAAAAAAAAAAAATTGTTCTAAATACTTACTAGATGGCGTAATAGTCCTATCCCTTTACCTGTCATTGTCAATTTTGACGAAATATTTTATGTTTATTTTTTAAATCTTAAATTTTGGCTCCACACGTATATTTAGCCAGTGTCAACTATTGTAATATTTCAAATAAAGTCAAATACATTACTTGAAATTGTCTAAATACACTCGTGGAGCCAAAAAATACGGGGAAAAAAAGGCACACGTAATTTTTTTTGTCTGTCATGTCTTGACAGTGACAGAAAAAGTTCAAGTTACATCTAACGCCATCTATTGGGTACTTTTATTACTAGGTTTTTTTTTTTGAAAACGTCTCATTGAGAGAATATAGAAATAATAGAGAAATAAAAAGAAATAAAGAGAATATAAAGCTGATGTTATAGCACGGAGGATGCGCAACGCAGTACTCCGTGATCAGCAGTGTCCGAGATTGATGTTGGAGTTTCTTTTCGTCATAGAACTCACGTCAAAAATTAGCGGTAGGAGTCCGACTTCTACCCACTCTAACTTTAGGTTGAACGGTGTAGGAGTTTTGGTGGTAGCGTGTAGAATTCATGTCGCGTTCGCAGAATACAGAAAGAACCTCGCGTCATTGTATTACCACACCATCTTGATTTCATAGCTATTGATTTCACTTATTACGACGATGGGGATGCCATCAGCCGCTTCGTGTGGCGAGCGATGCACCTAGGACTATTGCGGATTACAATCTGCAAATAGCCGTTAATGACCAGACGAGGCGGTAGTGGCGGACCTGAAGCTAAGACCCGAAATAATGTTATAGAATAAGATAGTTGTAAGTATTGTGTATATACTCAAAAGCACTCACCCTCACATAAAGGCTTCTTCTTGTGGCGGCGTCGTGTGGCGGGTCGCCCTTTTCCCTCCAATATGGTTGAGAAGACCGTGACTTCGTTCGCGTGGACATAAAAAAAGCGTCCTATGTCTGTCTTTGTGATATACAGTAACTCCTTATCAAATTGTATCAGATCTGTTCAATTTAGTTATAATTCCAATAAATAATTCTTTTCTGTTATGTTCGGTACGGCTCGGTTCGGTTCTGTTCTGTTCTGTTATCCGATGCTGATTGTGTGATAACAAATTTAGCAGATCTGTTCAATTTAGTTATAATTCCAATAAGTAAATAATTTTGTTCTGTCCTGTTCGGTTCTGTTCTATTCTATTCTATTATCCGATGCTGATTGTATGATAACAAATTTAGCACTACATAAAAAGTTACCATGTACCATTGTACCTATATGTGTATATCCCACCGTTCCGTACATTTCTTCACCAGGGTGATAATACGTTTCCAACGAGAAAGTTTGTTCACAAACCATTGGTTCCAGCTAACGTATCGAGGAAGGAAACAACAGACAGTCATAACGACTGTTCATGTTGTGGACTGTTTCAATCATGTTTTTATTTATTTATTTTATTTAGTAAAGTTTTTCAATAGACATTTTTAACTATAAATACTTTACGAAAAACTTTTTTATTAGCTTTTTGACCGAGCGAAGCGAAGGTTTCAGAGTTTACTGGGACAAATCGGCTTTTGTATGTATGTTTGTATGTTTGTATGTTTGTGTGTATATTTGTCCGATGATAACTTGCGAACCGTTGATCCGATTTTCATGAAATTTTGTAGACAAGTAGTTCATTTCAATACAATTTTTTAATTTCGAATATGAGCTGAATCGGTCAAGGGGTTGCAAAGATATAGGGGTCAAACGGAACAGAGAACAAAATTCGTTTCTTATAAAACAAACTAGATGGCGTACTATGCACTAAAACGCGGTGGCGAGATCCATAGACAGAAAGCAGCTGTCATCCAGTCATTGACTAAGCAATTTTAGCCTTAGCGTCGTTATAATACGACAGAAACATCGAGATGTTACTGACTTCATAAGATGTCGTACGTGAGCGCAAGATTTAATTTTTTTCTTTGTTTTGGCGCCACACGTTGTGTATTTAGCTAGTGTCAAGTATTGTAATATTTATACTGAAGTCAAATATTTCACAATTAAAATAAGTCTCAGTCATAGTCTAAGTCAAGCAAAGTAAGTCACTGTCAAGTCTAAGTCATGCTCCAGTAAAGAGGTGGAGACTACTAGAGGCTTCTATGGAGTTTTGAAACAACACGAAGAGTCACGTTTCACAACATTACGACCAATTAGGTACCAAAAAAATCAGCATCATCGTCTTCATTTATATTTTTTTATTTATTTCGATTATTTAATCATGTCAATTCTATGATTATGTATTTCTAGTCAGCAATGAAGTTATATTTATTTAGTTTAGTGTAAGTGTCACGTCATTGGCGTAGGCCTCCCCCAGAAAAAGTTACAGAGCGATAACTCTCACCTACTTCCCTCCACCCCTCCCTACTTCTCTTTACGCACGTGTTGTGTACTTGTAGTCAATTATCATGGGCAGTTAAGCTTTGCTGTGCGTGCTAAAAAAAACTTTATTGCGACGTGGCGAGAGCCGCTATTTATTTAATTTTCATCTCGTAGTTAGTCTTCTGTACCTATACTATTGGTTATTCTGTGCCTACAGTAAAAGTTGTTCATATAACCTAAAACCAATGATAATATAAAAATGTCCGTCGTGTAACGACGACTACAATGTGGTCATTACATCAGAGTAATGTCAAAAGGTGTCAAAGGGTGTCAAAAGGTGTCAAAGGGTGGTGTTGTTACAACCCAATTCTTTGACCAAATTTTAAACAATGTTTACTTACTGACTCAACTTACATTATGCTTATGATCTTCACGCTTTATGGATTCAGGTCATGTAGACGCAGTCCCAATTTTTGCGCGGAATGTGACCGAGTGTTGACGTATTAGAGAATGAACGTTGAATGAACTCGGAATGAACAGCAGGTAATCGAGTTACCTGTTCACTCATTTGTGATTCTGCTTTTGTGCGCATTTTAACAGCTTGGGCCTTGTGTTTGGGAGAGTCTGTTTTTATAATAATGTAATTTGATTCGTTTCTGTTGATATGATTTGTTTTTGTATTTTATTCAATGATAGATGCATTTATATTTTACATTATTTATGTTATATTTTAGAATCAACCAAACGATATACAATTTTTACAAAACATTACGTGTTGCCATTTTTTTTTCTTTTACTTAATTTTTATAGATTAGAACCATGTTGTAAGAAAGATAACATAATATAATTATGTGACGAATACTAATAACAACACTAATAATATACAGGGTACGTTTTTAAGTAGTGCGCAAATTTGTGTAACGCAATCAGTATCGTTAATAGAACATATTTAACCAATAAAAATACATTTCTTAAATTTATTTCAAATATTATTATTTCCTTTTTTTTGTCTTTCGGACAATAATTCAAACAAAAAATGTCAATTTTTTTTTTTTGGTATGCCGATTGGCGCATATTAACACAAAATTAGGGGCAGTCATCGTTACCTGCAGTGCCAAAGTTATCCAGAATCGGGTAAAAAGACCTGCATTTTTCGTGAATTGAACTGCATGCTTATCATAGATATAATATACATATAATATTGTTACTTATTATATAATACACAAGCGACCCGCCACGGCTTCGCACGGGTACCAAACTTCCCACGATCGCCCGCTGGGCTAATTTGAAGATTGCCTGAAGATTTAATCATCATCATTTTTACTAAATGGATTTTAATTTTAACTAACGTTGTGTTATTTTACCAGGAGAGGCCATCGGCTCCTAAAAAACAGTTTTCACAAATTTTGGTTTAGTTTAGATTCATTAAAATATGTGTAATGTTAATGTATGTTAACGTTTATGATTATGTTTGTTTATGTTTTTATGTTATTATTATTATTTCAGTAACCAAGGCAAGACGAGGTCGCGCGCGTCTCATGATTAGCGTTCCTTGATAAAGTTCACCGAATGTGATCGAAACTATAGTCGGAATAGCCGACTCAATTTAACGTGAGTATTCCCGTTTTATTAAAACAAAATGTGCCAAAACCACGTCAGTTTTCATTGTAAAACCAACAGTAGTTTTATAATTGTTTTTGTCTATGAACCGAAATAAACGATGACACCAAGTCTCTCTCATAATCTACCCAAGGACATTATAAACCCAAGAGCAATTAGCTAAAGACCCTCACATTAACTCATATATACCCACGTTTTATGCCCCATACACTCTTATTACTTACGTAAATACTCATATTAGGTCCCGTACTTACCCATACGCGTAGTTATGTATAACTGCATGCCAAGATTGCACGGTTCAGACTAAAACAGTTGTAAAGCTACAAACAATATGAAAGTAGCTTTGGGGGAGCTAGTTTACTACTTTCATATTGTGTGCTGCAATCACCCCTAGATTCCGCGGGTACTGCGGCAGCTCATACCACATATAGTTCGCACCACGGTGCGAATCGCCCAAGTACTCTAAATTAATTGGCTCTTTAATTATTTAATAACTAGTAGTTCGCGGCGAACTGAGACCTCGCGACCCCTATATCAT
This sequence comes from Apocheima hispidaria, assembly GCA_947579745.1. Lineage (NCBI taxonomy): Eukaryota > Metazoa > Arthropoda > Insecta > Lepidoptera > Geometridae > Apocheima > Apocheima hispidaria. The sequence continues at coordinate 10,385,289 of OX388166.1, read as the reverse complement.
CAGAACCCCTGGACCGATTCAGCTCATATTCGAATTTAAAAATTGTATTGAAATGAACTACTTGCCTACAAAATTTCATGAAGATCGGATCAGCGGTTCCCAAGTTATCATCGGACAAATACAAACATACATACAAATGCCGATTAGTCCCAGTAAACTCTGAGACCTTCGCTTCGCTCGGTCATTAATTAATTCTCTTAAAAGTAAATTGTCAATCAGTCTGTTTTGTACTTACATTTTCAATTACTGAACTAAGAACTTAAAAATATAGAATGAGATGATACTTTTTATTCCATTAAATGTCGGAAAATCCAGCTGTTGGTTTTGTGTTGTAGGCTAAGTACTTTACGCAGTAGACCGAGCGCAGTGAAAGTCACAGAGTCCATTGAAACAAGTATTTATGTGTATGATTGTCTGACGATAACCTGCGAAACGTTTGTAGCGACATATTGCACTTGCATTGTATTCAGCTGACTCTAGGGAATGCAATATATAACGCGAGTGGAGTACATCAGTCGTCACCCAGCGGGCATGATAGGTAGACGTAGTTCAGTAATTTTAATAAATGATATAACGTAGGTTACGTAATTTTTTGCCTACTGCCACTAAGGTTGCGCTTGCACAATCTCTGTTACTTCCAATCCTTGACTACGCTGACGTGTGCTATCTGGATCTTACAAAAGAATTGCTGAATAAACTTGAGCGCCTTCAAAATTTTTGCATTAGGTTCATATTTGGCTTGCGTAAATATGACCATGTTTCCGAATTTCGCGCTAAGCTCAAGTGGCTCCCCATCCGCCGTCGCCGGGATGCTCACATCTTGTTCCTCCTTTACAGTACTCTTTACAATCCTTCTTCCCCGTGCTACCTTAAGGAAGGTTTTAAGTTTCGGGATTCAATTCACACTCGCTCTTTGAGATCAGCGGATATCCTTACGTTAGATATCCCTTCACACAAAACCTCGTTCTATAGTTCCTCTTTCGCGGTAAAAGCTGTAAAATTGTGGAATGAACTACCTTTGGAAATCAAGCGGTCACCTTCACTGGAAGTTTTTAAACGTCAAATTAAGTTGCACTATATCTCGGGATAGTTGATGCATCGTCATGCTCTCTCTATGATTGTAATTGTATATATGTATGTATGTATATTATTATTATTATTATTATTTAGGTATGTATATATTGTTGTAGTATTAGTAAGTAGTATATTTTTATTATTTTGCTATGTTTAAGTGGTATGTAGTACTGTTATGTAAGTATGTCTATTTTTTCTGTTTGTGCGTTACATATTCCTTTTTAAGGGCACACCCCGTCCCTTACCTCTTCCTTGTAAATCCTCTCCATGCTAAGGTTGCCTGGAAGAGATCGCTTTAAGCGATAAGGCCGCCAATTGTTACACTAGTTTTAAGTAGTTTTTTTGTATTATGCATGTAATTTTTGGTGTGAACAATAAAGAGTTATCTATCTATCTATCTATACCAGTGAAAGCTGTTTTAATTTATATTGTGCAACTCTTCCTATGAAAAGTGACGTGGTTTTGACACATTTTGTTTTAATAAAACGGGAACACTCACGTTAAAGTCGCTATAGTCGGAATAACGGAATCAATTACGCGAGTATTCCCGTTTTATTAAAACAAAATGTGCAACTCTTGGTAGACGTCATTAGTTATCCCTACATTAATATCGGTAAACGTTGATCCAATTTTCATATTTAATAGACAATTCGTTAAATTCTAATAAAAAAATTATTAGTTCGAACAAGAGGAATATCAGTCCAAGGTTTGGAAACAATATACATATACAATGGCCGCAATTACACCGTGCACTCTCTAAACGCAATTAAGCTATCGCTGTCTTTTAGTAAATGGAAACACAAGATAGAGATGGCATGAATTATAGTGCTGTCAAATTAGTCAGATCTTAGTTCTCCATACAAACCTAGACAAGACCGCAGCGGATGCTAATTTAAAACAAGTTTTAATTGTCGATAGTGTACGTTTTTCTTCGCGGCTTTAATCGGTAAACTCGTTTGACAGAGCTAATGCATTTTAGCTATCTTTTTTTTGTGTTTCTATTAGTAAAAGACAGCAATAGCACTAAGTTAGTTTAGCGGGAATCGACGCCATTGTCTCAGTTCGATCCGAACAACTAGTTAGATTTAGTAAAATGTATCTCGTTTACCTCGGGATTCTGAAACGCTTATTAACTTTGACAACCGATTAATTCTTAAGCTGCCTTTGACCGGCACTAAGCAAATGACAAAGACAGCAATAGATTTAATCTGTTGTCAAAGTTAATAGACGTCTCAAAACCCCGAGGTTAGGGTAGTTAGTTAATTCCAAAATGGAACTAGTCTAAAAACTTATGAGCTGAAACCTCAAACCTTTAACGCCCATCATACTCAGTACTGTAATACGGGTATATCGTAGTTTCGAACAAGAATTCCTACTTCCGGGCGTCACGTCCTCTCGATAAATTAGAGAAGTTCTGACCGTCGCAGGCCATTACTCATCCAGAGCCGACGATAGCAGTGTTTTAATTAAGGATACCAGATTAGAACTGGTAAGAAACTGGATCGAAGTTTATCGAGATCGGCGACGATAACGGACTGTTTTGAAGTGTTAACTTTGGTGATTCATTTAGATAATTAAACACATAATAAACAAGAAAATTCTTGAAAGATTTTCGTAATACTTCGTTCGTATACTTTTGTGTTTCTTACTGGCTTAGCGACCCAAGGTCAACAGAGATAACTTCGCAGAATGCCTTGTGTAATTTTATTTAATTAGTCACCGTTGTTTAATTAATTTGAATTGTGACTGTAAATAATCCGTATCCTTTTGTGTACATGTAGACACATTGTTACTTTTAATGAATGTATGTGGTGCGGTCGAGACATTTTCGAGTTTTTGCGAGACTAACGCGAAGCGAAGGTCTCAGAGTTTACTGGGACAAATCGGCATTTGTATGTATGTTTGTGTGTATATTTGTCCGATGATAACTTGCGAACCGTTGATCCGATCTTCATGAAATTTTGTAGGCAAGTAGTTCATTTCAACCCAATTTTTAAGTTCGAATATGAGCTGAATCGGTCCAGGGGTTGTGAAGATATAGGGGTCGCGAGGTCTCAGTTCGCCGCGAACTATTAGTAATTACCACAACCACTGAAAAACAAAGTGACAATCCGACACTAAAAAGTGGTTAAGAACTACTTTTTCACACCGTTTTCAAGTTGGGTTCGGTCAGACCGAACGCAAATTTTAATGGGTTGCAATCTGGCGCTGTATATAGCCAGTCAAAAGCACATACATTTCGTAAGCGGTATTGCTCGGCTTTCAGTGTTTCAGGCTTAGGGCTTGGGACTAAGATTAAAACAGGGAGATTGGTGATAACAAGGCTGCGGAGAATGCGCAAGCGATCCCGCGGCCATGTTTGCATTCCGATGCCGACGGAACATCGTGGGGTTTTTAGTCGGCAGGAGGCGTCGCGTCTTATGCGACGTCGAGTCCGACATAACCCGTCCGCCCACCCAGAGGATGGGTATGCGTAAATGCATTGTCTCCACGTACAAAAAAAAAAAAAAGGAAAATTGGTGAAACAGGGAGGAGTTTTAAGCTCTTCTTGAATAAGCTGCCGATGATGACGATGATGGCAAGATGGCCTCGCAAATACGCCTCCGTATTATACGAAGTAAGAATAATGAACTTACACATTTCCATGTCTTAGGTTTTCACCCCCTTAGAGGATACATATTTGAAAAACTTTTCTTAGTGTTCACCTATACATTTGTTACCTAGATATGTTACATATGTATAAAGAACCGCTTTAGGCTGCGTTTCCACTGGTGCGGAGCGGTGCGAATCGGTGTAGCGCAGACGAGCAATTTTGTATTATTCGCAGTGAATCCCGCTCCGCTACAAATCGCGACGCTCCGTTCCGCTATAGTTCGCCTCGCTCCAGTATAGTTCGCTCGCTCCGCACCGCTACATCCCGCTACGCTCCGCCGCACTGCTCCGCTGGCCATACAATTTCATTTAATTATTTTCGTCTCCGCTGTGCCCGATTCTATTGAAGCGGCGCGGAGACTACATTTGAATTTCAAACAATGCCGGTCGATTCCTTCAAGTTGGCTCCGCTCCCCTCTGTTCGATTACGCTTCAGTAGGAAAACCCATCTCTTTTCACAGCTCCGCTCCGCTTCGGTGGAAAGGCAGCCTTAAAATTCAGGCCAAACCAAACCAAAAAACAAAAAAAGCAGTTAGCAAGTGTAAAAAAGGAGAAAGATAAAAGCCGCGAAAAAATAAAACGGAGACACAGAGAGTTAATGTTGCGTTTATAATCGATATGTAAAGTGTAGCATAGTGATAGCTGTAGTGATAGTAATCCACAGAGACAGTAGTTATCCGATAATTCTATCATAATGTTTGCTCTGAAAGTACCAGGGCAAGAGAACTGGGAAGAGCTGTGTAAACTCTCAATGTTTACGTCAATAGAGAACTTAGCCGTCGATTCAATCAATAGCAAATAATCTATTTCCGCACAGTCGGTCGGAGGCAATCTCGCGAGACGTGGAAAATGGGAAAATCCGTCGAGCGATCGGGGAGCTATGAACTGTGGGCTCCCTTTAGATGCTGTAGATAGACATTGATAGCTATGCTACGGTCAACTGCGACGTACATACTGCTGAACTTTACAGGTTCAATCTTTATTATAATAATCCATTGAGCTATTAATTAACGTAATAGAGACTAGTAGTTCGCGCCGAACTGAGACATCGTGACCCCTATATCTTCACAAACCCTAAACCGATTTAGCTCATATTCGAACTTAAAAAAAGTATTGAAATGAACTACTTGCCTACAAAATTTCATGAAGATAGGAGCAACGGTTCGCAAGCTATCATCGGACAAATATACACACAAACATACATACAAATAAACAATACAATAGATACATACGGATTTGTCCCAGTAAACTCTGAGACCTTCGCTTCGCTCGGTCAATAATAATCCATTGAGCTATTAATTGACGTCATAGAGATGATACCACATTACATTACGATGTCCCATTTAATTGTGGTCGCTCAAATTAAATTACTCTAGAGTCCGGTCTGTGATCACTCGTTGTCTGCAGGGTGCGTACTACGAGACAACACGGGCGTATTTACCCAAATAAGATTTTTTTCCTAGTGTGTGACGGAGTGATATATGGCAAATTGACCATAATTAAATGGGACATTGAAATGCCACCCTAGCACGTAGTTTATAACTAGCTCAATGCAATAATCTGAGTTTAGAATAGGTGCCGTAACATTCTTGAACTTAGCTGGCTATATTTGTATGAAACCGCCTAGCTTCTGCCCTGTTGTCGTCAAGAATGATTCTGATGCTGCGGCCACATACTCGCCGAGTGGCGTGTTAAGTAGGCAGGGTCGTAATGTGGCTACGTTACTCGTTCGGCCGCTCTTGCGCCTCGTCTTGCCCACCACTCCCGATTTTATCGGTTTGCGAGCAACCGGCGAGATAGAGAAAGAGCGATGGCAAGGCCCAAGACGAAACGGGATGAATAGCGCGAGGAAAGACGCGAGTAGAACAGTGTGTGGCCGCCTCGCGAATATTCGAGGCAATGCGAGGAGCATAGTGTGGGTGCAAGGTAAGCGTACACAGATCACACTAGATTCGTTGTTCTTACAAAAAGTCACCAATGTTCGAGGAAGTCGCGGGTCGCGGGGAGTGCGACCGAGCGTTGTCATTGGCTATTTTAAGGTTACGCCTACTCGCGCCTAGCAATCAACCAATCAGAGTATTGTTTTATAAGTCTTTAGACTGATGCGTGGTACGCTTCGAGCGTTCTGAATGCAGAATCCAGGGTGTGATCTATGTAATCCCGGCTCCTGCTGCCGCGCTGTAGTAAAATATTTGGCCTGGGCCTAAAGAAAAATAAAGCCACAGTATGTAGAAAATATTCTCTTATAAGAATTATTTGTACCTACTCTTGAATAAATAGCGACTAACAAGGTTCATATCGCTTTTATATTTTCTGGAATACTTTTAGAGATTATTACGAAAATATCTCAAATTAAATTGAGAGCAACTTATGGTTCACGCTCAAATCTCGCTTACTCAACTTAGTTTGAACTTTGCGTGAACTTTGAAATTTAAGAATTATTGGGTTTCTGATTAATGTTAAAATACTTTAGGTTTATAATAATGTTTGAGAACAAAAACAAATTATAGTACGTTACGTAGTACGTATGATCATTGCAGTGTTATGATGTACCCACAGATGAATAGAACTAGATACCTAGTCTAGGACGAGCCTAGCGCGCAACACATAAGTTTTATAAGACTTATATAAGACGCCGCCCCAAACATTGAACCTCAGTTCCGACCAAGTGCCGGAGCTGTGCGTGCGTGCGTGCGGCTTACAAAATAAAACGGTTGTTTTATTTTCCTGACAACCAACAGTAAACAAAAATGACTATCTGTGCAGTGAAGTTGTGTGGAAAGTCATCCGCGCACTCAAAGTACAAAAAAGACGGAATAACTTTTCATCGGTAAGTAAAATAATTAAGTTTTACAAGACAGCTGAGCTCAGCGTATAATGGACACGTCGTCACTTATCCCTTTTCCTCATTGCGGATATCCCATGCAGTTGTCCCTTTCTGGCGAACACACATATAAAGTAGTGTTGTGACTCATTAAACAAAACGCAGACTTGCATTTTCGATGTTCACCATACCGTAAAGGGATTCGAACACTGATGAATTCTAACTAACTAAATAAACTGTACACTCGGGACCTTCTACTTGGACTAAACTCGACAAGCAACGAAATCACGATAGAATCGACCGGCAGCATCTAGCATGTGCCTGAGACTATGGTGAGACTAGAGAAAATAACTTGTTAAGAGCATGTCGGGCCATGCTTAGTAGGGTTCCGTAGGTGCGTAGGATGTTTGAAGTTTTTATTCGTTACTAGCTTCTGCCCGCGGCTTCGCCCGCGTTTTTCTGGTAAACAATAATGACGTTTTTGTCAGTAGACTATAGTATACGTCGTAAGTATTTCAAGGTTATTAGGTGTATGATTCAGTTGTTAATTTCGATTCCCGGCTAAATAGATTTTTAGATGATGAATTGAAGTAACTGAGTTGATTCTGGGTAAACTAACATTATTTTTTGGACCTAACAAAACGCGTGATCTCGAGAAAATGTCACATTTTAGAATAACACATTCCATTAAACGCGCAAAGAAAGCAGGGACCTCGAAAAAAAACATTCGACTTTACAGCTCGATCTCGAAAAATCCGCGAGTGCACGACACTGAGGAATAATTATTACTTTAATGGTGTTGTGTAGTAATGTTATGTTAGTGAGTTGAGATTAGTCGAGTGAGTGCGATTACTATGGCAGAGCGGAAGTTCGCTATGTAGGTAAGTACCGATTAATAATGTTGCCCTACTGCCACAGCCTACTGTTTACCCCATCACTACGGAACGTACTAACTCGGTACAGTGGTGGGCGTAACCTTGATGATAGCCAATGGGAATTATTTGTCACGCTCCGCGCACCCCGTGCTTTCCTCAAACTGTGGTGACTTTTGATCGGACCAAAACCCGAGTGACGAGGTATCTGGTTCATCTGTGGATGTACCTTACGTATGCTAACTGTATACTAGTATGTAGCCCTGTTTTATTGAAGAGGGGGAAATCTTAACAAGATACTCACTTGTTTGGATTGCAGCCGTAGTATATTTTTAATTTTTGTACTCAGTGACGTCACGAGCTAGGCGCTCTCCTGATGGTAATCGTTAGGCTTGCTGAATAACTGCTTAGTGCTACCGAGAGTTTCAAACTTCAACTACGTGTACTAAGGATCCGGTATGATCCGTGGTTCAACTTTTAATAGGCAACTCATATTTTCTTAAATTGCGTCATAGCTTTTTTTAATTCCTACACCGATTTTGATGAAACAAAGCCTATGCTATGCGCCGAAATCCACAAAAATTAAAAAAAAATGCATGTAAATCCCTACCTTAGTTTCTGAGTTTATCCCGGACAGACAAACAGACAGACAGACAAAAATGTTGAAATTTTTGGGTTCTATTGCTCCCAAATAATTTAAAAAAATATATTTTCAAAAATATCTTCAATGTACAGTAATCCCTCGTTACAGTTTTATTATAAGTATAAAAAAAAAACATAAATACACTACGTTACCTTGATAAAAAAAACATCGAAAAGACCTCGAAATTACACACATTTTTCGCTGGCTCTCGGAACCCCTAGTGTCGTATTATATAATTATTCAGGTGATTATTACACAAATAGTGAGGTAATAATCATATCTAGGTTTGCATGGAACATACTTTTTGGCTTTTGATTGATTTGATGGTAGTCGTAATTAGCAATTTTCTGGTTTTTTGATCAGCGCGCGCTAAAGCCATCTCTTTTCATCTGCGCCCGAAAGTGTAGCGCTACCTTTCTCTCGAAATGCCATCTTTACTGAATAGTATTAGATTCAACTCGAATGCAAGAGAAAAGCTCAAAAAGCTTGAGTATGCATAATAAAATTAGCATAAAAACAATAGTTCAATAGTTTTCAACCGTAAAGTAAGCAACATCGGAATATTTTGATTCGACCAAGTTATACGTGAATTCTCGTATAACAATAGCTGCTTGCTCTAAGATAAACATTTATGTTAGCTACTTACTCGTATATTTCGTGCAAAATCTCCAAAAAGTTTATTTTAATTATAAAAAGTTATATTATGTAAAAAGGAAAATTAAAAACCCGACAACGGTATTTCATTTACAATTTATTTTTACAATAATTTTTAATTTTGACTTATTGTAATATTTGATTTGTTTAATAAGTAAATTTGACATAATGTGATGTGTTGATATAATTTTATTTAAATTTATTTTGGAATTTTGAATTTATATGTATTTGTTTTATTTTCTTGTACGGGTATAATTTAACCTGAAATAAATGATTTTAAATTTGAATTATTTACAGTTATGACAATAACGGTCAGTTTTAAGCGGAAAATAATTCACAAGCGGTGTTTGTGACTTGTTTATTAGTTTGCTATAAATATTAATTTCTTAGCATTAAAATGAAAATAAATATATTGATGAGTCAATTCACAACATTCTGTATAATCGATGTTTACGTCGGCCTACTAGAACTGACGTGAACAGCGCCCGAGTCAGAATCGTATGTCACTCTGTGGGATAATAGATGCCTGCTTAATTTGTTGTCTGAGATATTTGTACTAATTTATAAATTAACAATTTTTTTTAAGTATGTCAGTTCTCACATTTTTTATGTTATTGTGTTTTATGTGGCAGCGCGTTGTGAATGTGGATACCGCGACAAACTTTTGCGGTGCTCCATTTCTTAAAAATAAAATGTAATGAACAAAAAAAAAAAACTTAAATTTTTGGTTGGAGTAATTTCTTGAAACAATCTATTTATTATCGCAAAAATCATATACGTACGATGAGTAATTAAGCTGTAATTGACAAGAAACGCAAAAAAAAAAAAAAGCGCGCTCTGTGCGAAACCTTGCACCTTAACTAAGCAAAATGCATACAAACTACAACTATCTAAACTATTTAGCCTACTACATAAAAATAACAGTTCTATTATCCAGAGACCATTATAGGTCTTTAGATAATCCAAATGTCCAAATGTCCAGTTGGCACCGTACGCAGCATGCTGGCGGCGTTACCACACTAATTGGCAATGCTTATGCGTTGACCCAAACGTCAGCATTTTGGTCACACGTCGCGTCAACCAGGCGCAAGGTAAATAGAAGCTTGTAAAATAGGATCGAATTAACACTCGCATTGAGTTATACGCGTACGAGAAGCGAATAAAGTGATCATTATGTTGTAATTACCGTCCGATAGCCGCCCAATAGATCCAACTATTTCATCAGGCCGCTTTGTGCCGCACAATGCCGCACAATGCCGCGGACCACAATAGCTCTCGGATACCTCTCAGGAACTTTTTGCAATCCTCGCCATTGTTACACTCTTCTGGGTATTTAGTTTATTGGACGATCGATTTACTGGAACAAGTAGTCTGGGGACTGCCTCTTTGACGGAAAGCCTTCGGTTTTTTTAGAATTCGCTTTGCGGAGAATGGCTTCGTTATTATTATTTTGATATATTTTTTTATTTTAAGACTAGCTGCGCTCCGCGGTTTCACCCGCTATTTTACATAAATCGAATATTGTTCCGAGATAAAGTGTATGTGTAAGTCACGGATCACACCCTAGATTCTGCATTCAGGACGCTCCAAGCGCACCACAGATCAGTCTAAATACACTTATAAGAAATTACTGTGATTGGTTGATTGTTAGGCGCGAGTAGGCGTAACCTTGAGATAGCCAATGAGAATGCTCGGTCGCACTCCCCGCGACCCGCGCCTTCCTCAAACTTTGGTGACTTTTTGTATGAGCAACGAATCTCATAATGCGGTATCTAGTGTGATCTGTGGTGAAAGCTTATGTGTCAATCCAGGATGTAAGCTACCTCCATACCAAATATGATTCAAATCCGTTCAGCCGTTACAGAGTTAAACGGGTTACATACTTACCTACTTACAAACTTACACACAAACTTTCGCATTTTTAATATTAGTGTGATTGGTTAGAATACAGAAAGTTAAAATGACTTAAATGTCAATTGAGTGGTTTTTTACCTACTCTGGCTTCGAACAAAGTAAATTAATGGACGTCCATTAATTTAAGTACTTTGGAGAATTTTGAAGACTTTAAGGCAAAAACTTAAAAAAAAAAAACAAAAAATTAATATTCAAATTTATTTATTGGCCACTAAGTAAAAGGTCCTAAATTAAATTATAGTATGCGCTTAAGACTTAGTCGGCCATTTTGGTTGTTAAGAAGTGCCTTGTGAGGGAATTCTAAGGGTGTCTACACATGGCCGACCTGACATCGTGTGAAAGGGACAGCTAGATTTGAATTTCACGGGAGCAAAAGAAACAAACTATTAAGGTTATAGCTTCTCCTTTTCGCTTCCCCAGAAACTTATATATAGCCATCTCTTTCAAGCGATGTCGGGTCGGGCCATGTGTAGACCCTAAGTTTGACATGTCGATAAAAATAAGGACGGAGAGATAAGAGCCGGTCTTCATACTTTATTATAAGTCGTTGTGGATTCAAAGTATAGAAAGATTTAAGAAAATTACTATAAAAAATCGATCGAAAGATTTCATTTTACAAATACTGCGCGGGTGTAAATTTTCACGTCATTACCACTTTAAATTTTTTTTTTTTTTTTGATAAAATCTTTTATATGAAATGAAATGAAATTAAATGAGTTTTTATTTGCCAGAACGCAGGTAAGCAGGTAGTTAGTTACTTAGTAAGTTGAAGTTTGAAATGTTTGACTGCCCCGGTGGCTCAGTTGGTAGTGAAACTACGTTCTGTGCTTGGGGGCGTGGGTTCGATTCCCATCTAGGACAAACATTTATGTGATGAATATTTGTGTTTGTTCTATATGTCTGGGTGTTAATATCTATATAAGTATGTATTTAAAAAATATCTATGTACGTATATCAGTCTCTGGCAGCCATAATACAAGCTTTGCTTAGTTTGGGGTCAGATGAGCGTGTGTGCAATAATGTCCCAGATATTTATTATTTATTTATTTTATTACATTCGGTCATTTCTGACGTGCAAAATATTTTTATACAAATCGTTACTTACCTACTTAAAAAATTTAATAAACTTTACCTACAATAACGTTACAAAAAAATTCAAAAGAATACAATTATTAAGTCAATAGAATACATTATTATTATGTCATTAGTATGAACCCAAAAGTCAAAAGTCAATTGCCCAATGCGTTAAAAGGTTTTCTATAATCAAGATATTCAAAGGTTTGTGATCAGTGATCTTAGCAAGTAGTTACTTAATTTTTGTTTAAACTTGTAATATGGCAGCCCCTTTATCTCTTGAGGCAACTTTTTGTAGGTTGTTACATATTACGTTGACAGAGGTCTAATGTAACTTTTTTAGGTTACATGTTAACTTGTCCAATCGTGTTGAAACAAATTTTTCAAAGCAATTCCTGTGTTTTACAACAAATAAGCACATTTCTTTAATATACATGCAGGCTAGCGGGCAGGATAGAATAAACAAGCTTTATTCACTTTATTCACCGTAATTCACTTAGTCATAATAGAAATAAACTTCTATCAGCTTAGCACCTCAATAAACAGTCCTGTGTTCAGTCTACAATCTTATTCTGATAAAACAGAAGTCAAATGAAATGGACAAATATTTCAGTTTACTGTCACTTTTCTAGAAGAACAGGTCCTTTCAAATCAACATTCAAAAGAAAGACTTGTCCCACAGAAAGTACTAAATAAGTCCTATAAATAGAATAAAAAAGATTTCACCGTTGGCGTCATTTACGCTACGGATATAAAGATTTAGATTTGGTTTTTAGAAAGCACTTTAAAAATTGACCAATTGATTCTTCCATAACTATTTGAAGTGATACTTACTTAGGTTAGGTTAAATACTTAATAATTACTATCAGGACAAACATAAGATACGTTTATTGGACAAATGTGAAAATGTGGATGGATAAAGCCGAGGCACACATAACACCCTTTTATCAGTTTTTTTTTAAATAAATGAGAGACAAACAAGCACGCCGTCCGCCTAATGGTGGTGTGATTATTTTATATAGGTTACGGCTTGAACCCGAAGTGTAGTTCGGCATATGCCTAGTTGTAGCCGGTTAGAACTAGGTGTAGCCACTTACTCTCGGCAAAATCTAGTATAAGTCGATTGTTTTTGGGTAAAACTAGGTCTAGCCGGTATTATTCCGGCTAGAACTAGGTCCAACCAAACTCTTGTGGCATGTGTCCTAGCCGTAACATATATTATATAAAATCACTAAGCTTGAATAGAAACTTTCCTTTTTACACCATTTAATTCGACAGAGGAATCGAAAAAAAAGAGGACAAAATTAGTTTTTTAAATGTCTTCTTTCAAATTAAAAGATTTCTTAAAAGGTTGGATTACTTATATACCATTGAAGGTCAAAATATAATCCAAATTTTTCAATAGCCGTGATCACGTGCTTACCGCGGCTTATGAGACTGCTGTAGCATGAACTTATATGCCACCAAGGTTTACATATTCTTTACGTGGAATTAAAATACTAAGTAATTAAATTATTATCCAAACATGTTTCAGAAAACATTTCTGTACTTCTTCTATTACGGTGCAACGTGTCGCACAGCGCGCCAAATTCAAAGTCGTATCAAGAAATTACACCAACCAAAAAAATCAATGTGGAAGCTAGTATAAGTACACTTCTCACTAAACTAAAAACCAAGATAAAATCAGGTTATTGAGATTCGTAGCTGAACTAATGTTATCTAGGTGATCATTTTAGCCGTAATTTCTTAACACGATCTATTTATTGTCGCAAAATTACTTTCAATAAATCCACGTTGAGTAATTAAGTTAATTGACATAAAACGCAAGAAAATTTGAATTTGGCGCGCTGAGTAAAACATTGCACTTTAATTAGCAGAGCCACAGACACAGATCACACCATAGATTCTACATTCAGGACGCTAGAAGCGCACCACGCATCAGTCTAAATACGCTTATAAGCAATTTATAAGAAATTACTCTGATTGGTTGATTGTTAGGCGCGAGTATGCGTAACCTTGAGATAGCCAATGAGAACGCTTGGTTGCACTCCCCGCGACTCGCACCTTCCTCAAACTTTGATGACTTTTTGTAGGAACAACTAATCTCGTAATGCGGTATCTAGTGTGATCTGTAGCCACATAGTAACTTATCTTTATCTTCTCTAAGTATAACAAACCTAATAAATTAGCGTTTATTTATCTTTGTTATATTAACAGAAAATTAAATTCTTTTCAGGTAAGACCGTGCCAAGGCGTTTCTCCTTTGAGCCCAAAGGTAAAATACTTTTACTATTTATGAAGGCAATTAGAAGTTGTTCTTGGACGGAAAGAGTCTAGACTAAACAACGTTTGTTATTCGTTCTAATAGACACAACAAATTATGACTTTAGGAGACAGACGAACAAATAATTAATGTTTACAGAATTTCTGTTTTGGAATATGCGGTAGATTTTTAAGGTTCTTTTATGCAGCGTTCACTTCGACACTAACACCCGTTTTCATTAACCATGAATAACCTTAAGGGTGTCTACACATGGCCCGACCTGACATCGTGTGAAAGGGACAGCTAGATTTGAATTTCACGGGAGCAAAAGAAACAAACTATTAAGGTTATAGCTTCTCCCTTTCGCTTCCCCAGAAACTTATATATAGCCATCTCTTTCAAGCGATGTCGGGACCGACCAAATCGTTTCGTGTGTAGACACTCTAAGACGACGCCTAATTAGGGACTCCTAACCTAACTTATAAACGCACTTAGATAAGTTGAATGATTGCTTATACTGTGATTTTTACTTAGTTTACGGGTTAAGTTATCATTATCGTCTCTGATTGCCGCCGTAAGTTTATTTTATTAATGACTTTCGTTTCTTTCCCACTTACTTTCGATGGATTGGCACTCGTTGTTTTTTTTGTAAGATTTGTTTGAGGTTTTCGAAAAAATAAATAAATATATAGGCATAGTAGATGACCGTAATCAAACAAAGATCGCCATATTAGACGACAAGATGCCGCGACTTTTACAATGACGTCAATGTACTTAGTAGGAGGCCTACATACTCTGTGGCTATTGCTTCTTGGAACGATGTGGCCCGGCCATTGCCACATCAACATTAATTGCTATGTAGGTAAATAAAACTGGCCCCTGGCATTTCATCCGAAAGTTTTATAAAATGCTAGATTTTGTTTTCATTAATGTCTCGCTCAAGAATGATTTTTACTATGCCCAAGAAATAAATTAATCGTAACTTCTTTCAATTAGAAATATTATGAAAAACAAAATACCCGCCTGTAAAATGCAGCCTGTGTTAATCCGGACGTGTTGCTGCGGATGTGGTATTTAAATTAAACGCGGAAAAGTTATAGAGAAAATATAAAAATATTATATTATATTATAATAAAAATATTCGCTTCGGTCCGAGCTCTATGTGGTATGAGCAGTACCCAATCCAATAATACTTACCTCGTCAAGATCGGTCAAGCCGTTTAGGCTACAAGAGGTTTTTAATTTTTTGTTCTATTTTGTATTATTCGCTTTTTTTTTAATACACAGCAAGATTCAAAAGTTTAAAACAGATGTTTCAATATACACTGGTTCACGGATCCGCGGGAGGACGATGGCTATTTGATACAATCAGTCCTCCCACAGATCCAACTAACTAACTATCAAATACAATAAGACGCTACTCGAACCTCTAATGTACCGAAACAATGATGTTTATGTTCCATTAAATTGCTTCAGTACACTAAAAAAGTTATAAAGACTACAAGATGTTATATAGGAAAATCACAAGCAGAAAAAGACTGCAATTTATGGGGTCCGTACTTAATTCACTTAGGGTCTAAGCACGCGATGTGATGGGGTAACTGCCGTTGCTGCGTGTTAAGCTTGGGTTGTACTGAGCCGAAAAGTGGGAGGGAGAATATGTACTCATCATTACAACCAACTTTTACTATGGGAACAACTTAGAGACTGCGAAAAAAAACAAAGGTTCTATAGAAAATTCAAAGTAATGGAACAGCTAAATATTATTCTTAATATTATGAGTACAACGACCTTCTTTCGGTAAGTACACCCCAAGCTTATAACCCCGTATATATTACCGGCCAAACCGGATTTTAGGACAAACTAGTTTTTCCTAGGATAAACTAATACCTCTTCTTATGCGATAGGATAGCCGGTTAAGCCTAGGCCAAACCAGTTTATCCTAATACCAATAGGGTAAACTAGTTTCGCCTTGGCTGGACGGATTGCTTCAAGTATAAATACAGTTAGTTCAATACTTAGTTTTTGTAGTGGTAGGGCTCTCTTGTAGAGTCCGCCTGGGGAAGTACCACATCTTTGCCAGTTATTCAACCGCCGATCAGTAGTGTGCAAGCATTACTGTGTTCCGGATTGAAGGGCAATGTTTCCAGCGTAATTACTGGGCATACAGAGATTTAACATCTAACATCTCAGGGTAACGAGCGCAGTGCATTGCCGCGCATAGTTTTGAACTGTTGAAGTTCAAAATTCTGGGTGGCACTGAACTATTATGGGCAAGCGTGACGCTTAACATCACGTGAGCGACTTGCTCGTCTCGACAAAAAAGAAAAAAACACTAGGATGAACTGATACTGTCTATTCTGGACTAATTTTGTGTAAAACGGTCTATATACTAGAATGACAACGCTTTGTTTAACATTTCGTATAGACTGCACTGCCAATGCGGGGTCACTGTAAAAATAGTGTGACCGGGCCCTTAGCCTTTAAGTGAATGTAAGTGATACTTTGAGTGAGATTGTCTTGCCGCGAACTTATTCATCTCGTCGTAAGCCCCAGGATTTTCGAAGATTACGAGGAAGCTGTAGGGAAGATTTTTAGAAAAAGAATTCTAAACCGTAGCGCCGTGAGTACTGCACAAAAATCTATGGTACTCAAGTTGGAAAAATGGACAGTCGCAAGTAAAACCGTGAGGATAACAAATAACTAAATAAAAAAACCCTGACACAACCATAAATCTTCGATGAAAGTAAAATGATTGGAACCAAAAAGTACTTAAAACTTTAAGTACTTAAAGTACTTAGTAAAGTTGAAGACTTCAAAGTGAGCGCCGACGCTCACCTTGCTTCAGTCGCTTTCAGTCTGTGAAAAGTGCGAGACGTACGTTCGTCAATACATGCGATCCAAATATCCGCAAAAATTTGCCTAGATATATCGCTATCTCTTTTTTGTGACAAAATTTACTATACTACTACTACTACTATATCAGCCTTTAAACATCCCACTGCTGGGATATCAGCCTACCCCCGAAGGGTGATTAGGCCATATCCACCACGCTGGCCCAGTGCGGATTGGTGGATTCACATACGCCATCGAATTTCTTCTCCGGAGATATGCAGGTTTCCTCACGATGTTTTTCCTCCACCGTAAAGCCAGTGGTATATCCGTACGTAAGTTAAAAGAACTCATTGGTACGGGCCCGCCCGGGTTCGAACCCGCTACCTCACGAACGTGAGGCGAGCGTTTCTCCCACTGAGCTACCACTACTACTATACATACTTTTAATTACGGATTAAGTCTAAGTCCGATTGTTTTGACTTGTTATTTTTAAGGAAGTTGTATGGTTAGAGCCCGTCAATTCATTTTATATTGGTCGAAGCCACAAATGAGCTGATGATCTTCAAACGGCTATCTAAATTTTCATGAATCTCAATAAAGTAACCTTAAAAAAATACCTCAATCAACATCGGCTTATCCACAGGAGCTACGATACCACAGAAACATAAACAAATTAAACTTGTAACACCTCGCTGTTTGCGTCGGGGGTTAATAAAAGTAAGTACTCCATAGAGATGCAAACTTTTTCGTAATAGGCAAGAGCTACGATACATTTTTTATTCATAGAAATAGAATAAGCCAAGCATATCCTAATCCTAACTAATATTATAAATGCGAATATAACTCTGTCTATCTGTCTATCTATCTCTCTCTCTGGGACCCTATTCGGAGATATGACATTTTATCTCGGTCACTCTCACTCCCATTAAATTCTAAATTAGAGAGACAGTGACCGAGATAAAATGACATTTCTCCGAATGGGGCCCTGGCTGTTTGTCGCGTTATCACGGCTAAACGGCTGAACGAATCTACCTGAATTTTTGCAAAGATATACCTTAAGGATTGGAGACGGATATAGGCTACTTTTTTATTGGTCCACGTGAACGGAGTCGCAAGTAACACCTTTTTTTTTTGCGATGGGGAAATCTTCTCAAGGTACCCGACTGCTTTGGGGTGCAGCCGGGTTATGTGGTATTATACCCACTAAAACCCTGCCTTGCCCGCCTGCCTTGGTGCTTGACCGAGGGCTCCGGGATCTCCAAGAGAACGCACCGGAGACCTCAGCACCACGATTTAGCTCCTCCCGGGACAGCTAGCAGCTGTCGTGAGACGTTTAAGCCTACAACAGCGTCCGCCACTCGACGCTGTTGTCCTCCCCGGGCTCGCTTTGGTAGATCGTGGTTAGAGCCCCACCTACAACCACCCCCGAGCCCAGAGGTCCCCTTTTAGTAGGCTCTTACTACAGGGAGGGGATACCGATGCCGTATTCTAGTGCCATCAGGGCAACGCAAGTAACAACTAGTTTCCAATAAACTGAAATCTTTACTGAAAACAGTATTTCACTCGCAATTTGATTTAATATTCTCATGATATTTTTACGCTATACTAAAGGGAACATAATCCTCAAAGAGATATTTTTCCAGGACTAAATCCCACATAGGATTATGTATTCGTTTTAAGCTTGTTTGAAGATCTATTTTTGTCCCAATTAGAAGTGACACGCGTACTGGATAGAAAAAGTAATACCTGAAAGTGGCTATACATTACCTGACCTGACATTGTGCGAAAGGGACAGCTAAATTTTTATTTCACGGGAGCAAAAGAATCAACAACTAAGTTATAGCATTTCCCTTTCGCTCCCCAGACACTTATATATAGCCATCTCTTTCACACGATGTCAGGTCGGGTAATGTAACGAGGCCTTGAGGGTATTGTAACTTAAGAACTATTGGGTGATATGTGGGTGACATTATGCACAATACTCCCAGTGCGGGACTTATCGCTTATAAGAATGTGGTTGAAATTAAAAAAAACTTACAACTGGTAGGAGTGAGGTCACATGAGTTTTATGTAACTAGTTCTATGAGGTTCTATGGTTCGTGTGAGGTCTATTTTGACTTCACATTACCTCAGACAGAGACATCAGGATGCCAAACGTCCGAGTTGGTATGGGATCTTTTAGACCTCATCCACACCTTTGTAGTGGTAGGGCTCTCTTGCAGAGTCCTCCTGGGGAAGTACCACACCTTAGCCAGTTATTCAACCGCCAAGCAGTAGTGTGCAAGCATTACTGTGTTCCGGATTGAAGGGCAATGTTTCCAGCATAACTACTGGGCATACAGAGATTTAACATCTAACATCTCAGGGTGACGAGCGCAGTGCATTGCCGCGCATAGTTTTGAAGTGTTGAAGTTCAAAATTCTGCGTGGCACTGAACTGTTATGGGCAAGCGTGACCGTGAGCGACTTGCTCGTCTCGTCACCTAGTAACAAAAAAAAAGTTATTCAACCGCAAAACAGTAGTGTGCAAACATTACTTCCAGGTTGAAGGGCAATATTTCCAGAGTAACTAATGAGCATAAGGAGATTTAACATCTAATATCTCGGAGTAACAAGCGCAGGCATTGCCACTAAGTATTTTAAACTGCTACAGTTCAAAATTCTGGGTGAAATTGTGACGTTGGTAAGCGAGCCATCATCTTACCATCAGGCGAGCGAAATGCTAGCCTTGTCACTCAGTTTCATGAAGAAATCAATCTGCAAGCAACGTCTACAGACCATGCATAAGGTCGAGTATCATTATCATCTTCGTGCCGTTATCTCACTAGGTGGGGTCGGCACAGCACGTTTGCTTAATCCACTCCACTCTGTTAGCCGTCATCTTGATACAGATACAGATTATTTATTAATAAATTATAAAATGTACAGGTCAAGATATCACTTAATTTCATATTAGGTACATCATAGGTACATACTAAGTTTGACATTTACTCTCCTCTCACTCATATCCTCTTTCACACAGTTCATCCTCACTTTTTTCGGTCGCCCTCTCCCGGTGCTACCGCATACCATCATATCTAGGGGCCTCCTAGCCACATGACAGTATTCATTGTGCTGTTAATGGTTTTGGCTTCGTCTTTATGATCGGCCTGCCTGACTTCAACCCTCTTTGTAAATATGGTATAAGGTCGAACATAAATAAATTAATTATATATTCAATGGACTTTGCAAGTTGTATACGTTTACAGATTTTGTGTTGTAGTTTGCAAAAATTCGTTGTTTTATTATCAATGTTCCCCCCTGTTCAATGTTCCCGAGCGGGCCCGTACCAATGAGTTTTTTGAAACTTACGTACGGATATACCACTGGCTTTACGGTGAAGGAAAACATCGTGAGGAAACCTGCTTATATTCGGAGAAGAAATTCGATGGCGTATGTGAATCCGCCAACCCGCACTGGGCCAGCGTGGTGGATATGGCCTAATCATCCAGGGTTGGCTGATATATATATTATCAATGTTGCCTAAGACGTTGGACACATAAAACCTATACAACATTTGTTCGTAAAACATAGAAACAATTCTGCGGTGCAGTGTACAAATTTCGATCAAAGCTGATTTTGGAGAAATGCCAGGGAGATGTTTAGATTTCGTTCAGAATTATATTCGTTGTTTTATTAAGAATTAAAATAAATAATTTAAATAGGTATAATAAACGACTTGCTCTCCTCCGTTTTTTGACAAAAGCTTAGACAGCATGGATCTTAGACGAAGCATTACAAGATCCATGGCATGGATGATAAAGATTATATTTCTGACGAATGTCGTAAAATGCCAATGTCAATTTGTTGTAGTTTTTTTTTTTTCTCTTAAATTTTGGCTTCACACGTTGTGTATTTAGCCAGTGTCAAGTTTTGTAATATTTGCAGTGAAGTAAAGTATTTCACAATTAAAACAAGTCTCAGTCATAGTCTAAGTCAAGTAAAGTAAGTCTCGGTCAAGTCCAAGTCACACCCCAGTAAAGAAGTGGAGACTTTACTAAGGGTTTCTATGGAGTTTTGGAAACAACACGAAAATTCACGTTTCACGACATTATACTATTCACCAACACTCATGCGCGGTCACGAACACTTAATGAATAAAAATCCACAATTTTTACACATTAACACTCGAAATAACACAAGTTTTGGAAAATAATATAATGACGCGACATGACTTCTTCACGTTCCCGCCAAAAACTCGTTGTTGTGTTGTGTTGATCCTTATTCCAATTGTACGAGACGTTTTAGCGACAAGACACTACAGATTGGTTATTTTAGACACAGGTGAATTGTGGCCTAGCCCAGGAGTCTCTAAACTACGGCCCGCGGGCCAAATCCGGCCCGCCACTGCCATCAATCCGGCCCGCGACAGCGTAAGACTAGTGTCATCAATCTGGCCCACGACAGCCAATGTTTTATTGTTGTTACCATTGCTGTGATCAGTTAAATGGAAGAGAATGAAAACACAGAATGATAATTGATGTTTGCTTAGGTGGGCAGACAAATTAAAATTGTTATGGCCCTTGCAACATACCGGAAAAAAAATATTATGGCCCCAAGGCTTCAAAGTCTTGCGGCCATAATATTTTTTGGGGTCACAGTAAAAATAAAATAAAGAAGTCCGTATTCGGTATATTTTATTTTCAATTCTAGGATTTAATTGTTACACATATAGCATCTTGCTTAGTATTTATTTCGAGCATAACCTCCGAGCACAACTAGTAAATGGTATCTAAAGTGATATTGTTTATTGTGAAGTGTTCCCTCGTTGCCCGAGCTAGCGGAATGGCACCTCTCATGAAAATAGGTGCAATCAGTATAATGACCTCATTAGGGCTTGCACTATTAGGGCTTTACCGATTTAAGCGTCGAGTTAAATTGCACTATATCTCGGGATAGTTGCTGCCTTGCTGCATCGTCGTGCTCATTCTATGATTGCAATTATGGAAGCTGCGACCCGCGGTTTCACTCGCTATTCTACAGGAATTATTAATTATTCAGGATAAAAAGTAGCCCATGTGTTATTCCAGGGAATAAGCTACCTTTATACCAAATTTCATCCAAACCCGTTCAGCCGTTACAGAGTTACACGGGAATAATAAACATACTTATCTACTTACATATTTACACACTTACACACAAACTTTCGCATTTATAATATTAGAGTGATTATATATATGTAAATTATTATTATTTAGGTATATATTGTTGTAGCATTAGTAAGTAGTATATAGGTATTTATTATTTAGTTATGTTTTAATAAGTAATTAGTTTCATTATGTAAGTATGTCAATTTTTAGTTTGTGTGTTACAAAATCCCTTATAAGAGCACGCCCCGTCCCTTACCTCTTCCTAATAAATCCTCTCGATGCTAAGGTTGCCTTGAAGAGATCGCTTTATGCGATAAGGCTGCCAGTTGTTACACTAGATTTAAGTAGATTTTTGATTTAATTTCTGGTGTGAACAATAAAGAGTTATCTATCTATCTATAACTGCAACTAAAGTTCCAGGCGTTGGAAGAAATTATAAACGCGTAAAATCGTCTTGGATAACGACCCTTAGTCGCATCCACAGTTGTCTCGCTCGCGCATTTTAGCATCATTGAAGATATATGAAATCACTAAGTGAAAATTTCCAAAAAGTATAATTATGTTGTGTAGGTTTGTGACAAGATAATAAAAAAAAATTTTAAAAAAACTTTCGTTATTTTTTTAAACTTAACTTGAGCTCTTCAACAAGAGACCATTATGAATGCTGAATTGCTGGTGGGCCTTTGATCGTGCCACTTTTCTCGGCTCGTTCTTAATTGTATTAATTGGTTTCCTGCTGCCTTTGATGTGATCGGACCTTATACTCGGTCGGTATTGGTTCCACCAAGCCACTCTACTCTTAGTTCACTATGATTATTGCTATTCAAATTCAAATTATTTATTGACATAAAAACGATTACACATTTACATTTATGTCACAACATTATTATAATTATCTTAATTCCTACTTTAAAATTTAAAACAAACATTTCTATTCATAATAAAAATAAAATTTACAATAACAATTATTTATAGAAATCAGTGTAAAACATCGTCAAAGTCAATTATTATTGAGCTGTCATGCTCTTTGCACCTGTCCCATTGATCGGTCAAATTTTCACAGTATGTCAAAAAGTGTACTAAAATTATTTTCCAATTGTCAAATAAGAATTAAGAATTGCTATATACAGTAACAAGCGGAAAGTAAACAATAGGTAATGGTTTATTTGTCACAAGAATAAACCAAAATATCAAACAAAGTTATAATATAAGTAATAAAATGTGGCCTTATTTAAAAGGAGAATTCTGTGGAATAAACTAAATAAAAAAGTAAAAACCTACTATTATGTTTTATTTTTAAACAGGCAAAAATATTAAAAAAAGGACGTGGGATATCCAACCTTAAGTAGTGCATATATGTGTAATAGAGAGAATTTTGTGGTTTCCACCTACACAGTTGGAAAGAAATAATATCGTTTACTTTCGTGGCTAAATAGCTTTTCTCGAAAACCTCCCCACAACACAATGAAGTGTGTGAATACTTTGTACTTAAATAAATACACAATATACTTGATTGTGCGAGGGGTTGCCGCAATTCAGTAAAAACGCATGTGCCCCATAGCACCATGCTATGTGGAATAGAGTATATAAGAATAACAAGGTTTTTTTCTTAAAAATAGAAGCTTTTATCCTTAAATCGATTAGTATTCGCTTTCGCTTTCGTTGACTTGAAATTGCTTTAACTTAATTTAATAGTTTCTCGGAAAATCTGCTTTGCGTCGGCACGTGACAATAGCAAATTTGGTAATGACAGCTCCAATGGAAATGGATAGCTATTTTATTTGTTATTTCCCACGCCCAGAGTGTTTCTGAGTGTACCTCCGTGGCAGCCCTAATTTGCCCGCCTCAGGCGATATCGTGCCTCCCTCTTTAGGGCGATAGCACACTGGCAGCTTGCTAACGTATTCCGATGCGATCCTACCAAGTTCGAAAACATAAGACCGCGACCTTCTTCAATCTGCAGTGTAGGCCGCCAAAGGATCTGGCCGTTACACGTGAAAATGTCTTTTATCTATATTTATACTTGTTTGATTTCAATTACTAAAGTACAGACACATAATTCGCAGCGATGTAATAGCCGGATGTGGCGCGCGGAATCGTGATGTAAGGTACTCGTCTCGCTCACTCACGCACTCCTGCTACGTCGCGGAAACTATAAATAACTGTAAAAAGCTGGAGCAATATGCCACACGCACACGCAACATGTACACATGAGCTCGGGACATATTTACACAAGTTGAACCCTTTACAAATCATCAACAGGCTATCAGGGTGCGTCATTGTATACAGATTAGCGTTATATTAGGGCGTTAGCTGGGATGCGTTTTAAGTGGCGCCACATGTACATCAAATATATGTCCGCGTATCCAGTCTGCAATTTACGCTGCGTTCTCTACTATATTTACATGTCCATTGCCGCGTACCCCGCTTATATGTAAAATAACATTCTGATTAGCAAGCAATCGCACGATCGCGCGATGAGAGATTGTACAAATACGACGACAAACGTAATTCTCTGTTGAGTGTCCTAATCATAGCCCGTGTAATTCTGATCGCACGATTATGCCACATCCATAATTGTACGATAGTTTACCAATTTGAGTCCTAAGACGTTGTAATAAGGCAGAATACACAACCATATTACGAACAACAGAACAATGGTAGTATTATTCTTAGAAAGTTCTCGTTGGATACTCTGATCGCTTCGCTAGAAACACGCTCTCCAATCGTCATTGTGATAAGGCCCTTAAACAATACAGTAAAGCTGTTATATCTCTTTCTTTCACGCCTTCCTGACACGTTAATTGCGCGGTTAGGGCCCTTTAGCGTCTGAATTGAAGTCGGCCGAGTGATTCAGATAAAAATAAGATTTAAAAAGAGACATTTCAAGGGCATTTGGCGATGTTTTTGATGAAAATTCAGAATTTGCAAGCTTTAGCGCTCGAGACTAAGTTCTGCCTCCGGTCTCAAAAAATCGGTTACGTTAAGTAATGGAGATAATGGCCAGTATTGGGATGGGTGACCGCGAATGGCATTTACAACTGAGTGTTACCGTTTGGTAAGGGGGAGGCCTATATTCAGCAGAGGACGTCTTATTGCTGTTGATGATGATGTTACAGTTTGTCGTAGTACACAAAATTGCAAGTTTCGCTTGTTCATTCTATACTACAACTGTTATACTTTTTCAGAGGCTTTTGTGCACCGTTAAAACTTAAGAGCTTGCTATGCGACCGTTTAGTTCATAACACACGTATTCTGCTGCTTCCTCCCTGAATAATGACACTACAATTAAAAAAAAACACATTAAAAGATTATAAAACATTATGGATGGGACACTATCATTGTGAAGAAATATAAGTTGTCCCAGCTCAAAACTATTCTCAGCAGTAATGTATATTTAGAATTCCCAGTGTATAAAGATATGTTAAGTATTTCACGTGTTAAATTCTTGTAATACCTATTGTTTAACTATAATTTGTATCTAATATTGGTGGACGTTTTTCACACACAGCGCCATCTAGCCCCAAACTAAGCAAGCTCGTACTAAGGGAACCAGATAACTGATAGAAGAGTTTTGGCGGGAACGTGAAGAAATCATGTCGCGTCATTATATTATTTTCCATTACGTGTTATTTCGAGTGTTAATGTGTAAAAACTGTGAATTTTTACCCGTTAAGTGTTCGTGAACATGCACGAGTGTTGGTGAATGGTATAATGTCGTGAAACGTGAATTTTCGTGTTGTTTCCAAAACTCCATAGAAGGCTCTAGTAAAGTTTTCACCACTTTACTGGGGCATGACTAGGACTTGACCATGACTTGCTTTGCTCTACTTTGACAGTGACTATGACTTGTTTGATTATATCTAACTAAACTTGAGAATAAATATGTATACTTGACACTGGCAAATGCATAAGACGTGCGACGCCAAAACCCTCTTAGGAGGAAAAAAAAAAAAAAAAAAAAAAAAACTGATAGAATACATAAATCCTTTTCTTTCTTTTTATTAAATTTTAAATATATAGAAACACACCGACAAAGAACAAACATCCATGTTCATCACACATTTTTTTGGCCTGGGTGGGAATTGAACCCACAACCTAGTTCAGAATGCGGAAATCCACCCGTTGAGCCAGAAGGCTAGCCGAATTGTGAGAGAGGTTTAACTTTAAACACAGATAGACAGTTTAAAAGATCACATTCAATGTAGTTAACTTAGTACTATCTGCTTTGATGAGGGTTCTTAGTATCAATTACAGACGTATTCTGTTTGCGCCCTAAATGTAAATGTAAGTTTCGGTAATGTAAGTAATGTAAGTTTTATGTTAATGTATGTATGTTTGTGACTGTGTCAGTTGCTAGAACTCGCTGTATGACGATTTGACGTAGTATGGAAGTAAAGTACTTTTTTTGAATGACCGTTCTGTTGGCTCTTGGCCTCTTTGGTCTCTACTGCTTTACTGAATGGTACTACATTTTTAAAAACTTTTTTTGAATTTATTTCTCCATAATTAAACATACATAGCAGACTAAATATGACAAGCGTGATAATTCAAGGATTCTTACGATATCATGCACATCAAAATCCGTCCAGGCATTCAGAAATTATGGTGGTTATTATTATGGTGAAATTATTATGGTATGTGGGATTCAAGAAACCCACATACACACATAAATCCTAAAAACATACCACTCTCTTTCTTTTTGGGCAGTCGTATAAACAATGTGTAAACAATGCCTACCAAATATTTTTCGTCTCTTTTAGAAGAAGTCCAAGCTACTTAAATACAACTATTAAAGTCTCCATCCCTTTACTGGAGCATGATCTGGACTTGGCCGTGATTTACTTTGTTTGACTTAGACTGTCATTATGTCTGAGACTTGTTTCAAATGCAAAATATTTTACTTGGCTTGAACTTGACACTGGCTAAATACAATAAGTGTGTGGCCGAAATATAAGAGGGAAAAGTCCTATTTTTAAATGTAGCACTCTTTCCATTCCTATTGTCTCCTTGGGTATATTGTCTCTGGTTCCTATTGTAGTTGTAAGGGTTAATTGTGCGAGCCTGGAACAATGGTTACTTGCGGTGTCTTACGTACGGACAAAACACTTGCTGTTTGTACCTTTGAGTTGGTCACAGTCTAAACTAAAACAAAAGTGGGATAAGTTGAATTATCAGTACTTGCTATTAAAGGCAGACAATTTGGTGACCACACAGCCAATTCAAGAAGGTAGGTTCAAGAAGGAAGACTGGGTAAGTTAATGTAATCTTCATCATCATTAATTATCTTTTCAGCGTAATTACTGGGTATAAAGAGATTTAACATTCGGCTTGGGGATCTGAAGGCTTCATCAAGAATGGTCACCGTTTACTTAAAAAACGATGTTGCTCATCCTCCTGTGGTTTATATCACCTTATCAACTTCAAAAAACGCGCGCTTCGCTCTCTACATAAGAATGGTGTTACCTTCGTGAATCGGCGGTGTAGGCCGCCAAATGTCAATGTCATCAAGCACCTAACGTGTGTTCCGGTAGCCTCATTTGAGAGCCAGTTCCTATTTCAGGTTGGGTGAGCTTAACATCCTCGATCATCATTACTTAAATTCAGGTAAACGGCCCAGCCCATCTAATATAAAACAAATAGGTAAAGTAAATATTACACAAAAATGTGGTGGGTAGAAGTCGGGCGCCCACCGCTAGTTTTTGACATAAAGTTTATGACGATATAAAACTCCAACTTCAATCTCGGACAGAGAATGACAGTACTGCGATGCGCACTCCCCCACCTCCACACCACTTGTAATGGTCATCGACCTAGTATATTTAAGCTGGCGCTGAGGTGCCCGATATGGTGATGTTATAAGCACTATTCCCGTAACTCACATAACCTCCGCGCTAACATTTCCAAAGTACATCAATGTTGCCTTAAATTCATTTCTGACACGAGATCTCTTTCCAAAACGATTAGACGTTCATTAAATTCACGTCAAAATCCTTTTAATCTCAATAATTCTATTTGAAACTAAAAAACTGATGCGAGCGAAAATATTCTGAAGTGACGGTGAGGTCGTAAATGGTTGCAACCTTGGGTTGGGAGGAGGCCTAGAGGCTTCCGGATATATTTAAGCACACACATTTCCTTCTTCTTTATTACTGTCGTCATATAAATTGTCTCGTTTCACTGCTGTCGCAGTAAGGGTTAACCGTGTGTGAGACAATGCTGGGGTCTGTATGTCGTATCTATACGTACGTTCACAATAATCTTGCTGCTTTTTGTGGTAAGTGTACGGACTACCCTATTTTTTACATGTTTTTTTTTAAATAAAATGTTCGGCAAACATGTTTCGCCTGATGGTAAGCAAGTTGCCGCCTCCGGACACCTGCAACACTAATGGTGTTGTCAATGCGATGCCAGCCTTGAAAGGCGTTTGAAGGCTCCTTTTTCGCATCTCTTCGGAAATATCTTTGGGGAAGGCCATTCCACATCTTGCAAGTGCTTGGGAGAAATAATTGATAAAATCGGATTGTGTTGGATTTCCAGCTTTGACAGATGTGGGTGAGCCTTGTTGATGTTTTCTGTTTCGTCCTCTGAAATGAACGGAGAAATTACTCAGCGTATACAGTTTGGTAACTACAATTTTTTAAAATCGACTTCAAAAAAAGAGAAGGTTCTCAATTCCACTGTATGTTTTTTTTATATGTTTGTTGCGCGATTACTCGGCCAACTATGATTATTTTTTTGTTTGAACTTCAGAGGTGGTCCCATATACATTTTATCGAAACTGATTAAGGGCATTTTGAAAAAACCAATCAAAACAAAAATGTATACACAGATAAAGTTTTGGCTGTCTGTTCCTTTCAGCAGAAGTTTTGATGATTTTCTACTTTCTAGTTTATTAATAAGTATATTCTTGAAGTCGAAAAATTAATTATTCTTTACTTGCTGGTCAAATAAATTGATGAGCTTTGACCCGATAAAGGGATGGAATTATTGATTTGCTTATAGAACTTGAATAAATTACTACAGACTTATTTTTACCCAACTGCCCAAGAAGGAGGGTAATGTTTTTAGGGTATATGTGAGTATTTATGTAGGTACTAGCAGCGCTCTGCGGTTTCCACATAGGAATAGTATATTTTTCTGGAATAAAAAATAGCCTATGTGTTAATCCAGGGTACCTACCTCCACACCAAATTTCATCCTATCCCATCCGCAGCTCCCATCTGCATCTGCTATCCGTACCTTCCATCCTTAGCACGCATCTCTCGATACAAAAACATAGCTTCGTGTACCCTATTCCACCAGTGCTATGCTAAGCCAATCGTTAAAAACAAAGGTTTCTTGTCAATGGATCCGCAGCCACACAGCGAAGCACATCTCTATTGAAAAGGCAACCTAATCCTCTTATGCATTGAAGCTCAAAAAGCTCTTTAATAAAAAACGTGTGACACTCACCCATCAAATACAAATACAAATACAAATAAATTTATTTGGCATAAACAAAGATTGTACAAAAAATAAACATGAACCCATTAGCTCCGAACTAGTATACACTGTATTTCAGAGCCAATGGCATCAGTAGAGTTCAGCGTTGAGAGAACATTTTAAAGCATAGATTAATTTAACAGGCGTTTATACACAGGAGGTTAATGTCTTTTTAGACAATTGGTTAAGACACGTAGCTGTCATTTTCGTTGGTTGTGAATCAATAATAGAACATCTTCGGCAATTGGCAAGATTTTTTGTTATTGTAAAGCAACTGCCTGTGAAATTCAGTTGCCAAGGCGGCTGGATAGATTTTTTATCCCTGTTTACGTTGTAAAAACATTTATTCTGTCACAAAATACAAATACAATGTAGTGAAGGGAATGTAAAACATCGTTTAACGACGACTTTGTGCGCTATTAACGACGACGATATAATATTTCATCGAAACAATAGGTAGCCGAGTAAACATGAAATATACTTTATGGCACGGGGTTTACAATGAGTGGACCACTGACAATTGCTTCCAATTTAAAGCTACCGATTCAACAAAAAATCTTTGGTAATTTGTAGGGGTAGGTTTTTTTTAAGAGTCCGTCTGAGGAAGTACCGTACTTTTGCCAGATATTTAATCGCCAAGCAGTACTGGTACAGACATTTAACATCCGGAACTTAAAATTTAACAGCAAGAAGGTTAATTTGCTGGATGTCACCACACAAAATACTTGCGGAATCATCAGCCGGAAGACGTTCACTGCTGAACATAGGCCTCCCCCTTATAGCGCCACACCGATCGACAACGAGCCACTTGCAATCACCGGTTGCTCGCGACTTTCACAATGTCGTCGGTCCACCTAGCGGGAGGCCTGCCTACACTGCGTCTTCCGGTTCGTGGTCGCCACTCAAAAACTTTTCTTCCCCAACGGTTATCAGTTCCTCGAGTGATGTGGCCTACCCGTTGCCACTTCAGCTTGCAAACTCTGAAAGCTATATCGGTGACTTTGGTTCTTCGACGAATATCCTCGTTCCGGATATCCTCGAATATCCTCGTCTGCGGAATCCGAGAAACAAAATTGGCCTATACCGTCCATAGCAAAGGGCCTACAGAAACGTCAACAAACTTCAAAGTACCAAAGGTCTTAATACGACATTACACATTTATCAGGTCGGCTCAGCGTCGGCAACAGAGCAATTACTGGTAAAAGGTTTAAGTCTAAAACTTACTGCGGTGACAATAATTAATTAAGGGTTAAAGTGTTCGTTTATTACTTTCCTCGCCCCAACGATGGGGGCATTGTTGCGGCGAGAAGCGATTTCTGAGACATTGAAGTCTATTCTAAGAAAATTTGTTAGAAAGTGGTAGATTGTCGAACTGTAAATAGAAATGTTTCCTGATAAATGTTTACTTGTGACAACGACTGGAGCTTATAATATCTCATCTCGTCGTTTAAAGAATGCCTGTATACAACTTTATTCCATGGTTTTTAATAAAGCTTTCATACAATCCCGTAAAAAATATTTAAAGTTTGTATTATATACATTTCTATCCTTGCATTTTTTGGAGAAAATTTTAGTGTCTTAGGTTCACCCGAACCATTTGAAACCACTTAATGTTATTGTCAATTGAAGCATTAATTGAAATGTTTTTGTATTGGACATATTGTTTGAACGTGAATTCGATAAGTTACCTATTTTATTCACTACGCAAAATACATACAAACTACAACCACCTAAACTACTTAGCCTACTAAATAAAACATTATCCAGAGACCATTAAAGGTCTATAGATAATCCAAATTTTCAAGCCCAATACCAGTTTATTAGTATTTCTGATATTTCACGTTGAGCCAAATAAACGCCAGCATTTTGGTCACGCATCGCATCAACCAGGCGCTCTGTTTATTTTTTGTAGATAAGATGAGCTCCCGGTCCCCAAGGGCCCAACGTCTCTACTCTAAACGGCTCAAATATGAAACCACTACCGAGGTTGGCATACTTGCGCCGCTTGTGCTGCTCCGCTTTCATTGTGCGTAGGTCACTCAAAACAGACCCGACAGTTTTGGCGGGAACGTGAAGAATTCATGTCGCGTCATTTTATTATTTTCCAAAACTTGTGTTATTTCGAGTGTAAAAACGGTGAATTTTTACCCGTCAAGTGTTCGTGAAAATGCACGAGTGTTGGTGAATGGTATAATGTCGTGAAACGTGAATTTTCGTGTTGTTTCCAAAACTCCATATAAGGCTCTTTTAAAATTTTTGCTACTTTACTGGGGTATGACTTGGACTTGACCGTGACTTGCTTTGCTCGCCTTTAACTGTGACTATGACTTGTTTGATAATATCTAACAAAACTTGAAAAAATATATATATACTTGACACTGGCAAATGCATAAGATGTGCGACGCCAAAATCCTCATAAGAGGAAAGAGAAAAAGAAAAAAAAACAGACCCGACCAGGGACCCTATTCGGAGATATGTCATTTTATCTCGGTCACTCTCACTCCCATTAAATTCTAAATTAGAGAGACAGTGACCGAGATAAAATGTCATTTCTCCGAATAGGGGTCCAGACCTTGTGTATTAGGTTAGGACTAAGCCCTTTATGGCTGTCGCTTATTAAGTTCAAAGATTCCTTATAGATTCCGCAGGATGATCAGGACATGCGAAACAGATAGGTACAAAAATTAACCTAAAAAAACCATTATTATTGATCAATTGCTAGGCGTGAGTAGGCGTAATCTTGAGATACCTAATGAGAGCCAAGCGTGGTTTTAGTTTCCGTCCACACGCTTTCCTCAAAATTTGATGCGTTTTTGTCGGAACAGATCACGAATGCGGTATCTATAGAGAGTAATCTGTGCCACTGATCAAAGAATAAAACTAGTTGATCGCGCACGTAGAACCATTACTTTGAAATTAAAATCATCGCGTCGGGTGCGGGACGATGTGATAAAACGCGCTTATTATTGGGCGGCTTGAAATGAGACCATATTTTTCCAATTTGTGGGTCATTCATGTTTTTGTGCAAATTCCCATCAATCCTAGTTGATTCGATTGGCAGGATAATTTAATTTACTTTCCACATAATATTTTCGTAAGGGGGTAAAGGTACGAGCTGGTTAGATAATTAAAAAAAAAACATGATCTCTCCTCCAATTCTTATTACCTCTCAGACGTCCACTGCTGGACGAAGTCTCCAGACTATTAGGTGAGTGGTTGCCATAATCTCCACGATTAGCAGGTGGCTTGGAGATCGCAGATATTGTTCACCAGAGGTCGGGCAGCAGCGTCCTCTTAGTAAGCGGTTTAATAAGCGGACGCTGCTTTCCGTCCTCTGGTGGTTCTGGTTTGTTCCAATATAATATAAAATTATATATTTCGCTTCACGCTTTTACTATGTCTGCAACTTTCTCTTGGGTCAAGACGTATTAGAAACATAATTGTGTGTATACCGCCCCCCGGGGGTCTACAATAGCAAATCTCTTCTGTGTGCTCATCTATTATCCAGGGACTAAGCGACGGTTAACTTTGGTTTTAGCATTAATTATTTAGTGTTAATTGAAGCCGCTGTCACTTTACAGATGGTCCAAACGGTGACGTCAATTCGAAAAATTTAGGTTCTAAGGGCTTCTCGACAATACTGATTTTTCGTAGCTTAGGATTTATGTTTGTTTTTTGTTTTTTAAGGATTTTCCAAATGGAAAATCCTTAAAAAACAAATTTCAACGGCTCATTTGAGCGGCTTTATAAAAAAATCGAACTTTTTATGTGTGGATTTTTTGATGGCGTTTTTCGGATCATCCCTCTTCGAATAAAAAAAAGGTCAAAAGAAGTTTTAAAATAATTGTGTTGAATTTTGGACAGTAAAAATTTTGGATAAATCTTGGCTTCACACATCACACAATGTGTGGAGCCAAAATTTTGCGAGTGTCAAACTTTGATATATTTCAAGTGAAGTATTTTTTATTTACAATAAAAAGAAGTCTCAGTCTAAGTCAAGCTCAGTTACGTTTTAATCCAAGTCATGCTCCTGTAAGGTAGTAGATTCTTTACTGGAAGCTTCTACGGAGTTATAGAAACAACACGATATTACATAGACAATTTTATAGCAATCCTTCAGGGGGAGGCCCTTGTTGGGCAGTGAATGGCTTCTGTTTGATGATGATGACGCACAGAATAAAATAATATCTAGTGGCCGAATCGTGCATGGTTTGACAGCTGCAGAAGTATCTCATTATAAAATCGAGTAATATTTATTAGCTTGTGATCTTTCTTACATTCAGCTCCGTTATCAGATCTAAATAATTTTCTTATAGCTCGCTATATGATCAGAAAAATATGGGAAACTTCAATATTATTACTTCGTTAGGACCGGGCCGGCGCACAAGTAAATTTACCACTAATGTGGTACTTAGTTGGTATACAGTCGTATTTGAGAGCGATGTAAGCGAAGCTACGTAAGTAGTTAGCTAATAAACGATGTGGCATGTTAGAAATGATTTCGACAGATGGCGCTAATTTTTACAGTAATTTGCTAAAATTCAAGCAGTGGCAGTTTTATTTTAAGGCCGGCACTTAACGCTAGCTTCCTTTAAAGCTAAGAATTTATTTTCTACCTTTTTAAAACTTCAAGTGCATGGTGACGAGAGCTCTCCACGCAACTTGACTTAACAAACGAAGGATGCAATTACGTCCCGCGGGAAAACAAAGAGACCCCGCAGGCTGTGTAGTAAGGGACAGAAACTTGGCACAACTTTAAAGATGTGAAGTTGTCTTATCATCGCTGTTGGTTGTGTTTTCTTCGCAATTTAGAGGCGGAAGCTTATGCTGATGTATTCCATTAGCCAGAAATGAAGAAATTGGGTCACAATGATAATAATAATAGGTGGTGGAAATTTTTGGACATCGTCAAAAGGCTTTACGTCAACAGCTTGCGTATACAGGGTTAAAAGGAAAGGATATGCTAACCCGAAAAGGGTTTATAATACTCATCATTATGAACAACTTTTAGTATGGGACCAAAACTGAAATCGAGAAAAAAAACAGCTGTTCCATATATTTTTTCGAGTGTAATTTACATTTTTCTATGGAACAGCAAATGTTTTTTTTCACTATTTCTGGTTTGGTCCCATACTAAAAGTTGTTCATAATGATGAGTACTATGATCCTTTTTCAGCTTAGCGTAAAGTTTTGTTATAACCCTGTATATTCAAGATGTATTTTGAGAGGTTGATGAGCTTCACCTGAATGCTAGAGAATATCTTTCATTTTTGTGAACCTGGTAATTGTTTTTTTTTTTAAACTTGGTGACAAGTTGAGCTAGGTGCTCTCCTGATGGTAAGCGTCATTGCGTCGCGCTTGCCCAATATGGGCAGTACCACCCAGATATTTGAACTTCAACAGTTCAAATCCTTGCGCAGCAATGCACTGCGCTTGTCATCCGGAGATATTAGATGTTGAATCTCTTTATACTCAGATATTTCGCTTGAAACAGTGCCCTTCGATCCCGAACACAGTAATGTTTACACACTACTGCTTGGCGGTTGAATATTTGGCAAGGTGTGGTACTTCCACAGGCGGACTCTGCAAAAGCGTCCTACCACTACAATTGGTGATCGCTATAGGAACGCACCTGTACCCCCAGAACAGATTGCCTCAGGCAATCATCATCATCATCAGCCAAAAGATGTACACTGCTGAACATAGGCCTCCCAGGACTATTGCATAATACTGGGAGCATTTCTTTTTCTGGAACGGAACCTTGAAGGCTCTCTTCTGGAGGTCAAATCCCCAAATCTAAAGAGCGAGTTATAGTTATCCTTATGATAGATAGCTGTATACTGGCATGTTATCTATGCTGGCACTTAGGATCCAGGATCGGGACCACAATACCTATAGATTTAACTATGTAACAAACCCTGGGGTCACGTTTTTGTTTAAAAAGAAGATTATTTAAATCACTTTAAGCTGTTCATGGCGTGCAGTGTAATCCAGAGCGCCAACACTCTCCCCCGCTGAGATAAGGCGTTAGAATTAATTACTTCGGCATTATCCTCCTTGTTCAATTAAATTGTGTACTTTAGATTCTTGGAAAATAAGTCGAGAATCTTCTTTGTTACGTTTTCTTGAGGGATGAGCTGGGGCATTATTGCATATGTCTTGTGGCGTTTGCGTGCTATCCCGCTTGCGCTATTTCTGGGACCTGAGAATGCCCTCGATCACCACCGCCAGCAGACTTACACAATGAGGGCCTTACTTATAAACGTTGCTTAAATGTAATCAATGCTTAAAATGGTAGGTACTTATCGTTTTTGCGCGTAACATTTCATGTCAGCCAGAAGTTGACGAATTTTGAGCTTTGCTTAAGTTAAAGCAACGTTTATAAGTAAGGAACTAAGGCTCCGGGTTAGGGTTGTTTTCTGTTAAAGCTATTATTGGAAGTAAAACAAAAAAACCCGACTGCAAAATGTAGCCTATGACTCTTCGGACATAACTCGCACACAAAAATAGTATCCTCCTTTTTGGGCAGTCAGGTAAAAACGATGGAGTCATAGAAATCATCAAGTCATAGAAATTTTCATTTGTCTCTGAAAG
Source organism: Apocheima hispidaria (assembly GCA_947579745.1). NCBI lineage: Eukaryota > Metazoa > Arthropoda > Insecta > Lepidoptera > Geometridae > Apocheima > Apocheima hispidaria. The sequence goes on along the minus strand of OX388166.1, from coordinate 10,349,277 downwards.
TAATTAAAATGAAAATTAAAAGTTAACTAAGTTAACAAAGCGGTTAACTTAAGTGAATCAAGTTAGTTGTAAAACGCAGTAGAAACACGTTTGAAACAGTAAATTCACTTTACATAGTTTGTAATGTGGACGTTTCTCTTGGAGATTTAAGTCCTTAGTTTTAAGTAGTTTCTATGGTGCTCTTGGTGTTATCGCTATGGTGAATTAGTTTTAATTAAAGTAACTTCTTGTTTTTATTGAACTGATACCTCGTGTCCGTCATGTTCCAAATATATATTTACTTATGCACAGTGCAACGCGCCGTAGCGAATGTGCGCGCATACGGCCGCAGGTGACCACATACGCGCGCATCCGCTGGCATCACTACTTAATGCATTGATATCAAATGCACAAACCCGACCAAATTCTAAGCTGTGTAAATGCCATGCAAATATGTTATATAACTACTTAATAAACACTTCAATTTCCTTTAGCACATTGTAAAATGCGCTCCAATGCGGCCCGACCGCGCCGTTCGGTGAAAACCGTACGTAAATGCGCCAACTATTCCCTCACTACGCAGATTTTTGCTCAAGGTGTTTGCCGGGCTCTAGAACTGGCGGGATTAAGCCGTTATACCCAGAAGCAAAACACGTTGAAAAGTTAAAGTGAATTCTCGAACATATTCCGCTTTATAAATACCTATATGCAGTTAACTTCGGCGAAGAACCGCAGAGTGCCTCGGATTACTAGATTTGCGGACAGTAATAGCGTTGGGTAGAGCAATCTCGGGTATTCTGGAACTGTTACACTGCAAGATTGTCCCAATAGTTTGATATCGTTATAAAATAGAATATTAGAGGCTTATTCAAGAAAAGACTAGCTCTGAAGACTTACACGTGCAGAGCAAATCAAAGCGAGCGTTTTTCGAATTTTGTTAGATTATTTATAACCTACCCAAAATTGATCTATCGATCGATCGAATCTACCCAGAATCTTTTCGAGCTTTGCATAAGAATGGCGCGACCTTCTTGTATTGGCAGCGTGGGCCGAAAAATACATCAGCCTTTAAGAATAGAGTATACCGCCGGCTTGTCCATACAAAAAGCGTAGTCGGATACCCACCCCTAAATGTTATCCGATTTCGATGTTTTTTTTATATGTTATCTACACCGCGAAAAATTATGCTTGTATGTTTGTTTTCTTTTTTACATTTTGCAATATGTTCGTTGTTACAGGCATTTACAGTGACATTTTTTTTGCGTCAAAAATACGATGAAGGAAAGTAGTTGTTATTAGAATACAATAAACATGTTATGAAAAAAAAAAACATAGCGGCATAGATTATGGTTTATCCAAGCCATTGACAACAAGAACAAAAGATTTTGTTGAAATTTAGGGGGTGATAACAGAATACCTTCGAAACGCTTATTTCATCAAAAATTTGGAAAATTTACTAACAACACGCACGAAAAACAGAGCGACACCTATACAATTTCAAATATCAAATGCGCCAAAACCTTGCGGCAGGACTATGCTCTTAAGGCTGCGGCAAGTCTGGACTCGTCGACCTTTCGTTTATCTTACGTGAATTATGCTGCTCGTCGAGTTCTCAGTCGAATAACTGGCAAAGGTGTGGTACAGCGGACTCTGGAAAAGATTCCTACCACTACCCAGATTACCCCATCTAGATTCCGCACTCGGGACGATCGAAGCGCAACACGCTTAGGTCCAAAAACACCGATAAAAACTATTTCTTAACTCACATTGGGCGCGAGTAAGCGTAACCTCGAGATAGTCAACGAGATCGTTTGTTTGTAGTCCCTGCAACCTGCACTTTTATCCAAATCTGGTTTTATCGATAACACGATCTCGTAATGCCGTCTATATAATTATAATCTCTATGTATATATATAATCTATGTACCACTATGAATATTATAAGCCGCGCCTGAAAACAAAAATCAATACCAGTAAAATCCGAAGGTCTCTTCGAACAGACGAGTTAATTAAATCCCACTCCACTTGCTCCAGTAGGTGTCGTTGATTGGACACTGTCCTTGAACTTTTTAACGATAATGACTGTCGAAATCAGGTCAATGGTGACCTAGTTTTGGGCGTTTTTTTTTTACCATACAATGATACAATGATTTAATTGGTCTGTGAAACAAGGTGATACATAGGTGACAAGTAAGCAGGCAATCCTTATCTAAAGTGCTCTAGTCTCTACTTTGAATGGCATACAGACATCGTGTATATCTAAGTTATGATTGATTATACATATCGTTATTACTGACAACCGATAAGAGTAATAGACATATAATAATAATGTCAGTTAATTGTATGTAAAATGTCCAAGTTATACGATTTCAATTTATTTATTTTTTAAATGGTTATTTAATTTTTGTTGTACTTTTATCAATTATAAACATGTCAGTGTAGTTTTTTTTAATTAGCCAGTCATTCAGCGAGTTTTTAAAAATGTTGATGTCTTGTTTACATCGAATAATCTCTGTTATTTTATACAGAAATACAGAAATGTTTCGTAACAAAAAATACAAACACAAAAGAAACATAATAATAAATTAATATATACGTAATAGACAGGAAGTGTACCTATATATTTGTCACGAAACCGGCCCCAACTCAGCATGAGCTGGATGTAAACAACCAGCGCTGGTATTCTGTTGGGGCCGGCTGGTGACGTCACGCGCGGCACGATGCAGTTATATATATAGGTACACTTCCTGTCTATTACGTGTAATAGTAACATAACTAACTGTATATAATTATATAACTGCATACAGTTGTTTGCGAACAAGTGCAGCGGAAAAAGAAAAATAGGGGGTACATAAAGAAAGAAGCATTATTGTAGATAGTGGTAGCCATACAGAAAACACTCTTATTTTTAAGTTCTTAATACGATATCGTATCGTAATACGACGTATTAGGATAAAGCTGTTAAAGCTTTATAACCATCGTGTATCTGTCCGTGGCGTTGTCGCTCTGGAACGAATGAACTGATATTTTACTATGAAAACTGACGTGGTTTTGATACATTTTGTTTTAATAAAACGGGAATACTCCAAGGCAAAGCAAGGCAAGACGAGGTCGCGCGCGTCTCGCTGAGCATTCCTTGATAAAGGTCATCGAATGTGATCGAAACTATAGTCGGAATAACCGACTCAATTTAACGTGAGTATTCCCGTTTTATTAGAACTGATATTTGATTATTTTTTTGTTGTTCAAAAGGCGACTTGATTAAGAAGTGTAAAGAAGTGTAAGCTAAGATTCAAGAAAATCTGTTTAGGCGTTTGAATATCTTCAGCGTTTGTGTGGTTATGTCGAGGAATTTAATTACTTGTTCAGATAATTTGTGAAATTCGGATCGAGTTATAGTCCGAGATAAATATAGTTTAGAAGAGAGCGAACAACATCGACGTCAGTACTACCTCTCAGTACCTAAAAGGTCGAGACTAAGTATAATTGTATACTCTGTATACCTACTTACCGCCTTGTCTGCGTGATCGATGCGTCTCTACTCGTAACCTCGCGTTGTTATAGAAGGAAAACGAGGATTACGTGTCTATTCATTTTATTTATCTAAGGTTCTTAGAAGCTGCGGTGTTATTGGAAAATCAGTAAGATCATTGCCTATTTTACATGGTAATATGTAATTTTCCTTTTAAAATATAGTTATTTATATATGGAGTATTTTTACTTTTTTTTTGCGCTTTAGCTACGAGCGTTCATGGCTTTAACATAACAAATAAATCTATATTTAATCAGTTAGCATGTCGAAATGCTTGCATTGGGTTTAAATTATGATTGTTGTCTACATAAAAAAAAACAAAAAAAAAATTGCATTGAAAAAAACGCAACATTCTAAAGGTCCTTAGTAGCACCTACGGTGGTCGCTCGCGCATTTTCACATCATCACTATATTATTCAGCCTAGTGCAGAGCAGAAGCCTCTTCTCTCTCTCTCTCAAGAGTTGGCCCATGTGCCAACTTGCATCAACTCAACTTGCGCCATCGCTCTCCTCAACCATGTTGGAGGGACCCGCCACACCACGCCCCCGCAAGAAGAAGCTTTTTAGTGAGCGTGACTGCTCTGGGGCTACGCGCAAAACTTACAACAAAGAAAACAAAAAAATAATATAAATATCATAAAATTAAATATTTTCACTTTGGCAACATTACAAACGCACAGTTTTTAGGAAAACTTCCCTACGTACAAAACTTGCAAATGTGCGAGTCAAACAGCTGTGGCACGATATCAAATTCGAGAATAAGATGGCGCTATATACTATCGCGTGTAGATGAAAAGAGATGGCTTTAGCGCGCGCTTGTAAAAAAACCAGATACCTCAGTCTTAGAGTAATAATCACTTGAATAGACTAGAGGTTCGGAGATTTAGCGAAAACAATCCGAAAATCGAGTTTTTTTTTAAATATTTAATATATAGCACAAATATAAGCACAGAATAGAAAAACATTATAATTTTCTGTTGCACAGTACTTTAGGAGAGAATTAATCTACTACGCAAATATTTAAATGCTACCAGTCGGCAGCAAATATTCGAGAATGATCAAAGGACACGCGCGACTGAAGGAAATAAATGTATTAAAATTACTCCTAGCCCTTTGGAAGCTTACGTTATTTATTTGAAGATGTGGAAGCGTGCAAGTAAATTATATTACCTGATTATCCAGCGCGTCTGTGTCGCGAATGGGCACTTTCAAGTTTCAATACACAGACAGAAAACTATTTAACCAGGGATTTTTTTAATACTAAATGTGCCACAGGTAAATAACTCGCAAGAATGTCAATTTTCAAAAACCATATCTTATACCGTGTCTATTATAAAATGAATATTATTAAAATAAAATATTAAAATGAACACATTTGTTATCTTGTCATGAACAGAAACTTAAGAGACGATTCAATATTCGATTAAATTTTTTGATATTTGAAGTATGGAAGAACTGGCAAAGACATGCGTGAAAATCTGTAAATAATATTTAACCGTACATTCTTGACGTTTAACTCTTGGGAAGGAGTTTTGGCGGGAACGTGAAGAAGTCATGTCACGACATTGTATTATTCTCAAAAACTTGTGTTATTTCGAGTGTTAATGTGTAAAAATGATGGGTGTTTATCCATTAAGTTTTCGTGAATGTGTTGGGGAATCGTATAATTTTGTGTAACGTGACTCTTTGTGTTGTTTCCAAAGCTCCATTGAATCCTCTAGTAAAGTCTCCAACGCTTTACTGGGGCATAAAGTTGACTTGACTTACTTAGCTTGAATTAGACTATGGCTAATTTTAATTGTGAAATATTTGAGTTTACTTGAAATATTACAATAATGACACTGGCTAAATATACAATGTGTGGAGCCAAAAAATAAGAGGGAAAAAAAGGGGCGGCTAAATTTTGAATCGTTTAAGTTAAAGTCATGATTCGGTGAAATTCTTAGAGATTTCACATCTGACATTGTTCAGTAGCCTTAATTTCAATACAATAATTTTAAATTACCAAATTCTTATTTAATCCTGATATTTTCATCGATTTTCATAAAATTCTCAAAATCATAGTACGTTTTTACAGAAGGTTTTAAAACATTTCAGGTTTTCAGCAGCTGTCGTATATCCAGCAAGTTTAAATAAGTTTGGTCTCAGAGTGGGAGCGGTGTTCGAATGATGCAGCAATCAGCGGTCCGAGTCTGTCAGATCCCAAAATGTTTCTTATTTTCTTATTCAATCAATCAAATCAGTCGAACGAGCGTAATCAATCCGTTCAGTAAAATTTTGGCAGAAATAAATTACATGATAACTTTTCGCTTAAAAAAAGATTTTACCAGTGGTAATACTGGTAGTACCACGGACAACAAACGAAAAAATCATGGCTCGTTTTGTCTCCTGGCTTATTTGGTACTTGCCTTATGATGTACTGGGATCGATTCGCGACCGAAAAGTTGTTCAAACGATAGATTTATATTTCTGGTTTCGATCTGGGTATTAGTTGCCCGTGTCATTGTATGTGTTCCATGGTACTGAAAATCCTAGCAAGAAGCTTATTTTATTAACCAAAAATATCCAACTGCAGGTAAATGACACTGAAGTTCTGCAATCCGTCTATAAAACTGAGCATCGTTATTGGCGTTTTTACTTGGCAACTAAAAGTGATAAGGAAAAAACAAGTTTTTTTCTTTGTATACAACGCATGTATTATGTAGGTATACGTACGCTATGACATACTAGAAGAATTTCATTACACATTGCATTTCCAAATCGGTCTAAATCTTTGTGTGTGATGTAAAAGTGACCCTAGACTGATTGCAGTCGATGGAGTACTCCATTGGAGTATGACACGAAGCTTTTTCCATGGTATCCTCGTCACAAGGGATCTTAATAGGGAGCTATAAGTGTGGAGCCCTAATGTGTTATTCACTGTCACGCCACAGTCGCAATCTCCATCTTCGTATCTCGCACTCATATCGCGGAATGATTCAGGTCATTGATTCCAGATAACAGCTGGATATCTTTGATAAATTCACGCTATTGCAAACTTTATTATGTTTCATGTTTTGTTAAGTTCATAATGCCGTATAAACAGCGCTAAGTTACAATTACGATGTCGAATACCTATTTACAGAAAGAATAGTATGAACGCATACGCTTCTTTATGCAACTGAGGAGGAAGTCACTTACAGTTTCAGTTTCAATTTTAACTTTTATTAGTAACATGTCAGATAAAAAAAAGTCATAAATTAATTTTATTAAAGTTATATCCATTTCTTTAAATGAATTTCATTAAAATTAAATAGATATCAGACAAAAACAAACGTTACATCAAGTAAATAGCCATATGTAACTTTTAAACTTTCGCGATTTGAACACATAATTTAATGTATCAACTATATAAACTAGTTTTAGCGTGGTTAAGTCCTGATACATTAAATTATAAATAGCCATAAATTAATTGCATTACAATTATGTACATTTCTATAAATGCATTCCATTAAAATTAAATAAATATCAGACAAAAAAAATGTTATAGTAAGTAAACAGTCATAAATTAATTTCATTAAAATTATATAGATTTCTATAAATGCATTTCATTAAAATTTAATAAATTATCATAATACAAAATAATTAATAGTAGGTACATTAAAAAAGAACACAACAAAAAATGGTCGAAATTAGGTTTCAAATAGACAACTTGATTTTACTTATTTCACTGAACTTGTATAGTGCCTGTTGGACCAACCAGCTTACCTGGTGGTACCTGTCGCTTGTCCGACAGTTCAGTGCCACCAAGAATTCAAATCCATGTGCGGCAATGCACTTCTCTCGTCACTCTGAGATATTAAATTCTCTTTGTGTCATTTCACTGGGAACATTGCTTCGGAACGCTATAATGTTTGCAGCCGCTATTTTACTGCTGAGCGGTTGAATAGCTGGCAATGTTATGGTACTTCCCCAAGCGAACTCTGCAAGAGTATTACCACTTCGAATGAAACAGTTATTATTTAAATGTGAAAAGCGAAGTTAAATTATCTTTACGAAATGCAGGAGTTCCAAAGCTTACCATAATCATACTCTACGATAGCAAACTTGGGGTCCGAATTTCCATACTGATTACTTAAGTATCTACACGACTGAGTAGTGAGTATTGGTCTAGCAAATATATATAAGACCGTACGTTTGTTTACTGTTAACGGGCTCAGAGATCTGTTTTATTTGGTTATCATAGCGAATTACAGCTGGGATGTACGTAATAACTTCCATTCGTATTTGTTCCTCAGTCTACGGGGAAATATCGTGGTTTCTATCTGTTTATATGTATCTATATCAATATATATAAAAGAACAAGCCCTTTTCTAAGAATCAACGCATAGACCAAACTGCTTATGATAGTCCACCCATGGTCAGTGTTTTTCAAAGGCTCGATAAGAGTGTTACGAACGGTCGCGAAGCTTCAGAAATAAAACTAAGTTTACATAGGTATTCTGATTTATGAGGAAGTATTTTGTTTAGCAGTGGACATCTGATGATGATGGTGAATACTGAATACAGGATAGGGGCTTGCAAAATATTTTTACATGCTGGCTAAAGGAGAGTGCTATGCCCGGACTTTCTTTGCGTGATAAAATCCAATACGAGGATTTGCCGAAAAACCAAAGTAAGTTCAGTTCAGGGTTTACACCTGAAAGCTATGACGATGTGTGTGGCACTGAATAGCCACGGGCAAGCGTGACGCTTAAAATTAGGTGAATCACTTGCCCGTCTCGTCTCTAATTTCCTTTAAAAAAACCAAGGAGGCTTACATTAAATTTGCCCACGTCAGATCCATAACACATTTCATCACTGGCGGCACACACAATGCCAGTATGAATTATCTTACTATAATATTATACTCGAACAATAACGTACCGTATGTATGTTTTGTTATTGTATGTTCATTTTGATAAGTACCTAAACAAACATAATGATAATTTTGATCAAATTTCCATTACATCATTTTGAATCACGTCAAAGGTTAAACGTAGTGTGGTAAAACGTATTTGAAGTTCAAACCTACGCTTTTCGTAGCAGGTCTACGAAATATCGTAGCATATATAACATGTACTACGCTTCTTGTAGCATATCTACAAGAAGTTAGCAACGGAATTAATCATTCTAACAACTTTTACTATAGGACCAAAACTGAAGTCGCAAAAGAAAAACAGCTGTATTAAAAATACCGTCAAGGATGATCGACTTTCTCTATTAAAAAAACTATTTACTTTTTTTACGATTTCGGTGTTCCTTAGCGGAAAGCTGAAAGTAATTAATTTTGAATCAGTTGTTGGACAAACACTTGTGAGAAAAATTGTAATTTAAGACAGTTTTGCGATGAAATTGCTACGAAAACAAAAATCTCGTAGCAACTTTGTCACATCTACGAAGGATCGTAGCACACACGTAGACCTGGCTACGAACGTGATTGGCGCGGGGAGATCGATCCCAGAGGGCAATAACCTAGAAACCTAGCATATTAGATACTCAATGACACCTGGATCTCAAAAGTTGAGATTCAATCTCGTGTCGAAAAAAAAAAACGAACTTCGAGATTTCTTATTCTCACGGCTATCTTTCGAGATATTCACGATCGCTAGCGCGCGAGATACATCGAGTGGTCGGTTTCAATCGAGACGAGTGACAGTTGAGATTGGAATCTCGAAATCGACATAAATTTGAAATATCTCCGAATATATGCAGGGTTATAAGGAAAGGGGCTCGCAGTTCTCATGACTCTGAACAACTTTTACTATGGGGCCAACTCTGAAATCGAGGGGAAAAACACTGCTGTTCCATTTTGTCGAGTATCACTGACATTTCTCTATGGAGCAGCTGTATTTTTTTCTCGATTTTTGGTTTTCGATTTGGTCCCGTAGAAAAGTTGTTATTTTTTATTTATTTATGTTACTCGGTGACGAGACGAGCAAGTCGCTCACCTGATGCTAAGCATCACGCTTGGCCATAACAGTTCAGTGCCACCCAGAGTTTTGAACTTCAACAGTTCAAAACTATGCGCGGCAATGCACTGCGACACCATGAGATGTTAGATGTTAAGTCTCCGTATTCCCAGTAATTACGCTGGAAACATTGCCCTTCAATCCGGTACACAGTAATGCTTGCACACTACTGCTTGGCGGTTGAATAACTGGCAAAGGTGTGGTACTTCCCCAGGCGGACTCTGCGAGAGAGCCCTACCACTACTAATGATAAGTACTGTTCATAATGATGGGTACTATGAGCCCTTTTCGGCTTAGCATACCCATTCCTTATAGCCCTGTATATATCTCTGTGATCGGTCAAGACAAAATCGGATGCACAGTTCGTAAATATTCAATGAGTTTTCGTGTTTGCTTTTGAGTGAACTAGTAGACCGTGCCAACTGAGACCTCACGACCCATATAACTTCGAGCACAGAAGACAAAAAAGAATAATAATATCTTCTTTTTTTTTTCTATCTTTCTTTCTTTTATGTGACTTCGAGGACCGGTCTGATCCCCCCACCGTTGGACCGATATTGCTCATATTTAAATTTCATTCGCTATAGACAATTTTTTTTATTTTTATTACAGAACTGATAATATACGCTTAAAAAGTATTAGCGTAGTGTATAAGGCGGCGTTGTCGCTTGATTTTTTTTAAACTTAAAAGTAGTGTATAAGTTGGCCTTATCGCTTGAAGCGACCTCTTCCAGGCAACAGTAGCATGGAGAGTAATATTTATTATTTTATTTATTTATTTATTGAGACATAAAACGGTCAGGCCAATGACACAATCTCACAAATTATAATCAAACAAAACAAAATAATATTAATAGAAATACATTATTTAACCTAACCAGTCAGAGTAAAAGAAAAACATATTAAAAGTATAAAACAAGAAAAAAAAAAATGCAAATGTCCGAAATAACATAAAAAGGGACAGGACAGGGGAGTATATATGTATATGGAAGACACTGACGTCTTTAATCTAGTATATAGTTGCGTAAATTTCGTCGAGGGTGAATGACATTTTTCTATGGCCTTTTTGTTGACGTGTGGGATTTCTTCCCAAGATACCCGGTTCCTATGGGTTGCAGTCCTGCTATGTGGCGTTATACCCACTAAAACCCACCGGGTGGCCTGCCTTGGTGCTTGACGGAGGGCTCTGGGATCTCCAAAGGAACGCGCCGGATTAGATGGAACAGCAGATTTTTTCGTGATTGCATTGATTGGCTGCAGTTAGTTTAGTCCTCCATTCATGATCAAGATTTATTAAAAAAAAAGCAGAGATTGCTATTATTCAAGTTTCAGTGAAAAATAAAATCAGTGGGGGTTCTTATCTGAATAATAAAGTCATTAGATGCAATACGAGGGTTGAACCACGGAGATGGAATACAAATTGAAACCGCAGACTGCACTTTGGTTAGATAACGCAACTCGCGTTATCGCGTTTTTATTGAAATGAACTGCTTGCTTAAGAGTCCACTTCCCTAAGGCAGTTATCTCGATAGTTATTTTCAAAAAAAAAACAATACTTACATTCTTTAGAATAGTAGTAGTAGTAGTAGTATAGTAGTAGTTAGTGTAGAATAGTAGTTTGTCGATGTTTTAAAGCTGTTTTTTTGCTAACATTTCCTACACATTGATTTCCTTGACAAAGAAAAAAGAAAAATCCTTTTCTATCGAGTTTTTTTTCTCTCTCCTTCGTCAAAATAATAACATAAAAATTGCTCTAAAACATTTGTTATTCTAAAAAAACCTGAGTCTTCAATATTTTATACTAAAAAAAGTTGAAAAAGAATGAGATAGAGAGAATCAGGGAAGCCTTAAATTAATTATAAAGATCCGATCGACGGTACGCGAGTTATCATCGGACATACACACAAACCCACAAACATACACACAAACGCCTCGATTTTCGAACACAAAAAAAACACATACAGAAAAACCTTATAAACTAGTGCCACAAGTGGCGGCCTTTTCGCTAAAAGCGACCATTGGAAGGAAATAAATCAATTCTTGATTTGTTTATTGACTTAGCGAAGCATATAATTCCGAGTCTCCTATATATTATTTCCAAGTTTCCCAGTAGAATCTAAAAGCAAACTAGTGCTGGTAAAGACATACACTCATAACTATATCCATGACATCCTAACTATCCTAATCCTAACTAATATTATAATTCAGAGGAATATAGCCGCAGTCGTATCAGGACCAATAAAGATTCGAGGTTTGAAAATGAATACGTTCGTCTCGAGGAAAAAACAGATCGCCTGCGCGATTCAGAACCCCCTACATTACAACTTCAATTTTTTCAATTTTAAAACATCTTTATTTATACATTGAACTAAATACAATAAGTACTAACGCTAGTGTACATTTTTCCTAGCGGTACAATACATTGGAGAATTAAAAAGAATATTGTTTCTCGCAAGCACGCAGGCTAGGTTTTACAACTTAAAACAGGTATTATTATTTTTTTAAATATAAAAGTAATTTTTGGTTTATTATTCGAATGTGTGTTGTTCTCAGTGAACACGTAAACTTTAGAGCGAGCATTACGTTTAAAGAAATTGAATATAATATAATATAACAACTGTCTACCTACATTACAACTGTCAGTCTACACAAAACGTCAAAAAATGCACAAAAATAGATCAACGCCATCTAGCGAACTATAGGAAGTAACTTTGTCTCTCTGTCTGGATATGTGTGTCACGGCTAAACGGCTGAACGGATCTTGATAAATACTTTTTGACCGAGCGAAGCGAAGGTCTCAGAGTTTACTGGGACAAATCGGTATTTGTATGTATGTTTGTGTGTATATTTGTCCGATGATAACTTGCGAACCGTCGATCTGATATTCATGAAATTTTGTAGGCAAGTAGTTCATTTCAATACAATTTTTACTTTCAAATATGAGCTGAATCGGTACAGGGGTTGTGAAGATATAGGGGTCGCGAGGTCTCAGTTCGGCACGGACAACTAGTATTACATAGGTTACTTTTTTATGTCCATGCGAACGAAGTCGCGGGTAACTACTAGTATATATATAAATCTCCCAGTCCCGAGGCACTGCTTCAAGTAATACCTACTCAATACTATTGGAAGCCATCGCAGACCGAATATTGCAACTAGGTAGGTATTACGTTAGGCTGTGCAATGTTCGAGCCACTTCTGGATTAGAACATGGTACAGTGATAATTTTAATACAAACTTCTGCGTTTTGATATATATTTACTAGATTGCCCGTACGGCTTCGCCCGCAAAGGTTATGAGCAAAATTAAATGAAACACTCCATTTCATCCATTTCTATCTCGTTCGCAGTTTTTCAACATTTATTTATAAAAATTATAGTGAAAAAAAAAGATCATATTTTAGAAGCTATTAATTGACATTGCAATTGCATTGTTGTATGTATTTACGATTATTTTTCCGACTATATTATTATATTATATTATTGTATTATATTTATACACTGCAAGCACATTGCAAGCAACTTTGTCGGCCCATATTTCGTAAGCAGTACGTTTGATAAAAAAATGGTATAGGAAACCTTAACATTATTTTTAAAGACCTATTCAATGATATCCCACATGTGCGCAGGCGAACATTTTTTTTTTAACCCTACTTTACATGTACGAGTATGACAACCACCCAATTAATATAAAATTATGTTTTTTTTAATTCTGTCAAAATTGTCACCTTACAAAGACCTATTCAACGACACCCAACATGATGGATGCAGCGAATTTTTTTTTACCCCCCCCCTTTACATGTATGGGAGCTACCCTTATTTTACAAAAAAAAGTTTTATTTTATTTTTTCAAACTGTAGTTCTATACTTAGACTATCGTTGTGCAAAATTTCATGCATGTAAGTTTAAAACTTTAAAAGTTTTAAGGCTTTAAAGGATTCAGACAGACAGCGGACGGACAGACAGACGGACATGACGAACTTATAAGGGTTCCTTGTAGAACTACGGAACCCTAAAAAAGATATTAAATTTCTAATTAACTTCATTAGTTTTTGAACTACGTTTAAGACTCCTTACACTTATAATTTTTTATTTTTTATTTTTTATGCTATTTATAAATACAGAAAATTTACAATAAGTTTTAGTATTGCCTTAAAACTTATATTAGTTAGGATGAATGTTGAAAAAGTGCGAACGAGACAGCTGAGTCAGGGGGGCCCGGCCTTAAATAAAAGCTACATCGTCTCCAGAGCAACATCGATATCAAATCGAGTCATAAATCAACGACACGGAAACTTCTCTCGTGACATATCGCACATCAGCGCCGCGATCGCAAAAACCTGACCGAATAGATGTGCCGTCATTTATCATAATGTATGACTCTTTCGTTACCCGATTCGTGGTTCGATTCTTCGTGATTACTTGAAACGTCGCGGCTGCCTGATGAATCTATCGTCATACCTATCGATACGAGAGACGCAGATAAGTTTGGTACTAACCACACACCACCGTCAAAAGTTGGCTCATCAAAAGTTCAAGTATCCTTGTATTAAATAGAATGCAATTTTGTACGTGAAACTAGTAGTTCGCGACGAGCTGAGACCTCGCAATCCCTATATCTTCACAACCCCTGAGCCGATACAGCTCATATTCGAACTTAAAAATTGTATTGAAATGAACTACTTACCTACAAAATTTCATTAAGATCGGATCAACGGTTCGCAAGTTATCATCCGACAAATATACACACAAACATACAAACACAGGTACATACAAATGCCGATTTGTCCCAGTAAACTCTGAGACCTTCGCTTCGATCGGTCAATAATTTACTAGTGGTTAGTACAAAGTAATGTCATAGCATAGTGGATAGTACAAACGAGGGTATACTATGGTCTTTATTTTAAAATTATAAAAAAAATAAAAAAAATTAAGAGAAAATTCCAATAAATATTACAAAAGCAAGACCCACGCGCGTACGTGTTTTTAAAAAAAATAAAATGTTCGGAAAAATCAAGTGGTATCATTTTGCGGACTTGGCGATTTTTTTTTTTCTTTTGGCATTATTACAGATCTACAAATATTACTCAAAATTTAAAAAAATAAACAGCGCGTTAACAATAGATTTTCCTAACCGACAACCCGTTTAGATGGTTTGTGTGGTCCGCTAGTAACAAAAGTCGTTTTTCTGTCCGCTCAGCGCGTTAAAAATTAATTATAATAGACTTTTTCTGCCCTCTTATTTATACGACAGTAAATAACGTACATTCCGCCTCATTTAAAAAAAGTAATGAAGTACTTTCCGAGCGTGTAGTATAAATGTACGTGCAAGCGTAGAGCACAAAATTCTCCAAATTCGGAGCCAAAAAAGAAGTGAAAAAACCTTCATTTTGTACTTCAATAGCTCAGAAGTCCCAAATTTTCCAGAAATCATAAACCCAAAAAGTCAAGTCACTATGTAATATACGTAGAAGCACATAAATATGCTTGGGTGGTTGGGATAAGCACGTAAATGGACTAAAAAGCTTACCTTATATATATTGAATATCTCAAAAGATATTTTTTATTATTAAGTTTCTAAACATTCGAGAATTCAAAGAAGCTGGAAAGGCTCTTGTATAGTGCTGGAACAATACACCGTACGAGTGACGTAAGTTCGAATAAGGTTTTTTTTTAATCTGTAAAAAAAAGTGTGAAGTATTTTTATTGGGTTTGGATTATTCTAGTTATAGACAAAAAGTTTCTATGTCAGAGTTCTAAACCAATCAAGTTCAGTAACATCCATAATACCTACTTACAATGTCTAAAGGAAGAGATATAATTTATAGGTCACAAAATAAATCATGATCTGTGGCAGTTGAAGGCTCGAAGTAATATAAGCTATATATTTATTTTTGTTTCCTTTGTTGTAAGTTTGTGTGTATACCCCAGAGCAATCACGCTCACTAAAAAGCTTCTTCTTGCGGCGGCGTCGTGTGGCGGGTCGCCCTCTTCCCTTCAATATGGATGAGGAGAGCGATGGCTGGCACATGCGTCAACTCGTGACCGGGTGCTGCTTGCGGGAGCTGGACTGCTCGGAGTATATACGCAAATCTATAATAGCACTTAGCTCTTTATTAGCATATTCGTTGGTATATTCCTTTTGTAAAGTCTTTAGTATTTATATTCCGTTTTAGTTGATAAAATATTTGTAAAACTTGATAAATGGCACGGACCCCGGAGTCCGTGGAGCAATATTATAAATAAAAAAAAATAAAAAGAAAAGTAATATAAGCTCAGTCTGACTTGAAAATTAGATTTCTTAGTTAGCCGCATTAAAGGTTTATCCGACTTGTTTGTTTGTAGATTTCATAAAATAATATTGACCACGTTTTGCTTATATGTAGTACCTTTATTTATTCCTTGTACACAGTTATACAATAAAGCTGCAAACATACTATCGGACGCGTCCGTCAGACGCGATTTACGGACGCGATCTAGATAACATATTCATACCATACTGTGCATACTGTCGGTCATAATTCGCGGATGTGTCCTTGGGCCGACCTTGAGCGCTCGGACGTCCGATCGCGATGATCTGGCGCGCCGGATGTTTTTCTCAGCAAAAAATGTCAGCGGGTCGTAGTATGTGTGTTAGTATGCACGTGCCCCTTAGTTAACATTTTTCTATGGAGCCTGCGCAATGGTTGGGGAAACCATCGAATGTCGAAAAACTCTCCATCACTCTCAATACTTAACATGTTTCAGCATATAGAGGCCACCGCCGATAAATCAAAAAACTCTTCATCACTCTAGCTACTCATGTTTACTATTTGAGAAGTGGTGATGGAATGACTGAGAACAATAACCTGGGAGCTCTGAGAAGATATTCCGATAGCTGTGCACACTATTCGTCCGATAGTATGTTAGCAGCTTAAACATTTTCATTTCTAATTCTTTGTGTTCCTCACGAAATTTTTCGTCGCCAGTAGCTGAAGATCATTGTCGGGATTGGAACCCACGCCACGCACTGCGGCGTCCGATCCGAACGTGCTAACCACTGAGCTATCGTCATATACATTTCTGGTAGATAAATAATGTATAGAAACTTGGCGGTGTTTTGATCCTTAAGTTTAGTATGTCTATAAATCTAGTCTAATCTAAACTATGAAGCAATTACACATAATGTCTAAAGCGGAATAACTGTACTCCTCGCACACTAGTAAATATGTTTGTCATTGTATTAAACCAAGTTTAAGGCCAGCGGTATGTACTTTGAACTTAGCCTATAAACTTAGTGGACGATTTTAGGGCCTTATACGACAGAAGACAACTCAAACTTTCTGAGGTTGAAATAAGATACATAGTAATTTGAAATAAGATTCATTTATGAAAGCAGTACTAAAAGTACGGAAATTTTTCTTTACGATGATAAAACAGGTGAAAGAAATAGTGAACACCTCAAGCCTTATAAGTAAAAATCCGGAGAACTTGATTAATTAAATTATAGAGTGATAAAGGGATTACAGAACTGCTAGAATATTTAGGCCACAGTGCAGTGCCTCGACATACTTTGTTATTTTTACAGCAAAGCAAGTCTCTCGCTCTCGAAAGTTTGGGTATAAAGTTATAGCGACGCCGCGTGGCCCCTACCAGGAAACGTAGTAAGTTAAGGTCAGTTACCCACAGGATGCCCGCTGAGCGAACTGACGCGTTTGTGGCCAGCAGGCCCAGCACGCGCACCGCGACAAAATCTTCTCTACTCTTTATGGCGTGAAAAATGAGACAAATGTGTACATTATCGTAGCCGTGTCCTATTTTTTCACGACAAAAGATTTTGTCGCGATGCGCATGCTACGCCTGCTGGCGTTGTTTTCAACAACCCTACCAAGCGCGACAGTGACAGATCCCGAAGCGGGCAGAGGACAAGAAGCTTTCACGCCCCGAAGTACGGTAGATACAAGCCTGCACACGTGCTCAGACGCGCCTTGTAGGTAAGTATGATATTTAGGTGTGCTTCAATTACCTTTATTGCGATGTTGTGCGTGTAATAATGTAACTGTAATTCCCAGATAAATACAACAAGCTATTCCGGAGTGAGCTCTCTGGTAGTTGCACTATTCTGTGTTCAAGGTCGCTCTGCTATCGTTATCTAGGCGAGAAGATTAACGATCTTCTTGGTTATAAAGCTCAAACAAAAAGTCGAAGTTCTGACTGGGCCGATCAATCTTTTTTTATACTTCGATATTGGACTCGTGCCAACATCGGATACAAAAAAACCTTCATTACGAGGGGATGTATCATTGTGAATTAGCCTTATACGACTTTACGAGTCTTGTAATAGGGTTGGCAATTGTACAGGTAGTCTGAAGTGCCTGAAATCTTCAGGAAAATCAGAAATAAATTATACATATGCCATAGAGATAGGTAAATAGGTGGGGATCCGAACTTTTGTCTTCTCTAGCTTAGATGGTAGCACGTTTGCTTTATGAGCAGGGTGTCCTGGTTCGATTACCGGTTGGTCAGATACTTGAATGACTTGAATGATAAATTTGAATAGCTGCTCTGGGTCTGATTGTTAGTTGTCCTTGTCTTAGTGTGTGTGAGTGTGTCACGTCTTTTTACCCACTTTCAAGATCATTCACACGTCACATCGTAGCGTGTCTAATACGTGTGAGATTTGTATGTGTGGCTCTCAGAATGACGTGACGCGTGACGTCCGTATGCCTTCAAGAGTGTCATACGACTGGGCTTACAATGGTGCGACATATACTTATTCGCACCATTGATTCGGTATCATTCGAAATGTTTATTTGCCCTGTCCTTACAAAGTCTACGACATACATGTAAATACGCAATTTATTTAATATTTGTGTTGGTTATTATTCATTACTTCAGCACACAGATCACACTAGATACCGCATTACGAGATTCGTTGTTCCTACAAAAAGTCACCAAAGTTTGAGGAAGGCACGGGTCGCGGGGAGAGACCAAGCGTTGTCATTGGCTATCTCAAGGTTACGCCTACTTGCGCCTAACAATCAACCAATCAGAGTAATTTCTTATAAGTGTATTTAGACTGATGCGTGGTGCGCTTCGAGCATCCTGAATGCAGAATCTAGGGTGTGATCTGTGCTTCAGCATTAACTATGTGACTAAAGAGATGTTTACACACCTTTCAATCAGCCGATTACTTTTTCAACCTGTTCACTTTTTGACCTTTTTGCAACATCTATTTTGTCCCACAATCACACATTTTTTCACGTGAAAACGTTTGCAATCGTGGTTTCAATATAAAAGCAAATGTAACGAGTCGGGTCCCATATTGGCACTGATTCAATTGTTTCCCTCGGCTTTTAAACTCGTAGCTGGCTTATTTTAACTTTTTGACCCGTACAGGGTTGGCGGAATATTCAAAGCCGGCATAAACCATACCTAAGCCCGGTATTCGGCAAGTGATACTTCAGTTTATTGTTATACTACCTTCTCATTTCTTATTTTATTCGGAATAAACTGTTCAATTGCCGCTCTCATAATTTGACTTTTGTCAACAGCGGCTTTAAGCGGCTGTGTCTACGTAATCAACTAAGCAATCAAGCAAACTCCCTAGCAATCAACCAATGAGAGTAATTTGACTTTGAATGAGTGTATTTTGACGGTTGCGTAGTATGCTTCGACCGTCCTAAGTGCGTAATCTACATTATAATATGTAGTGTAGGTATATCGAAATGCTGAAGTGTTTGTATGGACGCCACCATGTCAATCCGATTAAACTAGTAGTTCGCGGCGAACTGAGACCTCGCGATACCTATATCTTCACAACCCCTGGACCGATTCAGCTCATATTCGAACTTAAATAATGTATTGAAATGAACAACTTGCCTACAAAATTTCATGAAGATCGGATCAACGGTTCGCAAGTTATCATCGGACAAATATACGCACAAACATACAAACATACATACAAATGCCGATTTGTCCCAGTAAACTCTTGAGACCTTCGCTTCGCTCGGTCAATGAAATTAAATGAAATTAAATATTTATTGGTAGCAAAGCTACAAGTCGGTCAGGATTAATAAGGTACAATTAATAGAGGCAAATCCTTATAAAACAATAGATTAATATTAAATTAAACAAAATTAATAGTGAATTAAAATTAATTTAATTTAATTTTCATACAATCATAAAATGGATGGTCTAACAACCAGAATTTTAGTTTAGACTTAAATAACTCAGTGGAAGTTGCGCCCAATATTTCGTCGGGCAATTTATTGTAAATAGAGGGCCCGCCCACGTATAAGGACATCTTTCTGGACCTAACTAATGTGCGTGTCTTGGTAACAAGTTTTTGATTACAGGACGAGATCAAGAAACCAATCCAATTGCAGAAGGGCATGAGACAGGGAGAAGTTATTTCTACGAAACTGTTCACGAACGCATTGAATAACGTTTTCAAGCACTTGGACCGGAACGGATTCGGCATAAGCTTGCCATTGGTCAACATGGCAGAGACGACATTTTCAAGGTCGTGGGTAACCGGTGGATGCAAGTTGCAAATTCAGTGTGGCGGTCTAAGGAGGAGGCCTTTGTTCGGTAGTGGAGATCTTCAGGCTGTCGATGATGATGATGAATATATACTATGTGCAATTATTATGATTTTTCATGACACTTGCAATGAATTGACGAAGAGACCTTTAGTACGAATAAGCCTTTTAAAACAGCTTAATTACGATAAGCGGTTTGTGGCATTGCTTAATGAGCCGACATCATTCTTCGGAACGGTTCCATTCAGACGTAAATCAACTTTATCCAGCGCTTCATTTAAATACATCGCGGTCATTTGTTCGAGCGAAGTGGCCATTATAACTTTGGTTGGGAAAATCGCATTGTGGTTTTACTGTATTTTTCCGTACTTCACGAATATTTAAAACAACCTTTAATAGGTTTTACTGACATACGTCATTCATTTCGATTTATTTCAAATTTCGAACATAAAAATTGTATTGAAACACATACCAATAAGATCAGATCAACTGTTTGCAAGTTATCGTCAAAAAAATTCGCTCCGCTCTGTCAATAAAACCTAGGTAGTTATAATTTTGTATATAATTGCTTTTCGTGTAAAATATACGGAAAAAAACTAGTAGTGATAACATCAGGCGAGCGACTTTCTCGTCTCTCTGGTTCATAAAAAAAAGAGATTTATCGTTATTATAATAGGTATGATAAAAATGATTGCCATAATATTAAACTGCTTCCTGATATTTTCAAAACGCATGAAACATGCACGAGGCCCAGACTCCTCCAAAGCGGAGAGGAGACGAGAGGTATGTTAGAAACAACCTATAGGATTTCGTTATTTACATGTCTCTCCGCTCAGCTTCAGTGGATACAGTTTAGCAGAGAAGACAGGAGATGTATCATATTAGGAGCGCGAATAATACAGAGATGCAAGCTGTGCCTCGCAGCTGGCATCAGCGCGCAGCAGAGGCGAGAGATGTGAGCGCCGAGCGTCTCCGCTACTCCCTCCGCGTATCATAACTCTCCCGCCGCGTACGCGCCACTCAACTCTTGCTAGTACAGCGCCGCAAGCAATTTAGCTTCGCTTTAGCCAGAACGCATCTCCGCACAGCTTCAGTGGAAACACCTTAGCTGTTAAGAATAGAGTATACCGCCGTCTTGTCCATACAAAAAGCGTAGTCTGATACTCACCCCTAAATGTTATCCAATTTTGATATTTTTTTTATATGTTATTTACACCGTGAAAAACTATGCTTGTATGCTTTTTACTATGAAAACTGACGGGTTTTTGATACATTTTGTTTTAATAAAACGGGAATACTCACGTTAAATTGAGTCGGATATTCCGACTATAGTTTCGATCTCATTCGCTTGTATTTTTATATTTTTTTTATTTCGCCATATTGTTATAGACACTTAAGTGACATTTTTTTGCGTCGAAAATACGACGTAGAAAAGTAGTTGTTATTAGAATACCTTAAACAATTTTTGAAGAATTAAACAAGTTAGATAATTTACAAACTCTCCCTATTGAGAAACAGAGCGACAGCTATACAGTTTCAGATACCGAATGCGCCAAAAATCGCGGGAGGACTATCCTCTTATGCACCTCCTCTCGTCTCCGCTTCGCGCACCCCTCACATCTCCGCTTCGGTGGAGTCTGGGCGTAAAACATAATTTTTTATCTCCACACACAGCCCCATGGGGTTTTTAAGATAAAAAGGAAGGTTCATTCTACATTCACCCTTTTGCCTTTCTTTGCATTTTTAGATTTATTTATTTATATATTGAGATACGCCATCAGTGAACATATTTTACATTCTTATAATATATTTCGACTGCCCCGGTGGCTCAGTTGGTAGTGAACCTACGTTCTGTGCTTGGGGGCGTGGGTTCGATTCCCATCTAGGACAAACATTTATGTGATGAATATTTGTGTTTGTTCTATGTCTGGGTGTTAATATCTATAAAAGTATGTATTTAAAAATATCTATGTACGTATATCAGTCTCTGACAGCCATATTACAAGCTTTGCTTAGTTTGGGGTCAGATGACCGTGTGTGCAATAATGTCCCAGATATTTATTTATTTATTTCTACGTGGAACTGATAAGATCACCCTTTATAGGCGTATACAACATTCGCCATAAATAGCCATAATAGACAGGGAAATAAAATAATGTAAACTATAATATAATCGGAATGTTAGTTAGAACATATAACATTTTTTTTTTTTTTTTTTTTTTTATGTTACTCGACGTGGCGAGCAAGTCGCTCAGCTGATGTTAAGCATCACGCTTGCCCATAACAGTTCAGTACCACCCAGAATTTTGAACTTCAACAGCTCAAAACAATGCACGGCAATGCACTGCGCTCGTCACCCTGAGATGTCAGATGTTTAATCTCTGTATGCCCAGTAATTACGCTGGTAACATTGCCCTTCAATCCGGAACACAGTAATGCTTGCACACTACTGCTTGGCGGTTGAATAACTGGCAAAGGTGTGGTACTTCCCCAGGCGGACTCTGCAAGAGAGCCCTACCACTACAAGATAAAAAAAAAACATAAAACATATATTTCATCATATATCATATATTTCTATGATAAAACAAAAATATAACATCATAATCAAAACATTATTTATCTCTGGTTACTTTACTAGTTAGTTTTTGAAAACAGTTAAAGAATCGTTAAATACATCAAGAAACGGTTAAATTTTAAATATTGACGTGGTTTTCACACATTTTCATATTAACGGACATATTTTACGCTTTTCGCTCTCTACCGCGGTTTTTTTTTTTTTAAATAAAATTACACAGGAGCAGGTCACTTGGCTAATCGCTAAGACCTGGACAAGATTATCACAAAACAGGAAAGATTAGCGAAAGATGGAGGAGGCCAAAGCTCTGCAGTGGACTGAATTAGCTGCCGATGATGAATAAAAATTTTTTTTTTTTTTTTTTTATCCTGCTTTGTCAAAATAAAATAAAACTAGTAGTTCTCGCCGAACTGAGACCCCTATATCTTTACAACCCCTGGACCGACTAAGCTCATATTCGAACTTAAAAATTGTATTGAAATGAACTACTTGCCTACAAAATTTCATGAAGATCGGATCAACGGTTCGCAAGTTATCGTCGGACAAATATACACACAAACATACATACAAATGCCGATTTGTCCCAGTAAACTCTGAGACCTTCGCTTCGCTCGGTCAAATAACTATATTATATTGGCAATGTGATTCTAAGGTAACTTTTTTTTAAATTTTTGCTTGTGTGTATCATCAGAAAAGTGGAGAATTAGAGAAAAAAAAAAGCTCTGACAAGGAGCGCGGCCTTAAATCTTTTTCTCTCCAGATACCTTTATGAATCTACCCAGCAATATCGTTGTAAATAGAACGCTCCCGGGCTGTTTATATAGACGTAAAGCTTGTCGATAACGCCTCTCGGGACGGAGATATAGATTCGTGGACGAATAACTACGCGGTTTGAATAGCAACCACAGATTACCTTTCCAGATCCACTACTCGGGACGGTCGAAGCACACCATGCATCAGTCAAAATACATCTATAAAACTTCATTCTCTTGGTTTATTGCAGGCGTGAGTAGTATCCTTGAAATACATAATGGAAAGGCTTGTTCTCAGGCTTCGCGACTTCGTTTTCCTGGGAAGAAAAAAAAA
Source organism: Apocheima hispidaria (assembly GCA_947579745.1). Taxonomy (NCBI): domain Eukaryota; kingdom Metazoa; phylum Arthropoda; class Insecta; order Lepidoptera; family Geometridae; genus Apocheima; species Apocheima hispidaria. Next base: position 10,325,594 of record OX388166.1, on the reverse strand, counting down.
ACGTAATGCAGTGTAACTATAGAGAGTAAAGTAATCTTGAGATAGCCAACGGGATGGGATAAGATGGGGAATAGAGGAACGGGATTGAGTGCTTATTCTGAGGTTCCTGTACTCGCGTTGTCCTCCTTTTTTCGGCCTTTTAGACTTAGAAGTCTGCGACAGCGCCACCATATCCTTAAAAAACTAGGTATAGCTTGGATATTATAGCACATCAATCACGGTTTAATAAGTCAACTAGGCAAACGAGTGGAGTTGGAATAATTTAGGGCCTGGATTTCAAGCCAGCTCGGAGTGATGATCGGATAATATATTATGAATTACCCCCACATTGGACTCACTCACTTCAAGCTCAGCAAGTTTACCTCTTTCGTGTGTTTCTGTAAGACCTCGTAATGCGGTATTTATCTATAGAGAGTAAGTAATCTTATCTTGAGAAAAGCTTGGTCTCTAACTCCGCAACTCGCGTTTTCTTTTATGCATGGTTCTCGGAACATGGATCTCGTAATAAGGTATCTGTAGCCAGTAATCTGTGATGGCTACCTAAGTAAATATGACGTAGGTAATATAGATATTTAGATCATGGATTTAATATTCGAATAATAGCCATGTAGGTTTATTTGCTAGATCTATAAATCGCTTAGAAATCAAGTATTGGCAATTTTTCGTACGGTGAGTTGTTCTCACTTTTAAAGAAGTTTATTAAAATAACAAAAAAAAAAACCGACTACAAAATGTAGCCTATGTCACTTCGGAGGTAAAGAGGAATCCAACGACACCTCACTCGTTAAAAGCGGTCAAGCCGTTTAGAAACTTAGTTAAAATACGTAAAAAAAAAACATACACCCCAAAACATTACCCTCTTTTTGAAGTACGGTAAAAATACTTATAGCGCATTTGATTATAAGGCTCATTATTGTAACATTAACATTAGCAGAGCAAAATATGATGGTAACGCAATATGGTTGATGATCCTCAGTTGGTAGCGCGCTTGCCTGAAGAGCGCATGAGCAGAAGATGCTGGGTTGGATTCCCTGCCGGGGAGATGTACGAATGATGAATTTAAGTATCTGCTCAGGGCCTGGGTGTTGGTTATCCGTGTCTCTGTTTGTGTTCCGTTCTTTCCCCGGCATACAGATTTTTAGTAGGAAGCTATGATTGTCAAGATTGCTATGATTATTAATTTATGGGTCATGTGAGAGGTCGACCCATACAACCATTTCGGCCGCTCGTTCGTTATATCTTTTAATTTGAAAATTTGTATTTGAATTTCCGTCAGCTTTTTTTAGAAATTCACACTTCTACAACTACAAACAAAGAACAAGGGGAGGGGGAGAGGGGGGGACAACCCCTCCCCTTTTAAAATGACACGAGTCAAATTATTCGAAAATAAAATCAAACAGATCTCTGCATGAACTTTGTTTCAATCCGTATCCTCATTTCAAATCACGAAACACCGAGTCCACCTGACACCAAGCGACTGAACTCAATCCAACTTTTATATTGAATTTTTAATAACTAACTTGAGGCACACTCGACGATGTGATTTCGAGAAATACCGTTGAATGTTTAAAAAGGTGAAACTGCCGTGGCATCTGGCCCAGGTGCTGGAAGTTTCGCAGCCTTTGAAGTTATTGGCAATTGCTTCTTGAAACAGACTGTTTTTGATTCGATCAATGATGCGTCCGCAGTTAGTCCCTTGAGTGGAAGCCCGGCCACCTTTTTTTTTTATAAGTGACTACGTTGTTGGCCAATATTGACCACTACAACCTTAGCGAACTTTGGCGAACGCGTATGGCGTTGAGGCCTAAAATTATTATTAAGCGCGAGAGCAAGGGTACCGTTGCGGTACGAACCTCGGCTTGGGCCGCCACCCGAGAGGGGGAAATCAGACTTGTACTGGCACCCCAGAGGGGTTGTGCCCTAGGACCCTAGCGTTTTGTTTATTATCTGTATGATTATTTGGAGAGAATCTAACCGATCTTCTGAGAGATCCTGCGACTGTTCTACCACGACGGCGAGGTCGATGTATGTGCCTTTGGTAACCGGTGCCTGTACCAAATACTGAAAACTTTCTATTGATGGGAGCTGTCGGATCGTCCCCGGCCACCTCGTGCTGTGCGTTGTTTTTTAATAAGTGACGAGCGTCCACGAGATGACTGATCGCCAAACATCGAAATATGGACGATTATGTTTACCACTTAGCAAAAAACAGGAAAATGGCAACTGCGACTCTATGAGCTAACAACGACATCCTACTGCCTTATCTTCAGTTATTGTCCGAGTGAAGCGAAGGTCTCAGAGTTTACTGGGACAAATCGGTATTTGTGTGTATGTTTGTCCGATGATAACTGGCGAACCGTTCATCCGATCTTCATGAAATTTTGTAGGCAAGTAGTTCATTTCAATACAAAGTTTAAGTTCGAATATGAGCTGAATCGGTTGAGGTGTTGTGAAGATATAGGGGTCGCGAAGTCTCAGTTCAACGCGAACTACTAGTTTAGTATCTTAGCTCGCGACCAAAACGCTCGCCTGATTTTCAGGCAGAAAGTTAGCCTAGCTGTCCAGCGGGGTAATGCGGCTAGCATTTTGGGCACTTTGCGTTAAATTAGAGATCGTTTAAACTATCTTTATGGAACAAAGGCGTATAACTTTTAGGTTAGAGTTGATACAGACAGTATACGAGAGTTCTTATTTTATGTTTAAGACATAATAAATAAATTGTCATTTTATTTATTCCTAGCATGTCCGCACGGCTTCGCTCGCAAAAGCCAGTAAACAAAACCCATTTCACCTCTATAGGGGTAGATTTTTCGAAAATCCTGAAACATGCCTTTCTTAATTTTTTATGTTTAGTACAAAAACCGAGTTTCATTGCCTAAGTATGAATTTTTTTTTTCATTCATACTTTGGGGCTCTCTAGGAGAGGAATATTGAATTTTATTGTTCATCTAGACCATTTGAGGAATATTGTGTTCTCATTTCAAGTCTCATCATAAGCGGTTTAGTCAGTGCGTTGATTCCTAGAATAAGATAATTATAAGAGAATAATTATATTTATAAATGAACACATACTACTAGTACTGATATTGGTACGCACTACGTTTATTTTATTCTTTAAGAACTGGGTCCATATACCGTGACTGCGAACCTTATCGCCGTGCGATAAGGTTCACGCGCACCGTCGACGACTGAACCTAACAAACATCGCAATAAGATGTGTGCTAAAATATAACAAAGCATTGAAGTTACTCGTATCACCGGAACCCATACAGCTAACGGATAAATTGCAACGCAATAAATTGCTTACAAATGTTTGGATAACAACTCATAAACGTACCTCATAAAACATTGGCTAAGTAAATGTAGGGTATGTTTCATTGGTTTCTTTTGCACGCCCTGTTCTATCTAACCCCCTTAAGAATAGAGTATACCGCCATCTCGTCCGTACAAAAAGCGTAGTCTGATACCCCTAAACGTTACGTAAGCATGTAAGTATGTACTATCTAGATAGAAAGATGTAAGTGTGCTTGTTCCCGTTCAACGGCTGAACGGGAACAAGCGGAACACGGAACGGAACGGAACGGAACGAGAACAAGGAACGGGAACGGGCTTATAACAGCTGAACGGATTTGAATGAAATTTGGATTGGAGGTAGCTTACACCCTGGATTCACAGATAGGCTTCTTTAACGCCGCGGGTGAAAACGCGGGGCGCAGCTAGTATCTATATAAAAATAAAAACATCACACTAATAATATTATAAGTGCGAAAGTTTGTAAGTTTGTTTTGTTCCCGTTCAACTCTGTAACGGCTGAACGGATTTGAATGAAATTTGGATTGGAGGTGGCTTATACCCTACATTAACACATAGGGTTATCCCGGAATAATATTCGGTTTCTGCAGAATAGCGGGTGAAACCGCGGGGCGCAGCTAGTATTTATATAAATAAACAATCTAAAAATTAGTTCACCGTTAGGCCTCGACTCTTCTCTTCTTGCACAGACTCAATAAGCTCGATTAACTGTTTGCATTCCGTTCCGCATCAAACACATCGCAAACGGCAGCACTAGTCTATTTCCAACATGATAATTGGTATGCCGCTTCACACGCCAAACGTAAATAGTGATACAGTGCGAGCGACCAACATCTAGCATAGTTAAACTGGGGAGCCACAATCGAATTTTCTACACGAATTGGAAAGACTCCAATGGTAAATTTCAGTTCCCTCATTCGACAAACTCGACAGACGTTGGTGGTTCTGTACTTTGATAGTCCCAAATATTAGCTCAGCAGAAATGTGTACGTTCCCTAGGGAGGTCGCGTAATATCGAATATGTGACATGAGATGATGTGGGTCGTGTCAGTGTTGTACCTGCTGTGATTGTCTGTTATTCGAAAGTTAATAAATAATGACAGCTGATTAATTTATTTATCAGGTTTTCCCAGCGGCTTCACCCGCGATGTGAACGGAAATAGCACTCAGAGATAGTATGTATACATATGCTTTACCAGTGAAATAATTTTTAGAATCGTTTCAGTAAAATCATAGATTACCCTCTACAAATAAATTGCAACGTATACCTTTTTATATTATTAGCATAGAGTAATTATACTAAGAGTGCTAATGAAAGGGGACAGTATGAATATAGAAAACTTTTTGTATCGAAAAAAGGCGCAAAAACTCGCTCGAAAATTGCAAGAAGAGAAACAAACATTTAGAATAGATTTCATATCAGGTATTCGTTTCTAAATAAATACAATAGAAAAACAATTTTACAAGGATTACAACTGTTTTAGATTCATTGCTAGTATTTTTCTTGGAATCCGTTGGTAGAAAACAAAATTGAGATAAAGGCTTTGCTAAAGCTCCTACGTCCGTAAATCCTCAGAGGCGTACGCTCGCCCGACGTGTGGTCACAAACTGAGTCAGTGGGATACAAATTGTGAGGCAGGAGCCTGTGAGGCTGTGAGGCTGTGAACTTTACTGTACTTCCGTAGTACCTGCTGTCGTTAACAAAATAAATAGATACAGAGGACCTGCTCCGGGTGACCTTGATTTTAATTACCTACGTGCAACCGGTAGTGATGAGACTGGCACCTACTGGCTCTACTGGCAGTATCTGACTTCTATGAAAAGTTTAGATTTAATAGTCTAATCTTTTAAACAACTTTTTTCGAAATAGAAATTTGAAAAAAATACTATTAGTACTCACGGGATATTTGCCACGATTTTTATTTTTGTTGAGTTCCCGATATTTCGGCACACCCGCACCGAACATGGCGCATGCAACTGTGCCGAAATAAAATTGTAAAAAATATTTTATTTTCTTTCCTTTTACACGACTAACATAGGTTACATTTTGCAGTCGGCTATTTTGTTTTCTTTTAACAAAGTTACTTGACTGTTGTATTTAATCAACAAAATACACAAAAAATCTGATAAAATCGTTCCATAATTATAGGCTTTGGTGAAAGTTGCTTGTACTGAGGATGGGTTCAAAATTGATAAATCTACTTGAAATAATCGAAGTATATTTTAAATAACGCGCCATCGAAAATTGTGGATCATATGTTTGAGCTAATCAAATTTCAAATGTCTTTTCTTTTATTTAATAAATCAATATCTTTTAGCGCCATCTAGTAACAAACCTTCTGACCATAAGATGGTCAAAAATCTAACTCTAGTTTTAGCTTGAACAATCGTTTATTTTGTGGTTCACTTATTATAAATGTAGTTTTTTTTAGAATTTGTATTAATAGCCTGTTTAACGTTTACTTAAGTGTATATATTATTATATTATACTTATTTATAGTAGTGTGTCTACCTATATCTATATATACCTGTGACATGATCTGTGACCAGCTACATTATATTGCTGCGCTCTTTTATACAGGGTATATGTCATTATGTAAGCTTTTAGAAGAAGAATATGTACATATATGCAATAAAAAAAGAATAATGTTTCCAGCGTAATTACTGGGCATACAGAGATTTAACATCTAACATCTCAGGATGTCGAGCGCAGTGCATTGCCGCGCATAGTTTAGAACTGTTGAAGTTCAAAATTCTGGGTGGCACTGAACTGTTATGGGCAAGCGTGACGCTTAACATCAGGTGAGCGACTTTCTCGTCTTGTCACCGAGTAACATAAAAAAAAGAAAAAAAAATAAAATGATTATCTTCACACAAAACATTTTATCCATGTATTGGTGCCCGCACTCGCGATTGGCGTTCGACCAACTTTTTGTGGTTCCACGCTCGGTGTCATCGTGAAACGTGGATTTTTGACGAGTTTTTGTATTTTGAGTTTTGATCTTAAATTGTTGGAGCCGAGATCAAACGACAGTACGTTTTTATGGTTCCGTAGTTAGAATTTCCTGAGGCTGAATTCTGTTCTGATTACTTATCTATGGAACTAAAAATATACTTACCTACAATAAGTTTTCGGTTTGGAGTACAGGGCAGCGAAACGAGCAACGAGCTTCCTGATGGAGAGGACCAAATGCCCAAAGCAGTATGCTAATGCTATCCAGAATTCAACATATCGAAATGTACAATCCCTTCTTTATAATGTGACAAGCTAGGCATTTGACCACACACGCTTTAAAGTAAATTACGGATGGGAACTGGCTGAACTGAACTGAACGCTCGTTATACTGAAAAAAAAAACAACCAATAGAGTATTACGTTTTAAGTCTATAATTATACCCTTTAATTTCCCACGAACCATTTTTTCCATTTTTTTAAGCAACTGAACGAGACGAGCAAGTCGCTCGGCTGATAGCAAACATCACGAATAGCTATAACAGTTTAGTGCCACCATTTTGAGCTTCAACAGTTCGATACTTTGCGCGGCAATGCAATGCGCTCGTCACCCTAAGATAAATAATAATTAGAACTCTTTATGGAGGCATCCTTTCAACTGGTCGTGGAAAAGTCACCTGCTACTGGTTTACCGTATGTTCAAAATTGTATCTCATTTTTTGAAGGTAAGGTCTGACGTGACGGGACCCGGCGAAAACGTAGCGGGACAATTTTGAACCTACGGTAAATGGGGAACAGTTAAGTTTTCCACGACCCGATATACGCGCGCCTATGCCTGGACTTTTCAGGTGAGAAACGGTGAGCGTTCTTCGATTCCCAACCCGTCTGCCAACCGTGGGAATTAATTAATAGGCATATATAAGTAGACGACTTATTATAAATAGTAGTTCGCGCCGAACTGAGACCTCGCGACACCTATATCTTCACAACCCCTGAACCGATTCAGCTCATATTCAAACTTAAAAATTGCATTTAAATTAACTACTTGCCTACAAAATTTCATGAAGATCGGAGCAACGGTTCGCAAGTTATCATCGGACAAATATACACACAAACATACATACAAAAGCCGATTTGTCCCAGTAAACTCTGAGACCTTCGCTTCGCTCGGTCAATGATACAAAATACATTTTGTTTAAGTACCCTTTAAACATAGGGTAAAGGTAGAGCAACGCGGTAATCAAAGTACAAGCTGTCACGGATCGGAACCGACGCTAAGTTTTGATTTATTAGCCGCAAGTAGGCAGATGGTCTCGCGAGGTATCCCGGAGAGAGTAACTTACAACTTAGGAAACTTGGCGGGTTTGAAAACAGTTGGAACTTGGAATTAAATGACTAGGAAACTAATAACTTAGCAGAAACGCTGGACTAGCGCCTGCTTGATTGTTTTCTAATGTTCCTTTATGAAAAACTAGTCTTTGTTAACTTGAGCGACTTCGTCCGCCTTTGTGATATAAAGTAACTCTTTATCGAATTTTATCAAGATCCGTTCAGTCGTTAAGCCGTGATAACGCGACAAACATCTAGACAGAGAGAAAGTTACTTCCTAGCTCGATAGATTATCATTTTTTGTGCATTTTTTGACGTTTTGTATGGACTGACAGCTGCAATGTAGGAAGTTCAGAATCGCGCAAGCGAAGTTTTTTCCTCGAGACGAATGTATTCATATTTACCTCAAAGCGTTATTGGTCCTGATATGACTGCGGCTATATTACTCTGAATTATAATATTAGTTAGGATATCCATACTGTGTTCCCTTGAGTGGCAGCTCGGCCACCTCGTGGTATGCCTTGTTTTTGAATAAAATGCGGGCAGCCATGACGTGGCCGATCGTCAAATATTGAAATATGCACTATTTTTTGCCACTTGACAAAAATAGGAAAATGGTGAATAAAATGAAAAATTTATCCATTTTAATTTTAGTTAATAGATTAATGATCTGAATGCGCTAACCACTGAGTTATCACCGCTGGAAAATAATAATCTTACTAACTTCACACTAATCACACTAATATTATAAATGCGAAAGTTTGTGTGTAGGTGTGTAAGTATGTAAGTGTGTTTGTTCCCGTTCAACTCTGTAACGGCTGTACGGATTTAAATGAAATTTGGAACGAAGGTAGCTTGTACCCTGAAAAGCAAAGCTGTAGAAAAGCGGGTGAAACCACGGGGCGCAGCTAGTCAAACAAAATACGCGTCTACATAAGAATTGCGCGACCTTCTTGATTCAGTAGTTTAGGCCAAAAAATGGTGCAACTCCAAAAACTTAATAAATAGGTATTGTTTTTAAAGTTATTGAACCTAGTTATTAAAACTGTATCAATATTATGTTTTCATCTAAATAAAGAAGTCAGCAAATAATTGGATATCTTTTACAGCGAAATTGACCGATGGAAAATGTCCGTAAATGTAACCATTATCCTCGAATCTTTAATGCATGCAGACAAGCTAATTGTGCCCATTCATCCTGACCGTGTCCCCATCTTGTGTATAAATGATGTCCGCAGAGGCAGTTGACACTTCCATCGTTGAGTAGAAAACGTTACAACGAGAACCCCCTTTTTTTAGTGGCTAAGCTGTTGGTCTAACGGTCTCCTACAGCTATAGCAGGACTTTGGCGAAAGCAATAAGCGTTGAGCCCTAAAACTATTATTAAGGCGCGAAGGTGACTACTAGTGAACCTCGGCTTGGGCCGTCACCCGGGAGGGGGATATGGGATATCAGACTTGCCTTGCCCATGTGCTCTGGGACCCTAGCGGTTTGGTTATTATGTGTTGGATTGATTGGAGAGAAACTAATCTATCTTCGGATAGATTCTGGGATTCTGCGACCACGCCGGCGAGGTCGGTGTGTGAATGTTTGCCTTTGGTAACTGGCGCCTATACCAAATACTGAAAACTTCCTGTTGGCGGGAGCTGTCGGAACGGACAACGAGACTCTTCTTGCTTCTCTTGCTTAAGGCACTGAGTCTTGTGAGACTGGACTTCCCTAATGCGAAATTTAGGGCCTGAAGCAGCTTGAGGTAAATCTACGCAACGATTTTAGATATCTGTTTCTCTGAAGGATTTTCTACTCCAGGATGTTTCCAGGATCGGGTGACGAGCGGGATGTCAATGTGCCATCGATCTTCGTGAAACTTTCGACGTAACATCGAGTGCTTAAGAGCTAGTTTCGTGCAGAGGGGTCAAGCTATTCTTAGGATTTTTCGTGTCAGCTAGAGTTTATCTGATTTGTCCAATAAACTGCATACTTAGTTTTTTACCAAAACGTAAGAGCCACTCTATAATAACGGTTTTTGATTCACATATGCATGGATATCCCGTCATGTCTGCAGAAATGACGTGCATTCCATATGCTGTATCTTGTAAGACGAAATTTCCAACTTCAAATTGTTATTTTTTTTCTGAAATAAATGACAAATGCGTGCATTAGAACTTTGTCATCTAAAGATAATTCTGTTCTATGCATTACGATAAATGATCCAAATCACAATATCGATGCAGTCGTATCAGGACCGATGGAGCTACGACGTATAAAAATGAATACATTCGTCTCGAGGAAAAAACTTCGCTTGCGCGATTCAGAACTCCCTACATTACAACTTGACGTTGCATTACGTCCACACAAAACGTCAATAAATGCACAAAAATATATTAACGCCATCTAGCGAACTATAGGAATTAACTTTGTCTCTCTGTCTGGATGTTTGTCGCGTTATCATGGCTAAACGGCTGAACGAACCTTGATAACATTTGATAAGGAGCTACTGTATAATACAAGATATAATACAAAGACGGACATACATACATACATACATACTTTTTTTATGTCCACGTGTACGAAGTGGCGGGTAACAACTAGTCCGTTATAAATGACTATATACTCTTCAAACTGAAGAAGTCTTGGCTCACTCTCAGCAAAACCGAGTCTAACGACACAGAATAAGTTTGCTCGGAACATCGCTGTTTTCGTAGAAAATTAAAGCTATCCAAAAGTCGATAAATGTATAATTGAACATTTAAAATAAAGTTTTCCACAATTGCTTATGTTAGTAATATTCTAAACGTTGACCCTCGTAGTAATTGGCTATTAGGTATTTTAACTGTGATCCCATATTAAGGCTAAAACTACACTGGCCGGGTTGCTACTTTAGCGTCTAAAGCCTAGCTACTGACTAGCTTAATAAATAAAATGTTTTAAGCGACTAGCGCAGCACCAAGCGTGCGTAATGCGTATGTAGGTTTCGCGTGTTACACTAAGTAGTTATGAAATAACATAAAAACTTTTCTCAAGCAGCTTCCCCATGTCACAATTGAGAACCTTTATTCCATGACTTTCCAAAAAACTTATAAAAACCAAAAAAAAAAAAATGAAGGTTTGTAAGAACATTTTTAGCTCTGTTGTTTTAGGTGCAAATTCTAAGCTTTCGCCCGGGCGCCCGTGTTCCTTCACATTTACAGCCCAATCGTAAATATTTTTTGTTTGAATGAAAAAAAAACACGAGTCCAAAATCCATGGATTCGAGTCCAAAAGTTGTTAATCATGGCTTACTCCAGAAATCCCCTGAAACATTCCTCTGCAAAGGGAATGTTAGGAATTTTTGTCCAAAAATCCCCTTACCATCAGAGCATGAGAGATGAAGGGAATTATTGGCCAAAAAAAATACAGAAATCTCCTAAGCCATTTATTTTATTTTGCGGAAGGGGAGATAGACAAAAAATCTAGAAATCCCCTTTACCATTGCATAATATAGGGAAACTTGATTTCAGTATCACGTCTTATAAAAAAATTTATTTTATACGCTAGTAGCCAACTCGCTGTGCAAACCATCAGTCTGTGTAGTTTCAGCCTAAGCCTGACCTTTGAACTCGGAAACTACTGCTGGAAGATCAACATTTAGTATTGTATTTAATGCGAAGGCCCTCCAACACCTTGTTTAAAATACGTTTGTTACTTAAACTTTTCCCACTTTGGGATAGTTTCGGCTTAGTCCAACAAACAGAGGAACTGGTTTCTTGAATTGTTGCCTATTTTAAATTATCTAGTCAAATAAATGGAACTATTATGTAATACTATCTATTTATATATTTTTGTATAAAAAACTGACATATAGTACATAGTCTCGACTTCAACTTGTAGTGTATGCCTTTTGTGAAGATGCTTCGTAACTTCGCCAATGTCGGGTTATAGGTAATAGAATTAAACGCAAAGAGTTTGTACGGTTTTACTTTTTTTTTTGCTAGGGAAGTATCACGGAAGTATGCATGTAAAGCCAATAAGACTAGTGTAGCTGTATTACTCGTCCTGCCTCGCCCTCCTCGCCTTGCCTGTAGCTTCCGATTTCGTCGGTTTTTTAGCGCGAGTCAAAACAGACGAGATTGATAAAGACAGAGCTACTAGGAGCTAATAGGGCGAGAATAGGCGCGAGTAGAGCAGTGTGCACTGAACAGTGACATGGTAATTATAACAATTGAATGCAACAATACCATTTGAGATGACCTTGTTTACGCAAGACTTGGTTCAGAAAAAAATCTACCAATCAAGATACTTTTATAATAAGTTATACAGGATTGGTTTGTTTTCAAACGACTTATTTTCTTTGTCGGAATTCGGCAGACACTGTTAAAATTAATTCATGCGTAATATCGGAAATTTATCTAATTAATCTTGACAATTCCATCGCGAACACTTTTTGATATATTTTTATTATACACTGCGGTTTTTACTTCATTGTATTAACGATTATTGAATTCTTTGATGCTAATAATAATTTATATAATAATAAATAAACATAATTTGGTAGTATAGTTTTATAAAATAAAATATTTGCACGTCTGCTTGCAGACTAGATACAGCGTGATACTAATACGATTTATAACACCATTATTAACATGTATTATTGCAAATCAATGATTTGATTGATTGATTGAAGTAGAAATGACGCAAGAATGGAATGTAAATCATTTTTTATTTATTTAAAAAGGAGCTTAATAGTTTCTGTCTAGAATAAGGGCTTCCACAAACACCAACGATTTGGGGTCGTCCATTAATCACGTGATGTTTTTTTAGCAAATCTTTAAATATGTGCAACTATACGCACTTCCGCTAATGACAGCGTATGGTGGCGCGGACCTTGCATGTGGCTCGAGCTTGGCCGGCGCGGGTTGGCGAGTGAATCACTTTCTTTGCGTGAGGCTCTTTCTTTCTGGCTTTTTGGGATAGTCTGTCTACCTATCTACAGTATAAATTCAACGTAAATTTTAAGAATGTTATAAAATATTGTGATTTAAAGCTCGTTGTAGCTTTAAAAAGTGCAATAGCTTTTTCTCCATTCTTCAGCCCTTATTTTTTTTGAATACGTAATCTCTTATTCAATATCCCGTATACCAACGATAAGATCTCATAAAGGCATTCTTTGGAAGTTGCTATCGCCGTCAACGTTACGATATCTAATAATATTTATCCGCCTCAAGCCCCGGAGCTGTCGACAAGTTTATCAACAAGTTTATTAAGTTTGGTAAACGGTAAACTTTATCGGTGATGGAAATTGTTGGGGGCTATTTATATACTGTAATTATAGTAAACAACTGAGAGCGTGTGAGAGCAAATGAAAATTTAGGCAGTGTCTTTACTAGTAATATACAGGGTGGCCTGTCGGCAAGTGACCGCCCGAAAAGGGCTCATATAAAATAGACAATAGACAGTTGATTGTTTCAGGCGTAACTTTGCGGAAGCTTAGACACAGTTAGACAATAGACAATTTTTTATTTATGGAAAAAACAAATTGTACACAAGAACCAAAAACAAAGAGGTACTCATCATCTCTTACAGTACTCATCGTTATGAACAACTGTTACTATGGGACCATTTCTGAAATCGAGAAAAAAAATCTGCTGTTCGATACATTTTGTCGAGTGTCATTGACATTTTACAACAGCAGATTTTTTTTCTCGAGTTCAGGGTTGGCCCCATAGTAAAAATTGTTCATAATGATGAGTACTATAAGCCATTTTCGGACGGTCACTTGCGATGGGTGACATTGTATACTTATATAGTATATTGTATAGTGTTGGGTGGGCGAAAAATGTTAAAACGTTAACATAGGCATATTCGCGTTAAAAATACGTCGTTTGTTTACAGGTAATAGGACTAGTGAATGAATAAAGATGTACGTACGACTTTATACACTCGATAGCTAAAGCTTATTTAGATCAAAACTTAAAATATCTTTTTGTTTTAATAAAACGGGAATACTCACGTTAATTTGAGTCGGTTATTCCGACTATTAGTGCAAGGCCACCCAGTGCAAGGCAAGACCATAGTCGGAATAGTCGAGGTCGCGCGGGTGTCTCGCTTAGCATTCCTTGATAAAGGTCACCGAATGTGATCGAAACTAAAGTCGGAATAACCGACTCAATATAACGTGAGTATTCCCGTTTTATTAAAACAAAATGTATTAAAACCACGTCAGTTTTCAGATTAAAAGATTTTTATTTGTGGTCCAAATCGTTTATTTTTGTCAGAGAAGCCAAGACGTAGAGCAATCAGATCGGTATAAGGCCCAAACTCCATCGAAGCGGAGATAGTATATTTCTGCATGCGCTATCTACTGGTCATATTATCTTTGGCCTACTAACCAAGTTATCATAATATATTTACAGTAAGTAGGTACTTTGAGCAACAGCTTCTGTAGCTGTTTTCCAACTACCCGAGTTCTAAAGACACGGGAAAATACGTGATACTCAATTATGAGCGAGTATTTCAGGTGGAACTTTCCTACACCTACTTGAGTAGTTGATGTAAGTGACGAGCGCGCGCGGATTCGATTTGTGTGTTATAAAATAAATGTAAAATTTTACATTATACGATTTTCAAAGCATTAATTCAGCTTCTGCTTATTATTTAATGCGTAATGTGTAGATAGGCCTATGCGGAGGCGCAATACAATCTCAGTACCGGTGTCAGTAATAAATTTATCAGTAATTAATATATATTTTTAAATATTTTACTTCAATAACATTAAATAGTAAATAAATTGAAATAAACCTTTGGTATTTCTGAACATTAATATAAAAAAAAAAAGAATAAAAAGAACTAACAAATGAAAATTAAAAAAGTTTTCTTACTTAAAAAAGTTTAACGTTTTAAGTTTATTTTTTTATGTTTTATTAATGTTTATCTGTTTTTTTTTAACTATCTATTCGAAAATATAGTAACGATTTATGAACAAAATATGCTTCTTTTTTCATAAATAAACAATGTTAAGTTTTAAGCACTTTAATTTATTGCTAAAATACAATACAATACAATTAATTTTCGTTAAAGAACTGAGTTTCAGTAACATACAAAATAGGCAGAGTTCTTCTTGTTGAGATACAATGTAATGCTTGTCCCAGAAGAACCCGTTCTTCTATTTCTGGCAACATTGATTACAGGTATCAAATAATTGATATATTTAAGGTACACACGATAATTTCATCAAAAAGTTATGAAAATTCACTAACTCTCTCTATCGCACGCACGAGAAACAGAGCGGCATATACTTTTAAATATCGAATGCGCCAAAACCTCGCGGCTGGACGACCCTCTTGAATACATGAGATCTCTCTACGCACAGAAGAGAGAGAAGTAAACTAAAAATTTTCCTCTTCTGTGTCTCTACGTACGCCTATGAATTGCAGCCTACTTTCCGATACCAAATGAGGGCTACTTGACCAAGTTAGTCCGTAAATGAGTTACTTTCTAAAACTAATAAATTACCGAGTGAGTTTTACTTTGAATTGATTGGATAACTATGATAAATGAATTATTTATCTGGTTTCATGTAGTTCTGTTATTTATGAAAGTAATTTACAGTAATTTATCACGATAATTGGAAAGAAATGCAATGCAATGCAATGCAACGCAACGCAATGCAATGCAATGCAATGCCATGCCATGCAATGCAATGCAATGCAATGCAACGCAACGCAACGCAACGCAACGCAACGCAACGCAACGCAACGCTATGCATTGCAACGCAACGCAACGCAACGCAATGCAATGCAATGCAACGCGACACAACGTAACGCGAGGCAATGCAATGCAATGCAATGCAACGCAATGCAATGCAATGCAACGCAATATATTAATAGCTATTATTATATTAATAGTTTTTTATTGTAATTTCTAGAAGGTTCCATAGCGAAAACTTTGCGAAACCGCTGCGGAAACTTTTAGAAATTACAATGCATATTGTAGAAGACTGTACCACGCGACTCAAAATTTGCTTTTCTACATAATTATATGTATTACGTATGATATTTATGTCGACCCGCAGCAAAGGTGCAACGAGATCGCGCGCATGTCACGCTTAAAGCATTCCTTAAAAAAGATCACTGGACGTGATTGAAACTAAAGTCGAAATAGTAGACACAATTTAACATGAATTATCCAAATACAATGTGTCAGAACCATAACCGTTTTTTTTTTCAGGGTTTCATACCTCGAAATGAAAACAGGAACCCTTATAGGACCACTTTGTAGTCCGTCTGTCTGTCTCTCCAGGCCCTTTTACAAGCTTTTGACTTGCAATGTTTGTATGTTCGGGTCAAATCTTCGGGCAACTGAATTTTAGACCTGTTGTACCCCTTGTTCAATTGAGTTGAAATTGTGCATGCCTGTCAAGTTCCACTGACAATACAATGTTATGAGAGCGAGCTGCGGGCTTATCCTCTAACTTTGAAACGTTCGTGATTCTGATTGCGAGAGCATGCCATCTCGCTCGTACCAACTTAGTCTCACTAAGCGCGGTCCCGCTTGCGCAACTCTCGCTATCGCTTTCAGAGTTACGGGATAAGCCCACTGATCTGATGATGGAGACGGAAGGAGGAAAATGGAACTACTCAGTAACTAACAGCAGATTGATGGACTTTAGACTCATTTTGATCAGCTTACAGTTATGAAATGAAATAATATGTCTAGAAGTAGCTTGTCTAGAAAAAAACATTTTCCAAAAAAAAAAAAAAAATCAGGTTCAAATCTACGAGATCTTGCAGCTTTAAAAAAACTATGTTTTTCTATATACATTAAATAGCTGCGCCCCGCGGTTTCACCCGCTATTCTACAGAAACTGAAATATTTTTCCGGGATACCTCTACACCAAATTTCATTCAAATCCGTTCAGCCGTTACAGAGTTGAACGGGAACAAACACACTATAATTACATACTTACCTACTTACACACAAAATTACGCATTTATAATATTAGTGTGATTGAATTGACACCGTTTGTTTATCAGTCGAGATGAGCTTATTGCTTACGAAATTCACTCAAAACCTCATTTAAAAAAAAATGCAGATATCATACAAACCAATGTTGTAACACAGTTTTTAGTTTTCTTCAAAAAAATCAAGACTAAATCGCACACGACATAAGACTCAATTAAACAATTTTCAAATTCTAAAAGAAAAGAAAGCGAAATTACTTCGCGCTAAAAACGCCGGTAATTAGTCGACTTTTAATCGACCGTTTAACTTAAAGCGGTTGTTGATAACACGCCCTTCAACCTTGGCGAGTTTTCTCATTATAAATTACATCGCGCTGAGAGCAGCGAAACATTGTGATTTTTATCTCAGAATTTATTCGGGAGGGTGTTTTTATGGGGTCTGAAACAATTTCAAGAGTTGTAAAATTCACCGAAAATTTGAATCATTTTCAATGGTCGAACGAAAATGGACTTTATTAAATACTAGCAGTATAGATGTTGCTTCGTTGGTCCAGGCGATGATGGAATAAAAAAACGAAGATACTTTCAAGACGTCCTTTATCCCACTCCCGTTCTCATCGCGTCAATCACAAATCCTTTTTTTTTCTCTTTCCTCCTAAGAGGGTTTTGGCGTCGCACGTCTTATGCATTTGCCAGTGTCAAGTATACATATATATTTTCAAGTTTTATTACTATTATTAAATATTATCAAACGAGTGATAGTCACAGTCAAAGGCGAGCAAAGCAAGTCACGGTCAAGACCAAGTCATGCCCAAGTAGAGTGGTGAAAACTTTACTAGAGCCTTCTAGGGAGTATTGGAAACAACAGGAAAATTCACGTTTCACGACATTATACCATTCACCAACACCTCATACATGTTCACGAACACTTAACGGTTAAAAAATCACCATTTTCATACATTAACACTCGAAAAAACACAAGTTTTGGAAAATAATAAAATTACGCGACATTAATTCTTCACGTTCCCGCCAAAACTCCTACAAATCCTTCCTTCGTGCTACACTCGCTTTTGTTATTTCCAAAAATAGATGCCAGCAAATAAATAATAATTAAAAAAAAAAAAAAAAACATTCATAATTATTTTATCAACATATTATAATACATTTCTAGGGGACCTCAAACTCGGCTAAGCCTCTATCTTGAGGCCCGGTGGAGATTTACCTACAGGATATGAAGCGCGCGCTTACAATTAAAAAATAAAATAAAAGTACATTAAAAATAAAAAATAAAAGGAGATATAGGAGGTAATTAAACTAATTCTAACTATTTTTTTTTTTCGGTACACAATTGTAGAACCAACTTTTCATATTAATATACAATAACTAAATAAAATGCGTATCTGGAACAGACTCAAATTTTACATTTATTTTACAATATCGTCTCTATTTGCGTCTCTGTTTACTCTACTTGTTAGAGTCTATTTCAGATGGCGATTTCCACAGCAGCGAGTAGTCAGCGACGGTAATGTACTATGGCCCAAGCATAAATGCTTTTTCTATGTTCCGTACCTCCAGACAGTTTAATTTAATTTTATATTGATTATAGTCAGCAAATTATACCGATCACAATTTCATATTTATGTTATGGATTATGTCCGGGTTTTCAGTACTAAGTCCCGTAACTTGACTGGGCTGATTATTATTCTCATATTATTTTCCATGTCGTATGATGTACACATAAGGTGTAACGTTAAAATTAAAACATCGTAAATCAAATTATTAAAAAGGCCTCAAGGGGACGATCCGTAAAAGTTAAACAAGTACCAACTTATTTTCATTACTAACTGCCCCCCCCTGCTTTGCCCGCGGGAAAAAATCCTCAGGAATCGTACATTTTCCCGTGATAAAAGTTGTCACTGTCCGACCCAAGTAGTAGTTTGAGTAAAAGAAAGCTCGATAATAATGATATTTTATTCGGCTCCGCTGCAATGTGCTTACAGCTCGTTGTTACCTAGCAACCAAGTTCCGCCAAAGACCGCGAAAGAAGATACGAAAACTAAGAGAGTAAAAGAGATATCTATAATGAAATCTGGTTTTAAAGACAGATTTGCGACGCCTTTTTAGGGCACTGAAATCGTATCTCAATTAAAATATCTTTGCTCTATACACTTTCGCATGCAGATGAAAAGAGATGGCTTTAGTGCGCTATAGAAAAATCTGACAATTGCAAATTACAAAAACAGGAAATTAAAAAAAAAAATGTGGTTGCTTTAAATTATTATTACCCCACTATTAGAGTATTTAATAATCACTTGAATATACAAAATATTTTATTCATTTTATTTTATTGAATATACACTTGAGGTTCGGAGATCTAGAGAAAAATGCAAGGAAAAATGTGTGCAATTGAAGCAAAAAAAATCGAGATATCATATGACATCTGAGGAATACTTTTTTTTCTCTAATGTTTTGGCTCCACACGTTGTGTATTTAGCCAGGGCCAAGTATTGTAATATTTCAAGTGATGTCAAATATTTCACAGTTAAAATAAGTGTCAGTCATAGTCTAAGTCAAGCAAATTAAGTCACGATCAAATCCACGTCATGCCCCGGTAAAGTGGTGGAGACTTTACTAGACGTTTCTATGGAGTTTTGGAAACAACACGAAGGGTCTTGTTTCACAACATTATACTATTCACCAACACTCGTGTACATTCACGATCACTTAATGGATAGAAATCCACCTTTTTTATACATTAACACTCGATATAACACAAGTTTTGGAAAATAATAGAATGACGCGACATCACTTCTTCACGTTCCCGCCAAAACTCATGAGCTATACCTACTAGACTAAAGAAACAAAAAAAAAAAAAATCTCATCATACTTAACTAAAGAGGTGCACAGTTTTTTTCTTTTTATTTTAGCTTCTCATGACGCACGCTAAAACTCAGGTCGATCCGTTACTATGTAGCTGCAACACTCGTGTACATTCACGATCACTTAATGGATAGAAATCCACCATTTTTATACATTAACACTCGATATAACACAAGTTTTGGAATATAATAGAATAACGCGACATGACTTCTTCACGTTCCCGCCAAAACTTATGAGCCTACTAGACTAAGGAACCAAAAAACGTATATATCAAACTTAACTAAAGAGGTGCACAGTTTTTTTTTTTTTTTCATTTTAGCTTCTCATGACGCACGCTAAAACTCAGGTCGATCCGTTACTATGTAGCTGCTTGAAAAGGGAACAAACAAACCAAGAGACACATTTTTCACATTTATAATTTGCGTTTGTACCTTGTTTTGTAACAATTTGAATGAATTTAATCCCCTCGCTTTGTCCCGTGATACTTCACAAAGCCGATTAAAACTTGGAAACGTGTTTGTTTGATATTGAA
Source organism: Apocheima hispidaria (assembly GCA_947579745.1). Classification (NCBI taxonomy): domain Eukaryota; kingdom Metazoa; phylum Arthropoda; class Insecta; order Lepidoptera; family Geometridae; genus Apocheima; species Apocheima hispidaria. Next base: position 10,305,650 of record OX388166.1, on the reverse strand, counting down.
ATTTTGTATACTTTTTGAGGAAATACTTATACTTATAGTAATTTGACATTACATGTATACTTATAGTAATTTGAGAGCTTAAAAAAAGTTTGTAGATTATTTTTGTACCATATTAAAAAAAAACAAAAAAAAAAATCTTACTACTGAAAAAATAATAACATTCTCACCTGAGGTCACTTGAGCCCCCCATAGCTAAGCTTCATTTTTGTGAGTTTTTTTTTTTTTTTTTATGCTTGCGTTTGACTGCCATCACGTCTGATGGTAAACGAGGATGCAGCCTACGATGGAGCACGCTTGCCTAGAAGAAACCGATTCACTCGCGACTTGAAGACAACCAGATTATAATTATCAGGAAAAACCTACTCCGGCAGCGCATTCCACTGCTCAGCAGTTCGGTTTACCTCAGGTTTTTAAGGTGCAACGTTTCACTCATCGCGCGAAATTCTAATTTTATTGCGTTTTTTGTCAATTACAGCTTAATTACTCATCGTGGATTTATGGAAACCAATTTTGCGCCTATAAATAAGTTGTTCTAAGAAATTACGGGTAAAATGATCACCTAGATAATATTGGTTTAGCTACAAATCTCAATAAGCTGATTTTCATCTTGGTTTTTGGTTTAGCGAAAAATGTACCTACACTAGCTTTCAAATTGAATTTTTGGTTGGTGTAATGTCTTGAAGCAATCTATTTATTGTCCACCAATATTTATTTATTTATTTAAATGCGAAAGTTTGTGTGTAAGTGTGTAAGAAGGTAAGTATGTAAATAGGTAAGTATAGTGTGTTTGTTCCCGTTCAACTCTGAAACGGCTGAACGGATTTGGATGAAATTTGGTTTGGAGGTAGTTTACATCCTGGAATAACACATAGGCTACTTTTTATCCCGAATATATAAATAAATAATAATATCTGGGACATTTTTGCACACATCGTCACCTGACCCCAAACTAAGCAAAGCTTGTAATATGGCTGCCAGAGACTGATATACGTACATAGATATTTTTTAAATACATACTTATATAGATATTAACACCCAGACATAGAACAAACAGAAATATTCATCACATGAATGTTTGTCCTAGATGGGAATCGAACCCACGCCCCCAAGCACAGTAGGTAGGTTCACTACCAACTGAGCCACCGGGGCATATGATCGATTACTGTAGAATAGCGGGTGAAACCGCGGAGCACAGCTAGTAGTTTTTTTTTGTTGTGAATTGCTGAAACAATGACGTTACATAAACCTCGCTTGACTTCAAACTACGCAGCATTAAATATCTGCCCGCTTCTACGAACCCTATTAATAAAAGACAAAAATAATATTGAAGTACTTTGTACATTCTGGGCAAACTAGATAATATATGTGCTAAATTGTAAATCGACAGCTTTAATGGTTCCTAAAACATAGGCTGGGACAGACAGAAACCCAAGTCTCACCATAAGATTCTTTTTTACTATTTTGGTAGGAAACCATCAAGAGTAGAGTTTTTTAAATTACTATGCCTTTTCGCCTATACAAGACTAAAAGAATATAAGACTTAGGGCTCGTCAGAGAAATGCGAGGCGTTGCGCGGCGCACGCAAATAAAAGAGATGGACAGAGCTAATGTATGAAAATGTTCATGCAGAAGCGTGTTAATAAATGTTTTGTTTTATATCTAGCAGTACTCGCGGCAGAGTACGCTTCGGTCACCGCCGCGTGCGCCGCAGCTGAGATAACCGAAAAAGTCTCCCAAAAGCAGTCGCTGCGGCATACGCCGTCATTCTCCACGTGCCGCACTACGCCCCGCGGCTTCATAAAATAAAGTACATAATGCTATATGTTTACCTTTGAGCGTGCGACGCCGCGGATAACGCCGCTGGCCCCGCCTGCCGCTGCAGGCGCCGCCGTAAACGGAGAAAACATGCAACGCACCGCGTGATGCGACGCTGCGAATCGCCCCGCGTCTGCCTGGACGAGCCCTTATTCTTAATCGAGTCAGAAAGGCGGTGCCATTTCTTGTCCAAACAATTACAATCCGTTGTACAAAAACGTATTCCGTTTGAAACCTGACCACGGTCGCTCGTATGACGTATCCCTAAAAGGGTCGGGAAACAACTCGCTAATGTACTAGGAATGCGGTTAACTTAGAGCAGATTTAAAGGAAAAAAAAAACAAATATTCTTGTAGATTGAGTGGGCAGCTCTCTAGGGCTGAGAACATAGGTTAACAGTAAGAAGATTATTGTAAGAAGGTTGTTGTAGTTCAGTAAATACCATTGTTTGACGAAAGATAAAACAAATGTTTGCACATTTTTTTCTCGCTTATGTTTTGCTCCACACGTTTTGTATTTAGCCAGTGGCAAGTATTGTAATATTTCAAGTGAGGTCAAATATTTCACAATTAAAATATATCATAATTATCAATCATAGTCTAAGTCAAGCAAAGTAAGTCTCTGTCAAGTCCTCGTCATGCCCCAGTAAAGCGGTGGAGATTTTACTAGAGGTTTATATGGAGCTTTGGAAACAACACAAAGAGTCACTTTTCACAATATTATACTATTCACCAACACTCGTGCACGTTCACAAATTGTGGGCATAATGTGCCATGCCTGTAAGTGTCAAATTTCAAGCCGAAAGCAAAAGAAGGCCGGTTCTTTTGAGTTTATTTAAAAACAATGTTTTTGAGTGGGTTAGATAAGTCGCATTACAGCTATATTTATGGTATCTATTTTTTCTTAGGTTTTTCTTTTAAATCTTACGATAAGGTCCACTTGCCACAACTGTGCCAACTTTACCACCTGGCTAATAATGGCTGTAAAGCCTTTGTTATGGATCGAACCTGACCTGACCTGACCTTGGTTTAAGACAAATCTAAGGTAAGCAGCATACCACGGTTAACATGATGTATTTTTAATTTTAAACAAATTTAATAATTTTATTATTAAATTTGGTTAAAATTAAAAATAATAATATTTAATAAAACGGGAATATTCACGTTAAATTAACAAGGCAAGACGAGGTCGCGCGCGTGCCACGCTAAGCATTAGTAACCGACTCCATTTAACGTGAGTATTCCCATTTTATTAAAACGAAATGTGTCAAAACCACGTCAGTTTTCATCTTAGACGAAGCATAAGATCCATGGTTTTCATAGTAAAACACATTTAATGACTTTGCATTTTATTCCAATTTATGTTTAAAATAGTGGTAATGTTGCCACCTATGACGGAACTTGAATAGGTTTTGTTATCGATATTTTCCTCAGAAAAAGTCCCGTATTCAATATAAAACCCTATAAGCCGTTAAACTCAGTCACGTTTCCTATAACTTTATTAAATAGGATATCCCTTCCTTTATGCCAGAAATAGCTGGAGATATCTTAATTGAACATCAATAGAGATTTGCGAGGCTGATTTATAACACAGCTGATAAAAGTTGAATTCGGTTTCCTGGTTACAGTGTTTCACAATCTATGCAGCGTTATAAAGAAAGGGTACACTAAGCCGAAAGAGGCTCAAAGAACTCATGATGGTAAACAGTTTTTACTATGGGAACAACCTTGAAATGGTGGGACGAAAACAGCTGTTATGGAACAGCTGTTCATTTTGTCGAGTGTCATTGACATTTTTCTATGGAACAGTCGTATTTTTTTAGGTAAGTAGGGCAGTAGGTCAGTAGGTCAGTAGATAAGTAGGTAAGTATGTAAGTTTGTTTATTCCCGTTCAACTCTGTAACGGTTGAACGGACTTGGATGAAATTTCGTATCGGTAGCTTATTCCCTGGAATAACACATACTTATTATCCTGAAAAATATAACTGTATAGCCGTATCGCGAGTGAAACCGCGGGCGCAGCTAGTTAAGTATAAATATGAATTGTGCAATATTAAAGACCTCTCAAAGAGGGAAGGCTTCCTCCATTTTTTCCCCACCCTATTTATCCAGTTTTTACTTGTAGTACTACGAAACCCTACAAAGGAATTCAGACCAAACCATGTAATTTTGTTTATTTACCGCTTTTTACCCGACTACCCAGTCACTCCGTTACTTTTGGGAAACATTAATAAAGCCAATTACAATTGCAAAAGTTTTAAATTGAAATGGAAGGGAAGGGAAAGCTTTTATATTGAATGTAATGCTCGCCCTTGTCTGTTACAGGCACAGACAATTTAATTTTCAACAAACCAATTTGAAAATAACCTGTTTCCGATGTTGAATGTCGATCTATAATTCAATATGAGCTTTCGTTTTTCATGTCGTGTTGTTTTTGTCGTGGATAAACGAAACAATTGCGTTAAAAGTGCCACTGATAAACAGATTATATACAGGGTTATAAGCAAAGGGTATGATAAGCCGAAAAGGGCTCATAGTACTCATCATAATGAACAACTTTTGCTATGGGACCAACCCTGAAATCGCGGAAAAAATATCAGCTGTTCCATACATTTTGTCGAGTGTCATTGACATTTTTGTATGGAACAGCTGATATTTTTTCGAGATTACAGGGTTGGTCCTATAGTTAAAGTTGTTCATAATGATGAGTGCTGTGAGCTCTTTTCGGCTTAGCACACCCTTTCCTTATAACCCTGTATATATATATATATATATACTTTGTAGTCAAAACTAGGTCACAGAATAACTACACGAGATTAAATGTAATCTGTTATCAAATGGTAAACGTATATACGAAGTTATCCAAGAATAAATATACGTTTACGATTTTATAACAGAGTACATTTAATCTCGTGTAGTTTTTTTTTTTTTTTTTCTTTCCTCCTTGAGGATTTTGGCGTCGCACATTTTATGCATTTGCCAGTGTCAAGTATACAGATATATTACAAGTCACGGTCAAGTCCAAGTCATGCCCCAGTAAAGTGGTGAAAACTTTACTAGAGCTTTCTATGGAGTTTTGGAAACAACACGAAAATTCACGATTCACGACATTATACTATTCACCAACACTCGTGCATGTACACGAACACTTAACGGGTAAAAATTCACCATTTTTACACATTAACACCCGAAATAACACAAGTTTTGGAAAATAATAAAATGACGCGACATGAATTCTTCACGTTCCCGCCAAAACTCCTCGTGTAGTTATTCTGTGACCTAGTTTCGATTACAAAGTGAACGAATGTATAAGCCATCTAAATTAAATTGCTCACGTCCGTCGTGTTACGTAAGGCGTACTGTGTAACTACTCATTTTAGTAGGGCTATACGTCAACATTTTAAAACGTAAAGTCGTCACTGTCGGGATTGTCAAAAAATAAAAGATGTCTGACTGACGCCATATTGAACGTTCAACCCTGGTTTAATAAGGGTGTCTACACATGGCCTGACCTGACATCGTTTGAAAGAGATGGCTATATATAAGATTCTGGGGGAGCTAAAGGGAGAAGCTATAACCTTAATAGTTTGTTTCTTTTGCTCCCGTAAAATTCAAATCTAGCTGTCCCTTTCACACGGTGTCAGGTCAGGCCATGTGTAGACACCCTTACTCCGTGAAAATCGGCGGAGTACTGATTTACTCGCGAATAATGATTTAAATCCTAGAATAGGCAATGGTGAAACAAAAACTGTTTATTCTTGGCAAAACGAATAATTAGAAATATAAAAAACTCTGGAGTAAGACTTATTTTAACTTGGATGAAATCGAGCCTAGAGACAAAACGCGTACCGTCTAACTTCTACCGGTCATCATAATAAAATAATACTCATGATAATAATGACAGTAAAATATGTATATATATATATATTATATATATATATATATTTTACTGTACTGACTGACGATACTAGCCAGACGCTCACCTGATGTCAAGCGTCACGATTACCCTTAAGAGTGCAGTGCCACTCCGAGTTTTGAACGTCAACAGTTCAAAATCATGCATGGCAATGCACTGCGTTCGCCATCCTGAGATATTAGAAAGATGTTAAATTTCTTTAAACCCAGCATTGCCGTTTAATCGGAACACAATGCTTATATTTATTACATAAATAACATTAAATGTTAACACAACGGTTATTCAACCGCCAAGCAATACTGTTAAACACTACTGTTTGGCGGTTGAATAATAACTGGCAAAGGTGGGATACTGCCCCAGGCGGACTAAGAAATAAAAACAGCCCTACCACTAGGTACAAAAATTAAGTGAACCTCAATTTCCAAATGAGGTTCTTAGTTATCTGAATTCAGAGAAATACGATGCCTGTCTAAGAATTTCAAAACAAACTACCCACAAATCGTTTATCCCACAGCTTTAGATGATTGATGCCTGCTACCGAACCCACCAGACATAAAAACGCCAGAAACATAAAAATGGCAGACGTGTAAAGTGATACCCGTTTGTGGCTGCGAACAGTATGGGCTCTATGTAGCTAACAGACTTCACAACCACGGATCGCAGACGAACGAGACAAAGTAATAGGAATATATATTGCTCTCGCTTTCTTTCTCGTTCGTAGAAGGCGGGGCTGCCACAAGTTGTTGACTGTGTTAACGCTCTTACCTCGGGATTCTGAAAAGTTTGTTTACTTTGTCACCAGATTAAGTCTATTGCTGCCATTGTCATATGCTTAGTGGCAGACAAAGGCAGCATTAGAATTAATCTGATGTCAAAGTTAACAAACGTTTCAGAATCCCGAGGTTAGAACGCGCCTCCTTAGTTCCTTCTGTTTGTTGTGGTCCAAATAGTGCCTGGGCGTAGGTCAAACAGATTTATTTATCGAATTTCTGGTCAATTTTTGAAAGTTCATTCACCAATACAAAGCTGCACTATTCCCGAGTGACAAAGACTACGCTAGCGAACTCGAGAGGAACAGCTCAGCTGCTCGTATTTTGTAATTTTAAAACCGTTCTAGGATGGATATAAGTGTGTAAATCTAACACTCTGACCACGCCCTGACTCAAAAATTGGATCCACTGATTGGTCTCAGTAGCTGCGACTGATCCGAGATGGTAAAACATGATAACGTTCTTAAAAATTCAGGCGACTTGAATTAAAAAGCTTTCCATGTTAACATTAAAGTCACGCAAGAATGAATGAACGCTTTTGTTCGTGCCAAATTTTCAAAAATTCTCGTGTCAAGGGTAAGTACATTTTTTTGAAAATAGACCACTTCACTTTCCCTGTTTTTAAACAAATGCAGGGGGGTTTGAAAAAGAACCGCGTAATTCACTCTGCGGGACCAAATAATTAGTCATAATCTCAACAATGGAAAGGGATACTTTACTTGTTTTTGCGTCGTCGTGCAGATATTGAGATACTCTAAAAGGTTAGCTACATAAGCAGAAAAGAAAAGTTGGCGAGATTTGGGTTGGTGAAAAATGGTGCGGGTTACAGTTTACAAAACGTTCTAATTACTTGAGAGCGATGGCTGGCACATGCGTCAACTCGTGACCGGGTGCTGCTTGCGGGAGCTGGATTGCTCGGATTATATACGCAAATCTATAATAGCACTTAGCTCTTTATTAGTATATTCGATGGTATATTTATTTTGTAAAGTCTTTAGTTTTTATATTCAGTTTTAGTTGATTAAAATTTGATAAATGGCACGGACGGAGCAATATTGTAAAAAAAAAAACTTGTTTCAGGTAATACTGCGCAATTACACAGAAGTATTCAGCGCCAGAGGTAGCGGGGAAGGACTCAAGGGCTCGAGGAGGCTCGTTCGGAATCGAACGAGCGCCAGAACTTATCGACAGAACGAGTGAGGCGCTTTGTGGGTGCCTTCGGCTTGAATCGTTGGGCACTGTTGTAGGGCCCGCGATTGTGTCGACCTAGGCTAGGATGGCTGAAATTACCTCGAAACTAGGCAGACACACAGATAGATGAGTTTCGTTTCTCTCCTTCTAATTATACCTAATGGTCACTGAAAGAAATAATCAGAAAAAAGAAAACTGTAGTTAAGCGATACCACCCAGCCCGATTTTTTCCAAGCCGACTTTGAATTTTTTTTCTGTTCATAAGTACCAGTGCCTTGCGGTTTGAACCGCTGTAGTGTATGCGCTATAGCATACATACGCTGTTTCGTGTGCTCCTGGTTGGTTAGCAAGAGTCAGTATCACGGGAGCCGCGGGCGAGTGTGCACTGTGAACTCACGTCGCTACCACCAGATTCGTGGTGACGGTGAGCCAGTGTGAGGGCATAGTGAAACGTGCCTAGGCGTTGGTAAGCAAACCCTACACCCGCTACACCTTACGAATAGTATATTTTCCGAGATGAAATTCTATCCTATGTGTTAATCCAGGGTATAAGCTACGTCCATACCAAATTTCATCCAAATCCGATCAACCTTTACATAGTTCACTGGGAACAAACACACAAACTTACACACTTACGCAATAACTGTCGAATTTATAGTAATTATACTAGCAGTGCCCTGCGGTTTCACTCGCTGTACCATAGGAATAGTATATTTTTCGGGGATAAATATAGCCTACGTGTTAATCCAGGGCTTAAGCTACTTCCATACCAAATTTCATCCAAATCCGTTGAATGTGAACAAACACACTTACATACTAACAAACTTACACACTTACACACATATACTATTAGTATGATGTAGAAAGCATTTGCGTGCTCTGATATTCTATTGCTATTCTAATGCTGTGTAAATAAATAGTAAATAAACGCATGTATTTTTCCACAATAGAAAGCAAATGAAAAATATTCTCATTTCTCAATCGTCCATACTCCTTATACGATGTTCCAATGCCATTTCTGGATGAGATTTGACAGATGACCTTAATGAGGCTTCCGAGGCCATAATAGCTCAGAAAATTGAGAGCGTAAACTTCCAAAGGCTTAGGTCCGCAACTTTATAAGAAATGGAGTGATTCCAGTAATAGGAGTATTTTTTGGAATTTAGTTCTTTAGGTTTTCTTTGATAGATCACTTTTGTAAGTGATTTTAGTTACATATTAGGAGTTTCGTACTGTTGATAGAATTACCTTTGAACGACACAACTGTACACAGAAAGCACGGCTCATGGTTGAACTACAGTTCAACGGCTTCAGAACAAAAAAAATAGTGACAGTGTCCTAAATATCAATGGTTTTTCTTTACGTACTATCATGCACTCACAAATACACTCATTCCCTTCACCTTTGTGAACCTCGACTCTTATGAGGCCTTGGGTATAACAGAGGTTATAAACACACACGTTCAGCTACACTAGACATTCATAAGTCTAAATCAAGCAAAGTAAGTCACAATCAAGTCGTAGTCATACCCTACTAAAGTAGTGGAGACTTTACTAGAGTTTTCTATAGTTGATCACATCAAATGAATTTAGCTCGTCACGCCACCTTCGTCTGTGACGAGATGTCATTTTAGATGTAACCCAGTTTACCACTTTTCCATGAAAAGTGGGAAAATGGGTTCGAAACATTTCTGGTTGGAGTTTTGGCGGGAACGTGAAGAATTCATGTCGCGTCATTGCATTATTTTCCAAAACTTTCGTTATTTCGAGAGTTAATATGTAAAAATAGTGGATTTTTATTCATTAAAGTGTTCGTGAACGTGCTCGAGTGTTGGTGAATAGTATAATGTTGTGAAACGTGACTCTTCTTGTTGTTTCCAAAACTCCATAGAAACCTCTAGTGAAGGTTCCACCACTTTACTGGGGCATGACGTGGACTTGACCGTAACTTACTTTGCTTGATAATTCAAGCAAAGTAATGAGACTTATTTTAATTCTGAAATATTTGACTTGACTTGAAATATTAAAATACACGACACTGGCTAAATACAAAACGAGTGGAGCCAAAACATAAAAAAAATATTTAAAAAAACATTTCTGGTTTCTGGTTATATTTGTTTATGATTTCTTAATATATGTATGTACTACCAGACGAAGCGAAAGTTTTAGAGTCCAAGGGAGCAAGTCGGCGTTTGTATGTAGGTATATGTGTACGACGGTTTTGTATGTATATTTTTTTAATTTTATTTTATTCGGGAATTCAACAGCTACATATAAGTTTAAGTAGGTGTAGAGCCACTTAAAAAAATCCACTTATGAAATATAGGTATATTTGTATGAAAGTTTGTATGTAGGTTTGTATTGTATTTGTCTAAGATTCTTGAGTGGCAACCACGAGCTGGAAGACGCAGCATAGGTAGGCCTCCCACTAGGTGGACTGCTATTTATGCATGCTATTTCTTATGTTTCTATTAGTAAAGGACAGCTATAGCACTAAGATATAGCTATAGCTATAGCACTTTGGTTTCGCGAGTTTAAGTGGAACCGATCCGATTCCGTTGTCTCAATAAACAAGAACAATCTGACGGAACTAAAATGATATGCATCTCTTTTCATTTAAATACGTGAGAAAAGGACGACAATTATTTAAGAGCTGTCAAATTTAGTTTATTTTAGAAAATGGTACAACAGAATCTACATCATTGTACAAACTCGAATTTATTTGCTGTAGCAATTTAAAAATACCCAAAAGGTTACCTTTTTTAATTCCGCCCTTGATTATAATTTTCATTTATCACAGACCAGATAGCATCAGAGTACGAAATACCCTAATCGAATAATATAGGTAATGGAGTTTTGGCGGGAACATGAAAAAATCATGTCGTGACATTAAGTATAATAATTAGTTTCCAAAATTGGATTTTAATCTTTTAAGTGTTCGTGAACGTGCACGAGTGTTGGACAGTATAATTTTGTGAAACGTGACTTTTCGTGTTGTGTCCAAAACCCCAAAGAAACTCTTGTAAAGTGTCCGCCGCTTTACTTAGGCATGAATTTGTCTTGACTGTGACTTACTTTGCTTGTTTTAATTGTGAAACATATGACTTCACTTGCAATATTACAAAACTTGACACTGTCTAAATAAACTACGTGTGGAGCCAAATGAAAGTAAGAGATAGGACTATATCTCTGTAATGCATAATATGCATTTTTTTTTGTATATGCATCTTGTATTTTGACTTCATCTCTAGTATATACTTAGGGGGTGTCAATTTTTACTATACTTGGAATATTAGAAAATAGAACAAAGGAAAAAAAAGCACAATTATACCATGGTTGAGTCTTGTTTTACAAGACTCAATCATGGTCTAAGCCAAGCAAAGAAAGTCACTTTTTTAACTAGTTCGGAAACGTGTATTTTTACTCTTGTTTTGGAGTTTTTTTTTACCACGTTAACCAGGTTATGATCTACCAAAACTGGTAATTTCTGCGTTCCCTTGGGTTTCTAAACTATTTTGTCATAAAAAAGCTTTTTTTTGGGGTTTTTAGTTTTTCAAAGAGAAAAACTTGTAATAATATCGAATGCGTATCAGAGCGTATCTAGTTGCTTTTCTGATCATCATCATCAGCCAGAAATCGTTGCTGCTAAACAAAAGCGTCCTCTTTATAGCGCCACGCTGAACGAGAATCTACCTTTCGCATCCACCGATCGCCCGCAACTTTCACAATGTCGCGGTGCACCTAGTAGGATGCCTACCTACGCTGCGTCTCCAGTTTTGTGATCGCCACTCAAGAACCTTTTTTACCATCGGTCATCGGTTCTTTGAGCCGTGTGGCCTCCCCGTTGCCTCTTTATCTTACAAACCCTGAAAGCTAATTATGTTAGTGATTTTGGTTCTCCTGCGGGAGTTGTGTTGCTATTCTTTCCTAATCTGTACAAGGACCCTGGGTGGCTTACTGGCGCCAATTAGGTCGTTGTTTGCTCTTATCTTAATTAAAATGTCTTTATTATAAACTGCCTGTTTGGTGTTATGGCTTGAGAGTTGTAAGGACTGTAGGGTTACCTCGAGCTAATTAAACTTTGATTTGTTATGAGCACGGGTAATTAGGGAATATTTCTGAGTTTAAAATAATAAGAATATATGAATTTTAACCACAAAACTCAACACGGCTTAAGCTTTTTTTTAAGCGCCCCGCGGTTTCACCCGCTATTCTACAGAAATCGAATATTTTTCCGGGATAAAAAGTTTCCTAAGTATGTGTTAATCCAGGGTGTAAGGTCTACACCAAATTTCAAATCCGTTCAGCCAATACAGAGTTGAACGGGAACAAACACATTTACATACTTACACACTTACAAACTATCGCATTTACTAGTAGTTCACCCCGAACTGAGACCTAGCGATTTTCAGTTTGACAAGCTTTTTTTTTCACTTACACACTGTTTATAATGTATAGTTGTATATGTTGTTCTTCTAAATCAAAACTTCTAATTCATTGTTCGACCACTTTCAACGGTTTCGATCGAGTTGAAATTTAGCAGGTAGGTGACGTGGTTCCACACGTGGTTCTTATGACAGTAAATGATTATGATAACACTGAGCTATTCTGATGCTATTTTTATTTATTAAGCTATTTATTGCTATTGTGTGGTATTTAAAACCACGTAATTTGATAATGCATGCAATTTACAATAAACACTATATAATTAAATACATTATAAATAATAAATATCTGGGACATTATTGCACACACGGTCATCTGACCCCAAACTAAGCAAAGCTTGTGATATGGCTGCCAGAGACTGATATACGTACATAGATATTTTTAAATACATACTTATATAGATATTAACACCCAGACATAGAACAAACACAAATATTCATCACATAAATGTTTGTCCTAGATGGGAATCGAACCCACGCCCCCGAACACAGAAGGTAGGTTCACTACCAACTGAGCCACCGGGGTAGTCATACACTAGTACTTAATTATTGACAAAATTACCTATAACTGCACTGACTCAGCGACCCGAAGTGGGTCTTGGCCTCCGACAAGTGAGAATGTAATCGGTGCTGCTCTCGCGCTGTCTCTTGCCAGTCGGCAACTTGGAGCTCGCACAGCTTAACTCTACTGCGTCTTTCCAGCGTTACCTAGGTTGGCCGACGGGTCGGCGTCGGTGGCTATTGGAAACTCCATCTCGACGCCTTCTTGACGTTGCGATCCTCCCCCATTCTCAGCAGGTGGCCCGTCCAGCGAAGTCTCTGGGCTTTAGTCTCTCCCATGATGTTCGGCTCTGCGATTATTTCCCCAATCTCCATATTCTTTCTTATTCTCCAGGTGCCATCTTCTCTTTGGACTGGACCCAGGATCTTGCGCATAATTTTCCTCTCCGCCACTAAGAGTTTATCTTCCACTTTAAGAGTAATTGACAAATTACCTCTTCACTATCACGGTTTCAGACTGTATGTAGACTTCAGGAAATTGTCCCTCAATTTCAGTCAGGTTAAACAGACGAGCAGGGTGACCATATTTGTAATACGTAGAAAAGTTTTCATTCTATTCCTCTACTGTCTTCATCTGAATGACAACACAAAAATAGATGACACCAGGCAGATAAAACCAAAAAAAAAAACAACAGACGTTGTTGACCAATAATCAACAGCGTAATTTGTTTTTCTACGTTTGGATTATCCTTGGACTTCAATGGTCTCTGAGTAATCCAACTGTTATTTTATGTTGTAGGCTAAGTAGTTTAGGTAGTTATAGTTTGTGTGTATTTGGTTTTATGATTTGTTTGAAAAAAAACATTGAAAATATAATTGATTAAGACTAGTTACACAAATTGTATGCATCGGTTGTGTCGCGACATTTGTATCGATGCATGAGCGCGTCTGCATATTTACACACGTTATGTCAGCTTATAGATACAAACACACCATAAGCATCTATGTATGCTTACAAACACAATACATAGATGCTTATAGTTACAGATGCGTTTCAGTCAACTTCTGTTGATGCAAACGAACTTTTGCATTGCGCTTGCATCACTGGAAACGCGTTGCTTAAACTGCCGTATCGTTGCAGTGCAAAGGCAATTAATGAAATATTTATGAGACAGTTAAAAATTACAACTTTAAAAAAAATGTACTGTCCGTGAAAGTTACTACGTGTAGAAATCCTACAGTACAACGTAGCGACGAGATTCCACTGGCATTTAGGGCCGATGACAGTTTCCGTGGGGCGCATTTGAGTCAAAGATTGCTTTAATGTTGCTCGTGTTGGCGACTCAACGTTATAAAATTTCCCACTTAATCTTGGAGTTTGGTATTTGTAGGTTTTTGATATATATAATATAACCTTATAATTTTTTCCTGTGTCATTACGAGCCGTTAAATCTTTTTTTTTTTTCAATGATTGATTTTTCAAACACGCAAGTACTTAGTCGTCGTTTGCATTCAAAGTCACGGAGAATTACAACTAGGTACCAGTGTGGTTAACCTGCTACTGCAGGGGCGCTCATGTCGTCTGGCATTTGCGGCCGTCGATAGCTCGCTGCGTGGCCACTCTAATGGTAACCTGTTATTAATTAGACATTATTTCAGTAGCGTTCGTACCGTAGCTCGGCTAGGTGTACGTAACCGATTACCCATATTAGCCACTCGACTTATACAACTTGCTTATTACTTTTTTATAAGCTTGGTAGTTTGGTAGTTTACTGGTAGTGGTAGGGCTCTTCTGCAGAGTCTGTCTGGGGAAGTACCACACCCTTTCCAGTTATTCATTCGTCAAGCAGTAGTGTGCATTACTGTGTTCCGGATTGAAGGGCAATGTTTCCAGCGTAATTACGTACTGGGCACAGAAATTTAACATCTATTATCTCAGGGTGACGAGCGCAGTGCATTTTCGCGCATGGTTTTGAACTGTTGAGGTTCAAAGTTCTGGGTGGCACTGAACTGTTATGGGCAAGCATGAAGCTTAACATCAGGTGAGCGACTTGCTCGTCCCGTCACCGAATTACATAAAAAAAAATAAAAGTTTCTATCTTGAGATGATGTCATGAGACGATTCTATTCGTCCACTGCTGATAACAAGCAGTGAAATCATTCCGTAATCACATTATTATGTGAGTTATGACAAAAATAAACATGAAACAGTCAGAGAGTGTAGACAAATGTTTTATGACTGCCCAAAAAGCAGCTTGAAACTAACAAGATCCTTTGACGTTCATAATGATCCAACACATTGTTTTTCGACTGTCTTATCTGTCAACTTCTAGACATAAATCTTCCTCGAGTACGGCTTTTCTTATCTATTGTCCACAAGCTTTCAACTTAATAAATAAATAAATATTAGTGGACGTTTTTCACACAGCGCCATCTAGCCCCAAACTTGTAAACCAAGCAAGCTTGTACTATGGGAACCAGATAACTGGGACCCTATTCCTGTGCGCTCGAGATTGTCTCGGTCACTGTCTCTCTAATTTAGAATTTAATGGGAGTGAGAGTGACCGAGATAAAATGTCATTTCTCCGAATAGGGGCCCTGATAGAATGAGTTTTGGCGGGAACGTGAAGAATTCATGTCGCGTCATTTTATTATTTTCCAAAACTTGTGTTATTTCGAGTTTTAATGTGTAAAAACGGTGAATTTTTAGCCGTTAAGTGTTCGTGACCATGCACGAGCGTTTGGTGAATGGTATAATGTCGTGAAACGTGAATTTTCGTGTTGTTTCCAAAACTCCATAGAAGGCTTTAGTAAAGTTTTCACCACATTACTGGGACATGACTTGGACTTGACCGTGACTTGCTTTGCTCACCTTTGTCTGTGACCATGACTTTTTTGATATTATTTAACAAAACTTGAAAATATATAAGTATACTTGACAAAGCCAAATGCATAAGACGTGAGAAACCAAAATCCTCTCAGGAGGAAAGAGAAAAAAAATAAACTGATAGAATAAATAAATACTTTTTTTTTGTAAATACAGACAGATACAAAGAAACACCCAGGCATAGAACAAAAATCTATGTTCATCACATAAATGTTTGTCCTGAGTGGGAATTGAACCCACAACCTACAGCTCAGAAGTCGGAAATCCTCCGAGCCACAAGGCTAGTCAAACTTAGGGGCAGTGTCACATACTTCTAAGTTAAGGAGCTGACAATGTGACAGTCCTATGACTGTAACTTCTAAACTTTTGCGATTTTATCAGGAATTAAGCTTAAAACGTAACGTCGAGGTATATAAATGTAATAGTCCTATGACTGCCAAAATAATGGACACAGCACTAACCACAGCGATGACATTAGGCTGTCATTAGCATTAGCAGTCGAGGTATTGCTAACGTTTAATTCATTGATCACTTTGTGACATGGCATTGGGTAAATGCATCAGCGGATACGCTAATATTATTCATAGTTGGATGGGAAAATAGCAATAATGTAATGCGAAAGGAAAATTAACACCATTTACGCAAATAGCTATTATTGAAATGATAATTTGTTCAACCTACATTTAAATGTGAGCTTCTCAAGACGATTCTCAAGTTCTTAAATCGAAGTCTTATTTTTTTAATGTCGATACTAAATGATGCCTTGCAGGTTTAGTGCTCGGGATCCAGGCTTAGCCCTTACAAATACAATATAAGAATTATCTTCGAAACACACTTTAACACCAGTCTCACTGCAGCCTCACTTGAGAGCCAGTTTTTATTCCAGGCTTGGTGCATTTTTAGCATCTTCGACTACTAAGTTTGTTGTCAAATGACAAGCAAATGACATTTTTTTTACTACAGGACGAGTAGAAAGACGCCCCACTACCATCCTTACACTGTCGATTTCCCTTGGATACGTACAAAACGGTTCGAAACAACGTTTTTAATCCGGCTTAAAATAAACTGCCGGCTTCCCTGTTTCCTGAGAGTTACAATCTGGAGCTTTTCAAGGTCAGAGTGAATAGGTATCTTCTAAGTCTGCGTGCTTTATCTTCGGCCACATCGTCGCTTACCAACAGGCGAGTTGGTGGTCAAACGCAGACTTATAAGCGTTAAAAAAAAAAAAAAAAAAAAGCCTGTCAGACACATCTTCTTTAGGGGGTGAATTTTAGAAAAATCCTCACCTACATTACTGACACTCTTGTGCAAAATTTCTTGCTTCTAGACTTCCGTAGAGGTGGGCTCGGTATAATCCTTGGTAATGGTATACCTCTAAGGTTATTTCAATACGTCATCATTTCAACCCTTGTCTGTCCACTGCTTTACATAGGCGTCTTATTTCTATCCGGCCTGCGCCATTCTCGTACGCTCTTACTCTCTTTCCATCGTTCTCATCGAATGCACAAGACAAGTAGCTTACAAAAAATAATAATATATATATGTTTAGAAAGCAATCTTTCGAATACAGCATTCAAAATATGAAACATATAAAAAAGTATAAATTTATTAATTTATTTGTTGTCGTTTGACAAAAATATTATTTTGCTATTTTTATATGTATTTTAGTGATGATGTAAAAATGACTTTTAATTAACGATACCAATAAAAAACAATGCTTGATAAAAAAAGAAAAAGATAAAACGGAAAGCATTAAAAATAATTTTACAAATGAAGGAAAAGTGAACTGAATTCAACATGAACTGTTATTTCTATATCCATTTCCGATTGAATCCCTCCATTAATCAAACTGCGTCGGAGAGAAAGAGTCGCGATTGATTGCACTGATTTAATTGGGGTACATAAACGTGACGACAGAGCCTTCAACTGGAATTAATGTTATTTGCAAGTTAATTGTTTCATAAAAATGCTACGAAACAACCGCTTGAAGAATACAATAACTTGTTAAGAGCATGTCGGGCCATGCCCGTAGGGTTCCGTAGGCGCGTAGGACGTTTGAAGTATTTATCAGTTTTTACCGCATATCTCAAAAAGGCATTATCAGATGTTGCCCGAAATAATTTTAAAAGAAAGTTGTTACTAAGGATCTATCAATATGGAAAATAACAAGTTTCTGAGACGCATAGTTTAGAAATGGCATATTTCACAAGCGGTACATCTGATAAAAAAAATGGTGCTGGTGTTCATGTGTTCATGTTTTTTATTTCCGTTTTTTTTTTTACCCTCTTTACATGTATGACATAACACCCATAAAATTACATGCCCCCATAAAAATAAAATTATAATTTTTTTATTCTTTATTAATTATAATTAATTAATTTATCCTTTAAAAGACCTATTCAACGACCCCACATGATGGGGCCCAGCGATTTTTTTTATTATACCCCCTCTTTACATGTATGGGAACTACCCTTATTTTACAAAAAAAAGATTTTTTTATTTTTTGAAACTATATGTCTTTACTTAGACTATGGTTGTGCAAAATTTCATGCATGTAAGTTTATAGCTTTGGAAGTTATAAGGCTGTAAAGGATTCCGACAGACGGAAAGACAGACATGACGAACTTATAAGGGTACCTTTTAGTACTACGGGACCCTAAAAAAGCATCCAAAATGTTCCTCTTCCAAGTCTTGCCTCGCGTAGATGAAGTAGCTCTGATCTAGGGCGGTATTGTTAACGTGTCGTCGGCAGATGGTTCGTTAGTAGAATTGATTATTTTATATTTGTAAGACTTAGCGTTCGTTTAGACGCAGCACCCGTGGCATAGCTGGTAGCGCCCATAGTATAGGTATAGCACTCGTAGCGTACCTAAAGCACTCGTGGTTTAGCTGTATCACGTGTCGTGACATGGCTGTGACACTCGTGGCGTAGCTTAACCTTGGCTTTTGAATAGATGTCAATTAAATTCACGGAATCCTCATTTTTGTGTAATGAACAAACGGAGTAAGCATCAAACCTACCTGACACAATCTTAAATATAAAGAATTCGAATTATTGATTAGTTTGCCTAATTTAACTCTAAGCATAGTTTAATTTGTAAAAGTGACTTACCTGTAATATTCAATGTTATTTATGGCCAATAAATATTTCTGATTTCTGATTCGAAGCGTAGCTGTAGCGATTGTGACGTAGCTGTTACACAGTGGCGTAGCTTTAGCACTCGAAACGTAGCTGTAGCAGTCGTAACTTAGCTGAAGCACACGTGGCTTAGCTGTAGCACTTGTGGCATAGTTGTAGCACTCGTGGCTCAGCTGTAGCTCCTGTGGAGTGGCTGTAGCGACTATGGCATAGCTTCAGTGCTTCATACCTGCTAATGCATTGCACAAAAATCTACTTATTTATGAAAAATAACCCAATTGTATTATTATTTTATTTATGCACAGGCCTGGATTTTAATATCTAACAGGTAACTTAGAAGCTCTCGTAGATTTTTCTTTAAAAACTTTCCTTTATTCTATCGAACAGTTAAAGTCGGTCGTGGAAGTTTGTGATAGCAGAACTTGGCTTTTCTATTACAGCTAAAGTTCTGGTTTTCCAACATCTAAGTATATTTAGTGAAAATATTGTTTGTAATGTTAGTAGATCTGGAAAATGTATCAGTTTATTTGTTTTAACGATATTTTGAGTCTGTTAGTAGTGCTACGAGACGAGAAAGTCGCTCGCCTGATGGTAAGTGCCATGCATGTCCACGACAGTTCCGTGCCCAGAATTTTAAAGTTCAACAGTTCAAACTCATGTGCGGCAATGCACTGCGCTCGACACCCTGGGATATTACAAGTTATACCTTCTTTGCCCACGAATTTCGCTGGAAATAAAGGGGAGCAGTGTAAGAATCGTCTTAATCACACTAAAATTATAAATGCGAAAGTTTATGTGCAAGTATGTAAGTGTGTTTGTTCCCGTTTAACTCTCTAACGGCCCAACAGATTTGAATGAAATTTGGTATGGAGGTCTAAGCTACACCCTGGATTAACACAAAGGCTACTTTTTAGAAAAATATTCTTCAATTTCTGTAGAATAGCGGGTGAAACCGCGGGGCGCAGCCAGTTATAAATAAATTATTTATAAATGTACAAACATTCAAACACTTCACTGTGGTCGTAATTCATTTAAAAGTCACTTGTCACCCTGGCCACGCTATGCGGAATAGAGAGTGTAGTGAAGGTATACGTCTTTGAGAAGTAAACACAGATCACACTAGATACCGCATTACGAGATTCGTTGTTTCTACAAAAAGTCAACAAAGCTTGAGGCGCGGCGCGGGTCGCAGGGAGTGCGACCAAGCGTTCTCATTGGCTATCTCAAGGTTACGCTGCTCGCGCCTAACAATCAACCAATCAGAGTAATTTGTTATAAGTGTATTTAGACTGATGCGTGGTGCGCTTCGAGCGTCCTGAATGCAGAATCTAGGGTATGATCTGTGGAAGTAAACTATATGTATACGTTATTATGTTAGTCGCAGACGCCTGTGATAAACAAGACGATAACGTGTCAATTTGCACGTCGCGTGTCACACAATACGCGTGACAAAGCGTTTGTTTAGGCGCGACGATTCCTTCTTCTTGTACCTTCTCCGAATCCGTTGTGGCAACAGCAATCAAGTATGATATCTTATCAGTTTTGACAGTGATTTACCTGTACTATATCATTAGGTAAGCGAATTAGGTTACCATAGTAGGTAATCTTAGTGACGGAGTTTTGGCGGGAACGTGAAGAAATGTCGCATCATTTTATTATTTTCCATTACTTGTGTTATTTCGAGTGTTAATGTGTAAAAAATGTGTTTTTACCCGTTAAGTGTTCGTGAACAAGCACGAGTGTTGGTGAATGGTATAATGTCGTGAAACGTGAATTTTCGTGTTGTTTCCAAAACTCCATAGAAGGCTCTAGTAAAGTTTTCACCACTTTATTGGGGCATGACTAGGACTTGACCGTGACTTGGTTTGCTCGACTTTGACAGTGACTATGACTTGTTTGATATTATTTAACAAAACTTGAAAATATATAACTATACTTGACACTGGCAAATGCATAAGACGTGCGACGCCAAAATCCTCTCAGGAGGAAAGAGAAAAAAAAAACTTAGTGACATTGCTGCCAGGTGACGTCACCGCAGTGATATGCACTCCTTTAAAAGTAAACTTAAAAAGTGGTTGATCGAACAATGCTTTTACGAATTTGACAAATTTTATAAAATTGAAATTTAGTATTATGTACTTAATTTGTATTATGCATTTATTATAAATTAATAATGTTTTATTATATATTTTTTTTAAATGTAACCTAAGTTTTAAGTTGACATGTAAATAGTACTTACGCAATAAATGAATATGAAAATGAACATTTATTTCTAAATCATAACTAATATTATAATTCTGAGGAATATAGCCGCAGTCGTATCAGGACACAGATGAACCAGATACCTCGTCACTCGGGTTTTGGTCCGATCAAAAGTCGCCACAGTTTGAGGAAAGCACGGGGTGCGCGGAGCGTGACAAATTATTCCCATTGGCTATCATCAAGGTTACGCCCACCACTGTACCGAGTTAGTACGTTCCGTAGTGATGGGATAAGCAGTAGGCTGTGGCAGTAGGGCAACATTATTAATCGGTACTTACCTACGTAGCGAAAACTTGGGTCGACTGCCGCTCTGCCATAGTAATCGCACTCACTCGAATCTCAACTCACTAACATAACATTACTACACAACACCATTAAAGTACTAATTCTTCCTCAGTGTCGTGCACTCGCGGATTTTTCGAGATCGAGCTGTAATGTCGAATTTTTTTTTTTTCGAGGTCCCTGCTTTCTTTGCGCGTTTCAATAGAATGTGTTATTCTAAAATGTGAAATTTTCTCGAGATCACGCGTTTTGTTAGGTCCGAAAAATAATGTTAGTTTACCCAGAATCAACTCAGTTACTTCAATTCATCATCTAAAAATCTATTTAGCCGGGAATCGAAATTAACAACTGAATCATACACCTAATAACCTTGAAATACTTACGACGTATACTATAGTCTACTGACAAAAACGCCATTACTGTTTACCAGAAAAACGCGGGCGAAGCCGCGGGCAGAAGCTAGTAACGGATAAAAACTTCAAACATCCTACGCACCTACGGAACCCTACTAAGCATGGCCCGACATGCTCTTAACAAGTTATTTTCTCTAGTCTCACCACAGTCTCAGGCACATGCTAGATGCTGCCGGTCGATTCTATCGTGATTTCGTTGCTTGTCGAGTTTAGTCCAAGCAGAAGGTCCCGAGTGCACAGTTTAGTTAGTTAGAATTCATCAGTGTTCGAATCCCTTTACGGTATGGTGAAAATCGAAAATGCAAGTCTGCGTTTTGTTTAATGAGTCACAACACTACTTTATACGTGCGTTCGCCAGAAAGGGACAACTGCATGGGATATCCGCAATGAGGAAAAGGGATAAGTGACGAAATGTCCATTATACGCTGAGCTCAGCTATGTCTTGTAAAACTGAATTATTTTACTTACCGATGAAAAGTTATTCCGTCTTTTTTGTAGTTTGAGTACGCGGATGACTTTCCACACAATTTCACTGCACAGATAGTCATTTTTGTTTACTGTTGGTTGTCAGGAAAATAAAACAATCGTTTTATTTTGTAAGCCGCACGCACGCACGCACAGCTCTGGCACTTGGTCGGAACTGAGGTTCAATGTTTGGGGCGGAGTCTTATATAAGTCTTATAAAACTTATGTGTTGCGCGCTAGGCTCGTCCTAGACTAGGTATCTAGTTCTATTCATCTGTGTATCAGGATCATTAAAGCTTCAAGGTATAAAAATGAATACGTTTATGTCGAGGAAAAAACTTCGCTTGTGCGATTCAGAACTCTCCCTCAATATAAGGAGTTCTGAATCGCAAATCTTAGTCAATAATTAGGTAGACTTTAAAAACCAGGTCACGGTTTTTTTTAACGCCTATAAGTAAATAAATAAATAAATATTGGTGGACGTTTCTGACACAGCGCCATCTAGCCCCAAACTAAGCAAGCTTGTATTATGGCAACCAGATAACTGATAGAATACATAAATACTTTTTTTTTCCACGTCCACGAACGTCCGGCAGAAAATACCACTTTTCAGCGTGTATCTGAAAAAACCTCAAAGATTTAATATTATTGTCATATAAAACCAGAAATATTGTTCAACAAACGTCTACGACCATAAAATAATTCAACTAAAAGTCCTATATCGTACAGTTATTTGTCAATAAATCAAGGTTTCAAATCCAGTCGAGGTCTGAACAGATCACTGATCAAGCAATCGGTTGATGGCCCGTTCTTATTCCTCACGAAAATATCAAGCATGCTCTCGTGTCTATGATTGGCCGGCTCTTCGAGTTGGCCAGTCATGAGCGCAGATTGAGCCTTCAGCCAACCAATCGTAAACTCGCTTTATTGCCTCGTCCAGCAGCGTCTGATGCAGTTAGTTATGTTACCAACCTGACAATTAATAAATAATATAAATAATTAATCAATTAACCCTCAATGTAATAAGTAAGCAGCATAGTGACAGTTAAATGTTTTCAATATAAAGAAATTTAAAAAGATTGCCTAGTACACAATCTTTAATTATAAGATAAACTAAGCATGATATTAGATTTTTTTGTAATACTCATAGTAATAAACAGTTTAAATTATTATTATGTTTTATTTTTTATTTACAGACCCACAAATATTTTTATACTTTTATCTTTTCTGTGTACAGATGAGGTACACTGTGTACACAGAGATAAACGAGAGTAAATAAGAGGCAAATATATTTCTCTCCATCTTTCTCTTGTTAGACGGCGGTGCGCGCGAAAATCCGCATATCTGTTAGCACTGAAAATTAATTTATCTGCATGCACGTTCAACTAGTTATCTTATCTTTGAAACAGACGTAATCGTGTCGTACATTCGTATGGTCTATTGTCCAGCGCCATTATTTTATTTCAATGGCCACGGAAATAAATCTATCTCGGTTCGTTTACGACGGCACGAGTACTACTAAATGATGTTCAATTCCCGCGAGAAATCTTCGTATTATGGAATGTGAAGAACAGAGTGCTTCAAATGATTTTATTTATGTAATGCACGATTTCTGGATTACGATGCCTACCAATAACTAGCCTCGTGGCTCAGTGGGAGGATTTCCACCCTCTGAGCTGTTAGGATGTCTATACATGGCCTGAC
Source organism: Apocheima hispidaria (assembly GCA_947579745.1). NCBI lineage: Eukaryota > Metazoa > Arthropoda > Insecta > Lepidoptera > Geometridae > Apocheima > Apocheima hispidaria. Next base: position 10,281,862 of record OX388166.1, on the reverse strand, counting down.
CTGACATCGTGTGATAGAGATGGCTATATATAAGTTTCTGGGGGAGCGAAAGGGAGAAGCTATAAGCTTAATAGTTTGTTTCTTTTGCTCCCGTGAAATTCAAGTCTAGCTGTCCCTTTCACACGGTGTCAGGTCAGGCCATCTAGCGAGGCCTTTAGTTAGTTGTGGGTTTGATTCTCACGGGACAAACATTTGTGTGTTGAACATCGATGTTTGTTCTTCGTCTGGGTGTTTATATGTATTCTATATTAGTATTTACAAAAAAAAAAGTATTTATGTATTCTATCAGTTATCTGGTTCCCATAGTACAAGCTTGCTTAATTTGGGGGCTTGATGGTGCTGTGTGTGAAAAACGTGTACCAATATTGTATTATTATTATAGTATATTCTGCCGTAGTATTGTTTTTAGGGTTCCGAACAGTAGTATTTTCAATAGTAAGGGTGATAAATTGACGTCGTTCTGTCAACACGCCCCCTCCCAAGCTTTCGTATGCAATGACTTTCTTTCGATTTATGAACTGGAAATTCTGCGCGATTTTTGGGGAATCGCTGGCTTTTCAGGAGTTGCTTCTTTTTCAGGTTGGCCTCCGATGTTATGGTTGTGAGATCGTAGATTAGATATTAGTGGTTGCCTTGTAAGATTTATTATTTATTCTTTCTTTATTGCATATATGTACTTATTCTACTTCTAAAACTACGTTTTAGCTTACATTATGACATATACCCTGTAAATAAGGACGCAGCAATATTATGTGGCTGGTCACAGACCATGTCACAGGTAGATATACTACTATGTAGGTAATGTGTAGAACTACTAAACTACATAATACGAATAAACGTTAAACAGCAAAGGCTATTAATACAGAATTAAATACAATTTAAAAAAATAAATTTAAATAATAGTATCCATAAAAGTATTAAATTAAATAAACTTTTATCATTTAAATTAAATTTATCATTTATGGATCTTGTTGTTTTGATAGAAAACTAGACATTCCTCTTTCTGAGCCACAATAACTGATTTAACCCACGACGGAAAAGAGAAGATGCATGCATAAATATGCATTTAGATGTTAAAATAGTTTTTTTTTTTTTCAAAATCAAGGTAAGTATGAAAACAATCCTGAAACATGAAAACCGAGCCTTGCCACATCCCCCTTGTTTCTGATTTGAGGGTAAGATTTTCTGCGTATGGTCTGTTATCATTTTTCTTTAGGGTGGTTAAGCCAAATTTGATACGGTTTTTCATATTTACCCAGTTTACTCCGTTATATTTGATGAAAATCTTTGCGGCTGCATTTTTCGAATCGATCGTGTATTTACCCGATTATCCAAGAAGGAGAGTAATGTTTTTGTTTGTTGTTGTTGTCTCACACAACAATAAACAAAAATAACCAGTATAAGTAGTGTATACACAAGTGATATTATTAAAAGAAAAACAAAATACCCGACTGCAAAATGTAGCCCTTTTCACTTCAGACGGAAAGAGAAACACACAAACATACTTACGGAACCAAAAACATTACTCTCTTTCTTGGGCAGTCGGGTAAAAAAAACATTTCATACCAAAAGCTTTATCGAAAGACTCCAGATAATAAAAACTTTCCCTTTTCGCATGAATTTCTTTTCTCGATTGTTCCATTTTCGTATTTGACGTTTGAAACCTATTTTATAACCCACCCATTTTATGTATAGATCCTTCTTTGCAGAAAAACATTATGAGTCAGCTTATTTTTCTACCAAGAGTAGCCTTCATAGCCACGCTGCATAGACTGAACAACTTCTGTACTAAAATTTTCCTCGATTGGCTCCCACTTTTGTTCAGGAACTACAGTGGTGGCTCCCTCATTCAACTGTGCAGATAACTTGGTCGCACTGTAAGGGCGAGTCTGCGATGGCACTAGACGCAAGGGCCGAGACTCACGAGTCGTCACCTTATCCTTAATGAACTGTGTTCTCGAGGACAAGAGAAGTGTCTACGTTCCGTGTGTACTCAGCTTTAAGTTATTTGGAATGTAAAAGTTTTAAGGGAGTTTTGGCGGGAACGTGAAGAATTCATGTCGTGTCATTTTATTGTTTTCCAAAACTTGTGTTATTTTGAGTGTTAATGTGTAAAGACGGTGAAGTGTTCGTGAACATGCACGAGTGTTGGTGAATGGTATAATGTCGTGAAACGTGAATTTTCGTGTTGTTTCCAAACTCCATAGAAGGCTCTAGTAAAGTTTTCACCACTTTACTGGGGCACGACTAGGACTTGACCGTGACTTGCTTTGCTCGACTTTGACAGTAACTATGACTTGTTTGATATTATTTAACAAAACTTGAAAATATATAACTATACTTGACACTGGCAAATGCATAAGACGTGCGACGCCAAAATCCTCTCAGGAGGAAAGAGAATAAAAAAGACTTAGTGACATTGCTGCCAGGTGAAGTCACCGCAGTGATATGCACTCCTTTAAAAGCAAACTTAAAAAGTGGCTGATCGAACAATGCTTTTACGAATTTGACAACTTTTATAAAATTGAAATTTAGTATTATGTACTTAATTTGTATTATGCATTTATTATAAATTAATAATGTTTTTTTTTTTTTTTTTTAATTTAACCTAAGTTTTAAGTTGACATGTAAATAGTACTTACGCAATAAATGAATATAAATATGAATATGAACATTTATTTCTAAATCATAACTAATATTATAATTCTGAGTAATATAGCCACAGTATCAGGATCATTAAAGCTTCAAGGTATAAAAATGAATACGTTTATGTCGAGGAAAAAACTTCGCTTGTGCGATTCAGAACTCTCCTTCAATATAGGGAGTTCTGAATCGCAAATCTTAGTCAATAATTAGGTAGACTTTAAAAACCAGGTCACGGTTTCTTTTAAACCCCTATAAGTAAATAAATAAATAAATATTGGTGGACGTTTCTGACACAGCGCCATCTAGCCCCAAACTAAGCAAGCTTGTATTATGGCAACCAGATAACTGATAGAATACATAAATACTTTTTTGTTTCCACGTCCATGTAAGTCCAGGTTATACGGTTTGCAATCGACCAAAAATTCTAACAATGACTCGGCGCGGCAGAAAATACCACTTTTCAGCGTGTATCTGAAAAAAACTCAAAGATTTAATATTATTTTATTGTCATATAAAACCAGAAATAGTGTTCAACAAACGTCTACGACCATAAAATATCTCAACTAAAAGTCCTATATCGTACAGTTATTTGTCAATAAATCAAGGTTTCAAATCCAGTCGAGGTCTGAACAGATCACTGATCAAGCAATCGGTTGATGGCCCGTTCTTATTCCTCACGAAAATATCAAGCATGCTCTCGTGTCTATGATTGGCCGGCTCTTCGAGTTGGCTAGTCATGAGCACAGATTGAGTCTTCAGCCAACCAATCGTAAACTCGCTTTATTGCCTCGTCCAGCAGCGTCTGATGCAGTTAGTTATATTACCAACCTGACAATTACTAAATAATATAAATAATTAATCAATTAACCCTCAATGTAATAAGTAAGCAGCGTAGTGACAGTTAAATGTTGTCAATATAAAGAAATTTAAAAAGATTAGGTCTAGCAAAGTTTTCACCACTTTACTTTGACTACGACTTACTTTGCTTGACTAGATTATGACATAGACTTGTATTAATTATGAATATCCCCACTAGACAGACAGGCAGACAGAAGGACATGACGAACTTATTAAGGTTCTTTGTAGTATCAGCCTACAACCTAACCCTAAAAAGTAGAATTTTAGGTTGTTGAAAACTTATTGGAGAGTTTTGGCGGGAACGTGAAGAATTCATGTCGCGTCATTTTATTATTTTCCAAAACTTGTATTATTTCGACTGATAATGTTTAAAAATGGTCTCGAAGAACGTGCACGAGTGTTGGTGAATAGTATAATGTTGTGAAACGTAACTCTTCGTGTTGTTTCCAAAACTCCATAGAAACCTCTAGTAAAGTCTCCACCACTTTACTGGGGCGTGACGTGGACTTGACTTACTTTGCTCGACTTAGACTGTGACTGAGATTTATTTTTGTGAAATATTTGACTTCACCTGAAATATTACAATTCGTGACACTGGCTAAATACACAACGTGGGGAGCCAAAGCATAAGAGAAAAAAAAAGCTTATTAGCTTATACTCTTAGCTCGAGTCTGATTCTGCAAATATTACCATATAGTCTGTGGTCGAATAACCAACAAACGTCAAAACCAGCGTTAATCCAAATTAATTTCCCCAGTCCGCCCCTTTCAGCGATATTTCGCTTAATTTCCTGACACGTAAACAAATAGAGGCCATCAATTCACGTCCAATCGCGGCCGCAGAGACATTACATCGAACAATCGCTAATTGTTTGCTGGATGTCGATTTTCCACTTGACTTGTCGATCTTGGGGCACAGTTAATCAGTTTTTCAGATGGATTACTCCCATAGATTCCAAACTCAGGACCATCGACGCGCACCACGTATTGGTCAAAATACACCTATAACAAAAACTAAACTACAAAAAGAAAAATCATAAACTTTTCCTTACATGACTTACCCCCGAATACTGAATCGTTTGTTAACTTTGACGACAGATTAAGTCCATTGCTGCCTTTGTCATTTGCTTAGTGCCAGACAAAGGCATTAGAATTAATCTGTTGTCAAAGTTAACGAACGTTTCAGTATTCGGGGGTTAGCCACTTAAGAACAAGTATTTACTAAATAACAATGTAGACGTCGTTTTTTTTTTGAAATCGCGCGCTGTGTTGTCTCATTTAGCTTCCGAAATCTTTGAAAACGTAACTATTCATAAGTGCAATATTTTTTTTTCGTTTATTCTATACTGCTACTCTGACGATTTCTGTTATTTTTGTTATTTCTATCTATTGGCTTACTTTTAACTTATAAGGTCTACTTATAAGGTTTATAGTTAAAGTTTGTTGTAATTATGTAAATTGTGTATTAATTATAATTATATATTATGTTGTGTTAGTAATATCAATAAATTATATTAATATATATAGCCGTTTAAAAAAAAACGGTATTTGATAAATTGATTTCCCCAAAGTCCTCGAATAGTAACGTGATAGTGATAACGGGAGAACTTACTGGCAATTTACCTTTTCATTTATCTTCCCATCATTCTGTAGTCCCCAAAGTCCTCGAATAGTGTTAACGTGGCTATTCTAGAACAGTCGAGTTGTCAAGTAGAGTTGTCTTACTGTTTTCTTTCTTTCTCAGCTAGCTAATGGGGTAATGCAGGACATCCAACCCTTTGATGTGGGTGCTATGATGTTATCTTTGCAGTACATTTTCTTATACAAGTTTATACGGAAAGGGTATGGTAACCCGAAAAGGGCTCATGGTACTCATTGTGAACAACTTTTAGTATGGGACCAACCCTGATATCGTGAAAAAAATATCAGCTGTTCCATAGAAAAATGTCAAAGACACTCGACAAAATGTACGGAATAACTGATATTTTTCTCGCGATTTCATGGTTGGTCCCATAGTAAAACTTGTTCATAATGACGACTACTATGAGCTCTTTTCGGCTTAGCATACCCTTTCCTTATAACCCTGTATAAGAGCTGAATAAGGGAGCAGACCCTTAATTTCTTCTAAAAGTACACAGTAGGTATTAATATACGTGAAAGGCCTTTACCACGGTGTTTTTGAAAGCCTTCATTAGTTGCGGTTTATTTGAAGGGTGAGAATTCCTAAATAAACAGACAACGGCATCCATCAGGGCCTTTTGTTGTACAACTTTGACTATATGGCTCTTTAAATTATTTATGAGAAAGGCGGTTTATTTTGAAAAAATCCTCATCATGAAAATACAAAGGCTAGTAATTAATGTCGGATCCACAGAATTCTCCTTATAAATATTGGTCGGGTCAGAAGATCAAATTTTAAAAAATTGCCTGGACATGAGTAGATAATAGATAATAGACAGAGTAGAGTGAAGTAATAGACATTTTTTTTGGGTTTTTCTCCTTAGTCTATGTGGGGCAACCAAAAAGTAGGTTTCCAGACAAACGCTGACCACGACCAACCACCAAGATTTTCTATTGACAAATTCGCAAGCAAATTCGATTGATTCAAACCACTCGTTGCGTTAGCGAGAGATACGATTATTTAAAAAATGCGACCTTTGTTTGGATTTCTTTCGAAAGTCAGTCATTTCGCATTATATTTTCGTGCGAAATATCATAGGAGCGATTCAAAAATCGAGACCCAGAGAGGCGAAGCCGGCAGAGAAACTGCGACGTCGTAGTAAACACGTAGTCGTGTCGTTGCGACACTCCATTGCCCATGTAGCACGCAGTGCGTCGAAGTCATAGCGTTACGACAACGCAACACACCAGCAACGCCTGCTTGTGTGGCCTCACTCTTAGAACTTTTTGAGATAAACGGCTATAAATAAATAAATAAAATTGCATACTTTACCTCATTTTTATATATCTGCCATATCTGTCGTAGAGCCGATAACCGGTGGGTAGACGTGTTCTAGAGTGGATACCACGAATCGGCAAACGTAGCGTAGGACTAGATGGAGTGACGATGATGAAATAAAAAAGCCCAAGAACGGGTTGAGTGACGTGCCTTGGCTGATGATGATGATGATGACAAACCAAGCAAAGTGGAACGTGAAGTGAGTCTACTGGAACAAGTTGCCATTTGTATACTGTATGTTTGTATATTTGACAAACTCAGTCGCAACTTCAGTCTATCAAGTAGCTTAGTATCACAAAAGAAAATGTTGCAAGTTTAAGATCTCGCACACTGTATTAAACCTTCAAACTTTCACTATACACTCCGTTGTCCGACTTTGCTGATTCGATAAAACCGGTAACACAATCATATCCAGCTGACAATCGCTTTTGTTCACAGATACAGAAGTATTTTTCAACCGCAACTATCTTGTATCCGCTGTGATTGCTTTGAAGATAACCGATAATCTCGGCCGATCTTTCATCCAATAGAAAATAGTTTTACGGTTTCGGGATACCAAAGGAAGGTTCAAAAGACATGGACCAACTTTTGTCTTGGTATTTGTTTAACAGAATCTACTTACAGGGCACGTATAGTAACATCCTTTGCGCTATCCGACGCGGTGCCCACACACTAATCTACTCGCGCCTCTCACCGCGCTGTTTATCCCTTTTATGTCTTTGGCCTTATCTCGCCAGTCCTTTGATTCGCGCTGAAAAAACGGATAAAATCGTAGGCTGTGGGAAAGGCGAGGAGCATGATGAGCGGCAGGACGAGCTACGTAGCAAACACTACGTCGCTGCTGACTTCCCTCGCTACTTTTCGCGCCACTCGTCATGTATGTGGCCGTAGCAATAGACTCAGTTGCCACAAATCGCATCGGGTAGACACGCTCGCGCAGCGTCGGCGAAGCCACGGAGCGGCCCAAAGTTACTATTCAAAACCATAATATTACAAACCGGAATTGCCACCGACACAAATCACATTAAGAAGTAAATACACAACCTAAGATCCCAAAACAAATCAAACCCAAACCCATGAATTTCCTGCCAGGAAACGACTTCTTGAATCAGATACCTTTAGGCACGTTTATTTATTCTGTGACCCAGGTATTATGAATGGCCCTCATTGTGCCCATATTTAATGCTCCGACTTCCGATCCTTGGCCTCGAGTTCCTCTCACCTAATCAGAGATTGCGGTCCCGCGAACGGGCAATCAGTGCGGGATCCCTTTAAATCCCGCGCCGTTGTCCCGCATTAATCTCGGGGATTTTACCTGATATTTCTGAAGTGCTCTGTAATGACAGTGGGTAGGTTTCGACAAGGTGAAATGGGGCACGCACTCGAACGCCATTTTATGACTTTGACGTTTGAATAGAGGGGAAAGGATGGAAGGCGGAAGTTCGTAATTTGACAGTTATTTTAGAAATGAATGAACGGATCGAGTTTAATCATATTGAGTGAAATTTGTTGTTTTGTTCTCTGAAATCGTTGTAAAATGTGGAACCATTGGCTATGGGGAAACGTTAAGTTATAGGAATATACCATAAACGAAAGAAAAATTAAATTATAGATACATTTCGTTTTTTTCTAAGGGGGTTTTTATTTTTCTTTGCAATTTCAGTGTTGGGTCCCTAGTAAAATTGGTTCACAATGACGAGTCCAAAAAACTCCTTTCGGCTTAGTGGCACAGTTTTGTGTAAACCTATATAAATCCTAATCCTATCCTTACTAATATTATAATTCAGGGGAATAAGCCGCAGTCGTGTCAGGACCAATAACGATTCGAGGTATAAAAATGAATACGTTCGTCTCGAGGAAAACTTCGCTTGTACGATTTAGAACTCCCTACATTACAACTGTCAGTCCATACAAATCGTCAAAAATGCACAAAAATGGATCAACGCCATCTAGCGAACTATAAAAATACAGAAATACAGAACAATTTATTTGTGACAAAAATACACAAAAAAACATATTAAAATATTAAAGAACACACACGATAAAAATTAACACCATGTATAGGAAGTAATTTGTCACTCTGTTGTCTGTTGTTTGTCGCGTTATTACAGCTGAACGGATCTTGATAAAATTTAATAAGTTAAGTTTAATTAATAAGGAGTTACCTACTGTATATCACAAAGACGGACATAGATTACTTTTTTTTAAGTCCACGCGAACGAAGTCGCGGGTCACAACTAGTGCAACATAAAACAATCTAAAATTAACTGTCAACTGCAAACTTACAGTTTTGTGGTGGTTGGACTATTTAAAAGACTCCGCCTGGAAAAGTACTACACCTTTGCCAGTTATTGATCCGCCAAGAAGTAGTGTGCAAACATTACTGTGTTCCAGACCGAAGGGCAATGCTACCAGCGTAATTACTGAGCATAAACAGATTTAGTGTCTAATATCTCAGAGTTGCGAGCGCAGCCGAGCTTATCCTCTCACTTTGAAACGTTCGTGATTCTGATTGCGAGAGCATGCCATCTCACTCGTACCAACTTAGTCGCACTATGCGCGGTCCCACTCGCGCAATCTTCGGTATCGCTTTCAGAGTTACGGGATAAGCCCACAGGTCAATGCCACGCAGTGTTTTGAACTGCAATTCACTTATTCAGTTCAAAATTCTTGGTGGCATTGAACTGAAAAAAAAAATTACAAATAAAATCTTTTTGTTTGGGTTTATTTTGAGATTGAAACAAAATGATCCGAAAATAAAATTGTCTGGTCAACATCGGATCGAACTGGATGTTTTATGAGTACTAGTTTGCCCGCACGGCTTCGCTCGCATCCTAGTTAATTAAACACCCCATTTCACTTAGCTTTCTTAGTAAGTATACAATCTCTATGGTTATTATCAAGAAATGGCTTACGGCTACATCGACTAGATTATCAAACCGTTTAATATACCATTATATATAACAGACGAGCTTCCCAAAACGTCCAGTCCCTTAATGGCAAGGGGTCCACTATGACAAACGTATGTAGCCGTGTCCTGTTCTTGCATAACAAAAAGATTTTGTGGTGGTGCGCATGCTAGCCCTGCTAGATAACATTGGTTTAGCTACGAATGTCAATAAGCTGTTATTTTTTCTCATTTGTTTTGGCTTCACACGTTGTGTATTTAGCCAGTGTCAAGTATTGTAATATTTCAAGTGAAGTCAAATATTTCACAATTAAAATAAGTCTCAGTTATAGTCTAGTCGAGCAAAGTAAGTCACGGTTAAGTCCACGTCATGCCCCAGTAAAGTGGTGGAGGCTAGGTAGGTTCCTTTAGAGTATTGGAAACAACACGAAGAGTCACGTTTCACAATATTGCTTCGAAAATACGACGAAGAAAAGTAGTTGTCATTAGAATAACACGTTCACGATTACAAAAAATTGGATAAAAATATCACGATTGGATAAAAAGTCACAATAAATAATACAAGTTTTGGGAAAAAATACTATGACGCGACATGACGTCTTCACGTTCCCCCAAAACTCAGCTGATTTTCATCTTGGGATTTGTTTACGCTAACAACTTGTTTTAGTTTTGGATTTTTTCTTGTAAAAACCTACTTATTAGCGCAAAATTAGTTTTTATAACCCACGATGAGTAATTGAGCTGTTATTGACAAAAGCAATAAAATAATTTGGAACGCTGAGCCAAGTGTTGCACCCTACATTTGAAAATGTAATGAGCTGAGCTACTGCAAATGATTGTCCGACCGAGATTTGGGGAAAAATTACCATTTAAAATGGCACCTATAAGGTTACTGAAGCCGGTGAGTGTGTATCAAGTTACTAATTCGGGCCCGAAATATGAACGAAATTCGAACGATCGGTGTCATTGACAAGAAAAGAAAGCTTTTCGGAGGTTTAGGTTTTATTAAAATGTTTGCTTGTGTTATAAATAGGCTTGATTTATTTGTATCTGGAAACCTTCCGCAGCTTTGACGTTTCGTTTTTTTTTTTTGTGATCTTAGAATTCTTTTGAAGAGTTTGCGAGGGGAAGTTTTTGTTTCTCTCTCCTCCTAAGAGGATTTTGGCGTCGCACGTCTTATGCATTTGCCAGTGTCAAGTATACTTATATATTTTCAAGTTTTGTTAAATATTATCAAACAAGTCATAGTCACAGTCAAAGGTGAGCAAAGCAAGTCACGGTTAAGTCCAAATCATGCCCCAGTAAAGTGGTGAAAACTGTACTAGAGCCTTCTATGGAGTTTTGGATACAACACGAAAATTCACGTTTCACGACATTATACCATTCACCAACACTCGTGCATGTTCACGAACACTTAACGGGTAAAAATTCACTGTTTTTACACATTAACACTCGAAATAACACAAGTTTCGGAAAATAATAAAATGACGCGACATGATTTCTTCACGTTCCCGCCAAAACTCCATTTGAATTCTTTTGAAGAGTTTGCGAGGGGAAGTTTTTGTTTCTCTTTCCTCCTAAGAGGATTTTGGCGTCGCACGTCTTATGCATTTGCCAGTGTCAAGTATACTTATATATTTTCAAGTTTTGTTAAATATTATCAAACAAGACATAGTCACAGTCAAAGGTGAGCAAAGCAAGTCACGGTCAAGTCCAAGTCATGCCCCAGTAAAGTGGTGAACACTTTACTAGAGCCTTCTATAGAGTTATGGAAAAAACACGAAAATTCACGTTTCACGACATTATACCATTCACCAACACTCGTGCATGTTCACAAACACTTAACGGGTAAAAATTTACCGTTTTTACACATTAACACTCAAAATAATACAAGTTTTGTAAAATAATAAAATGACGCGACATGATCTCTTCACGTTCCCGCCAAAACCCTCCGAGGGGAAGTTTGTTCCCAAAGACATAGACGTGTTTGTTCCTTTGCATTCAACCACCAAGTAGTGTACGATCACTATTGTATTCCGGATTTCAAAGCCATGTTTCCAGTAAAATTACTGAGGTTTAATATTTTATATCTAGCTCTCTTACTCGCACATTTACAAGTTTTATTACATAGTTTGAATTTTCAAAAACTGTATATTGTCTACACGAGAAATGGACGTCAGTGCTTATTATTAAAGACGACAGTTATCTATCATCGTGAATATTCTAAAGAAATTTTAGTTTTGACTAAAGATTATAGCATGAAGATATTTTTGGCGGTTTTTTAGGGTTCCATAGTACTAAAAGGAACCCATATAAGTTCGTCTTGTCCGTCTGTCTGTCTATCTGTCAGTCTGAATCCTTAACAGTCTTCCAACTTCCAAAGTTATAAACGTACATGCATGAAATTTTGAACAACGATATTCTAAGTACAGACCTCCAGTAACAAAAAAAATTTTTTTTTTTTGTATAATAACATTTCTAAACTATGCATCTCAGAATCTTGTTATCTTCCAGGTAGATATACATCTTAATTAAATCTTTATTTATAAATAATTTTGGGGATAAATAATTCAAAACGTCCTACGCGCCTACGGAACCCTACTAAGCATGGCATGATATGCTCTTAACAAGTTAGTTTTTTTTTCGTATATACTTTTTTTCTTTTATATATTTATAATTTTACTTTAGACAAAGTAATTTTTTTTTTTTGGAAATTTACACTTGCTGATTTTAAAACTTTTCGATATTTGTGAAAATGTGCAAGGAGACAACATAACTGTAGATGCGACGAAGTGCAAAAAGTGAGCAATATGAGCCTTGGGGCCATAATATTTTTTTCGGTATGTTGCAAGGGCCATAACAATATTAATTTTTCTGCCCACCTAAGCAAACATCAATTATCATTCTGTGTTTTCATTCTCTTCCATTCAACTTATCACAGCAATGGTAACAACAGTAAAACATTGGCTGTCGTGGGCCAGATTGATGACACTAGTCTTTAGATGTCGCGGGCCGGATTGATGGAAGTGGCGGGCCGAATTTGGCCCGCGGGCCGTAGTTTGGAGACCCCTGCTGTAGAGCTATAGTCAAGAACCGCGAAGATAAAAAAGTTACAAAAACCATTCCCTATAAAAACATCCCGACCATCTATCAAACATAACGCACCCTCTTACGTACGACAAATAGTGTTATGTTGGATTTGCGATGGACTAAGGTGGAGTCGCAGGGGGGTACTTGCCCGTGTTGGCTAACAGTCAAATCCTCTTCATTTAAATGGATTCTTAACCAAAGTACAGTTTTTGTAGCGAAAAAACATACATTGTTAATCTTGATCATATTTCTGACAGTAAAACACGTTTAGTAAATATCATGTTTTTTTTGTCTATAAAATTAATAACAGTATGTAATTTCTAATATTTAAATAATACCACAAACACCGACATCTACAAATCGATTTATTTTTAGATATCATAACGTATATATATTATTTTCATGTAATTAATTATGTTCTACCCAATCGAGATATCGTCACGTGACCTTGCGTAACCGACACTTTTTGCTGCGCTAAATGCGATCCTTTATAATAATACAGTATAAGCTTAATGATCGCGGTAACACGTAACACGTGCTCGTATTGACTATGGCTAGCCCTTTAAGAAATGTCAACTTTTTAAAGCAGTTTTCATTATTTTCTATTTTTCATATAAAATGATAATTTTAGGAAAAAAAACGAAAATAATGTTTTTTTTCTTCATCAAAAAAGAAAATATTACGACCGACTGTTTTAAATTACCAAAATATTCAAACTTTTGTTTTTTTATCTTCACAAATTGCTGGAAACGGTTGAAAGACATAGCCGAAAGCGACCTCAAATTAATGTGACAGCTCTTTAAAAGTACTCTGAAGGTATAGAAAACATATTCGCCCCCGCAGACAAATCCTAGCTACACTCACGTGTAGAACACTATGAAAACGTCTGTTTGTATAACAGACATAATTCTTTCGAGGAGCTTTATCTTTATCTGTAGAGATTCATGGCAAGGCAGAGCTTACACGTACATCTCTAAATCCTACTGCTTTCGCTCAACCCCTGGTTCTCAAAGCTAGCTAAATCCTTTGTAATGTCAGTACTAATGTATTAGCTGATGATTTAAATTTCAATCCAATCAGGGGCTGGATATTTGAAGAAAAATTAATAAATAAATAAACGTGGACGTTTTTCACACACAGCGCCATCTAGCCCCAAACTAAGCAAGCTTGTACTATGGGAACCAGATAACTGATAGAATACATAAATACTTTTTTTTTCTTTTCTAAATACATATATAGAAACACCCAGACAAAGAACAAACATCCAAGTTCACCACACACATGTTTGTCCTGAGTGGGAATCGAACCCACAACCTACAGCTCAGCAGAAGGCGGAAACCCAAACACTGAGCCACAAGGCTAGCCAAATTGTTTTAGTATTAAGTTGTGTATATTTGACTGAGCGTAGCGAAGGTTTACGAATGTACGGTAGCAAGACGAGTGAGGTGTCGTTGAATTCTTCTTTACCTCCGGAGTGATATAGACATTTTGCAGTCGGCTATTTTTTTTCTGTAATAATACTAGTAGTTCGCGGCGAACTGAGACCTCGCGCCCCCTATATCTTCACAACCCTTGGACCGATTCAGCTCACATTCGAACTTAAAAATTGTATTGAAATGAACTACTTGCCTACAAAATTTCATGAAGATCGGATCAACGGTTCGCAAGTTATCGTCGGACAAATATACACACAAACATACAAACATACATACAAAAGCCGATTTGTCCTAGTAAACTCTGAGACCTTTGCTTCGCTCGGTCAATTACTTGTAATGTACGTGTGTTTAAAGACCCAGAATCTCGCAAGGATAACATACGCTTCGGTGAAGTCTGGGCCTTATGCGGTCTGACCTTTACTGTTACCCCATCGCTACCGCTAGAACCGACTACAAGCTACAAAGTGAAAGAGTTCATGTAATAAAATCAATACTCTATTACGACAATAAATTCTTTATTGACTTACTTTGAGATAGTACAAATAAAATGATTTATAGAATGATTTATTTGTTATTTTTTATTAGGATTATGCATGTATTTTCATATATTATATTATATATATTTTATGTAGATATCTACACCACCGACCGTATTGTTTTCATACATAATTCTGTCCATCCCAAGGTTGTCTGGAAGAAATCGCTTTAGGCGATAAGGCCGCCCATTACACTACCGGTTTTCTATTATTGTTTATATTTAAGTTTAATTGTCATTTGGTGTATAATAAAGTTATATTGTATTGTCTTGTATTTATTTTACGATTGCAACAAGAGTTCCAGAAATGACGGAGTTTTTATATTACTGCCGCTTGTGACGATGGTATATAATTCTGCTACAAATTGTATGGAAGAGTTTACTGCACCCTGGACAACGGTAATTTTAACACGAACGCAGCAGTAAACATTTTCGACGTTTTTAACCGACTTCCAAAAAAGGGGGTTTTTAATTCGAATGATTCTCTTTTTTTTAAATGTTTTTTACCTCGGAACTCCGTCATTTGTAAGCCGGTATGAAAAAATATTTTTTTTAACTTGAAATAAGATACTTCCTGATTGGTCCACTCTTACATAATTACACAAACATTTGCATTTATTGACCGAGCGAAGCGAAGGTCTCAGAGTTTACTGGGACAAATCGGCATTTGTATGTATGTTTGTATGTTTGTATACTTGTATGTTTGTATGTTTGTGTGTATATTTGTCCGATGATAACTTGCGAACTGTTGATCCGATCTTCATGAAATTTTGTAAGCAAGTAGTTCATTTCAATACAATTTTAATGTTCGAATATAAGCTGAATCGGTTCAGAGGTTGTGAATTTTGTGTGTTGTATGGAGGTAGCTTATACACTGGATTAACAAAGGCTAGTTTTTATCCCGGAAAATATTCGGTTTTTGTAGAATAGCGGGTGAAACCGTAGGGCGCAGCTAGCTTATAATATTCATGATAAGTGTAATAGTCCTCACCAAATTTAAACAAATTCCTTCAACGCTTATTTGCAGACTACACCAGACTAAAGGGGCCCAAATGAATAGTAAAATTAGTTTTACAGTTCATGTCTGAGATGAATTTAATTGCGGCTTTTAAAACAGAGAATTCTCTTTTAGTAAATTTTAGTTAATTTACAATTAAAATACTCATTAGTATACCAATTGGAGCTTCTATAATTTACAGAGGCTTCGAAATTATAGCGCTGATAGTGTTGCTTGATAGGCATCAAAAACTGGTATAGTATGTGCGCTGTGTACGACCGCTATTCAATGAGGCGTTTTCCAAAAAAAAAAAAACCTGGTATTAAAAGTACCCAATAGATGGCGTTAGATGTACCTTGAGGTTTTTCTGTCACTGTCAAGACATGAAAGACAAAAAAATGTACGTGTGCCTTTTTTTTCTCTTGTTTTTTGGCTCCACATGTGTATTTAGACAATTTCAAGTAATGTAACTATGTATTTGACTTAATTTGAAATATTACAATAGTTGCCACTGGCTAAATACACAACGTGTGGAGCCAAAATTTACGATTTAAAAAATAAACATAAAATATTTCGACAGAAATGACAATGACAGGTAAAACGATAGGTCTATTACGCCATCTAGTAAGTATTTTAGAACATTTTTTTTTTTGGAAAACGCCTCATTAGTAGTTTTTTTTACATAACATTACATTATCAGCCAGAAGACTTCCACTGCTGAATACAGGCTCCCCTTAGAGCGCCACACCGACCGACTATGTGCCACTTGCATCCACCGGTTGCCAGCGACTTTCACAATGTCGTCGATCCACCTAGTGGGAGGCAAGCCTCAAGAACTTTTCTTCACCATAGTTTTTTACGTCCACGCGAACGAAGTTGCGGGTAACAGCTAGTATTTACTATTATTTTTATAAAGTATTTTTTGACGTTATATTTTAATATGTATTATTTTATGATCTCAAGCATAAATAAAAAGCATAAGTTTTACTATGAAAACTGACGTGGTTTTGACACATTTTGTTTTAATAGAACGGGAATACTCACGTCAAATTGAGTCGGTTGTTCCGACTAGAGTTTCGATCACATTCGGTGACCTTTATAAAGGAATGCTAAGCGTGACACGCGCGCGACCTCGTCTTGCCTTGCCGTGGAACAGCCAACTCAATTTAACGTGAGTATTCCCGTTTTATTAAAACAAAATAAGCAAAAGCTTGCTTTTTCTATAACCCGTACCTGACTATTTAACTTAATTGTTTAATTTAATTTAATATTGATTCTACGTCATCAAATTATATTAAACACAATTTTATATTTATGTTATGAATTATGTCCGGGTCCTCCATACTGAGACCCGCTTCTTTATTTATTTTTATTTATTTTATTTTATAGAATATGGATCCCCAACAGAAGTTATACATTACATTCACATTATGAAACATGGCATCAAGCTGGGTGCACCCCCAATTACAGGAGACCACGTCGTGCTCATGTAGGTTCGACTAGACTAAAATGAAAATATTTTTTTCTGCCTGCAGAGTACAAAATAGTTTTAATTTACTTTAGGTTACAAGTGGAAAAATTTACTTGCGAGTCTTAACTATACAATGAGAAAATGTAGCAATATATGAAGCGAGTTAAAACTAGGAAACATCAAAATAATTATATTTAAATTTGGCAAATATTAGCCAACCAACGAAATTTTGGGAAAAAAAGAGGGAATGTTACTTATAGATAGATCTATGTAAATAACTTACTGAATACTTACAGTTAAGTTACTTGACTGGGCTATACGTAAATTCATTACACATAGTGACATGAAAATCCTCGAGCCGATTTCTCTCATTTCTTATGTGGTTTTAAAGCAAAGAAACAATTCATACAAAGAGGTTCAATGTAAAACGTTATTCTGAGAATAGATTTAATGGCTTTTTATTTAAAGCAGGCGAGAGGCGAGTGAGAAGTGGAAGCTCGAGCGAGCGAAATTTTTCGCGCCTACATTTGTTTTGTACTGTCAGAGGCCGTATTTGCACTTTATTTTTGCAGCGATGTTGAAGGAATGGAAGCGACGTCTTTTTTTATTTATTTATTTATTTCTTCCATCTGGATCACCTACAGAAGATCACATTTCACATTTGGAAACATAGGCATCAAGCTGGCAAATTTTGCCAGTTTAAGCTGAGACCTGTCGTTCGCTTTGCTGTAGTTATTTGATGTATTTGCTTTTCTGTAGTGGTAGGGCTCTCTTGCAGAGTCCGCCTGGGGAACTACCACACCTTTGCCAGTTATTCAACCGC
Source organism: Apocheima hispidaria (assembly GCA_947579745.1). NCBI lineage: Eukaryota > Metazoa > Arthropoda > Insecta > Lepidoptera > Geometridae > Apocheima > Apocheima hispidaria. Next base: position 10,264,140 of record OX388166.1, on the reverse strand, counting down.
CAAGCAGTAGTGTGTTCCGGATTGAAGGGCAATGTTTCCAGCGTAATTACTGGGCATACAGAGATTTTACATCTAACATCTCAGGCAGTGCATTGCCGCGCATAGTTTTGAACTGTTGAAGTTCAAAATTCTGGGTGGCACTGAACTGTTATGGGCAAGTGTGATGCTTAACATCAGGTGAGAGACATGCTCGACTCGTCACCAAGGAAAAAAAAATTGCTCCCTCGGTCAATCATAACCAATTAAGATCAGCCCCTTCCAGCACACTATAAAAAATTGCTTCCTCGGTCAATGATAACCTCTTAAGATCATCCCCTTCCAGCACACTATACATCAAAGTTATTTTGTTTGGCGCGGCGCCTTCGCCTTCATCGCACCGAGTGTATGTTTTATTCACGAAGCTTCCACGATGGAGTGTTCACTATTTGCGACTTAGTATTACCTCGATTGTTTTCATAAAAACAACTTTATCATTGAGGTTGTTTTGGGGATGGCCGGAGTGAAAGTGGCAACATGACCTGACCTGACATCGTGTGAAAGCGATGGTTATATATGAGTTTCTGGGGAGCGAAAGGGAGAAGCTACAACCTTAGTAGTTTGTTTCTTTTGCTACCGTGAAATTCAAGTCTTGTCCCTTTCGCACGACATCAGGTCAGGTAATGTAGCGAGGCCTTTACAATGTAGAAAAACGTAACAATGTTGAATAGGTGTCGGGTGCTTATGCATATGATCGTTTTATTTTTAATAAAACGGGAGTATTCACGTTTAATTGAGTCGGTTATTCCGACTATAGTTTCGATCACATTCGGTGACCTTTATTAAGGAATCAGGAGGAATATTAGGGAGGGTCGCGCGCGTGTCATGCTTAAAGCATTCCCCATTTTTTTTTATTCATTTATCATGTTATTTTTTTTTAAACTAGCTGTGCCCCACGGTTTCACCCGCTATTCTATGGAAACGGTTAAGTTTCGAGAAAAGTTCATATATATATATGGTAGGTATAACCTACCTCCAAACCAAATTTCATTCAAATCCGTTCAGCCGTTACAGAGTTGAACGGGAACAAACACACTTACATACTCACCTACTTACACACAAACACTCGCATTTATAATATTAGTGTGATAGTGTGATGTTGTCATAGTTCAATATTTATTTATTTATTTAGTTTATTGGCACACAAAACAGAATACAGTCAAATAAATACAAAAACAGAATAGGATTTAATATAGTGCGCTCTCTGTATAGCGTAGAATTATAATGCTTATCAACTGATCGCTTGTTCTATATATATTTTGTTTTACGAGATGAGATTGTCATTGTTGACAAAACCCCCTTTTCCAAAAAATAAATAAATATTTTAAAAAAACATATATAATTCATGAAAAAAAAGCTGTTTTTCCTTCATCGTTTGTTTTTATTGACAGCTTTTATACGAAGAAATAAATAATAAACAGCCGTCATGTCTATTACAATAACAAGTATTATACTGTATGTTCGGTTTGACGACAGACATATTTTAAGATATTATTTTCTCGTCATTATAAACAGCTGTCACTGTGAGATCAAACCAAAAATAACGAAAGAAAAAAAAAACAGGTTATCTAACGTATTTAACATATTTTGGTCGGGCAACAATTTTCTATTGAACAGCTGTTGTTCCCCCATAGTAAAAGTTGATCATAATGATGAGTACAATGATATCCTAGAAAATAGCCTAGAATACATCCTACAATATAAACTAGAATATACCCTAAAGTATATCATAGAATATACCCTAGAGTATATCCTAAAATATATCCTATAATCTATGCTAGAATATATCTTATGACTATTTGTAAATGTTATCTATGGTCATTTATGGTCGTCGTCATACGCACAAAGAATAGTTAATAGTGTCGGGCCATCTTGAAACTGTATAGCTGTCTAGCTGTGTAGTGTTCTCATCCTCAGCCCGAAGCTCGACGTCAACACGACCTGAAGATTCCTCGTGTAGAGGTGAAACACGTGTCGACACAGTACTTTGGAGATACTGGCTTATTCCTGTTATACTAGACGCGTTATGGCAGCGGAAATATACTAGAGATTTGTTGAAGATACAACCTTACGTCAGTTATCCTCTTTGAGAAACCCGGCTTCAGCCCGCACGGCCCAGACGGCCGGATGCCTGTGTTGCTCTAAGCCTAATAATAATAACCGCCAAATACACGCTATTCCAACAAACTCGAACATTTTCCCGAAATACAGTATTTGATGAAACGTTTAGTACATAAATCAACTGGGATTCAGTAAATCAACATAGATACAATTTGCTTTCAACAATATTGGGTAGAGGTGAGTGTAAGGACGTGGAATATACACATTTCAGTGTTTGGAGTAAAAATTGAATTACACTCTTTTTTTGGAGAGTCGTGTAAATTTATTTCTATTTTCTAAGTCATGTTATTCTATGGTTTTATTTATAAGGAGAATTCTGTGGGTTTACACTAATTAGACTATGGTTAGTTATTTGGCTCATCGAGAGTTTTTTTGATCTTGAGAAATAAAGAATAAAGAAATCAAGAAGGAGACATGACATGTCTCTTTATTGTGGAACGAAATAATACTCATATCTATATACATAATAATGAATCCCGATTTTTCCTGGTCACGCTATAACTTGAGAAAGGCTGGTCCGATTTCGATGATTTCTTTTTTGTTGTGTTCGTAATTGTGAGGACAAGGTTTGTACGAAGAGTTTAGCGAGGCTCAAGGCCGAGCGTCGCGGCCATCAGCTCGTATAAAATATATTTCAATAGATATTTTAAAAATAATGCTTAAATGCTGCAGCAATAAAATGATGCTGCAGTAATTTCGCATGAAACATTGCCCTTCATTCCGGAATGTTTGCACAGTTATGTTTGCACACTACTGCTTGGTGGTAAAATAACTTACTTTAATGTTCATTGCCAATCCAGAGTTGGCAAAACAAATTTCATTGATAAATAGTGTCACAATTTGTATCTTACTTTCGCATGGTGTATTCAAATGAGGTCGATCAATTCTAACGAAAAATCTCGTATTTTTTAACAAATTACAAGATACTTCGGTATTTCTCTAATTTTCTTTCCACTTCACGTTTTCAGGTAAGCCGTCAGTAATTTATTCAAAATCACACTCATCTTGTCCCAGCGGCCCGAATTACGGACAGTGAAAAATTCCCCAGTGACCCATCAATCACTGGGACTTCCGGGGTACAGTGGGACGTTCGGAGTGCAATGTGAAACCCGGGGACAGTGTGGTACCAAGGTTGGGTGTAATATTTCAAGTGGACACTCTACAGTGTCAAAGGTCTTTAATTTTGTTGAAATTTCTATTCGAGTAATTCGGTTTATAAATGTGTGTCTCCATAAAGTTTGTGTTTATTTTAATCGTAAAGTCTAATAAGTTACTCGTTTACCTTGAGAACCAACGACGACGTAACGAGCCTCCGTTTTGTTTTTTTTTTCAAACTTTGGCCCGGCTAGATTGAGGCGTTCGAAAAAAGTTAGAGAGTAAACGAGATAGCTACAATGAAATCTGTCTGTTAGGACAGATTTGCGGAGGTCAATTTAAGTGCGGCCAAGTCGTATCTCTATTAAAATATCATTGGTGCTATAAATTACATTGCCCTGATGCCGTGGCACTAGAATACGGTATCGGTATCCCCTCCCTGTAGTAAGAGCTTACTAAAAAGGGGACCTCTGGGCTCGGGGGTGGTTAGAGGTGGGGCTCTAACCACCATCTAACAAAGCGAGCCCGGGGAGGACGACAGCGTCGAGTGGCGGACACTGTAGTAGACTTAGACGTCTCACGACAGCTGCTAGCTTTCCCGGAAGGAGCTGAAGCGTGGTGCTGAAGTCTGCGGTGCGTTCTCTCCCGGAGCCCTCGGTCAAGCTCGGTCAACCTCGGCCTCGGTCAATGGATATATTGGTTTTAATGGATATAATCCCACGTAGCCCGGCTGCACCCCAAAGCAGTCGGGTATCTTGTGAATGTTTCCGCCTCGCAAAAAAAAGACTATAAATTACAGTTGTCAGTTGCTATCGACAACCTTTTATCATAATCATAGCACCTCCCTGGTAATCGTCCTCATCACAACAACGGCACATAAAAGATGCCTCTCAACCTCTCAACAAAACGGGCCAAACTCGCGCAGCTTTTTTGTATTCATCAATCATTTTGAATGCCCCGCTCTGACCCAGTCATAATATATCAGACGCACTCGGCGATGTCAGAGGCAACGCAATCTGATTCTTTTTTGTTTTTTTTCTGTTTCATATTTTCTCAGCTAATAGGAAAGGTCCAATTTAGTTTCAGGATTCAACCTCTTGTTATGTTTGACCCACAGATCACACTAGATACCGCATTACGAGATTCGTTGTTCCTACAAAAAGTCACCAAAGTTTGAGGAAGGCGCGGGTCGCGGGGAGTGTGACCAAGCGTTCTCATTGGCTATCTCAAGGTTACGCCTGCTCGCGCCTAACAATCAACCAAAGGGATGTATTTCGTATAAGTGTATTTAGACTGATGCGTGGTGCGCTTCGAATGTCCTGGATGCAGAATCAAGAGTGTGATCTGTGGTTTGACCTCAGAAAATATAATCAAAGGGACAATACTTTTAGCCGACATGCGACAGGCCAAAAAGGAAGGTAATTTTTTTTGGTTTTTTGATGTCCGGCTGGTAATTACAACTTTGTCAGTTATTTAACAACCAAGCAGTGTGAAATTTTGAAAAGTTGCTGTGTTTCGGATTGAAGGGAAATGTTTCCAGCGTAATTAGTTACTGAGCATAAAGAGATTTTAGCCCAGTCAAGTTACGGGACTTAGTATGGAAGACCCAGAGATAATTCGTAACATAAATATTCATCATCATCAACCACGTCCACTGCTGAACATAGCTCCCCCTTAGAGCGCCACACCGACCGACAACGGGCCACTTGCATCCACCGGTTGCCCGCGACTTTCACAATGTCGTCGGTCCACCTAGTGGGAGGCCTACCTACGCTGCGTCTTCCGGTTCGTGGTCGCCACTCAAGAACCTTTCTTCCCCACCAGTTATCGGTTCCTCGAGTGATGTGGCCTGCCCATTGCCACTTCAGCTTGCAAACTCTGAAAGCTATGTCGGCAACTTTGGTTCTTCGACGAATATCCTCGTTCCGGATTTTATCGCGCAAAGAAACTCCGAGCATAGCTCTCTCCATTGCCCGCTGTGCGACTCTGAGTTTTTCCAAAAGGCCAGTAGTCAAGGACCATATGTCATCACTGGCAACACACATTGATTGAAGAACATAAATATTAAATTAGTAGAATCAATATTAAATTCAATTAACAATCTGGAGGTACGGAACATAGAAAAAGCATTTATGCTTGAGCTCGTAATAATACATTATCGTCGCCGACGACTCACTGCCGTGTCTACGATCGTCATCTGAAATAGACTCTAACAAAGCGCAAATAGAGACGATATTTATAAAATTTGAGCCTGTTCCGGATTTGCATTTTGTTTAGTTATTGTATAATAATATGAGAGGTTGGTTCTACAACTATGTACAGAAAAAATCCTGCTATTCGTTATTTCCAGGTTAAATTTAAAAAATTTGCTGAACCGCGCTTGATTTTGAACCGTTGAAGTTCAACAGTGACAACAGCAACAATTCAACAGTTGTTACACTTTACTGTTAAGGGCAAAATATAGATGTGAATTTACGTCTAGCTACGAAAAGGATTATTACCTAACAATGAATATCATTTGCAACACTGTCACGTATTGCAACAATTGAAAAACAAAGAGCAGAAAATTGAACGTAGTTACGAGTACAACATAGTTGACTAGCCTTGTGGCTCAGTGGGTGGATTTCCACCTTCTGAGCTGTGGGTTGTGGGCTCGATTCCCACCCGGGACAAACATTTGTGTGATGAACACGGATGTTTGTTCTTTGTCTGGGTGTTTCTATGTATTATATATATATGTATGTAATTACAAAAAAAAAGTAAAGTAAAAAGTATTTATGTATTCTATCAGTCATCTGTATGTAATTGACATGTTTTTTTATTATCTTTTGTGACTGTGTCTAATGTTTATGTATAACTTGACCTGATATGAACTTTGACTTGAATGTAATCGACCATAAATCATAATTGTTCCTTTAATTAATTAATGTAATTGGTGTTTTGTACCGTTTTAATTAATATGTATAAATAAATAAAATAAATAAATAAATCTGGTTCCCATAGTACAAGCTTGCTTAGTTTGGGGCTAGATGGCGCTGTGTAAAAAACATCCACAAATATTTATTTATTTATTGCAACAATTGAAAAACAAAGAGCAGAAGAATTGAACATAGTTACAATAAAAATATTTTTAAGCCTAACGTTTCATTATTGTGCGACTAGATAAACCACTGAAATCTTTATTAGCACTATAGATTGATAGAAACTCTAATGTGTACACCAAAATAATAATAACACACGTACAGAAGTATCTTATAGGCTAGTGCCACTATAGGCGTCAGCGATAGATAAAATTATTAACGTATCCGATTTTATTTTGATATATATTATATTTGTTCTGGGGTTCATGGGGTTCAAAATACAAATTCACATTTCTTGAAAATGCTAAATTTTTCACTAAAAATCGTTTCTAATTAATTATAAGATATGACTAATTATAAACATTTTCATTGAATGCTTAAAACAAACCAAATTGGTTAAAATTGTTTAATTTTGAGTAGAGTTTGTGTGGTAATAGGTATTTTAATAAAAGTCTGAAAATAAAAATACCTGGGTAGCTTCAGCAGGAGATTTGCAGGAGAATCTAACCTAAAATGTTCTGTTGACAGTAGGTACGTTCCGGAGGGGAAAACGCCCCACCCAATCATACCTTGCCTACACCCACTAACAGCAAATTATGTAGACAGGCCCTTTAGTAGCCACGTTGAGGGCGGCGTTTTATGAAAGCTTTGAGCTTTTTAAGTGTAAAATTACTGAAATTACTCCCTAGCATTAAACGTGTGTTTTAGCTACCACAGAAAATAATAGCATCCACGATTTTTGCATCCAGGGGCGCTAGTCTTGACTTTTCGCTAAAAAGTAAAAAAAAAAAAAAAAACGAGACGCGTCCCTGATATAATTAGTGAGTCTCTGCATCACTCCTGAGATGTCGTTTTTTTTTATTTCCTAAGGATTTTCCAAATGAGGGTCTTAAATAAAAATATTCAACCTTTTTTGGGTGGATTCTTTCAAGAGGGATGAAAATTAATCTAACAACGCCATCGAAAAATCCGCCCCTAAAATATTTTTTTTAACCATTCATTTGGAAAATCCTTAAGAAAAAAAAACATAACTCCTTACGAACAATCGTAGAACATACAAAAATGAGTTATTTTCGTGAAGCCCTTGGTGTAAGAACCTACATTTTTCGGATTGACGTCACCGTTTGGACCAACCTATATAGTAAAACGTAAGCTTTGGTCACAAGTCTCTGGTCATCCGGTAATAGAAAGGGGTGGACGCAATCAAGTTACGGAATTCTAGGGCACACGCTCCGAAATGTATTCGATAAAAAACCGATAAACATGCAACCTGATGTGGACGCTCTAGGCTTATTTTAAAGCTTGAGCAAAAGCTTTTATTTATTTTTCTTTGAAACATGGTGGGTCAACCGTCCCTTTTTTTTCATCCACTTTGCTCTGTCTTGTCACATTGTTTTTGTAAACCTCGCATTTTTTCCATAGCCCTTTCCACCGTGTGCGAGATTAAAGTGAGAAAAATATCCTTGGTAGGGCAAAACCTCTAAGGGCCATGAGAGTCTCACGAATAATGCATAAAGCCAGTATCGTCAGAGATTTACCTAAAATGATCTCGGGAAAGCGGCGTTCACGATTTGGCAACCTTTTCGCACCTCTTACCCGAGTACCTGAAGTTCTCCCCTGTAAAGCGAGATTTGGATGTAAAAACACTGTTTGGTGTAATATGAACAAAATGATTTTTTTTCTGCAAGGATTTTGCGGTTGTTCTGGAAAGTCACGAAAAAAAATATTCAGGAATTGTGTCTAATTTTTCCGACTGGTCAAGAAGGAGGGTAATGTTTTTAGGTTGTATGTAAGTATATAAGCGTGTAAGTATGTAAGTAGTTTGTGTTCTTATTATACCTCTGATGATCTGGTAGATATCTCAGAATAATAACTACTACAGTGCGACATACTTATGTATACCGGCGAGTAGAAGAGCCACCGTCGCAGTTTCTGAACAAAATGTATAGTTTCGCGTTGTACATTTTAGTTCCTCTATTTATCCAACCGGGCTTCCCTACGGTTAAGTTGGTCTGGCTGTACATTGTACAATAGTCTGTTATTAATTCGCAAGCAGAACTGGCACGGAGCCAACTGCTTCACCCAGACTGGGTCAGCGAGCAGTTTTGTATAGATATAGTGAAAAAAATATATGTACATTTTTTTACCCGACTGCCCAAGAAAGAAGGTAATGTTTTGATGTACCTACTAGCGCCGTGTGGTTTGCAGGAACCGTATATTTTTCCAGGAGAAAAATAATAAAGCAAAATAGTTTGTGTCAATCTAGGATATAATCTACCTCCTTATCAAAATTTATCGTGATCCGTTTAGCCGTTACATTTGAGTGGGTTCAAACATGAACGTTTACATTTTATAATATTAGTGTGATGTGATGTATGTTGTGTGTTCTTATATTACCTCCTGTAGCCTGAACGGCTTGATCAATTTTGACGAGTAAGGAGAGTGAGGAATGGGAGTGTGTGGGAGTTTTTGGTTTCCTCATAAGGTCCGGAGGGCCATAGGCAAGCGGCATAGGCATAATATTACAACCTTTTTTGAGTATTTTAGTTAAGTCCACCATATCGCTGATTGAATTAGAAACCATTTGGGCCATTGTCCAAATGTCACCACGGTTTTTTTCTCATATTTTAGCTCAACTCGTTGTCTACCTATATCTGGGACATTTTTGCACACATCGTCACCTGACCCCAAACTAAGCAAAGCTTGTAATATGGCTGCCAGAGACTGATATACGTACATAGATATTTTTTAAATACATACTTATATAGATATTAACACCCAGACATAGAACAAACACAAATATTCATCACATGAATGTTTGTCCTAGATGGGAATCGAACCCACGCCCCCAAGCACAGTAGGTAGGTTCACTACCAACTGAGCCACCGGAGTATATAGCGAATTAGTCCCATCTTTAGCCAGTGTCAAGTTGTGTAATATTTCTAGTTTAGAAAAATATTCTAGTGTCAGTCTAAGACGAGAAAAGTAAGTCATGGTCATGTCGTAGTCATGCCCCAGTAAAGTGTTGGAGACTTTACTAGAGTTTTCTAATGAGTTTTGGAAACAACTCGAAAAGTCACGTTTCACCAGGGGCGTAGCTACCGCCGTATCAGCCGTATCAATCATACGGGGCCCCAAACGTTGTTTTTTTTGAAAAATAGTGACCCTTCATTTGGGCCCCCAACAAATTTGATACAGGGCCCTTCTAAGACAAGCTTCGCCACTTCGTTTCACAACATTATACCATTCACCATCCTCGTGCAAGTTCTCGCACACTTAATGGATAAAAATCCACCATTTTTACACGTTTGTATCCCAGCCAAGCTAGTATGCTAGCTGTTAAAAATTTTCAGATGTTTTTGAAGTGTTAGGAAATCACTTGTGGAAAGGGATGGAGTTGACACCATATTGTGTATTCAAAGTGCAGCAAATGAAGTGACTTATCCTCTTTTTTCTTTCGTCATTGCGTTTTTCCCAAAATTTACGTTTTACAGATTCCTGCGTTTCGTCCTAACAGGACCGTAAAATGAGCAGATTCTGCTGGTCTCCCAGAATCGTGCGTCGAAAAGACAAAATAGAATTGCTACACTTTGTCCCTAGAACGCTGTAACAAGCATAAAAGCCGGTAAAACCTTTTGCTTTTACTATCGCCAAAATGCACGCGAAGGCCCTTGCATCCTAAATAGAACATTGCTTTGACACCCTTTTCACGTTTCATCCATTTTATTCGAGAGGATCGGTGGAAATCAAATGGCTTGGCTTGGCACGTACATGTTCTACTCTACAATCAAATCTAAGCCGTATGCTTCTGTTATAGAGTCTATGCCACCTGTCCGATTACTGGCCTTTTTATGAGATTGGATAGTACAATGTTAGGTTCAGTGTTACAATCGATAGAATAGATGTTGTTGGGATCGGAAAAGTCTAGATATTGAGTCTGGTAGTCAGGAATTAGAATAATATTTTTTAGATTTTGAATCTGCGTAGTTATTTCGAATTTTGTCGTATTACACGTTAACACTCGAAATAACACAACATTGGCATAAATTATTGAACAATAAAAAAAAAGATATAACAAACCATATAAAATAGAATTTTCGCTTGTTGTTAAAACAAAACTAACAGGAACACAACATTTGTAAATAATTACAATGCCGCGACATGACTTCTTAACGTTCCCGCTAAAACTCCAAAGAAGGAGATTTCTTTGACGGATGCCAAAATGACAGCCGTCAATGAATCTCGAAAAAAAGAAAGTATTTTTTGACATATTGCACCCGTTTTCCCAAGGGTTCTCTAATAGCGGATGAGCCACAAAGTATTGTTTGCTCACGTCGCTATAGTTTACTTTTACGTTTAGTTTTGTTATAATGTTTAGAAAAAGGTTTTTCAATTCAATTCATTTATTTCGGGCTTTAGGTATAAGTAAATATACTCTTAGTGACGTCATAAACAGCTTAACATAATTTAAAAAATTAACATTACAATGCAAGTAAAAATTCATAGGTTTAAAGTTTAATACGGTATATCGCTGTAAGTGTAGATAATTAAGTTCAGTGGGTTATAAACGTTTACAACAAAGGAGAAGCTTTTTAATTCATTTAAGTTTCATCATCATCATCCAGAAGTCGCCCACTGCCGAACATAGGCCTCCCCCTTAAAGCGCCACACCGACCGACAACGTGCCACTTGCATACATCGGTTGCCTGTGACTTTCATAATGTCGTCGATGCAAATGGTCGGAGGCCTGCCTACGCTACATCTTCTTGTTCGTGGTCGCCACTCAAGAACCTTTCTTCCCTATCGGTTATCGGCTCTTCGAGTTATTGCCACGATTGCCACTTCACTTCGTAACTGAGCCAATCTTCATAATTGAAGGGGTCTGTCCTGTCGGACCAGCCAATACTGATCACGCGATAACGTCCCATACGATCACGCTATTTGCAAAACATTAAAAAAATCTAGCCTATCTGATCACAACACAAATTTGGTGTTAGCACTGGTAGTGGTTATAACACAAATATCTTAACAACCAATACCATACATAACATCAGAAGGGATGTTTTTCGATCATACAGGACAGACCCTCTGGTGCCAAATTTAATGATGATTGCTTGTACCAGTTTCTTTAGAATGCACTTCTTAGTAGTTATTTTGCTAAAGGAACATAAAATAAAGCTCGCCATCAAAAACCTCAGTTTTCTCGGTAGCACGAGAGTTATGGCTTCATATTTAGTTACATCCTCCGCGAAATGGGGCCGTCCCTCTAATATTGCTTACTTCCTATTTGGGGCTATATTCCGTGTTCAGTCAAGCGCATTTTCCATATATCAAACTAATATTATAAATGCGAAAGTTTGTGTGTAAGTGTGTAAGTATGCAAGTGTGTTTGTTCCCGTTTAACTCTGTAACGGCTGCATGGATTCGGATGAAATTTGGTATGGAGGTAGCTAATTCCCTGGAATAATACTTAAGCTACTTTTTATCCCGGAAAAATATTCGGTTTCTGTAAAATAGAGGGTGACACCGCGGGGTGCAGCTAGTAAAGTGGAATAGTTTAAAACAAGGTTATAGAAAACATTCTAAGTAAAATTGGTGGGATGTTTTCGGCCGCATCGTCGCTTTCCATCAGGTGAGATTGTGGTCAAACGCTTGACTAGTTCGATATAAAAAAAAGTTTCTTGAATTAAAAAACGCCCGGGCCAATACAATCAAACATTCGTACAGTTGTCGAAAACTGAGAAAATATTAATATAGAATATGGACTGATGATAAACGCTCTACTTGCTATCTAAATATTTGCAAGCGTAAGCGTTTGCTATTTGGCACGGGCCCGCTTACATTATCTGTGCAAAAAATAGACGCGTAGACGCATCACAGATAATGACAGTGAATGAATGAATGAACATTAGGTACATTTATTCCGGTCCGTGATATCTGCGCAGGTCATTAGCCTTATGAATAATGTATGTTAGGTTTGGGAATAGGATCAGTATTGTGTAGGCAGAAGAACCGTTTCTTGGAAAATTAGGTGAAATCTTTTATTTATGTAACAGGTTATAATCTCAAGTGGGTAATGTAATGAGGTTATGAAGGAATACTAGCATTTCCTTTGGATCGGTATATAATCTTACCCTATTCAGAATGATTATTATTATACTATACTAGTTGTTACGCGCGACTTTTGCACGTTTTCGCACGTTCGCGTGCACATGAAAGAAGTATCCGATGTCCGTCTTTGTGATATACAGTAACTCCTTATCAAATTTCATCAAGATCCATTCAGTCGTTTAGCCGTGATAACGCGACAAACATCCAAACAGAGAGACAAAGTTACTTTCTGTGTTTGTGTTTTTGTGTTGTTTTGGTCGCTTATTTGTATGGATTCTATCTTTTAAAATAAAAATTGGGATCAGACCGGAATAAATAATTAAAATCAAAAATGATTGATCCCATTTGGGGTCGCAGCAGAGGATGAGAATGGAATGCACCATTCAAACGCCGGTGATCCACCTCAAAATACAGCCTGTATTTTAGTCAAAACAAACTTATCACAACGCAATGATATTATATTAGAGATACGATTTTAGCGCACTTAAAATAACCCCCGCAGTTTCATTATTGCTATCTCTTGTACTCTCTAACTTTTCGCATCTTCTTTCGCACTCTTTGTCGGCTGTAAAAAGACTGCAGCGGAGCCGTATCCAGAGCGCTATTTTAAAGGTTAACACATATATTTAGTAAAATATCATTGGCACAACGTAGTAGAATCAAAATATAAGCCTTCATAAAAATTGGTTATGACTATCTGTAGACAGGTTGGACTTTTATTTAATATTGTAATGTAATTGTTCGTAGCTGTTTAAGTTAATGTGTTTAGATATATACTCTGTTTGAGCCTTTCGTGACTTCACCGAGCGGCTTCGACGGAAGATCAGCGCTGTTTGCTAAACAGCATTATGCTGAGTGGAGGCCATTTTTGTGGCACGTGACATTGACAGCTATAGTTATTTGATATTGCACCTGCTTACCCTTCAATTTATTTAATGTTAATGTTGTTGCAAAATAAAATTATTTTCTTTCTTTCTTTCTTATAATCTCTGTAAATAATCCAGACTGTTAAAGCATTATATAACTTTACATAAGCATAAATCGCCTCCAAAGCGCGAATAAACAAAAGCCATAAACGTAAAAAATATGGCAATAAACACGCTATGAGTGGGCCCGTAAGCAATTTCCTACGCGCCGAAGCCTCAGAAATGCGTAAGTAGGTGTCAAGTGAAGTTAGGGAATTCAAGATTAAAGCACTGAGAACAAAGGGACATAATAGTAGATTATACAGCAAGTGAAAGAAAGAGAATTTTATGCGAGGGACTAAGTTGGATCCCGAGAACAGCGAAGGATTCTAGAGTAGAATCCTAAGCGGAGCGAGGGCTACAAGGACCGAGATAAATAAATAATTTCACGAGTTGTGTACTCTAGTTTTACCCACAGAATTCTCCTTATTTGCTTTTAACATTGACTGCGGAAAATGAATCACATCACACTAATATTATAAATGCGAAAGTTTGTGTGTAAATGTGTAAGTATGTAAGTGTGTTTGTTCCCGTTCAACTATGTAACGGCTGAACGGATTTGAATTAAATTTGGTATGGAGGTAGCTTACAACCTGGATTAACACATAGGCTACGTTTTATCCCGGAAAAATATTCGAATTCCGTAGAATAGCGGATGACACCGCGGGGTGCAGCTATTAAAATGGAATAGTTTAACACCACGATAACAGAAAACAATCTAACTAAAATTGGCGGGATGTTTTTGTCCTAATTTAAATTGGCTCAATAGTGTAGCTCCATTAAGCCAGCTAGTAGGTATGTTCAGCATGTTTGTTTTTTTTAATACATACCGATACACACAGCTTTGAACGAGATGTTGGTTTGATTTTAGCTATCATCCTCTCTTTTATAATAAACCTCAAACATAGGATAGAAAAGACTTATTAATGTAACTAGAAATATAGTATCCTCTTTATCAGTTATACAGACGTACCTCAATATTTGATCTTATTAATCTTATTTATATCTATCTATCTATTCTATATTTTAATATTAAGATCGACGTCTTACTCTTTTAAAAACCAAATCCAAAGTGACCGACTCACCAGCCTAGCACCAACACCTGCCCGATCACCCCCTCCAAGACTTCTTTTTAGGTAAACGGTTCTCGATTGGTTGATGGTGCTACACCAGCGCCCTCTACGTAACTTTAATAGCAGCGTTTTACCTGAAATAAAACGCATATTAAAATACTTACCTAACTGGAAGCTTTTATATAGAGATACGTTTCCATTTCCGTCGAATAGTACCAGCGTTTTTGTACTTTTATCGCCTTGTAACCGGAAGTCGCTAGGGGGCGCCACCTGGCAGCTGCGCGCCATTTTGTTTTCTTGAAATATCGAGCGCCATTTGGAATTATTGGCTCATTTTTCAGAATTTCCACCAGGCAGAAATTAAAGTCAAAGCTTCCAGTTAGGTAAGTATTTTAATATGCGTTTTATTTCAGGTAAAACGCTGCTATTAAATAACTTGACCGTAACTGGAAGCTTTTATATAGAGATCCTGTTTGTTTTCGCCTGGTGGCGTCACCTAGAGCTTTTAATTGCAATTAATGTAACGCCAATGTGAACAGTTAATAATTATAATTATTAACTTAAATCACGTTTTTTTTAAAAATTAAAAATAAATAAAAGAAACTTTAGAAATGATTTCTCAGAACTTGATATAGTATTCTAGGATAGCTAATTCTTATCCAAAAAATGTAAACAAGGCTCTATTCATTAGAATATAAAGACTAGCCGTTAGCAAAAACGGCATAATAGTATTCGTTACCTCTTATTAAAAATGTATCTACACAAAACGGAAACAAGGCAATCATTTACTCAGATCTACTGGTTTACACAATTGTGTAAATTTTTACTTTTGTAAAATATAAGAAACATTTACTGATCACAATTTCATTATCTAGTGTGCTAATCGAAACAGTATCTAGCAGACACTTGCAGACGACCCCAGACTAATAGCTTTATGGAGAAGCTGTGATGTCAGCTTTTTTGATCATAGATTTTACTAGGCCTGCTATCACTGTGCGAGGCAACAGTTTTGATGACTGAGTGACTCAGTGAGTCCATCCAACGTAATGGATTTATATTGCGATCATTGTGCATTAGAAAGATAATTCCGACAAAACGGTATCTGACTATTAGTATCTGCATCGAACCCAAATTCAGGTAAAATATTTTTCTCTGTTACTAAAATGATTTTCTAGGCTACGACGACTTATTCGTGAGCCTTTTTAATTTGTATTAATGAATAAAATTATAATATTATCGAGAAGCAATGTATGCAAACATAATTACATTCAATTTTAGTTGATAAATAATTGTAAAACTTGACAAAAAGGCACGGACCCCGGAGTCCGTGGAGCATTTGTATTAAACAAACCTAATTACATAGTATATATTTCGAGAATATTATGTTACAAGAACATGCAAAGTTAACGACATAAAGAGTCAGAATTACTTGGCATATAATATGCAAGTTTATGTAAAATTAAGAATTTTACTAATATTAATAATCCAGTAGGATGTTTCGGCTTTTAAGTCCGTATATCTATCACTTGTAAGTTTTAAAAACAGTTTTAGCTATTATCAATTTATCATTTCGGTCTATTCTTCAATTCCCAACTTTAAGAGGGATATTTTGGATCTTCGGTGATGGACATGTCACATTGTCGACGTATCAATAAGATGTTTTGAAAAATTTTTGAACGTGAGCAACGTTTCGAGCTACTTGAAATTAAAATTCGTTGTAAAATAGTGCTAGGCTATTTCTTAATTCTACATGAGCTACACGAGTACTCTGTAGTTAATATTACTATTTTGAAAAACACAATTTCGACTACATAGGCAGTTTAAAGATAATTTATATATTGTCGAGACCTTGACCTCGAGACCGATGCATCAGCTACTCGAAAGTTCACTGAAGGCGATATAATCGGTGGTTGAGATTTCACCAGTTCAATTCGTTGCATATACCTTATGACTGTAGGTATTTACATTAAAATTCAAAATCAATATTTGCCGATGATGAAGTCCAACCAATTATAATCCTACTATCCGAGGATAGTATTATAGCAAGTATTTTCAAGTTATCTTTACGAAAGCTACTGAACCACATTTTATATCATACGGAACTTTAGAAAGGTGTGATTATTTGTTAGTCCAAGGGCGGACCTTACTTTGCTACGCGCAAAATAAAATAGATACAAAAGTAACTACACACCGAAATAAGACATCCGGGCGGCCATTGGCTAAAAGATTTATTCCAGATAACCTTTGATCACCCTTCAAGGGTAGGCCGACACCCCAGCAGCGGGATGTTTACAGGCTGGTGCAGAATCAATCTAATTGCATGCTTTTGCTACCTAATTTGGTAGAAAATTATTTTAAGACTATAACATGGCAAGGTTCTCTAGCTTGGTTGTTTTCAACGAATCGCAGTTAACACTTTACAGGTTCCTTTAGGTTATCAAAGAGGTTGCAACCGAATTATCGTTTATGAGTAACTCGTTCAATTTTTTCCTAAGAGACGAAATATTACACGATCTCTGTTACTTTCTTGATTTTACTGCAATTGTGGTATTCATCCATCAGTCGTTAAAACATAATTCAACCCGCGAGGGTGGTTTATTATAAGAGTTTGTTTAATTAATGCTCGATTAAATTAAATAAAACATTTATTAGGCACTGTAGTCCGTTGTGTCCAACGATGGCGACCCTGGTTTCCTCCAGCAGAGCTAGCATGCGCACCGCGACAAATCTTTTTGTTATGCATGAACAGGACACGACTAGGATTATGTATACGTTTGTGGCTGTGCGCTTGCAAGCCCTGCTGGCGTGTGCACGTATTTGGCTGGCAAATCTAAACTGTCTTTGCACAAGGTCACATGCCGTGCAAAAAAAACTGACCCGCGCTATTGTACATGTAGTTATAGGAGGATTTTGGTTGGTTCTTGCGACTTTGACGCTCGAGATCTAACTCTAATGTAGTCATAGGAGGGTTTTTTGGTTGGTTCTTGCGAGTTTGACGCTTGAGGTCTAACTCTAAAGGGTTAACGTCTTCAAAGCTACTGACGCTTTGACCTTCCAACAACAGACTGATCTTTTATGAGCAGCCTTCTCCCATTTCATGGTGGGCAACTTACACGCAGTAAGATTGCTTTAGATATATTTATAACGATAAGAATATATTTATAAGCTTCAGAATATATTTATAAGCTGTTCGGCATTCTTAGCTGTCCATTCGCTAAATGTGGCCGCACCAACGCAGTTGACCTCATAAATTTTTGATTTCCACGAACTTGGAACGTGGAACTTACTTTTAGTTCACTGCACCTTTCCCCTACATGTAGCGGTGGGTAAAAGAACTTGCTTGAGTGCACTGCACTTCTCCCCTTCGAAGGGCGGTGAGCAAAAACCCTGCGGGGCTCTAGGAGCGTAATGCCGCTAGGATGTGTTACAAACCGGTTCCAAAATCACTGTACTAGTTTTGATGAGCTCTTGGTGTTGACCATGATGAGGGTATTTTGCTAACTGATATTCACCCCACGAGGGTAGATTTTTGCAAGGATGGGTTCTCCTTTGTAAAAAAACGTTTTTAGTGCACCTCTCTGCTGCGAGGGGCGGTGGGCAAAGTAGCATTCACCCCGTTAGGGTAGTTTCTCATATACATACAATGCGAGTGCATGTTGTATTCGTTGCTTCGATTCAATTCATTTATTGCGGGCTTTAGGTACAAGTAAATATACTCTTAGCGACTTCATAAACAACTTAACACAATTATAAAAAATAATAAAATGTAAAATTTATTAAAATTCAAGTACAAATTCATAGCGGCTGTAAAATCAATGAATGAAAGAGGGTAGCTTGCAAAAACGCATCCACCCTGCGAGGGCAGTTTGTTATAACTTACATTACAAAATGACATCAACCCCGGGTTACTTTGTAACATGCAAGCATGTGCATGTTGTATTTATTGATGTGGAGCAAGTGGGGGTTTTTGAGAAATACGGTATACGGTAATAAAGTAATTTTTAAAATTATTTCTGTCCCCATTTTTTTGCCACTTCCGGTAATAGAGCACTAGCTGACCTGCCCGAAACTATTGAAGTAATTTTAAACCACGGCCACCTCTGGAAGCCCCTCGAGAGCTTCCACGGCCTCCGGTGTTACCAGGCTGAGGCCTCGAGCCTCGAACCACACTCTCTCACTATATTAGTTGAGATAAGTTTGAGGAGGGTAGTAAAATAGTATAATTTCATTGAATTATTTACAATATGACATTCACCCCGCAAGGATGGTTTGCCACAATCATGCGATTGCATGTTCGTTCGTATATTCATATCTACCCCGCGAGGGTAGTTTGTTACAACAATGCGAGTGTTGTTGTAGTGATTGTTTCTTTAATTTACGAAATACATTGAAGTACTTGCAACATTAAATTCACCCCGCGAGGGAGATTGTATAGTTTTATTTAAATGTTGACGCTTCATAGACACAGCTACATATGGGGGATGCCAAGTAATAAATAAGATATTGACAAATAACACCCAGATCCAGAGCAGATATTGAAATTCACCATTCAATTAAGGCACGATGATCTTCTCGCATACTTGTAACGGTACCTCTGTCATGGAGATTTAACTGCTTTCAATACGATAGAAAACAAAAATTTTACGTTAGTTTAATGGATCTCTATATCTGTAATGATTGTTTAGCGTACATGCTAGGCTACGTAAGGTGTCATGTAAATTCCCATCATCGTTTGATTCTAGGTTTGTGAAACCTGGAGCATGATTATATCTTACGTCGAACTATAAGAGTTACACATTACAAAACATTTTCGTGGTGTATGTATCAAATCAAATAAAATATTTTTTCATTTTTGGAACTAGTCTTTTGAAAGACTTTGTTTATAATTATAGTGATTGACAAGTTGTCACGCCACATCAGGAACCTGTCTAATAAAATGTTGCTCAGCTCACCTATTTATCAATCATGGGTGAAGTAGTCACAGCGAAGCTTAGCACGCCTACCGCCTTTCGCTGATGAGAAAGATAGAAGATTACGCCCTCGTTCAGGCAGCATGAACCAAACCAAGACGATTCTGAAGCCGAGACATTATTTTCTGGTAACTAAACTATTCAAAAAACACTGGTAAGCCACAAATGGGTTAAAACACCCTTGGGCAAAATAAAAAATAAAATATCGAATCAGTGATTCGTATCGAACGGGAAACCCGTTTAAATTATAATCACGAACATTAAAATATTATGTGGGTACTTACTCCGTGAAATTGGATGTATTATTTATACATTACACTAATGTTATTTTAAGAAAATAACTTGTCTACTAAGAATTTCACCACATTATATAAATATCACTTTATAATAATATATCTATTACCACATAATAATAATAAAATTACGCAACAGACGTAGGCCAGGAAGGCTGCTACAGAGTTGTTGCTTCGACGAAAAATTTCACGCCAATGATTCCAAATGGCGCTCGATATTTCAAGAAAACAAAATGGCGCGCAGCTGCCAGGTGGCGCCCCCTAGCGACTTCCGGTTACAAGGCGATAAAAGTACAAAAACGCTGGTACTATTCGACGGAAATGGAAACGTATCTCTATATAAAAGCTTCCAGTTACGGTCAAGTTATTTAATCGGTATAGGTCAATAGTCAAAATTATACTAATTATATAAATCAACAAGATACTATAGATGACACTAATGTGTTTCCGCTAAAATATAGGTAACGCAAAGAGGCGACAACACTTTCTGGTTGCTGTGCCAGACGAGGTCCATGAAACTTTGAACGAAAGATATATTTGTACCGCCTTGTACTGTATGGAAGCGAAGCGTGAGGTATATGGCAAACATGGAGTAGGCCTTTGTCCAGCAGTTGACATCTTTTGGCTTATAATGATGATAAATAAACAAAATCTGAATCTGAAGGTTGTAAGTATTAAGGATAGGTATTCAAATTTTTTTGGTAAAAAAAAAAGTTTTTTGGGAATTTTCCCATTTGCTATACTAAGTAGGAAGTTCGTAGAGGCCTTGATGTCAGAAAGTTTAGCGTAGCAGTTGTAAATTTCAGTAAGGGTCACCCATCCGAAGAGTGACCGTGTCGTCTGTTGCTTATCAATGAAGATGATAGGACAGGAATACCTAGTCGAGCTATATTTATAAGTAACTTGCTTACCTCCGAATACTGAAACGTTTGTTAACTTTGACAACAGATTAATTCCAATACTTCCTTTGTCTGGCACTAAGCAAATGACAAAGACAGCAATAGACCTTATCTGTCGTCAAAGTCAAAAAAACATTTCAGTATTCGGGGGTTAGTGGCTTGCCCGCACGGCTTTGGTCTCATAAATGAAACAACCCATTTCGCCTCTTTAGGGGTCAATTTTTGAAAAACCCTGAGACATGTCTTTCTTTATTTTTTATACTTAGTACACAAACCGAGTTTTATTGGCTTAGCATGAAAAAACTTTTTATTTCAATGCAAACTTTAGGGCTTTTTTTTACCTCTTCAGGGACCCTATTCCTGTGCGCTCGACATTATCTCGGTCACTGTCTCTCTAATTTAGAATTTAATGGGAGTGAGAGTGACCGAGATAATCTCGAGCGCACAGGAATAGGGTCTCAGGGCTGGAATTTCGCAAAACCATTTCTTGTTCATGTAATGTTTATTTATTCAGCTAAGCCTTAAGTCTAGGCTTACAACAGAGATATGACAATGACAAAAATGGTAAGAGAGTAAGACCGAGAAAACAGTTTTTAAGAGCTTTGGCACCGGGCCCCAAACTAGACAACAAAGTCTGTGTTTTGGGTGCCCAATTGATCCAGTTCAGCAGAAGCATGTTTCGTGCAGAACTGTACATGTTTATAAACAATTATATATATACGAATATTTATATATATATAAATATACGTATGGCTATAATATCATAATTCTCGTGGGAACTCAAAGCATGCTTGAGATAGGAGTCTTGTTCACTCATTTGAGGAGTATTGGGTTCAAATTTCACGTCTCTATCATAAGCGGTTTGGTCTGTGCGTTGATTCCTTGAAAAGGGCTTGTTCTTGTATATATAGATAGATAGGGAGCGGATGTTAACCAACTAAGTAGTACTTCAGTAACTATACAGAACCCTAATGATTTTATCATGTACTAATTAACGTTAAGCTTGCTCCGGGCCGGCTGGTCTGCTTGTTTTAGGCAGTATGCCAAGCCAGTAAGCCGATTAGTAACATTCTGCGAACTGTACTTGTTACTAGGCCCGTAACATAACATCCTTCGGAGGTAACTATGCAACCGTCTATTCTATACAAATGTATTTTCTTGTTTCCTCTCTGAATAATGACATTATTACCACACTAATATTATGAATGCGAATGTTTGTGTGTAAGTATGTAAGTGTGTTTGTTCCCGTTTAACTCTGTAATGGCTGAACGGATTTGGATGATATTTGGTATGGAGGTAGCTTATTCCCTGGAATAACACGCACTTAAACTGATTTTGTAAGTAGTAAATGCATAATAGTGGAACAGACAAATTACGTCGCTCCAAATTCGTTGCATGATTTAAAAGTTTATCTCAAAATCACTTTATTCGAGAGGAACTCTCAATTTTGCCCGAGTAAGAGTTAAAGCTCGTTATTATTAGGGATGGGTAAAGGTAGTCTTGGTCTTGTTCTCTTTAACCTGAAATTATTGAAGACTGTACCCGGGTCGCACAAAGAGACGTGTTTTTCTCTGTATATACACATATATAGATACATTTGATGGATATTGTTAAAAAGATAAAACAACTATTTTGGATAAAAGTACCTACCAAAAGTTAAAACAATAAATGAAGGAAAAACGGTTATGTTAGATTTCTTATTAATGTCAAAATTGAACATTGTTTAGCATTGTTTCATTGTTTAATACACAAATAAGATTTCAATTTATTCGTAAAAAGTTTCATCAAACGTTATAAAATTTAACACATATTTCAGAGCATTTTTATTATCATGAAAATTTACAAAAAAAAATACATTTATTTAATAGCCATTAAAACAAATAAAAACAAGACCGGGGCTGAAAAAAGTAAAAATTAAGGCAAGATGGCATGCATCCTGTCTGCGTCCAACTCTACGTCGAACCGCGCTAAACTCATTTCGTTTATATGTTAAATTATAGTTATTTACGTTGGTTCCCTTGTAATGATAATTATGTTCCCAACCACTTTTCATGGAAGTAATTTGCTAATCATCAAAATTAACGCTCACATAATAAAAGCCATTGAAATAAATAAAATCAAGACCAAGACTAAAAAATAATGCAAGACGACCTTCATTTGTACCGAAACATGTATCCCAACCCTACGTCGAAAACCGCGCTGAATTTCCTTTATTTGCGAGATTATACTGTTTAAGTCGTAGTTCCCTTGTAATGAATATTATGTGCCTAATTACGTTTCATGTAAGTAATAATTTTGTACTTAATGACTAGATATTATAATGAATGAATGAATGAATGAATATTCTTTATTGTCATACAGTTGCGTTCTTAACAAAATATAAAATAATATAAAAAAGTTAAGAATGCTTCCATTATGGACTCGTCAACTTGCTACAATTTTTAACAATATTAATATTATTATTATAGATAGATAGATTAACTCTTTATTGTTCACACAAATTTTACATAATTTATAAACAGACTTTAAAAAGTAGTGTAACAACTGGCGGCTATCGCTGAAAGCGATCTCTTCCAGGCAACCATAGGATGGAGAGGATTCATAGAAGAGGTAGAAGACGGGGTGTGCAATGATGTAGATTATGTGATACTTATACTCTAATAAACCAATATAATTATAAACATACAAACTAATAATAATACATTCTAATAATTAAATTACTTATGATAACGACAATAATATATTAATAAATAACAGATATAGACTACATAAAATAAATACACGAATAAAATACACAACATATATATGTATATAAAGATAACAGTAGATATCAACGAGGTAGCAACTGCGAGAGGTAAAGTTTTTTAACTTGATCTCTGATCTTATATTATTATATCACTGTATAATTGTATTAGGTATTTGTTGTCTCCTTCAAAAAACGACAATCTTAGGAGGATTTGTCAATTTTATTTTTGAGAAAAGTTAAATTCAGTTACTGAGATATCACGTCAGCTGTATAGAGGCTTCGTCAAAAAGGTCAAAAAATAAAATAAAAATGTAAACAATCAAAATAAATAACAACACTAATCCACTCAATATAAAATCTATACCTTAAAATATTAACATGAAAAAGAGCGAATATAAATTCAAAACATCATTACCTACCAAAGACCTTAATGAAATAAGTTTACCAGTTATCCAGCAATATTATTTTCAAAGAAACCCCTCACGTACGAAGCTTAG
Source organism: Apocheima hispidaria (assembly GCA_947579745.1). Classification (NCBI taxonomy): domain Eukaryota; kingdom Metazoa; phylum Arthropoda; class Insecta; order Lepidoptera; family Geometridae; genus Apocheima; species Apocheima hispidaria. The sequence goes on along the minus strand of OX388166.1, from coordinate 10,240,254 downwards.
AAGCCCGACTTGCATAAGTTCTGTAAAGTTAGGTAACCGTACGACTCAGTCCTGGGAACAGAACTTTGTGATGTCACAGGGCTTGCAGGAGCTTTAATAGCGAGTCTAGCTGTAGGTGTACTTGCAATCACGGTGCTCAGCCGGTGATAGAGGAATGTACAAGGCAATATTATTACTCAAGCTTAAATATATATATATGGGTCAGGAGAAGTTTGATTCCTCCGTACATCCGGAGTGACAAAGGCTACTGTGGCTATATACACAGATTTTATATGTGGCTACCAAAGACATAAAGGGGTAGACACCTAATCAGCAAATCAAACTATCTTGAAATAAAGTACACCAGATTGACGTAACTGTCAAATCAAATTAAGAGCTCCATACAGTTGTCATTCTCATCTCATACTGATAAAATCTCATAATAATGAGACAAAAAATGGTAAACTATACCAAAATATCATGCCAAAATTACAAGGATTCACAGGAGTCAAAGAACACCACTGCCACATCTATCTTTAAGTCCTGAAATATACTTTAACAGGATATAAAATTATTGAATAATGTAAACAGAATAGTCGCTATGACAACGTTTAGGGATGTCAATCGAATTTCGGTTAGTCCAAAAATCGATTATTAAATGAAAAATATTTTTTTGATATATCATGATTGAGGATTGTTTCTTGTACTGTAAAGAAGACCGGCGACGGTCATTGACGCAGCCCTTTGATAATTTTATTCGTCGATTAGCAATTGACAATCACTTCAATCGGATTAAAACACGATTAATTGGCTGCATCATCATTATCAGCCAAATAAGACATCCACTGCTGGACAAAGGCATCCCCTTAGAAAGGTACGATCAAACACGTAAATATTGAGAATGCTCCATCGCCTCTAGTTTTTTTTTTAAGAGTCTGAACGATAAGGGATTCACGTGGAATTATTTGACTATATACTTGATCCAAAAATAATCAACGGTTTAATCGAAGTTCGTTTTTTTTTGTCCGATTGAAGAATCTAATACGAGATCGGTTCGAATCGGTTCGTATACGATTTTTTTCTGCAAGAATTGACATCCCTAAGACAAAATGAACTGTAGTATTGCCAGATATTTTTGTAATTTAACAACTTTGGTTAGGTTTCCTAGAGACTCAGATATATGTAGCTGATCTTTTGATAAAAATAGTTCGGCAAAGTAGAGATGAATATTGGCGGGAACCTATTAAGGTTTCCACCAATATTAATTTGCTTATAATACATAATTTTCATAATTTTGCCTAAAAAACGTGTCGGCGCATAATTATCAACAACAAATAGAAATGTTTCACCAATCCCTATCCAACAACTTAACTTAAAACCCTATGGAAGCCTACAATGAGCGTGTCACGATATGACACAATTGTATTGCAATTTTATTAGAAATAAAATTTTGTACCTTCCTAAGAATGTAAGAATGTAAATTTGTCTAGTGTGGTTGTGGGTTTTTGGGTATGCAAGTAATATGCACATTCTCTTAGGTTTTCACCGTCACATGCGTGTTACTTGAGGTTGCAGAATAGTCAGGCAGTTTCAAAAAAGATAAATCCGCTAATAAGCGAAAGTTGCGTATGCGTTTATTTGCAAATTTAGAGGATTCCATTTCCATCGTAATAAATTGAAAATAAAAACTTAACATTATTTAACTTAACAATAATGTGGATGATAAAAAAAAAAGTATAAGAGCCTATTTAAGAACCACTGTGATACAACCTTAATCACTCCAATCAAAATTTATTTACCCGACCAAATAGGGTAATCACTTTTTAATGGAAAGCCTCAAATGTCATGACAAAAAAGACTGTCAAAAATTATAAGCCATTTCAAAATCGTGTTTGTATGGAGACTATCCTTCTGGACCTTATTTATAAGGAGAATTCTGTGGTGGCTACATATTACACTTTTTATTTTATTTTTTCTAAGCTTTGCTCTACATACTCTGGGTGCCGTGCAATTTTTTTTTCTCTTATGTTTTGGCTCCAAACCTTGTATATTTAGCCAATGTCAAGTATTGTAATAGGTCAAGTGAAATCAAATATTTCACAATTAAAATAAGTCTATGACTGAGAGTCTAGTCAAAATCTAGTCAAGTCAGAGTATAAGTTAAGAAAAGTAAGTCACGGCCAAGTCCACGTCACGCCGCAGTAAAGTGGAAGAGACTTTACTAGAGGTTTATATGGAGCTTTGAAAACAATACGAAGAGTCACATTTCACAACATTATACTATTCACCAACACTCGTGCACGCTCACGAACGCTTAATGAATAAAAATCCACAATTTTTACACAATAACTCTCAAAATTACACAAGTTTTGGAAAATAATACAATGACACGACAACACTTCTTCACGTTCCCGCCAAATCCAGTCCGTGCCATTGTCAAATTTTTTTTTGCCTTTTTGAACGAGCGAAGCGAAGGTCTCAGAGTTTACTGGGACAAATCGGCATTTGTATGTATGTTTGTGTGTATATTTGTCCGATGATAACTTGCGAACCGTTGATCCGATCTTCATGAAATTTTGTAGGCTAGTAGTTCATTTCAATACAATTTTAAGTTCGAGTATGAGCTGAATCGGTCCAGGGGTTGTGAAGATATAGGCATCGCGAGGTCTCACTTCGCCGCGAACTACTAGTATAATTTAAATTACCTTACACATTTATTTATTATTTTGACATGTTTGCCTGAATTTCAGAATCAACAATATTATAAAATCTATCTTTCGAAATTATAGAAATACGCCATCATGTCTCGTTCTTCGTTTCTCGGAGAACGAATCCGGCTCCGCTGAATTCGGTTCCGCTGCAACGTTATTTATTTCTTTTCGATGTTGAAGTAAATTGGCTGGAAAATTTTAATTTCAAAGGCTTTATTTACGAGTGCTTACGGAGCGCCAACGGAAAGGTTCCAAAATGGATTGGCAAGTAGTTCATTTCAATACAATCCTAATCCTGACTTATACTAGTAGTTCGCGCCGAACTGAGACCTCGCGATCCCTATATCTTCACAACCCCTGGACCGATCAGCTTATATTTGAACTTAAAAATTGTATTGAAATGAACTACTTGCCTACAAAATTTCATGAAGATCGGATCAACGGTTTGCAAGTTATCATCGGACAAATATACACATAAACATACAAACATACATACAAATGCCGATTTGTCCCAGTAAACTCTGAGACCTTCGCTTCGCTCGGTCAAAAATGATTCACAATTTCGCAAACTACTAGTAATATGAATATAGTAAATATAGTACATAATAGGTTAGTATATATTCATAGTACGGTATGAATATAGACTGATAGCCTGAAGACAGACAATCATAGGCGATGTCTTGATAGTTCTCTAGACCGAGTCCAATCTAGCTTCTACGGCTAGCTCTGTCCTTCAAACACAGTTTGCCTGTTGTCTGAAGTAATATTAAGGCTGCTTGACACAACATACACTCTCTCGCTCGCACGATACACTTGGAAATTAAAACTTTATTTATTTTGTTGCAAATATTGCATCCCAATGGGATTACGGTACTCCCTTCATCCGGACGCCTACGCCTGAGAAATGCTGAAAAAAGAGTTTTTTTTTTTTAGACTACAAAACTGAACGGATACTAATAACATTATAATTAACTATTTTTCGATTAACTTTCGAGCACATCCTTCCTTCTAGATATAGCCCTAACATTCTCCACTGCATCTAACAACAAGTAAAAACAAAACCAAAACAAAAGAAAAAAGAAGCAGTACATTACATATAAATTAAACAAACCAAAAAATAAATAAATAAATAACATATTTATATAAACAACCAATGCTGCGAAAAACAAAGTGATTAAAAGTAACGTAAACATTAAGCTATCGCTTTATAGAGAACTGATTTAATTGAGGTCGACGAACTATACAAATATATGTCTACGTCATCTCTTATATCTTCGTACAGATTACACATGCGGTAAATCGGAGATGAATAATACTTGTACTATAGATATACTTATACGGATTAGGTTCAGATAGTTCAATCCACAATGACGTGCGAACCCTTTTACATAATTGCCAGTGCAAGTAAATAATACTTACTGTATGGCTGCGTTTCCACTTTAGCGGAGCGGCGTGGAGCCGGGCAGTGAAAAGATGTGGGTGTTGCAATTGAAGCGGGGATGAACGGGGATAAAAGCGCTGACGAGCGGACATCTGTATCGGAGTCGAGCGGAGCATGACCCGATACATTTTGTATTGTTTATTTTATTTTATTTTATTTTATTTTATTTTATAGAATATGGATCCCCAACAGAAGTTACACATTACATTCACATTATGAAACATAGGCATCAAGCAGGGTGCACCCCCAATTGTTCGTAGTTAGTGGACCCTGCTCCGCTACATCCCGTCCAGTCCGCCTCGCTCCGCTGCGCTATACTCCGCTCCGCTCCGCCGCGCTACTCCACTCACCATACAATTTACAATTATTATTTTTTGTAGTGGTACGGCTCTCTTGCAGAGCTCTCTTCCGCCTGGGGAAGTACCACACCTTTGCCAGTTATTCAAACGCCAAGCAGTAGTGTGCAAGCATTACTGTGTTCCGGATTGAAGAGCAATGTTTCCAGGGTAATAACTGGGTATACAGAGATTTAACATCTAACATCTCAGGATGACGAGCGCAGTGCATTGTCGCGCCTAGTTTTGAACTGTCGAAGTTCAAAATTCTGGGTGGCACTGAACTGTTATGGGCAAGCGTGACGTTTAACATCAGGTGAGCGACGTGCTAGTCTCGTCACCGAGTAAAAAAATAAAATAAAAAAAATTGACTCAATTCTTCTTGTCTACGCTATGACTGCTTTCATTAAAGCGGATAGGAGACAAGATGACGTGTATGCTAGCTCTTTTTTGGTACCAAATGTTACGTATTAAAGGCTAAGGTCGATTATTTTGACTTGTTCTTTTTAAGGAAGTTGTGTGGTTAGGGCCCGTCCATTAATTTTACTATGGTCGAAGGTTTAGAAGAATAGTCAGAAAAATACGCCATCATAATATGAAAACAAAGTTCCTACAAATATCTGTTGGCCCATAACCATACCATACAATTACCATAAAGTCCTTTCCATGGAGGCCGAGGTTCGAATGCATGAGTATTTCCAGAATGTTTGACTTTTATATAGTAGGGTTGTTAAGTTTTTGGGCAAAATTTTCTAAAATGTGAATTCGGAAAGTAGTCTGTGAGAAAATAGGATACCTAGAGCGAGTCCCAACATATCACTGATTCGTTTTTTTGCTTTTGTCTGTCTAGGTCGATAATCACATCACACAAATACATGTGATTCACGCCGAACTGAGACCTCGCGAACCCTATAACTTCACAACCACTGGACCGATTCAGCTCATATTCGAACTTAATTTTTTTATTAAAATGAACTACCTGTCAACAAAATTTCATGAAGATCGGATCAACGATTCGCAAGTTATCGTCGTACAAATATACACACAAACATACATACAAAAGCCGATTTGTCCCAGTAAACTCTGAGACCTTCGCTTCGCTCGGACAAATATAAATGCGAATGTTTGTGTGTAAGTGCTTACATTTGTAAGTGTGTTTGTTCTCGTTTGTCACGGCTGAACGGATTTGGATGAAATTTGGTGTGGAGGTAGCTTATTCCCTGGAATAACACATAGGCTACTTTTTATCCCTAATAATTTAACCGTTCCTGGAGAATAGCGGGTGAAACCGCGGGGCGCAGCTAGTTATCCATAATCGACAAAAAGTAGTAACAGATACCTAAAATCGGTGATCAAAACCCACGCTGAAGTGAAGTGACAACCCTACCTTCGGCTTTGGTAACGCTTAGGAAACATCTCTCGAACTCTGTTTATTTACTTTTGCTGGAATTATGCGTAACGACAACTAGATAGTCGAGCTTGTGAGGATATTTTGCAAGAAGCCTTTCGGAGGTATTGTAAATTTCCTTTTACATAATATATAGTGTTTAATCCTTATCTTTAACTTTAACCTTTAACTCCTAAGCAGCAATTGCATATCGACATTTGCTACAGAAGAGAATATCACTACGCTGACTAAGTTTAAGAGACTGGAGTTCCATAGAGAAAAATGAAAAAAAACGCGATTGTATGAAACATGTTTTAGAACTGAATACCGATAGAGAGAGTCAAGCCATCGATAGAGCAAGACAGCGATAGTGGCGGCTATCGTGAATATTTTTCTACACGTTTCATACATGTCCAAGTCTCTTTTTTCTACCAGGCCCTTGCGCCAGACGGATTTGCATGTTCAATTTACGTTCACATTGCCTATTTTTCTCTAAAATTTTGGCTCCTACTATATTATTAGCGAATTTAGCTAGTGTCAATTTTAGTAATATTTCAAGGGAAGCAGGTATAATATTTCACAAAAGTTTTAGGCATAGTCTAAGTCACAATTTCCGGCATAGTGCAGTCCAAGTCATGCTCCAAGTGGTTGACGCAGTCCGTCATACACTTAACCAAAGTCTTAGTATATTAGCCGAAGACAGCGCCTATTATATCGTAGAAGACCATTAGCTACATTCAATGTCAAATAAATCACACTAATATTATAAACGCGAAAGTTTGTATGTAAGTATGTAAGTGTGTTTGTTCCCGTTCAACACTGTAACAGCTGAACGGATTTGAATTAAATTTGGCATGGAGGTAGCTTACAGCCTGGATTAATACATAGGCTACTTTTTATCCCAGAAAAATATTCGGTTTCTGTAGTATAGCGGATGAAACCGCGGAGCGCATCTAGTTGTATATAAAAAAACTTTATATAATAATATGCATTTACTACCACAAAGAATCCGACATAACGCCGGGTACACACGCGGTCGCCAGAATTTAAATGAGATTCTGCCAGCGAAATGAGATACGTAATAGGAATATGCATGAATATGCCTTCAACATTTTAAATGGATGGAGGTAACTCATAGTGTAGCTTGCCTGGGTGTTCGTAACCGCTGCTCTGACGCTGGGGCACTAGAATTGAAGGGGACAGCGGGTTCTTATGCGGCTGAATGAAATCCCCTTTTTACATGTAGTCAGTCTTCTTTATTAATTTCCTTCGGTTTCCTTCGTTTAACATTGAAACAAGTTATCGTGGCGCGAGTCGAAGCGTGAATGACGCCACTTGCGCGCGAGCGCTACTTAAATACATTTTTTTATATGCTATCTCTCTTTTTCTTATACATTTCTCTCTCTAGCTATGCTATCTCTCTTTTCCTTATACATTTCTCTCTCTAGCTATGCTATCTCTCTTTTCCTTCTCTCTCTAGCTTAATCTAAGTTTATACAATAAAAAATAAACGAATATTAAAATAATTGGTTTTATTATTCATCGTCCGTAACAAGAATACTGCATCTTTATCCTCTGCCTGTAGTAAGAGCGTAATAAAAGGGGTCCTCTGGGCTTGGAGGTGGTTAAATGTGGGGCTCTACCTAAGCGAGCCCGGGGAGGACGACAGCGTCGAGTGACGCACGCTGTTGTTGGCTTAGGAGTCTCACGACAGCTGCTAGCTGTCCCGGGAGGAGCTGAAGCGTGGTGCTGAAGGTTCTGGTGCGTTCCTTTGAAGATCCCGGAGCCCTCCGTCAAACACCAAGGCAAGCCACCGGGGGTTTTTTAGTGGGTATAATCCTGCATAACCCGGCTGTACCCCAAAGTAGTCGGGTACATTGTGAAGATTTCCAACTGGCAAAAAAAAGGATGTTCGTAATCGATAACCGACATTAAGCAACGGAAGAAACGGTAAGACAGCAGGTCTAGCCCTTAGTTGCACCTACTTACTTACTTAAATGGGATTTTTTAATGATACAGAGTCAGCCAAAAATATCATAAATTTCCCAAAAGGAAGGGTGATATTTTGGGGTGTATGTTAGTAGTTAAGAGGAGGTCTAAGCGCAAAAACTACAAAAAATAGTATTTTGAGCGCCTAGTTTGAAGTGACGGGATTAAATAATAGGGTGCAAAAAATACTGCACGTATAAAATATTACTAAAAATACGTTTAACCGAATAAAATTTCGAAAATCTGTCTTAGTTACAAAACAAAAAAATCGCAAAATGACCCCCGAAAAACCCTTCTGAAATCAAGCGGTACTACAAATTTTCTTTCAATTAAATATCCAGGCTAGTGGTTTATGCGGCGAACCAGGTAGTTTTTTTAATGATTTGTATATTTCCGATAATCGGGAAAAAACCAATGGAAAACTACAATTTCCCGTTTTTTTCATCAAGTATAAGATGATATGCGATTTTCAACTTTAAGCCTTAGAACTTTGAGCGGGTGGAATACTAATTTCAAATCACGATCAGACCGCGCAGAGTCCATCAGACTCACCAGGCACGCCTTTTGATTTTTGCCAGCACGCACCCCAATGGTTAAAGGGTCACAAGGGTAATAACAAGGTAAATGTGGCAACGCCACATTTACCTTGTTATTTGGCAGGTCTGAATGCATCTGGACTAAAACGGGCCATTTTGTTTTTAGACGAACTCACACGACTTCGCTTTTTTTGGACGAAATGCATCGATATTCGGTTGTTTTTTGTGAAAATACCAGTTGGGATGTAAATTACTTAAAGATGGCATCTTATTTCATATGTAAGAACTAAAGTACCTATTATTGTTTTTCATCTATAAATATGTGGGAGAAACGTGGTGACATTTGAACACGGACAATAGTTTTCGAGAAACACATAATGTTGTCTGATCTATGAAAAAATACGTGGCACAAAAAAAATCACGTGTTTTTTTCGTTTTATAATATTAGTAGGCATGAGAATAGAAAATAAAAAGTTTGCGTGAATCCTAAACAAATAAAGTGCCGAACGTAAAGCTGAAGTAGTTTTTGCTGAACAGAAATGCGCTCGTTTGGATAAGGGTTCAGTTTTCATTGGAGGGTTTTATGAGAAACTGCCTGAAGCAAAATATAGGCAGCGCAAACAAATAGGACTGAAAAGTTTTCGAGATGAAAAAAAATAACGAAATCTTTGTTTTTTGTAATTTTAGGAATTTGTTTTTTTTTATGTTTGTCGTTTGACCACAACTCTGATTGATGATTGATTGATGCTGAGTGACAGTGAGGTCAAAGATAGCGAACTTGCTTATCAGGAAAATAAAAAAAAACGAGATGAAAAAATTAAGTCTTTTTATTAGTAATTTTATTATTTCGTATTTTTTTACGTTCACACGTGTGCTAGTCATTTGAGCACAACACTTCTGGATGCTGAGCAGCAGTGAGGTCTAAGAAAGCGAACAAGCCTCATGTACGGTAGCAAGGCAGTTTGGAATGCCCGCCTGGCTGGTTGAACACTCAATCCGAAAACCTATCGCTAAGCATATGTGTTGGGAGTGTCATTTGGGCTTGGAAGGCCTTGGTCTCTTTCCTGACATGCATAATGAAATTTTCTGTGAAACGTTGGCAATTGTATTTAAAAGTCTTTTTTCAATCATCGTTCTATTATATTTTCTTTTTGGAAAGAGCGAATGTGATGCGAGAATCAGCCGAGCAGACCCATAAACATCGCATCTCCTGTAACTTTGGAATCCATTGACTGACTTTGATCATATGCGAAATTAAAAATTGTATTGAAATAATCTACATGGTGTGTCGTAATGAATGGTTATCCCGTTACCTGCGCGTGGGTAACACTATGACCAAACACAAAAACTAAAAAAAAAAGGTGCTGAAAAATTTCAAACTTCGGGTCAAACTACGACACATCGTGTAGATATATACTTGCTTATAATATGTTTAGAATTAGGTTTGTTTTGAAACTTGACCGAATCAGGGTCGGCCGAAGTCGCGACGCTCAAAGTTTTGAAGAGACAAAAATATACACACAAACAAACAACTACCCTTGTGGCTCAGTGGGAGGATTTCCACCTTCTGATCTGTAGGTTGTCGCCCAGGACAAACATTTGTGTGCTGAACATGGATGTTGGTTCTTTGTCTGGGTGTTTCTACGTATTCTATGAATATATTTACAAAAAAAAAAACAACTATCAGTTATCTGGTTCCCATAGTACAAGCTTGCTTATTTTGGGGCTAGATGGCGATGTGTGTGACGTCCACCAATATTTACAAACGTAATATACATACGTCGACTTGTTCCCGTAGACTTCGCTTCGCTCGGTCAATAAATAATGTTTCCCACTAGGATTCCGGATCGGCCCAACAACAATGTCCACGTTGGTTCAAATTTGCGCTACGTATAGCCGAATGATGATGACCTGATCCGTCCGAAGCCATAAAACTCGATATGGGAAGTAAACCAGCGTTCCGTAAATGAATTACGTGTTTATGTCTTTCTGGAATATCTATAACAATACACTTTTACTCCCGTGTGATAGTTAAATTGTTATTTATTGTGCGATTGCCTTACAATTAAACAATTTTTACAATAAAATATTGTTTTTTTTTCCTTGACCGACTTTCCAAGGGTTGTATTATTTTTGGGGTTTATTTATATGTGAGTACAATGCAATACAATATTAATGCAATGCAATAATAAGCGGTAGTATAATGGGCGGCTTTATCACCTACACTGATTTCTTCCAGACAACCTTTGGAGGAACAGAGTTATTGATAAACTACGGTCGGTGGTGTAGAAAAGCCTACTACCTACATAAAATACATACGTACGTACGTAAGTATGTAAGTTTGTGTGTTCCTATATTACCAACTGTAGCCAAAACGGCATGACCGATTTTGACCAATATCTTTGTATTCCTCTTTACATTGTCTTGTGATATAGGCTACATTTTGCAGTCGGGTATTCTGTTTTTATTTTAATAATATTACTTGTTAACCGACTTCCCAAGAAGAAGCGTAATTGTATGTGTATTTATTTTTGAGTTTTTTTTTTTCTCGGTGACGATTCGAGCAAGTCGATGTTAAGCGTCACGCTTGCACATAACAGTTCAATGCCACCCAGAATTTTGAACTTCAACAGTTCAACACTATCCGCGCCAATGCACTACGCTCGTCACCAAGAGATGATAGATTTTAAATCTCTGTATGCCCAGTAATTTATCTGGAAACATTGCCCTTCAATCCGGAACACAGTAATGCTTGGCGGTTTAATAATTGGCAAACGTGTGGTACTTCCCCAGGCGGACTCTGCAAGAGAGCCCTACCACTACAACCTGTAATCTACCTGTAACCTCCAATAGCTCAAACGGCTAGACAGATTTAGAGGAGTGAGGCGTCTTTGTTCGAAAAATATATTAATCCAACGCTACTAAAAAAGTATAAAAAATAAAATATTTACTAACCCAGCACAACTGAAATGATTGTAAATGAATCTTTTATTAATACCCTCCAGACTTCCTCTTTCATAAATAAAATTCATCTTTCCTTCTTAGCATCCGTCTTACAAGTTATCAATCAAACTTCCTAAGTTTTTCCTCAAAACAAGTTTGGTTTGAGTCCGTGTATTATACGGGGACATTAGTAAGATCAATAAAGCTTGGAGGCTCGGGAGCCACGTCACTCGTTCTCTCTCGACAACTTGGCGCCGTGGCGTAGGGCTGCCAGATATCGATATCGATATACCAATATAGTCTTTATCGATAAAAAAAAAATTGTTAATCAATCGAGAAAAAACAACACTTCAGGCGAGTCTCAAAAGCTGAGATTCAATCTCATCTCGAAAAAAAGTTGAAGTTTAAGGTGAAGTTTATTATTCTCAACGCTATCTTTTGAGATATCTACGATGGCTAGCGTTCGAGATACATCGAGTGGTCGAAGGCAATAGAGACGATCGAGATTGGAATCTCGTAATCGACATTAATTTGTCATATCTCCGAATAGGGCCCAGAAAAACTTGTATGTAATTTATTTTACAAATTTAACTTTTTTATTTAAACAGTAGATCATTTTTTAACTTCAAAATACAATTGAATCACCTAGACAAACTTTATGGTAATGATGATTAGATGACGGTTTGTAACACATGTTTTATGGGGCATTTAATAAGAACAATAAAGCTAAGAAGCCAGCGAGCCCCGTGACTCGATAGCTTAAGACATCTTGACGCCGAGGCGTAGGCTGTAGGCCGGTAGGCAAACAACCGAAACAGACTAATAAAAAATTGAAAAAATACGAATATTCTCCTACAACGTATGAAGTAATGGTATCTTGATGTCGAGGCGTAGGACAGCAAACAATCCAAATAGAAAAAATGTATTTGTATTTTATTTAAGTTTAGATTGTATTTAGAATAGTAATTAGTATCAAGCGTTTGTAAATTAATTTTAGTCAAAATAAATAGTATTATATTTAGAGTTTAAAAAAAAAGTTCAAAAATCGGAAATCATGTCAAAGCGCAAAATAAATGATAGAGTACCATTCAAATAATTATTATACTACTCATTCCTATTAAAACCTATTCTACCTATTCTGTCGTATATTTCTCCAAAATATACGACAGATCATTAAAACGAATAGAATCGACGATTGCCATGCACAACAACCCACTTGTTCCACTCCATTCGATAGATTTACGACTGGGAAGTGATGTTATCGTATCGATAAATGATAATGCTTATCGATAGTTTCAAAAAATACTACCGTGTCAGCGGCCCAGAGGCACGTTTCGGTATTTTCAAAGAGCTGGGTTGGCTCGGATAGAAGCTGGTGAGGAAATACACGATAAACCGACGTTCCGTTTGCCCCGGTGGTGCAGCGCTACCGGCATGTTCGCCGCGGGGCGCGCACCCTGCTGGCAGGCGCTGCTGCGGAGCCGGGTCGGCCGCCACGCGCACCGCCCTGCACCGCTCCGACAACGCGCAGGTAGCTGCGATGCGAGACTGGCACTCCAGCCCCTCACATCGGACGTGAAGCCTGTATCACACACCGATCACTTAGTGATCATTTATTAATTTCGTTCGATTTTAATTTTATTTTAATTTTGTGTAATATGGATGTAAATCTATTTCATTTCATTTCATAAGCCCCATGACCATGACTTATTACCTCCATCACGAATAATTTAAGGAACACATTGTTGTTTGTGCTGCGTATTTTATTTTATTTATTATTTTATGCCTGTTCCGTACCTGGGCAAGAGCTTCCCTATCCTCCTATTATTCACAGCATTTAGCATTCAGCATTAAGCATTTTCGATCCAGCTTCTGCAAAAAGAGTCCAGTTCATCCTGGGCCTGCCGAATGGCCTAATGATCTGTAAAATCCACTGTGCAGTGAACTTGACCCACGGGTCGATAGACATAAAGTTAGACTTGTCCAGAGAAGCATCCAAAATCGAACCAGACAATAAAAAGTTTCATACAAACCGTAACACCCCATTTCACCCTCTTATGGGTGGTGTTTCAAAAAATCCATTCTTAGTGTGCCTTTATATCCCTCTATAAAAGTACTCTCCAAATTTCAAGCTTGTAAGGCTTAGGCTGTACGTTGTCTATAAGTCAGCCACTCAGGCTTTCCTTTTATAGGCTTAGAATAGAAAATACGAAATGTATACTAAAAAAATAATAATGTAAATATAACAAACACAACAACAACAATAACAAATATAACATCAATGTAATAGTTTATCTAACAATCTAACAATATATAAAGTCAGTATCCAAATAGTAATTTACTGGGTAGGCATTCGACGTGAGAAAGGGTTTAACTGGATAACTTTAAATTTTCACGAAAATTGCTAAAACAGGCGAGTTTACAGTGACTCGAGCCCTGAAAATTAGTCTTAAGCCCTTAATTGAGCTGTAAATTAATTTATTTCTGTAATAAAACTTAAGCACCCCTTTTCGGCGTTATATTTTACGCTTCGTTACTGGGTTTCCACGTTGTGACGACAAGGATTTTTATGCAATCTTTATGCAGAAGCCTCAGAATCTATCTGGTTTCGGGCTTTTGTTCGGAAAATTTTCAGTTACGTTCAGGTATTCCATTTCCATCAAACCACGTACAGGACAATAAGTTTGATTTGGGGTAGCGCGTCTGCCTAATAAGCTGGAGGACCCAGGTTCATTTTCCGGCCATTAAATATCTGGATGTGGATTAAATAGTGGATCTTGTCTTTGTGTACCTGTTGTAGGGTTGGGGTAAAATTCTTCATTTTTCTTTCTTGTTTTTTATTTCTTCTTATAATAAACAACAAGAAAGACGGGTCTGGGGACGTTGAGCCAAACGCAACGTAGCTTTTTCAGTGTGCTGTACAGCGCTTGTTTTGTATACAAACTGGGTGATGCTGTATCTTCGTTCAAACACGTAACGCGGTCGCGTTAACTCCGTGGAATGGTATTATTTAAGCCGTAACGTACAGAATACCATTCCATGCGAATTCTACGGAGATAACTTAACGAGCGGACAAAGACCACCATTATCAGCCAGAAGACGTCCACTGCGTAACATAGGCCTCCCCTTTAGGGCGCCACACCAACCGACAACGTGCCACATGTCATCGGTCTACCTAATGGGAGGCCTGCCTAAGGTGCGTTTTCCGGTTCGTGGTCGCCACTCAAGAACCTTTCTTTCCCACCGGCTATCGGTTCCTCGAGTGAAGTGGCCTGCCCATTACCACTTCAGCTTGCACACTCTGAAAGCTATATCGATGGCTTTGGTTCTTCGACGAATATCCTCGTTTCAGACTTTATCGCGCAAAGAAACTCCGAGCATAGCTCTCTCCATTGCCCGCTGTGCTACTCTGGGTTTCTCCAAAAGGCCAGGTGCCAGATGCCAGGTGAAATATAATACTTCACTTAAATATTACAAAACTTGATACTGGCTAAATACACTACGTGTGGAGGCAAAATCTAAGAGAAAAAAAGATACAGAATAAAAGTGGCTATGCATGACCTGACCTGACATCGTGCGAAAGGGGCAACTAGACCTGAATTTGACGGGAGCAAAAGAAACAAACTATTACTTATACTTATACTTAAACTTATATATTGCCATCTCTTTCACACGATGTCAGGTCAGGTCATGTATAGCCACTCTAAAGCTCTGAGATCTTAGAGCAACATTGGCTTCCGTCCGACCCTGGGCCGTTTGGTCCGGTACCGAGTTGCTCAATGACTGAGATGACGCCGTTATAAACGGCTAAAAAACGCAGTCTCACACACCGTCGTGAGGCGCGGAGCAGTCTGAGAATCACCTAATTCTTACTTTCTTAACAAAGTAATTCATTGTTTCAGATAAAACATCGCGCAAAATTTGAAGACTGGCCGTACCAAAGCATAAACCAAAACTGCCAAGTACCACAAAGTCAAATTTAAATTTTATTTAACGTCAGTGTACCGCAGCTTTGAAATATTATTTGATTACATAAACCTTTACAAAATTAAATGAGATCTCAATTACAATAATCGTTTAAGATCTTAAAGAAAAAACACAAAACTAAAAACTTTACAATGCCTATATCAACAATAAGGAATAATGTTAACATTAATTTTCTCAAATATTTTAAATTTAACTAGAGTATGAATCGGACCAGAGTTGTAATATTTAAAAATAGAATTATAACTGAAACTAAATAAAAACTAAATTTTTAAACAAAGTTACAAATTTATGATCATTTCGAAAATTAAGCCAAATTAAATTAAAAAGTGATAATGCAAACTAACTCAAACTTTTTAGACAACAGCTCAGATACATGACAAAACTCAGTTCCAAGTGAAAGCGTAAAGTGACACATACAAAATTCTTTAATTTAAAAAAAACCTAAAATTTAAAACAAAAAGATTAAAACCTAATTATGAAATTAAGCGTGAGCGCGTATCGTGCGCACGCGTCAGCCCACAAGAAGATCCTGACGTCATCGTACCAGCAACACTATGGCAGCACCGCGGCACCACCATCCTGCAACCCTCCGACCAATTTTACACCTCAGCAGGTTAGTTTATATTAAGATTTTACTAACGCCATCTAGTCGTAACGATGGTAAATTAGTATATTGAAGAAGAGATTTTATTATCTCCATCTACCGACGCTTAGTTTATTACAATACATAAGTAATAAATTCAAGAAATTAGAAGATCGGCCTTGAATCATTGCTTGCAACCAAAGGTTCTCAACAAAAGTACGCTCCATTTTTTTATAATAATCGTAAAAATCATAGGTTGATCAGCTGTCAAATTTCAGAGTTTCCACTTGCACGAAAAAAAATACCCAAATTTAAATAGCACTCTTATTGAGATACCCTTTTTAAATACAGTAGTTATATAGATGAAATTTTGAGTTGACTACTATAATATATTTTTTTTCTACGCGAGCAGCATAGTTTGATGTGTATATCACACAGTTTTGAAATTTTATAACCTTGCAATTTCTGCTTTAACGCCATCTACCTTTGGCTTTTGATACCTGTGACGATTTTGAACAATGTTAGAGTTGTACTTCTCAGACGGACTCTGCAAAAGAGACCTAGGAGTTTTGGCGGGAACGTGAAGAATTCATGTCATTTTATTATTTTCCAAAACTTGTGTTATTTCGGGTGTTAATGTGTAAAAACGGTGAATTTTTACCCGTTAAGTGTTCGTGTACATGCACGAGTGTTGGTGAATGGTATAATGTCGTGAAACGTGAATATTCGTGTTGTTTCCAAAACTCCATAGAAGGCTCTAGTAAAGTTTTCACCACCTTACTGGGGCATGACTTGGACTTGACCGTGACTTGCTATGCTCGACTTTGACCATGACTATGACTTATTTGATAATATCTAGCAAAACTTGAGAATATATATGGATACTTGACACTGGCAAATGCATAAGACGTGCGACGCCAAAATCTTCTTAGGAGGAAAAAGAAAAAAAAAAAAAAAAAGAGACCTACTTACCTATTGAAATCTAGTTAGATTTCGATATCTTCAAACTTTTTTTCATATTTGTCGAAATCGGTTCGCGACGTTTCAAGTCGTTACATGTTCAGTAGTAAAGTTTCTCGAGACGATGTCCGGACTTTATTGAATTTTCTTCTACATTGCGTAAGATCGTACGATTAGTTTTCGATTTATATCGAATGTGAGACGAGTTTCTTATTACAAAGGGATCTGTGTTTCGTGAAAGGACGATTTGGGAAGAAAGCAAAAGTTTTTAAATGTGGGAAGTGAACTCAATGAAAAAACCCCGAGGAAGTTCGATTACTGAGCTGTTTTATCTGTGGCAGCCATAGATCCAACGGATGTTGGAAAACAAGTGTTTAAAAAAAATACTAACTGCTCAGCGGTTAATGTCTGAACTAAAATCATAGTGATTTTTTTTCTTTAAAAAATTGTGCTATTTTCCGTTGCAACAATTGATCCCTCATTCCTATAGTACTATTCCTATAGAAGTATTGTTTATCTTTCACTATTTAGGTCTAACATAAAAAAAGTGTCGACAATTCTCCATCAAATTAAGAGCTAGGCTTCTCCAATACTACTTCTGGCCCGTTGTATATAGATGTGAAGCATGGACAATGAAAGCAGAGCTCCGAAAAAAGGTTGAGGATTTTGAGATGTGGTATTACCGCCGCATGATTCGCATCAGTTAGACGGATAATGTAACAAATGTAGAGGCTTTACACCGTATGGGGAAGAAACTAGAACTTGTTCGGGCCATTAAACAGGGAAAGGTTGTCTAACTCGTATGTAATGCGATAAGACCGGTATTTTCTCCTTCGGACCATGATAGGCGAAATACCAGGGAAGCGTAAGGTGAGGAGACGCAAGAGAACAACAGCTGTTCATGCTGGCGCTTGAAGACCGACCTGACGCGCCGAGAGAAGCAGAAGAGAAGAAACAATATCGCAAAATTTAAACAAAATAATCTAAAAACAAAAACTCAAAAAATTTGGGGAAAAGTTTTTAATTAGGCCTTTGTTCAGCAATCTGGATGTCTTCAATCAAAGTCTAACTGATGGTAATGATGATTGTTAAAAGATCTTATACAGAAATCAGGCGAAGATACCAGCTCAAAATAATCAATTAATAAAAAATCAAATCAATAACATAATATTAAAAAAACAGAGTTAATAATTATATTCGTAATACATTCACAGCCCCAGCAAAAGGGAAGTTCAAGCTTACCTTCCCGACCTTCATTAACGTCTTGCAAAGGCTTTGACACATACTTAGTTAATTAATCCTACACCAAACATCACGGAGAAAACTCACCTTTATCAACACTCGTAAAGAGTCAGTTTTACTTTGTTGGAAATTGGGTATTCAAGGAACGTGGACACTTAGATTTCCATTGATTTGGCAAGCCGCTGAATTTTCTGTACGGGGACCGTACCGCGGCAACCATAAAAGGGACGACCTGCCGCGGGGTTTTGACATAGTAGGTATTTGAAAAATGTATTGCTGCCGCTCCGTTCGCCATGTGTGCGATAGATAATATCAGTCAATTTACCCAAATTTTTCGATGAAATTATCATTTCTGGGGAAAACTGTTATCACCCCCTAAATCTTATCAAAATCTTTTGTTTGTTGTCAATGGCTTGGATAAATGATAAACTAAGCTGATAGGTTTTTTTTTTTAAAAATATTTTTGATATTTTAGTAAAACACCAAAAGTTCAACTGTAGGCACCTGCCTAGAACTACGAAGATATTGTGATAATTCATAAAAATCAAACGAGTGAGCATAGTGTTTCACTGTGTAGATAACATAAAAAAACATTACTCTCCTTCTTGGGCAGATGGGTAGAAATCTTCGAAATCGGATAAAGTTTAGGGGTTGGAAACAGTTGGCGCTTTTTGTATGGACAAGTAGGAAATATACTCTAATCTTAATATAATGCCTCGATTTTGCAGCGCGTTGGGCATGTTGTCAAATGCACGGGTTCCTGATTTCTCTGCAGTTATTTGGTCTCGTATTGCGTCTTTTTGGGACAAAATACGAAGATCGAATAACAGCATACTGCAGGGCCTGTCCAATAACTTGTGTTGTCCGATATACAGATTTTGGATATCTGTCCACCAGAGTAAAAATCGAAATTAGTCGTAGTGATGACTTATATGTTTTTTTTTGTTTGACTTAGAACCTCCTTCTGTTTTTTTTGTCAATTTAAAAAAAAGTAGCAATTTCCATCCCGACCCTTAAGCTATATCTATGCAAAAATTCAGCTTGATACGTCCAGCCGTTTAGCCGTGAAAAACGCGACACAGTGACAGAATTACATTCGAATATATAATATTACCTATATTTAATTGATTTTGATTAATTGTCGCTCTCCGCTTTAAGTAGTTAGGCATGGAGCATGTTCCTCTTACACTGTAATGAAAAAAAAACTGATGAGTTGATCGTTTTTTTTCTCTTTTTATTTGAGAACATTTTATGTGATAATCTGTGGATTGAACGATAATTTTACATGGCAGGACTAAGCAAGATGTCTCTATAAATTGTTCTGTAATAGAACGAGATGACATTATAATACCTTGCGACGAAATTTAGTACAAACAGAGACAATGTCAGAATTATTCATATTCAACTCAAAGTAAACTGCACGCTCTGATTTTCGGAACACTCCAAAATGATCTGTACAAAAGTCAGTACAGACATTAAATTCGGACGACAATAAGCTATTATCCTCAGAACAAGCATCCTATGCATGAATGTAGCTTTATTTTATATTTTATAGTGTTTAGTGGCCTGCATTGCACGCTTACAAAGGGCACAATGCATGAGAGCACTAACAAGTCGCAGCGGCCATGATGGAGTTTGGTATCTGTGGCAGCGTTTAACGGTTTAGCGGCCTCCTTTGATAAAATTGAGATTTTTTCTATTTAGTGCCCCTCATTCGTTCTGTAGATTTGAAAAAATATTTTGGGATATGTGGTTTTTGGTACTGTATAAAGGAGGTTGCGGAAAAAGATTAAATGACATTTTTTTGATAAAAAGAAATCATTGAAAAGACCTCGATTTACAGACATTTTTCGCTGGCGCTCAGAACCTCCACTGTATATTCAAGTTATTATTACACTAATAGTGCGGTAATAATCTAGATTTGCTTGGCACTGAATCTCGATTGATTTCCTGGTTAAGATGTAATTAGCAATTATCTGGTTTATTGACTAGAACGCGCCTTTTCATCTGCGCGCGAAAGTGTATATCGCTATCTTTTCTCTCGAAATACTCTCTTTCAGTAACACGTCAGCACTATCCGCAGTGTATCCACAGCTGTCAGGGACGGGAAAATTCTACTTGCATTCATTTTTACCCGACTGCCCAAGAAGGAGGATAATGTTTTTGGAGTGTATGTAAGTGTGTTCCTATATTACTCCATGTGGCCTAAACGGCTTGACAGATTTTAACGAGTGTTCGTTGGATTCGTCTTTACGTCCTGAGTGACATATGATACATTTTACAGTCAAGTATTCTGTTTTTCGTATAATAATGTTACTTGTGTATAAGCATGACAAGGTTCCGAGTCAAACACATGTCGGGACTGGGCACGGTCTCGGTGTGAATAAGCTTATACAAAACTAGCGACTCGCCCCGGCTTCACGAGGGTATAATATAGAAAAAAATATGTTTATATAAACCATTTGTAAAATAAATGCTGAAATCCGTTGCGTGCCTTAGGAGGAGCTAGCGGCTACACAGACAGACAGATATTATATGCAAATATAATAAATTCAAGTATTTGTTTTGTTAAGAGTTGAAGACTGTTAAATCTCTGACCTGGAAATGTGTGGATAGCGCTTATCCTTGTCTTCGTTGTTATATATCACCTCTGCTATTCCTTGTCTATCTCTATTTTTGTTAACTTTTTAATATACTATAGAAATAAGGCTATAATACTTATAAATAAATAAATAAATAAATATTGGTGGACGTTTTTCAAACAGCGCCATCTAGCCCTAAACCAAGCAAGCTTGTACTATGGGAACCAGATGACTGATAAAATACATAATTGTATCATAAACGTTGTTTTTTTTTACAAAATGCAATGCAATGCAGAATAACTAGAATACCACAAGCAAACCTGCAAATGCTGTGCTTTTTAAACTGTGCAAACGCCTTTATTACCTAATAAAAATTATTTACAAATTATAACAAACGACCAAAACAATTTCGCCTCCTAAATGAACATTTGGGAGACCAAAAGATAATACAAATGTTCGAGCCCACTACCAGTTGTCAGCGTTCCCAGGGTATTGGCGGCATTCCCACGCTGAATGGAAATTCTTGTGTTGCGCTAGATAAGCATTTTTTGTCCGTGTCGCATCATTATAATTTTAAATATATAAATATTGGCAAAATAAATATCTGCCTCTTGATTGATATACATTGATGAATAAAATAATTAAATCTGAAGCATTTTCTGATACTTTTTTTTTTCAGAAATTTTAATAGATGTGAAATATTAGAATAATAAAACATAACCTACCTACTTACCTACTTAAAATGAAAACAAACTATCTACAAAAATAAATAAATACAAAAACCTAATCCACAAGCCCCTTGGTGGAGGGGAGAGTGGCCAGAATGCTGGCAGCATCGCCTCGCTGGATGGCAATGCTAAGTTTTTGCAAAAAAATAGGCCCCATCATTCTGGTCATTCGTCACTTCCATCAAACGTTTGGCTAGGTCCCAATATAGTTCGTGGGCGGCCGGCCACCATGAACCTAGTCTCAACCCCAAACGCTTAATTAAAATCGGATCTACCGGATATCCGGAACCGGATCCGAATACAGATCCGGATTCATTTCCGGATTTTATTAAAAAAAGCAGAATATTACAATTTTTTGAATCCAAAATACAGACGATAAAACAAACGTTAACGGGCTTATAAAATACGTCTTAGCGTTAAACCAAGAAATTTATTTTCCCCGAAATTTTCCCCAACATCGCCAACTTTATAAGGAAAAACTACCCTCTCCCCGCTGTCAGCAGCGCCATGGGAACTTTATCTTGCAAGGCCGAGTCAGCAGCAAGCTCGACTCCCCTAGCTGGTCACATGAAATATGACTTAAGAGATTTGAAAATGAGAAAATAGTTTGTAAAATCTTAGAGTATACAGGATTATTCTCAATTCACATAAATTCTCACGTAGAGAGCTCCTTTACAGCATACTCAACAACTTTTGTTCCGTGACTTTTCACAAAACCATAACCAAAATATTTGTATTGAATTTTTGTGGTTTTTTGTTTGGTGCTAATGCCAGCTCCTAAGCTCCACCGAGGCGCTTTCTCTTAAACTTTGGCTCCACACGCTGTGTAATTAGCCAGTGTCAAGTTTTCTTCTCATTAAAAAAATCCTCGTAATGTTATTGTCATTTAGTGCCGTCATTTAAATGTTTTGGCTTTTGTATTTCGATTTAAAAAAAGACGAATTATTAAGAGTCTATTGTATATTTCATTTTTACTAAAATAATCTAAACTTAAATGTACAAACTAAAACTATAAACTATACTAAACTAAATAAGTACTTAAATAAATTAAATCTAAAATTAATAAAATTAATAATTAAATTCTTAAATAAATAATTAAGTCTTGGAACTAAAGTAGTTTGATAAAGACGCTGCAACCCGTCCTGCGGTGGTCCGGCTTATATAATAATAGTAGTTTATAAATAATTACTTGCATTAAATTATTACTACAACACATTTTAGATTGAAATTGACCAGATAATAAAAGATAAATCACTCATGAAAGACCCTCTGTCTTCACTATCGTTAATTTCCATTCCAAGTGCCACGAAAACTATTCGATTCGATATTTATTGGTGACAATAAAATGGCGAATCGATGTCGAAGGCCTCAATTTAGTCACTGGCTTGGCCCATAGTTGATTAAAATAGGATTGGAACCTTAATTAATGAAGAGGTAAATACTATTGCATTGGTCTATTTTTTACCCGACTGCCCAAAAATGAGGGTAATGTTTTTGGGGTGTATGTTTGTATATTACCTCCTGTAGACCTGGCTTGACCGATTTTGACGAATGAGGTGTCGTTGGATTACGTCCGGAGTGACATAAGCAACATGTCGCAGTAGGATATTTTCTTATTTTTCGAATAACATTATTTGTCCGGGGACGACTAAATAATACAATTTGTGGAGCCAAAATTTCGGTGAAAACAAAGTTCTAAATCTGCACTTTCTTATAAAATTTTATCAACATTTTAGACGTTTTACGACAAGGTGGGGAGTAAGACAAACAAAAATAAAATGTTTCACGACTGGAAACGTGACATTGCCTCTAGCAATATCGTTACCGAAATTCATTCGGTGTTGAAAGCCAATAAAATTGGAAACAAAATGGTGTAATTCCCAATCCGGTCACTATGGCCATCTTCCATTGGGAAAGGTGTGACCGCACTTGATTATCTGACCAAGCGGCGGGAAATTGAATTTGTTTTTTTCATTATTTTTTTTTAATTTGCTTAATGTCCACAGCATCACTGATTATTTAACAATAAAAGAGGACGATTATTTGATACAATCTGTCATCCCAATTTTAGGTACTTTAATTAAGGTATTGGTGCTTCAGATGTTCAGAAATATGTATTTATTTTTCATTTTGCGAATAATCTCAGGGTTTTTAAAATATATGAAATCGACACAATTATTGGTAAAAACGTAATACGACAAGAAATATTATTTTAGTCATTCAATTTTTTTATTTTTTTTATGGTACTTGGTGACGATGCGAGCAATTCGCTCACCTGATGTTAAGCTTCAAATCTGCCCATAACAATTCAGTGCCATCCAGAATTTTGAACGTCAACAGTTCAAAACATCAGGTTTTGAACATCAGGTGAGCGAATTGCTCGCATCGTCACCAAGTACCATAAAAAAAATAAAAAAATTGAATGACTAAAATAATATTTCTTGTCGTATTACGTTTTTACCAATAATTGTACCGATTCACTGCGCTCGTCAACATTGCCCTTCAATCCGGAACACAGTAATGCTTGCACACTACTGCTTGGCGGTTGAATAACTGGCAAAGGTGTGGCAAGGTCAAATTGAAGCAAACATTTCAAATGTCATAATACTTAAATAAATTGTAAAAAAAAACGTTTTTTCACCTTTGATTTGATTTCATTGAATGACATTGATTTCACCAAGAAATTCTCACAATTGATTTGTAAAAAAAAAAAAGATGTTACTCCATTATGTCCGATAATCGATGGGGAAGAAAGGTTCTTGAGTGGCGACCACGAACTGGAAGACGCAGCGCAGGCAGGCCTCCCACTTAATAGACCAACGACTTTGTGAAAGACGCAGGCAACCGGTGGATGCAAGTGGCACGTTGTCGGTCGCTTTAACTTTAAGGGGGAGACCTATGTTCAGCAGCGGACGTCTTCTGGCTGATGATGTATACGATTCTAGTATAGGCGTGTTCACTGTTCACCGCTATCTTGATCAGTGGCAATTGCCTACCCTGTCAGGAGAAAAACATTATATACCGACATGTAAAAATATTTTATACTGGGTATATCACTAAAAAACCGCTGTATTTTTTGCCTAAAAAAGCAAAATTTTCGAGGGTAATTTTTCAGGGAAAACCTCCAAAATGTTCGCGTAAATTAATTCTCAAAGCGTTGTTGTGATAAATAAGTGCTGGCAATTCGCACAATAGGTGCTTGTAGGTAACGGCGCTACCGTAATTAAGCGATTACCTGACCGAGTGAGGGGAGTTTGTTACAGGCAACACTGATGGTCCAGAATTTAGGCAAAATGTGAAGATAAAATCCAAGTAAAGTGATTAAAGTTACCATTAGTTAGATATAACAGTGCTTACCCATCTGCGGATTTGGTTCGCGTCTATCGCCGCCGTCTAACAATTAGGAGGGAAAGAGAGGGGTATGTATATTTTGACAAGATTTTTTTTCAGGCTACTATAGCAAGCTAGCTAGCAACTGGATACCACTCACATCAAAATCAATCCGGTTCAGGAGTTATGGTGGAATTATAAGCTCTAACATATTTTTTTCTCCTAAGAGGATTTTGGCTCCGCACGTCTTATGCATTTGCCAGTGTCAAGTATACATATATATTTTCAAGCTTTGTTAAATATTATCAAACAAGTTATAGTCACAGTCAAAGGCAAGCAAATCAAGTCACGGTCAAGTCCAAGTCATGCCCCAGGAAAGTGGTGAAAACTTTACTAGAGCCTTCTATGGAGTTATGGAAACAATATGAAAATTCACGTTTCACGACATTATACCATTCACCATCACTCGTGCATGTTCACAAACACTTAACGAGTAAAAATTCACCGTACACATTAACACTCGAAATAACACAAGTTTAGGAAAATAATAAAATGACGCGACATGAATTCTTCACGTTCCCGCCAAAACTCAAAACTAGGTTTTCTAAGCAAGTTGAGAGATCAACCCCTTTTAACAGTTCCGAGTTGCACAATTAAAAACATTTTAGTTCAATTTCAGTGCAGTTTCATTGTAAATTTACTCCTTTTCATTACTTAGCTGAGCTGAGCTAACAAGAAAACTTAAGACAGACTTAAGCCGCATTTATATCTGCTTTCTTATTTACTTTGTGAAAGGACTCTATTGAGAGTGTGTGGACTGGAGAGTGTCCCGTTTTTACCCAACTACCCAAGCAGGAGGGTAATGTTTTTGGGTGAATGTAAGTATATTTTTATATTCAAATGCTGGCGTTTATAATATGGCGCATAACCATTGCCATAGAGAAATTGTATTAAGAATGCTAATGTCCTTAGAAAGATGCGTAACTCAATAATACTACTTTTTTTTAAATGTTCAGCTACCTCAGAACTTCATATATAAATTTGGAAAAATCTTTTAGTATTTGAAAGGGAATACTTCCAGATTGGTCCAATTTCTATCAAATTTCAGTTCTAATAATGAGATCCATGAGGAATTGAGGGAAAACTTCCAAAGTACCTACATCAATTCTATCTTAATTTCATTATTGACATGAGACCCCAGAGTGCCTGTTGCAAGTTTTCCAAATGCATTTTACTCGATTGTGTTAAGAGTAGTGCCATCTAGCGCCATCTACGTGGCACTGCCTTACTTCACACAAATCATAGTTAAGGTTCATCATCATCATTATCATCAGCCATGAGACGTCCACTGCTGAACACCTCCCCCTTAGAGCGCCACACCGACCGACAATGGGCCACTTGCATCCACTGATTGCCCGCGACTTTCATGACTTTCTTTCATGTCGTTGGTCCACCTAGTGGGAGGCCTACCTACGCTACGTCTTCCGGTTCATGGTCGCCACTCAAGAACATTAATTCCCCATCGTGCATCGGTTCTTCGAGTGATGGGGCCTGCCCATTGCCACTTCAGCTTGCAAACTCTGAAAGCTATATCGGCGACTTTGGTTCTTCGAGGAATATCCTCGTTCCGGTTAAGGTTAACGCGATCGAATAGGTAAACGCAATTGTAAAAACTTGAACTCGGCACTCGGGCCGACCAAATAGACGTTAATCGAATTCACGTCAAAAAAAAATGATTACACTTTATGTTATTGTAATAATGCGAAATAAACTTAAATATCCCATAAAATACGGACACATTTTCTTCCAGCAAACAATCTTTCAAGTCGTTACATTTTAATCTCTCTCTAAATACTACAGTAATCTCGACACATTCTGCATCTCGCGGCGCACAATAGCGAGCAAAGGGGAGGAGGGGGCACATCCGCTTTCTGCAATTTGTCACATCCCGCCAGCGCTCTACTCTTTAATTGGATGAATTTGAATTAAATTCCGAACGGCTAGATTGCGCCGTGATTGGTTCTTGTGGATTCTGTTATAATAATTCGCTTGTCAACTTGAGTCTTTGAAATTAATCGAATCACTTAAGTCTATTTCTAGAATTAGTGGTGTTTTTTCTGTTTTACCACTTTCAAAAGTAAACGATTCCAGTAGCTAACGATAAACGAATTGGACATTTCGAACATGTATAAGTATAAATTAAAAGGGCCTTGAATATTTTATTTTAAAGTTTGGCATACCTATTGTCTTCCATCATGTTTTTATCTTCAAAATAGCGGCCACTCATAAAACCTATATGAATCGATATTTGACACTAATACAAACAAGGTTTCTATGAGACCACAGATCACACCCTAGATTCTGCATTCGGGACGCTCGAAGCGCACCACGCATCATTTTAAATACATTTATAAGAAATTACTCTGATTGGTTGATTGTTGGCGCGAGTAGGCGTAACCATGTGATAGCCAATGAGAACGCTTGGTTGCACTACCCGCGAACTGCGCCTTTCTGAAAATTTGGTAACTTTTTGTAGGAATAACGAGTCTCGTAATGCGGTATCTAGTGTAATCTGTGTATGAGACCAAATCTCCTCCACCATCACGTCTCCAAGATACACGCTTGCTTTAATATCAACATTTATGTTACCAACTCTATGGTGCTGACTAGTATTCTAAGCTCCATTGTGAACTCAGTCGTAGGCGACTCGTGCTAGCGCATGCACGTCTAGCAGCGCACCGCTCCAGAGAGTCACTGAATGCGTGTCTCGTGAACAAATTAGGACTTTATACCTAAAGTAACTAATCAAACACAGTTCTCCATAACTGATGATCTAAATAAATTTGCCCCGTTATCCCCCACGTTGTTTCCCTTTCTCGTTTCTCCCTAATCCAAGGTTATTGGAGTCACATTTATTTTTCCGTCAGCGTGATTTCAGACGAGCAGTAAGGATTAAAGGGTTAACTGTAACGTGCATGGGGTCGTTGATAAAGTTTAATTTAAATCTTTGGGAATCAGGCTTAGTACAAGCTAGTACAAGGTTTCAAGTCTCGAAAGTCAATACAAATAATGAACACAAATATCGATTCAACTTTTTATTCCCTCATTAAGGCACATTACGTCGGTCCGTAGCGGGTCGGGTCGCTTCGCAAAAATCCGCTTAGAACGCTTTCATACATTTTATATGAACTATCACACACTATGCCGGGGCGCAGCGGATCGGATAAATGCGCGGTGGATTTCGGCGAGTGCGATGCGGCCCGCGAGCAGCAAGCGGAATTGAGCGCACGAGCACACGTGCTTTTTTCCCTACTTTTTGTTTGATTTCATCTTCTTATAATAAGCAAATAAAAAAGCTCTTCGTCTGAGCTATCCATGATGTGTATCTTATCTCATCTCATCACATCTTATCTTATTTAGTTGAAAGCTGTAAAGTATAAATAGAGGCCCTAGTGCAAAAAAAAAAACATATTAAATCCTTAACAATATTTATACGCCCTTTAGCGTTTTGGTAAGTACATACCTAGTAAATCTGTAAAGGAAAATAGCGTACGAGTGAAACTTGTTAAACATTTCTCGCACATGAGTTAAAATCAGTCGTGCGTTTTGTAACGTGAATTATAATATTGTACAAACAGTAGCACATGTTTATTATTGTTTATACGTACATGACAGTGATGTTTTTAGCACAATTTCATTGCATGACATGCATGATTGACGTTTGACCACAACTGTACGAGCGCATACACTGTTACACTTTCGTGTTAGCGTAGCAGTTTATGCGGTTTATCAGTTCGGGATTGGTCACCATGCGACTCACATTGTGTATGCATGTACAGCATATGTCCGCTATTTAAGGTTTAGTTCAAATTGGATTGCTATAGAAGTACGACGTATAAAATATGTTTCCAAAAATTATGTTTTAGCGCCATATCTTGCGTTGAACCTGAAGCGAGTTATACAAATACAAATAAAATATAAATTTAATAATTTTACAGATATTATTAATACAAAAATATTCATAACAGGTCGCGTTTTTCGCCGTACCATTATTAATGAGTTAGCTTGGGTTTTTATTTCAAGTCAAGCAGAAAATGTGACAATCATGTCGCAGATTCAAGCACTAGCGACATCTTACGTCCTTATCAGTACTAAAATCAAGTTACGTTATGTTTCTTTGGCCTCTATCACTCTTTTATTATTATTTTTCTCCTGAGAGGATTTTGGCGTCGCACGTCTTATGCATTTGCCTGTGTCAAGTATACATATATATTTTCAAGTTTTGTTATATATTATCAAATAAGTCACAGTCAAAGGCGAGCAAAGCAAGTCACGGTCAATTCCAAGTCGTGCCCAAGTAAAGAGGTGAAAACTTTATTAGAGCCTTCTATGGAGTTTTGGAAACAACACGCAAATCTACGTTTCACGACCCTATACCATTCACCGACACTCGTGGATGTTCACAAATACTTAACGGGTAAAAATTCACCGTTTTTACACATTAACACTCGAAATAACACAAGTTTTGGAAAATAATAAAATGACGCGACGTGAATTCTTCACGTTCCCGCCAAAACTCTCTTTTTCACTCTTAGTATAATTTCTCTGTATGCCTAATGAGTGTCACCGGATTCGTATGGGAACAAAGTCCCAATACAAATAACACACTTGTACGTAGCTCTCTTACTGTTTATATTGCTAGTGATGTCATAAAAACCGCGGAAGCGTGTAGTTGATCATCGCTGAGATGCGACGTGGTACAAACGTCACGTGTAAAATATAACTCGGGTTTATGAACCGACCTTTAATACAATGCGGAATTTACCGGTAGGTATGTGATACTTAGCCTATGTGCTCTTTTTACCGATATCTTATAT
Organism: Apocheima hispidaria; assembly: GCA_947579745.1. NCBI lineage: Eukaryota > Metazoa > Arthropoda > Insecta > Lepidoptera > Geometridae > Apocheima > Apocheima hispidaria. The sequence continues at coordinate 10,210,644 of OX388166.1, read as the reverse complement.
TTGTATGTATACAAGAACAAGCCTTAAGGAATCAACGCAAAGACCGAACCGCTTATGATAGAGACGTGAAATTTGAACCCAATACTCCTCAAACGGACAATAACAAAAAAATACCTGTAAAGGGGCAAAATGGACCCCCAAAGTTTATATGGCAATAAAATCTTTTAATGAAACTCTTTTAGAGTATTGAGCATAAAATATAATGAAAGAGGTAAAATGGGGTGTTTCATTTACTGATTTACTGTAGCTTAGTGGTTAGATTGTTCGGATCGTACGCCCCAGGGCATGGGTTCAAATCCCAACAATAGGTTTGAGCTAAGGTGAAGGAAAACATCGTGAGGAAACAGTAGGGTATTTTATTGTACTTGGCTAGCTACCCCTCAATTTCCCCTCACTTTTTTCTTCTAACATTTTTTTGATTAATCTAATCTTAATATTAGGCTAGGTATGTTAACCATCTTTGAACACACCGTTACTTTAAATCAGATAGATCAAAAAAAAAAAGAATTGTCGGCAGCAAGGTTTCATGTGTTAGTCTATGTCATTGTATCAGTCATTGTGCCAGACACCGAGATCTGGAACCTGCCCATACAAACACGTACAAAAAATAATTATGTAGGTATATCTAATAATGAGGTGACGTGTCGTGTGAAAGCTTCTTGTTGTCCTGTCTCCGACGACTGATCCTGTCATTCCAATGATAGAAGAAGATGGGTGCTGTGCTCTGCTCCTGAGGCTATGCAGGCGAAGGAATATGTGCATCCCACCTTGTACTCTCTCGCCTACATGACCTGAGGAACTGGGCTGATTCAACTGAAGACCGACGGATATAGAATAAGACAGGTGAAGAATGTCGAAGGCCAAGAAAATAAATCTGGAAAGGTAGAAAAAATGTGAAGACGAACAACACTCGGAAATGTAACCATTCACAATTACAATAAGATTATAAAACAAGCAAATACTTAATTTTAGGTTTAGTTAATATACACACACACTACACGCACTTCGCTCTGTCTCGCTTGGAAAACCAACCATTAAAAAAATGTTACATTACACACTGTATATTTTTTTTTTTATATATATAAACATACAGAACAGAATGCAATCACATTAAGATTATTATTAAAGTAACATTTAAAGATCTGTATTACATTCTAAAACTATGTATGCCTAGTTGCGTTATATTAAATGAATCTGAACATACCACCACTAGAGGAGTGGGTATGAAATTAATAAAATATGTGGTTATATTATAATATTTCCAAAGATGTCAAAAACACGTAAGAACGAAAGTAGGTAAGAAGTAAACGGTTATATCGCTCCTAAAATAGGCGCCACATATTGATCGTCATTACAGACCGCGACAGTCATCATAATTAATATCAAATAAATAAATAAATATCTGGGACATTTTCGCACACACGGTCATCTGACCCCAAACTAAGCAAAGCTTGTAATATGGCTGCCAGAGACTGATATACGTACATAGATATTTTTAAATACATACTTATATAGATATTAACACCCAGACATAGAACAAACACAAATATTCATCACATGAATGTTTGTCCTAGATGGGAATCGAACCCACGCCCCCAAACACAAAAGGTAGGTTCACTACCAACTGAGCCACCGGAGCAGTCAAATAAATGCTAAAAGCTAAAGTAACTCTGTCTATCTGTCTCTCTGTATGGGTGTTTGTCGCGTGATCACGGTTAAACGGCTGAACGGATCGTCCTGAATTTTTGCATGTATGTAGCATAGGGTACTTTTTTTTGTAGGACTACGCGAATGAAGTCGCGAGTAACAGCTAGTGGACTATAAGTTATATGTCTATCTGTCTCTATGTCTGGGTGTTTGTCGCGTGATCACGGCTAAACGGCTGGAATCGTCCTGAATTGTTGCATGTATTTAGCATAGGGTACTTTTTTTTGTAGGACTACGCGAATGAAGTCGCGAGTAACAGCTAGTGGACTATAAGTTATCTGTCTATCTGTCTCTATGTCTGGGTGTTTGTCGCGTGATCACGGCTAAACGGCTGGAATCGTCCTGAATTTTTGCATGTATTTAGCATAGGGTACTTTTTTTTGTAGGACTACGCGAATGAAGTCGCGAGTAACAGCTAGTGGACTATAAGTTATCTGTCTATCTGTCTCTATGTCTGGGTGTTTGTCGCGTGATCACGGCTAAACGGCTGGAATCGTCCTGAATTTTTGCATGTATTTAGCATAGGGTACTTTTTTTTGTAGGACTACGCGAATGAAGTCGCGAGTAACAGCTAGTGGACTATAAGTTATCTGTCTATCTGTCTCTATGTCTGGGTGTTTGTCGCGTGATCACGGCTAAACGACTGGAATCGTCCTGAATTTTTGCATGTATTTAGCATAGGGTACTTTTTTTTGTAGGACTACGCGAATGAAGTCGCGAGTAACAGCTAGTGGACTATAAGTTATCTGTCTATCTGTCTCTATGTCTGGGTGTTTGTCACGTGATCACGGCTAAACGGCTGGAATCGTCCTGAATTTTTGCATGTATTTAGCATAGGGTACATTTTTTGTAGGTCTACGCGAATGAAGTCGCAGGTAACAGTAGTGTACTATAAGTTAATATTAATTTAAAGTAGTTTGGTGTATAATATTCTCATTGTACACATTTTTATGTTATAGGCTAGGAATTTTATAACAATCTCGACTGAAGTTAGGTAAGGGTGTGGTCGAGGATGGTAAGCACACCTAGCCTGGAATGGGAACTAGCTCTCGAGCGAGGCTGGTTACCACTATAAGGATCCTGGCGACAGATTTTCAACTCGAGGGTGGTAGCTAGGCAACCGAGTACAGGAAGTACCCTACCACCATTTATAATTCCTTAGTTATTTTACTTTACAGGTACCTCAAGCTCATTTTTGGGCTTTGAACCCACGCGCTGCGACGTGCGATCCAAACTCGCAAACCAATGAGCTATCATCGCTTCACTGCTGCGTTTTTCTTGGAAAAAATCTTTTAATATAATTTTTAACTTTTACGTTACAACTATTATTATTTTATGTCTTATTAAATTCAAAATTCTATCTATGAAGTCAATATATATTCTGGAAACATTAATATATTTTATTGCACAACTTACAAAACAGAAAAAGAAAAAAAAAACTTGAAATTTGCAAATGTGTAAAAAAATACGCAGATACTTTTAAAAAGGTTTCTGAGAAATCGCGCAGTACCAGGCCGCGATTTTGACAAAATAATCAAGCCAAAGTCCAACCTTATAATACACAGCTCTGGCCCCAATATAATGGCCGTTAAAATAATATATATAATAAATTGCCAAATTAATTAAATGATATAGAAAAAGGAGTTAAATATATTTTTTTTATTTTTTTTATTTTTTTTATTTACTATATTGCTCCACGGACTCCGGGGTCCGTGCCATTTATCAAGTTTTACAAATATTTTATCAACTAAAACGGAATATAAAAACTAAACACTGGAATATAAAAACTAAACACTTTACAAAAGGAATATACCAACGAATATGCTAATAAAGAGCTAAGTGCTATTATAGATTTGCGTATATACTCCGAGCAGTCCAGCTCCCGCAAGCAGCACCCGTTCACTAGTTGCCGCATGTGCCAGCCATCGCTCTCCTCAACCATATTGGAGGGAAGAGGGCGACCCGCCACACGACGCCGCCGCAAGAAGAAGCTTTTTAGTGAGCGTGATTGCTCTGGGGTATACACACAAAACTTACAACAAAGGAAACAAAAATAAATAAATAATACAAATGTTCATTTTACAATTTTACAAATAATTTAAAAGCTATTTTAGAATCCAAATGTTATTATGACCTAGAAGAATTTTGACGAAATGTATATAGATCGTTCCGTTCCGACTATTGCCATACCCAATATGGTCATATGTATTACTTTATATCTATATATCTTGCAATAAAATATTGAGTATTGAGTATTGAACTACACACATAGATACTATATAAGATACTATGATGTATATAGATTATAATTGTGGACAGTAGCAGCAGTTGCGGTGAATCACATTTTAATAATTTGTCACCGTAAAGGAAAAATATCGATCAAAAATCTACAACCGATGTTACAACCGACCGTAGTTTTTAAGTCAAAATTCTGTCCATCCAAAGGTAGTCTGGAAGAAATCGCTTTAGGCGATAAGGCCGCCCATTATACTACCTTTTTTTAAAATATTAATTGTTCATATTTAAGTTTGTCTGTTTTGGTGTATAATAAAGTTATATTGTATTGTATTGTATTATATTGTTTTGTATTGTATGTTAAAACTATATGTTTAACATCAAAGAATGATGATCTACAAAGATATGACCATCAAAAAAATTACCAAAGCTTACCAACCCATCTCTTTGATAAATCCATTATCCGTCTAAAATCTATCAGACAAAATCTTATTTGAGGGCTCAGATTTATTTCAATATCAAAGGTGCCTATCTTTAGACACTCTGTTATATTAAATCATATAATATGTACATATCATTTAATATACTTAGTATAATTTTGTTGAGATTATATTTTAGCGCTATAACTTTTTAGGTGGGTTGACGATATCGTCATCTGTGGTCGAACCTGGAATAGATTAGCATAGGATCGAGAAAGGTAAGAGGCCTATAACAAGCTGTGGGATAATGAAGGTCGTGGATGATGATGTTTTTTTTCAATTTTGCTTGTGGTTACCATTTTGCGTGTTGAACATTATAAGCAGGAAGAGTTTTTTAACATTTTTATTTAATTATTATAAACTAGCTATTACCCACGACTTAGTTCGCGTGGACGTACAAAAAAGTAACCTATGTCCGTCTCCTACTCTTAAGCTATATCTAAGCAAAAATTCAGCTCGATCCATTCAGCTGGTTAGCCTTGACAAGCACTCAGAGAGAGACAGGGTTACATTCGCATTTACAATATTAGTTAGGATTAAGATAGTTAAGATTAGACATATTAAACATTAAAAAGGACGGAAGGACTTACGACAGACGTCGTAAGCATAGCAATAAAGTCTCGTTGACACCCTTCAGTTCATTATCATCATCAGCCTGAAGACTGTGACTGAGCCTGAAACTCAAAGTAAGTTGCTAGCCAAGTGGCTAGCCCTGGTGTCAGTTTATAGGTCACTCGAAGGCCTCTAGCATGGCTTACCTGTTGTTATTATTAACAACCGGGATCTACAATTTAACGTACTGAAAATCGGTGATCATTTTTAGGAACACCTAGTCGAGGTGGATGCAAATGTCTCACATCGATCATTTACATTCACCGGTTGCCTGCGACTTTCACAATGTCGTCGGTCCACCTAGTGGGAGGCGTGCTTGCGCTGCGTCTTCCGGTTCGCGGTCGCCAATCAAGATCCTTTCTTCCCCATCGGTTATCGGTTCTTCGAGCGATGTGTCCATTGCCACTACAGCTTGCAAACCCTGAAAGCTATGTGGTGAGATTAGTACTTTTTTTTTTTACCTTTCCTTACCCGAAGAAATATTCACAGAATCTGAATATTCCTTCGAGTAAGGAACCCTAAAAATAAACATACACGTAATAAGTATATGTACAATACAATACAATGTAACTTTATTAAACACCGAAAATACAATTAAAACTAAAACTAGTAGTTCGCGGCGAACTGAGACCTCGCGACTCCTGTATCTTCACAACCCCTGGACTGATTCAGCTCATATTCGAACTTAAAAATTGTATTGAAATAAACTATTTGCAAAATTTCATGAAGATCGGATCAACGGTTCGCAAGTTATCATCCGACAAATATACACACAAACATACATACAAATGCCGATTTATCCCAGTGTGTGTTAAACTCTGTGACCTTCGCTTCGCTCGGTCAATTAAATATCCGGCAGTATAATAGGTGGCCTTACCGCCTAAAGCGATTTCTTCCAGGCAACCTTAGTACGGACTGAAATTTTATAGAGAAATACGGTCGACATGTAACGGTCGATATGTAAGTAAGTAGTAAGAATTTTCACACGCAGATCAAACTAACAGGAAAAGTAATTGTTTGTTTCGGATCATGTTAACCACCATAACTGTAACATTGAAAGTTTCTAAGCTAACCACGCATTTCTCGTTTGGCATCAAATTAATTTATCACTTGTGCTTTAGTTCACCCATCCGCCAAACCGCAACGACATAGTAGCTCTCTGCCTTTGAGTTACGTGTGCACATGTTCAGTTATGGGCATCGTTCAACGACTATCTCACTCGCTCATTTGCAAGTTGTTGCAGATAGAGTGTGAATTTCGAAAAACTGTATGTTGTATTTGATTGCTATCAAAGTAGACAAAGTGAAAAATTGTATCTGATACCTAAAAGAAAAAAGTGAAAAATTCTATTTAAAAAAATTGTTGTGCTATCTTTTATTTTAAGGAAGACACCGAGGAAAACTTATTTTCTTGTTTTGTTTGCTAACCACCCCGTGCGAGAACTATCTCACTCGCTCATTTGTAAGTTTTTGCAGATAGAGTGTGAATTTCCAAAAACTGAATGTTGTATTTGATACCTAAAAGAAAAAAGTGAAAAATTCTATTTAAAAAAATCGTTGTGCTATCTTTTATTTTAAGGGAGACACTGAGGAAAACTTATTTTCTTGTTTTGTTTTGCTAACCACCCCGTGCAAAAGCTTCCTTGAAATATTTTTTATCGTGCATATAACAGCACTAGTTATTTCCCGCGACTTTGCGTGCACATAAAACAGTATCCTATGTCCGTCTTTGTGATATACAGTAAGTCCTTATCAAATTTCATCAAGATCCGTTCAACCGACAAGCCTAACGCGACAAACATCCAGACAGAGAGACAAAGCAACTTCCTATAGTTCGCTAGATGGCGTTGATTTGTGCATTTTTTGACGTTTTGTCTGGACTGACAGTTGTATCGTAGGGAGTTCTGAATCGCGCAAACGAAGTTTTTTCCACGGGACGAACGTATTCATTTTTATTCTCGAAATATATAGGCAATATTGGTCCTGATACGAATGCGAATGAATTATAATATTAGTTATGATTAGGACAGTTAAGATGAGTGTGAAATTTCTCAAACTGAAGTTGCAATGGAGTAGGCGATAATCGTCGCTCGAAGAACCGATAACCAATGGGAAAGACTCATTAAGTGGCGACCATGAACTGGAAAACGCAGCGGAGATAAGCCTCCCACTAGATACGAACCGATAGCAACCGATAGATGGAAACGGCAGATTTTCGTCCAGTGTGGCGCTCTACAGCCTTTGTTTAGAAGTGGACGTCTTCTGGCTGATGATGATGATTAGTGTAAAAATGCACGAGCATAACAACTGTAGACACGACATGGCGTTAACTCTATACTTAGTACGTTTAGCGATAGTTTGTTGTAGAACTTAGCTCGTACACTATATTCGTACATTGCTCCAACAGAAACCCTAAAATTTTACTTTTTTAATGAAATCATCTTCATCATCATCATCAGCCATAAGACGTCCACTGTTGAACATAGGCCTTCCCCTTAGAGCGCCACACCGACCGACAACGGGCCACTTGCATCCACCGGTTGCCCGCGACTTTCACAATGAATGAAATACATAATCAAAATTATCCACTGCTATAGTTTCATCATTTTCCCAAAATCCGATGTCTTACTATTTTTTCGTTTTTGAGGAAACTATTACGCTCAGAAGCACCATTTTGGAAACAAAATCAAGCTTATTTTATCATCTACAAATTCCACCGCCATAACTATTCTGTAGGACCATTAGTTTAGCCAGTACGTGTCATAGAAATGAAACTACCGATAATTTTTCACTTAAAAAAATATTGCTCATTTTTGACTAGCTGTATCTCCACAACTGAAAGACCTAGAGGGCTTTAGTTGGGCTCAAATTGTAGCAAATTTAATTAACTTTACTAAAATCTTAAAACCGCTTCCTTAAGGTACTTTTTTCGAAAAAGCTGAAAAAATGCCAGAATTACGCAGTTTTTTGGGGAGTTTAGTATAGGGTTTCAGGATGGCAAACTTAGGTATAAGCTCCTCTCAGGAGTCCTAACAACATATAAAAACCGTAGATACATGCGCGTTTGCGATGTTTTGTTTTGTGTCTGGCCTAGCTGTCATAAAGGGTCATAAATGAATGTTTCGCCAATGTCTTAGGATCTCCGCCATTGTGATGTAACTAACGGTTTATAATCCGTAAACTTTCATATTTTTCCGGGCAGCTGAGACTGTTCTCGTAAAATAGTTCACTCGTATGACCCGATGTCGTAAAGTCTTCCTACTCGGTGAGACGGCGTAAGAAAGAAGATACGAAGATTATTTTTTACAACGTTCCATGTGCAAAAAAGCATTGGAATGCAAATTGTATCTAATCTATAGATCATTTACTGTCATAAGAACCACTTTACCCACCTGTTAAATGTCAATTCGATCGAAACCGTTGAAAGTGATCGAACAATCATTTAGAAGTTTGATTTGGAAGAACAACATATATAACTATACATTATAAACAGTGTAGATTGGTGAAATAAAAAGCTTGTCAAACTTAAAATCGCGAGGTCTCAGTTCGAGGCGAACTACTAGTTATATAAGAACACGTCCATTTCTAGGAACCAGCGCATTTAATAAATGACTTATGCTAGAGACGTGAAATTTCGATCCAATACTCCTTAAATGGTCTAGATAAACAATAAGAACTTGTTTTACGAAATACCACCTCTAAAGAGGTAAAATGAACCCCCAAATTTGTATGGGAATAAAATATGTTTTCATGCTAATGCAACGAAATTCGGTTTATACATTATACATAAAAATAAAAAAAGGCAAGATGATATTTTTCGGAAATCATAGAGGTGAAATGGTAAATAAATTTTACTGTAGTAGTAGAAGCTACGTCATACGTTTACAGTGGGTGAGTGTATCGAATATTTTGTATCTAATTCATGATGAATGACTCTGTCTATCAAGGTCCCGAAAGTCTGAAAGATTTCTGGTGACAATGTTGATGACCACGGCTCTCATGCAACTCTGGCCGCGAACGGCATCGCATGTCGTTCTACTCGCGCCAACTTTAGCATAATACGATCGAGCAAACGGAGACCGTCGCTACGGTGTTACATGATAAGGTCCCTAGATTCATTTAGAAGATAGCTTGGACAGATTATCCCCTTATAAAATTAAATTAAATTTGTTTATTGTTTACGACAGAATCGATTACAAAAATCACAAAAAAAAGAAAAATAATAATAAATACAAAAAAAAATGCATTAAAAATAAATAACGTCAGGTTTTAAAACTAAGTTTATACAATTTATTAAATAACAGAATCATTATCGGCTTTATTGACCCTGTCCCAATGGTCAATTAGATTATCTTAATATGTCATAACAGTATTCCAGTTGTCAAAAACAATGTCAAAATTAGAGTTGCCGGCATGGATTTCGCATATGATGCTTCGTCTAAGGTTGGCGGCATGCAGTGCATTGAACTGTCGGCGGGCGCAAATCAGAGGCGACATAGAGCCGCATAGCGAGATCTTTTGTTACGATCGTCGTTAGAGAAAAGTCATCAAAGGGTAAATCTGTCATAGGATATCGCTGATTCCTCTCATTTGTGCCACACAAAGCCACCCGGTGCCGTTCTATATAAATCCTTAACACAGCCTTATTGTTTTTTCCTCGGTTCGCAATTGAAACGGGCGGTATTGCATTTTCAGATAAAAGCTGATACCCGACTCGGAACGTGATTCTCGATGAACTGTGAAAACATTGTACGAGTGAACAATTTTAAATTGTTTCTTAAAGTTGAGGTTTTGTTGTCATTTTAGTATTGTATGGACATTAAAAAATACTTTATTACTAGCTTACATGTTTTGTTGTACTGATATAGCCCAGAGGATTAGCAAGTTGAAGTGGCAGTGGGCAGAGCACATAGCACGCAGAATTGATGGCCGATGGGGCTGTAAGGTTCTCGAATGGAGACCATGTACCGGCAAGCGCAGCGTAGGACGTCCACCCACAAGGTGGACGGACGACCTGATAAAGACCGCAGGAACGCGCTGGATGCGAGCCGCTTCCATCCGCTCTTCGTTGAAATCTAAGGGGGAGGCCTATGTCCAGCAGTGGACGTCCTGTGGATGAGATGATGATGGTTTGTTGAAAAAATCACACTAATATCATACATGCGAAAGCTTGTGTAAGTAAGTATGTAAGTATGTAAGTGTGTTTGTTCCCGTTCAACTCTGTAACGGCTGAACAGTTTTGAATGGATTTATTTGGTATGGATGTAGCTTATACCCTGGATTAACACTTAGGTTACTTTTTATCCCGAAAACATATTCGGTTTCTGTAAAATGGCGGGTGAAACCACGGGCTAGGATATAAATACGTGCTGTTTATATGATAATTTAAAATACTTTTTTTTTTTTTATAGGAGTGTAATCTGGACTCACGCTAAAAAAAAAATTTTTTTTTTCTAAGATTTTTTTTAACTAATAATTCAAGTCAAGATTAACGCAACGAAGGCTTTCGAGCTAACGGATTGAGACAAAGACAGGCCGTTGTTTGAATATGAGACGGACATGGAGTATTCACATTCACAAATTGTCATCAGTGCTATGGACAAAGTAATGCCCACACTGTCATGCATTCAAATACAAATGTGAACCGGCCGGCTCCTGCTGCGCGACTGAACGAAGTACCGTCTGTCACCATTTAATTCGCCAGAACTATCGAAAACATTATTGGCTGAAGACACAACTCAATCAAAATTGTTTTTAAATAAAATTCGTTAATTAAATTCTTGCGGCGGGATCCTCTGTCCGGCTATTTTCTTACCCAGCACATCTCGTGATGGTCACATGATGGGGACGTCTGGTAGGGGGGCTGATCGTGATAGACATTTGTAGGTATAATTCGACTATTGTGTTTTGTTTTGTTTGTGACTTTGCTTTTATAATTACATAAAATTGATAAATTCAATATCCTCGTATGGGATGCCACGTGCGTGAGCACGTTCGCAACCTGTCACTTCCCCGCTATACCCAGCAGTCAGCTGGCGCGGGAGCGAAGGCAGCTGCCAGAGGTAAACACCTCAAATACGCCTGGAGTCTACGTATGATTTCGGCCCGTTTGCAGTCGAAACAGTGGAAACTTGGTGCTCCGAAGCAAAAAATTTCGCCTGAAGGAGAAAGGGCGGGACCCTCGGTCCGGGTGGTTCCTAAATCCGAGGATTTCCCTACGAGTGTTTAAGGTACTTTTGGTCAGGGTCCGGTTCGCGGGGGACTTTTAGAGTAGGCTTAGAAATTTAAAGCTTGGCGAATTATTTTTGTATACACAATAATGATGAACGTGACTCGTTTATAGATTATTATTATAAAATTGTTTTAATGATAAGCAACCGACAACTTACAGTGACAAATAATATCCAATAACTTTATTTTCAATTCTGTTATAGTGATGATAATGAACATTACATTGACAAAATTTACAACAACCCTAGCGTATAAGACAAATAAAATTGATTGATTTTAATATATTATAACTTAATATATTATAATATAACTGGACTAATGTAATGTAAAAACTCCTGCTTTCATTATTACCTTCATCATTTGGAAGAACAAAATCTGTTCGAGCAACGACAACGTCTGTTGGGTCCGCTAGTATAAACTTAATATACATTAAGCCTAAAAGAAACTACCTAATCTATTTTGACTACTTCCAGTAGATTTCTTCTTAGCTTGCCCAGATTTTCCAAGTTTCTTTAGTAACTAGAACTTGCCACAAATTCAAATTCAAATTATTTATTGACATAAAAACGATTACACATTTACATTTATGTCATAACATTATTATAATTATCTTAATTCCTACTTTAAAATTTAAAATGCACGCGCGATAAATTATGGAAATTTATTGCTAGTATGATCTCTAGTTGTTGCTCTTACAGTTTAACCGACTTCCAAAAAAAGAGGTTCTCAGTTCTATTGTATTTTTTTATGTTTGTTACATCAGAACTCCGAAAAAATAACCCGATTTGCAAAAATGATTTTGTATTTAAAAGGAGATACTTCCAGATTGTTCCCGATTTTATCAAAATTCAGTTCTGATAATGGGATCCATGAGGAATTTAGGGAACTCCTCAAATATAATTTTCATTCAGATGAAGAAAACCACAGATGGGCATCGGAACTCTTAAATGATACGTATTTGACGGGTGTTGCCAAGTTAATCTCGATTATGATAGTTAAGAGACTTTAATGAAGCCATTTTTAATTAATGATTCCGAAGAAGTCGTTTTTTTTTTTAAATTATTCATAAGAAAGTATTACCCAAAATGAAGTGGTTTCGGTGAAAAATGGATTATTTATGAATTGGTATTGAAATTTGAGCCGAAATTGCCATCTCGACCGACCCGATATGCATAATCACGTCGTTAACGTTCTGATGAAAATATTTTGACTTTTGAGCGATCGTTAGAGACTTGAGTATGTCTCAGAAAAAATACTCTGATAATAATAAAACCTTTTACTATGAAAACTGACGTGGTTTTGATACATTTTGTTTTAATAAAACGGGAATACTCACGTTAATTTGTTTCGATCACATTCGGTGACCTTTATTAAGGAATGCTCAGCGAGACGCGCGCGACCTCATCTTGTAGTCGGAATAAGCGACTCAATTTAACGTGAGTATTCCCGTTTTATTAAAACAAAATAATAAAACCTGTTCAGTAAGTACTGAAAATTTGTTTTATTTGGACATTCATCTTGTTAGGCACAATCTTGTCAATTTACAACAATCGAGTTTTGTGCGACCTGCACCACCGGAGGAAGGGGAGTAGCATCCTCTTAGTAAACAGTGAGCGTTCCGCTAGCCCCAAGCCGCCTTCCAAGGGTGGAGATTATGACGTATTAATACATGAGATTAGGCGCTGCGAGATTTTGGACGAGAAGCTATCACGCAATTTCCCGAACGCTGTCAATCCGAGTGTGATTCTTTTTGTGTGAGAACAAACACACTTACATACTTACACACAAACTTTCGCATTTATAATATTAGTGTGATTAAGTGTCATCTATGTATAAATTGATCGGTAATATAGTGAATTAATCAAAATATGGCAGCTCCTCATAATAAGCTTAATTTTAATGTAACGATTAAGTAAGTTTCTGTTTAGTTAATTCATTTGATGCTCTGTTTGATTTTTAAATAGTTACAATATATAAGAACATTTATAGTTTTTTGCTGGCAACTATTTTTGGGGATAACAAAAGCAAGGGTAGCACGAAGGAAGGTTTTGTGATTTGGGCGATGAGAACGGGAGTCGATTAAAGGACGTCTTGAAAGTATCTTCGTTTTTCTATTCCATCATCGCCTGGACCAAAGAAGTAACAAAAGAGCGAATCCCAACTTATTTAGTTTGGTTCGCCAACAGTGATGCGTTAGTCTCTGGACTCAATTATCACTTGAGACAGATCTCAATAATTCAAAACCCGAACCATTTTCGGTCTAAAACGCAAACTTTACTTGATGAGTTAACAGTTACTGCGAAGCATGGGCGTTTCCAGGCTTGAGTATCGGGGGTTTGGCGATAATAAAACACCAGAAATGTACACGAAATAACATTTTTATTCACGTGAAGCAAAAATTGAAATGGTTAAAATTACATAATACACAAATGTAATCAAAATATTTGCAGTTTTTCAGAGAAAACGTTTCGAGCCGTATTAAAAATAATAAACTTTTTTTTTCGATGTTATCTTGTTTAATCAAACAGCAAACAGTTTTTTCGATCAGAAACAAAATAATCAATCGTTTTTTGACTTCACGTGATACAGCCAAATTATTTTCAAAATGGTGCGGTAACACATTAGAGAATTAATGGTCAGTTTTTTTTTTAAATCTATATATCCATTACTTCATCCGCAACAATCCTATAGCGAATAATCATGAGAGACAAACTGTAAAGAAACATTTTTTTTTTATCTACCTATTTTTTTTTTCTAATTTTTTAAAATTGCGTCTAAGCGTCTAAAAAAATTACACAATTTGCAACGGGTCCCAAACCAGGCAGAGTCTGTGTCTTGGGCACCCTGAGGTCAGTTGCCAGAACCTGTTTTCGCTAGGGTTTGTACACATTAACAAGAACAACCCTAACATTACGCTGTGCAATAGCAATCTCGACAAATACCATTAAAATACTGCAATCCTTCCTTACTAAGTATTGATAAAAGCTAAGTTTACCTATAATATAATGCATGCATAAATTAAATATGAATATAACAATGGAAAATCCAACTTTTCCAAATTTTCTCTATTTTAATATAATTTGTAAGTAATATTTTGCATATTTAATTTTGGAACCCCAAAACCCTCCTCCTGGCTACGCCCATGTTGCGAAGTCTGCATGACCACGCATAGTAACGAGGGATGTCAAATTAAGGTTCTAGACATTCTCAAGTTATAAACAAAACTTTACTCAGAAACTGATAGATTTGGTTAGTTTTCAATTTGTGAATAGTTTTGCATCGAAATTGCTTTGAATTTGAATGGTTGCCTGAATACCTAAGATAATTTCAGGTTTGATTCTGTTATAGCTTGAAGCTAGAATTTTCATAAGGTTATTTTTAATTCACTAGAAACCTACTGTATAGCGCCGAGAGCTTCCTTACATTACACGAAACCACTTTAATATTTCTTTTACGTTTTAGCGTTCCGTACCTCTAGAGCCGGCTACCCTGATTACACGCAATCGTAACAATCGCAATCGCAATTTTCAAGTTTTGTATTTATTTATTCAATAGCGAGAGAAATTTAAAAGTCGATCATTTAATATGTTTAGAATATTAACAAATATTTAATACTAAAAAAAACGAGTTATTTTTTTTTTCCTCGCCAAATAAAAAAATAATAACATGAACAATTGGCAAAATTCTAAAAATATTAAATTATATTTTTTTTTTATTTTCCTCCCTGTAATTCTTATATAAAAAATGTTGAAAAAATGCGAACGAGATAGTGAGAGCTTGGGGAGACGGGCCTTAAAAGGAAAAACGGTGTGTGTCCATGTCCGTCCGTCAGTTTCTGTCTTTATTATATTCTCTACAATAAAATAAAATAATCTTAAGAGGTGATAGACATCTATTCTGTGGACGCGACTAAGGGCCTCATCATCATCAGCCGTAAGACGTCCACTGCTGGACAAAGGCCTCCCCTTTAGTGAAAGACAATTTGCCGTTTCCATCCACGCAAAAAATTGTCACTGTTATTGTCACTTAATGCCAATGCCAATGTTTTTTGCATCGAAAATACGACGAAAGTAGTTGTTGTTAGAATACCATAAACATTTTTTGAAAAAACAAAACAAACCAGCATAGATCATAGTTTATCCAAGCCATTGAAACCATAAACAAAAGATTTGTTAAGATTTAGAGGGTGATAACAGACTAGCCCCGAAACGCTAATTACATCAAAAAGTTTGGAAAAAATCACTAACTCTATCGCACGCACCAGAAACAGAGCGACAGCTATACAATTTCAAAAATCAAATGCGCCAAAACCTCGCGGAAGGACTGTCCTCTTAATGCTTGGTGTGCACGGGACATATTTATAGTTCAGCTTAGATTAGCTTAGCTTAGCTGGCTTAGTTCAACTCGGGCATAGCTTAGTTTTCGGTCTGCAACCTTATCAAGTAATACCACCAACCAAGCAACAAAGCAAGCATTAGTACCTAGTTCTAATACTAGCAACTCTATACACTAAATAAATAGATAAATAAAGAAAAACGAAAATAAAAAAAATGCAAATAACATTTTTTTTTTTAAATGTATAAAAAAAGATCATCAACATCTTTGACCAGCAAACAAAGATTACATTGGTCGAAACCAAGGTGAGTACGCTGTGCAGTCTCTGTTCATTCAGAGGACGAAACAGACAACAAAACATACAAAAAAATACTAACAACTCATTCGGGAGTTTTGGCGGGAACGTGAAGAATTCATGTTGCGTCATTTTATTATTTTCCAAAACTTGTGTTATTTCGAGTGTTAATGTGTAAAAACGGTGAATTTCTACCCATTACGTGTTCGTGAACATGCACGAGTGTTGGTGAATGGTATAATGTCGAGAAACGTGAATTTTCGTGTTGTTTCCAAAACTCCGTAGAAGACTCTAGTAAAGTTTTCACCACTTTACTGGGGCATGACTTGGACTTGACCCTGACTTGCTATGCTCGACTTTGACCGTGACTATGACTTGTTTGATAATAATATATAACAAATCTTGAGAATATAATATATGTATACTTGACACTTGCAAATGCATAAGACGTGCGACGCCAAAATCCTCTTAGGAGGAAAAAGAAAAAAAAAAACAACTCATTCAAATTGACAAGACGAAATGAGACAAGATATATTTTGTAAGTTTTTACCCTCACTGGACTATTTTGTAAGCAACCCAGGTTGTTTGTGCCCTACTTTTTGGTGTCTGACCCAATTTCTAATAGTTTTGTTTTATAGCTCTAACAGGCGCGCGGATTTGGTCCAGTCGGACCATAGCTTAACAAACGAAAGAGAGAAAGAAAGAAAAAAGGTTTTTTTTTTCTTGCTTATTTCAATCGTAGAATATCCGCGCGCCTGTAAGTGGTATTATTTTTACAGCAGTCAAGAACGGCTTAATATAATTAATACGTAGTTAATAGTTGTTTTTATCTTAAGTATTTTCCTAATGCCTAAAAATATTTTAACTTTTTGGGTGGATTTTTTGAATAAGGATAAAAAAATCATTCCAAATTGTTTAAGTCATTATTATTATTATTGGGAAATCCTTAAGAAAAAAAAAACATTAATCCTAAACTATGAAAAAATCGTAGAACATACATGGGGTATTTACGTGGAGCCCTTGGTATGAGGAACTACATTTTTCGAATTGACGTCACCGTTTGGAACAACCTGTATACTTGACCCTGGTAAATACACAAAACGTGCAACGCCAAAAAAGAAAAAAAAATACATTAATTTCATCAGCTAACTTTACCCTAACCAAGAGATTATTCCCTTATTTTAGAAGGAATTTCGTAGTAATTAACCTCCTTCATCTTTGTCCTATAAAGGCGTCTGATTATTTTAATTTCACGCCTCTTGCGTCGCCCGGAAGCAACTTCTCTAGACACAGAGATGAGTGGGTGTACGT
The DNA here is from genome assembly GCA_947579745.1 of Apocheima hispidaria. Classification (NCBI taxonomy): domain Eukaryota; kingdom Metazoa; phylum Arthropoda; class Insecta; order Lepidoptera; family Geometridae; genus Apocheima; species Apocheima hispidaria. The sequence goes on along the minus strand of OX388166.1, from coordinate 10,193,440 downwards.
ACCACGAACTTATGAGAAGCTATTTTACTTTCGGTCTTTCAAGAACTTTAGTGTTTTCGGTATAAAATGTAGGCTTCAGGTTAATCCAGGGAGTACGCTACCAATACACCATCTTTGTCTTAAATCATTAATTGTAACATCGCCTTTGACTGTGGCTTGTTTGATAATATTTAACAAAACTTGAAAATATATAAGTATACCTGACACTGGCAAATGCATATGACGTGCGACGTAGTATACATTCATCTTTGGTGCGACGCCAAAATCCTCTTAGGAGGAAAGAGAGAACATGACATTTTAACTTTCACATTGACAATGGAACCTTCCTGACATTATTGACATATGTTTTGCACGCTTGTACAAATAGGACCATGACCAGGCAATTGAATGGGCTATACATTCATAGATGAATGTATTGTATACATTATTCGTTAATGCCTAGTGGGTATGTAATGTAGTGTTTTTTGTTTTTTCTTCCATGTTTTTTTTTTTGTGTTTTTTTTTTTTAAATTGTGGTCACAGAATTCTGCATTTGAATTATTTGATTATTTGCATGCCGAAAGGAGAAAAAGGTTTTTTGGCGGGAACTTGAAGAAATCATGTCGCGTCATTTTATTATTTTCCATTACTTGTGTGATTTCGAGTGTTAATTTGTAAAAACTGTGTATTTTTACCCGTTAAGTGTTCGTGAACATGCACGTGTGTTGGTGAATGTTATAATGTCGTGAAACGTGAATTTTCGTGTTGTTTCCAAAACTCCATAGAAAGCTCTAGTAAAGTTTTCACCACTTTACTGGGGCATGACTAGGACTTGACCGTGACTTGCTTTGCTCGACTTTGACTGTGACTATGACTTGTTTGATATTATTTAACAAAACTTGAAAATATATGAGTATACTTGACACTGGCAAATGCATAAGACTTGCGACGCCAAAATCCTCTCAGGAGGAAAGAAAAAAAAAAAAAAAAAAGAAGGAGAAAAAATGGCGCTCTGTATCTAATGTTAATTCCACCTTGTATACCCATATACGCAATAAATAAATTAGGAATTATGAAATCTTATCCAGATTCGTTCAGCTGTTACGATAGAAACAAAGTTTAATAAAACACTTGATTATGAGAATTACGAAGGCCGAAGGATGCTAGGTGTACGCTAATTGCAACACATATTTGATATATCTACCTATTGAAGTGGGTTACCTACCCACACGGGTAGGTACACCCGACACCGGGGGACACGGGCCTAGTATCCTTAGATCACGCGGGGGCTTCGGCGGCGGCAGCACGAGGCAGCGAAGTTACTAGGTCGCGCTCACTGCAGGCTCGATGTCATAACGTGCGTGACGAAAAATTATCTTAATATATTTTTTGGACAATTCTGTTTTTTTATATTTTTTTAATGTTTAAAACTAAATACACAACCAACTATTTTCACATGGACACTCAAACTCTTAAAACAAAAAACATTGCACTTCTTCTTGGGTAGTCGGCTAAAAATAGTTTTGTACCTGTGGGCATTTCCACAACCCTCTTTAAACTTTAGAAAAATATAATACTCTCGGTGGAACGAAGTTATTAAACAAGCTTACATTTGGGCGGTTCAAATTAATTCATAGGTACTGTTTGCTCCTATGACTCCTCAATCATAGGCGAATCCAATTGGCGAGTTTATGCTATCACCAAGCTTTCTCATACAAAAAATATTTAATGCATTGAACGTTTTTTCGTAAAAACAAACAAGACTTAGGCGCTCAAGAACTAGCAAGCAAGTGAGAGAAATGTAACCAGCTGGCCTCTTTTGGACGGAACACCTTAGTGACGTGCGCCGTCCTCTCCATACATAGTAATAAGAGATCAATGAATAAAAAAAAAAATCTCGACGTATGCAAAATGGACTGAACTATTGCCCCTCGGAGGCAAAGTACCCTTAATACTGAAGTTAGCAAATTTTACTCAAAGGAAACATTTTCTAAATTTGGTAGGTTCGATTCCCGGCTATGGCAAGTGACTTTAAAAAATCTTTAATTGCAGTTATTTTTATTAGTAAAAAATAAAGAAATTTTTCCTTTGTGTGAAATTTGTAAACTTCAATATTACGGGTACTTTCCCTTCTGGGGCATGGAACTCAGATTTTAAGAGTATAGCTATTTATTTCCTGCTCAAAATAAAGCACTATTTTAAGACTATCTTCTGTAAATTCTTAGTTTTATTACACCTACAATCGAGGCCACGTTTTACGACAGTTTCACCTGTGGCAAACTTACGAGAGGCCATTATAAAAGCTATAAATGTTCACCGGTATGTCTCAATAACACTTAAAATGAGATCTATTGTTCTGCCTCAATAGGAGGCCCTTGTAACCTCATTATAGTGATAGCGATGACGTGGTCATTAACTGCTGGCCTTTTCGAGAAACTGAGAGTTACACTGCGGGAATGGAGAGCAAGATGCTTGGAGTTTCCTTGCGCGATAAAATCCGGAACGAGGATATTCGCATAGAACCAAAGTCTCTGACGTAGCTTTCAGTGTTCGCAAGCTGAAGTGGTAATGGGCATGCCACATCGCACGAAGAATCGATAACCGATGGGAAAGAAAGGTTCTTGAGTGGAACAAGAAACGGAAGACGCAGCGTAGGTAGGCATCCCAGTAGGTGGACTTACACGACTTGCACAATACACATTACAGTTACAGTAGGTGACTTACATGGTGAAAGTCGCGGGCAAGAGGTGAATGCAAATGACCGATATGAGACATTTGCACCTCGACTAGGTGTTCCTAAAAATGATCACCGATTTTCAGCACGTTAAATTGTAGATCCCAGTTGTAAATAATAACAACAACAGCTAAGCCCTGTTAGAGGCCTTCGAGTGACCTATAAACTGACACCAGGGCTAGCGACCCAAAATGCTTCTTACGCTATATAAGTTTACTTTCTGCCCGAAATACAGGCCAACATTTTGGTCACCAGCGGATATTTATGCCTCTCCAATACTGAAGTTCACGCACTGGAAGACGCAGCGTAGGTAGGCTTCCCGCTAGGTGGACTGACGACATTTTAAAAGTATCGGGCAACCGGTGGATGCAAGTAGCACGTTGTCGATCGGTGTGGCCTATGGTCAGCAGTGGACTTCTTCTGGCTGATGATGATGACGATGAACACTGACGTCTATATTAATATGAAACGTCAGTGCTCTCCAAGGATTCTCTACTATAGTCGATGGGCCACAAAGTATTGTGTGCTCACGTCACTTTGGACCGCCTTGCGGCACGTCGGCCATGTTTTTATCCCAGCCAAACTAGTACGTTACCTGTAAAAAACTGAAAAATGTTTTTGAAGTGTTAGGAAATCCCTAGTGAAGGGGTGGAGTTGACGCCATTATATTATTATTATTATTATTATCAGCCAGAAGACGTCCACTGCTGAACATAGGCCTCCCCCTTAGACCGCCACACCGACCGACAATGTGCCACTTGCATCCACCGGTTGCCCGCGACTTTCACAATGTCGTCGGTCCACCTAGTGGGAGGCCTGCCTACGCTTCGTCTTCCGGTTCGTGGTCGCCACTCAAGAACCTTTCTTCCCCATCGGTTATCGGTTCTTCGAGTGATGTGGCCTGCCCATTGCCACTTCAGCTTGCAAACTCTGAGAGCTATATCGGTGACTTTGGTTCTTCGACGAATATCCTCGTTCCGGATCTTATCGCGCAAAGAAACTCCGAGCATAGCTCTCTCCATTGCCCGCTGTGCGACTCTGAGTTTCTCCAAAAGGCCAGTAGTCAAGGACCACGTTTCAGTTCCATATGTCATCACTGGCAACACACATTGGTTGAAGACCCTTGTCTTCAGGCACTGCGGGATTTTGGACGAGAAGATATTACGCAATTTCCCGAACGCTGCCCATCCGAGTTGGATTCTTCGAGCGACCTCTTTGTCGAAGTTGGACTTACCTAACTGGACAGTCTGTCCAAGGTAGTTATAATGGTCAACAAATTCGAGCGCATCGTTCCCAACGACCACCGGTACGGGTACAACATGGGCATTTGACATGATTTTCGTCTTGTCCATATTCATTTTAAGACCCACCTGTTGAGAAACGCTGCTGAGGTCGTTGAGCATGTTATTGAGGTCCTCTAGCGACTCTGCCATGATTACTATATCATCGGCAAAACGAAGGTGAGTGATGTATTCGCCATTAATGTTGATGCCGTATCCGTTCCAGTCCAAGAGCTTGAAAACGTCCTCCAATGCGTTCGTGAACAGTTTCGGAGAAATAACGTCTCCCTGTCTCACGCCTTTCTGCAATTGGATTGGTTTCGTGCTCTCGTCCTGCAACCGGATTGACATGGTGGCGTTCCTATACAAACACTTCATCACCTCGATATACCTATAGTCGATATGACATCGCTGAAGGGACTGCAATACCGCCCAGGTCTCGATGGAATCGAAGGCTTTCTCATAGTCCACAAACGCCAGGCATAATGGCCGATTATACTCTTCGGTTTTCTGTATAATCTGGCGGAGCGTGTGTATGTGGTCCATGGTACTAAAGCCTTTACGGAAACCGGCTTGTTCGGGAGGCTGGAAGTCATCAAACCTGCGTTCGAGACGGTTCGTAATAACTCTCGAAAACAGCTTGTAAACATGGCTCAGGAGCGAGATGGGCCTATAATTCTTCAGTAAGGTGTTATCACCTTTTTTGAAGAACAACACCACCACACTCCTGTGCCATGCTTCTGGCGTATTACCCTCGAGTATGACGGAATTAAATAACTTCTGGAGGACTAAAAGTACCGGTTTTCCACCCGCTCTCAGAAGCTCAGTCGTTATTCCGTCATCACCCGGCGCCTTGTTGTTTTTAAGCTGCTTAAGAGCCATTCTAATCTCGTCTAGGCTGATGTCTGGGATGTCCTCGGTGTAGTGTCGGGTCAGTTCGGCTCTGGAGTCCTGAGCTCTACTGACAATGGGTTCTCGTGTCGAGGTGTACAACTGTCCGTAAAACCTCTCGAGCTCTCTCAGAATCTCCGTTTTCGACGAAATGATACTGCCGTTCTCGATCTTCAGCTTCGTCATTTGGCTTTGCCCGATAGACGAATTCTTTGCGAACACTTTGGAGCCCTGATTCCGCTCGATTGCGTCCTTAATACAACTTGTATTATAGGATCGCAAGTCGTGTCGCATAGACTTCGAGATTCGTCTATTAAGCTTGCCATATTCCGACATATCAGCTGAAGATTGCAGTCGCATCTCAGTCCGGTCTTCCATTAAGTTAATGGTTCTGTCTGAGAGCTTTTGAGGTCTTTTCCGGCGTGGGGTCTTAAAGAACTTGGACCCCACTGCTTGAACAGCTTCCACCAACCCATTGTTTAACTCGTCCACATTCTGGCATTCGGCTAGGCTCTGGAAGCGATTATGCAATTCGAGTTGAAAGTTCTCGGGGTTCTGGATTTGGGCAGGACCAGGACGGAGCGTAGACTTCACCAGACGCGACCTCTCAAGCTTGACATTGATATTCAACGAGCCTCTGACAATGCGGTGATCGCTACCGGTTTTCACCTTAGCGATCACGGAGACATCATTGAATATTCGCTTCTCGGTCGTCATGATGAAGTCAATCTCATTTCTGGTCGAACCATCGGGGCTTATCCACGTCCACTTCCTGGATGGCCGCTTCTGGAAGAAGGAGTTCATCAAATATAGACCCTCCTTTTCCATGAAGTCGACCAACCGCTGGCCCCTCCGATTCCGTTGCCCGTACCCATAAAATCCCACTCTCAACTCATCGACGTTCCGTGAGCCCACCTTCGCGTTAAAATCCCCCATAACAACGGTGAAGTGAGTTTCGGAGGTATGTATCGCCTCGGATATCTCCTCATACAAAGCCTCTACTTCATTGTCAGGGTGTGTCGTGGTCGGCGCATATACCTGTATGACCTTCAACGAATACCGATCGGTGATTCGGAGTATAAGGTATACTACCCTGCACGACACACTATCGACTTTAACTACGTTGTTGATGAGGGACCTACGGACGAGAAACCCAACACCACCCTGGGATTTCTGTTCACCTTCCCGGAAGAAGAGCATGTTGCCGGAATCTAGGACTATCGTATCCTGTCCCTCTCGTCGGATTTCAGATAGGCCTATGATGTCCCATCGCAACTTGCTCAATTCTTCCTCCAGCTCTACAATCCTCTCGTCAGTCCTCAGCGTGCGGACGTTGTGTGTGGCCAGGGCCAAAGTCCGTTGGGGGTGGTAGCGGGGCATCTGCCGGGGATTCTTCGCACCCCCTGCTCCTCCGTTACCTGACCCGCTACCTAGGCCAGGAATAGAGGAGCTGCCGGGGACTGGGGACCGCGGTTTCACTTTGTCTATCATTGTGGGGGGGGGGGGGTTGCCATAATCCCCACGCTTGGCAGGCGGCTTGGGGATCGCAGAACGTTCACCGTTCGCTATCGGACGCTGCTACCCGTCCTTCGGTGTTTCTGGTCTCAGTTTGAGGACATGACCGGGTCGCCGGAGATATTATATGTAAAATCTCTTTATGCCCAGTAATTACGCTGGAAACATTGCCCTTCATCCGGAACACAGTAATGCTTGCACACTACTGCTTGACGGTTGAATAACTGGCAAAGGTGTGGTACTTCCCCAGGCGGACTCGGCATGAGAGCCCTACCACACCATATTGACGCCATATTGGCATCGATTCCCGCTAATCCAAACTTAGTGCTATTGCTGTCTTTTATTAATAGAAACACAAGAAAAAGATAGCATGCATTTTAGTTCTGTCAAACGAGTTTACCGATTAAAGCCGCGAAGAAAAACGAAACTTGTTTTAAATCGGCACCCGCTACGCATGCCATCTCTATCTTGTGTTGCTATTTAGTAAAAGGCAGCGATAGCTTAATTACGTATAATGTGTATTCAAAGTGCTGTAAATGACGTGAGTTGCAACAGGGCTTGATGCTCTCCGTTCTCCTCTGAGTTTGTGCGAGCCACAGCCAATGGGGCATTTTCTGATAACTCAAAAAAATCTTTACTACAGGATTGTAATAGACACAAGACATTTATATTTCGGTAGAGGAAGTAAATGTTCTAAATATGAGAACGTACTACGTTGACTGATATAAATATTACATAATACGTCAAAGTAATTCTGATGTATTAAACATTCCGCCAAGTCAAATATTGACTCCAAGTTTGGAACAAGCTGCGTTAACCGTTCTTTGGTTTCATGTTCCATAATATCCTTCCTTGGTAGATACTTTCATAACAAAGGAATGTTAAATGGTACTTGAATAGAAATACTATGAGTAAGTACTGTTTTAGACATTCGTGGTGGTTTACTACATTACTATTAGTACTCTCGGGATATTTACCACGGTTATTATTTTTGTTAAAAAATTAAAAATAACTAGTAGTTCGCGTGAACTGAGACCTCGCGATCCCTATATCTTCACAACCCCTGGACCGATTCAGCTCATATTCGAATTTAAAATTTTTATTGAAATGAACTACTTGCCTACAAAATTTCATAACGATCGGATCAACGGTTCGCAAGTTATCATCGGACAAATATACACACAAACATACATACAAATGCCGATTTGTCCCAGTAAACTGAGACCTTCGCTTCGCTCGGTCAATAACCGTGGTAAATATCCCGTGAGTACTAATAGTACTATGAGTATCCACTCCACTGTTATTCCACTGTTATTCTAGTCAAACACAACACGACATCAGTCATAGATAAAACATAGCCATATCCTGCCACCTATCTAATATTTTACGATACAACAAGTCTGAAAGCGTCTTGGTGTAAAGACAAAGTGTTTCACATTGTAAAACAGAGATGGCGCCAATAGTTTAAAGTTTTAGTAATAGTTCTATTCCCGTTTTCTAAACTAAATTAAATTTGTTTATTGAGGCTAGAAACGATCTAGTCAATAATAATAACACTACAAAATTTAATGTTTTTAACCTAAAATAAAGCAATGACTCGAATGCCAATGTATTGCAGGCAATTTGCATCTTTTTTGCTACCCACAACACAATAAAGCGTGTGAATATTTATTTTCAAATACATACCATTGTACCGTGAGGTGGCCTCAACTAAGTAAAAACCCAAATGGAGCATAAATAGATTAAGTTACACTATTTTTGGAACCTAGCTAAGATCTGCTATAAAATGAATTTAGCTGGTACAGGAAAATTAACCCTTTTGCCTGCCTTTTTTTAGGGCTACGCTTCGCGGTAAGCATTCACCACGGAATCATCACCACGGAACCGTTTACAAAAACACATTTTAATAAAACCCGCTACAGTTATTTCATAGCAGCTTTTACTTTATGAGCGACAATAACACGGCCATTTTCATCAACGGAACGACAAAGCTGTTACATTTATTAAGAATTAATTAATTGAACTTTTACTGAGCCTTTACAATGGGCAGTAAAACAAGTGTTACAATGGGGAGCGATGTTAAGTGGACAATTTAATCATACTAGTAGTTCGCGGCGAACTGAGACCTCGCGATCCCTATATCTTCACAACCCCTGAACCGATTCAGCTCATATTCGAACGAAAAAATTGTATTGAAATGAACTACTTGCCTACAAAATTTCATGAAGATCTAATCAACGGTTCGCAAGTTATCATCGGACAAATATACACACAAATATACATACAAATGCCGATTTGTCCCAGTAAACTCTGAGACCGTCGCTTTGCTCGGTCAAATATAACTTGTTAGTAAAACCAGTAAAAGTGCTTTAAAAAAAAGACGGAGGCATACGCCCCATAGCAGTTGGCTGCACATTCGACGAGGCGCTTCTAAAGTGTGCTGCAAACACATCTTGCCCAAACTTTCCGAAAAATTTCAACCAACTCAACTTGGTTTCGGAAGCAAGGGAGGAACTTATTTGCAAAACAATGGAGGACAGGTGGTTGTGAAGGTCGACGTTAAGAATGCGCGTTTAATACAGTCTCTAGATCTGCTTTGCTTGACGAAATTCTAAATACTTAATACCGCAGAAATTTACGATTACATGGTTTAGTGCTACGGTTCTGATTCTACGCTCCTTTATAAAAGAAACCGTATCCTTTCGCCCACTGGATGTCAGCAAGGTGACCCTCTTGGCCCAGCCGTATTCAGTCTCGCGATTCATCCTATTGTGTCATCACTTTCATCAAAAGGAAAGTAAAAATAGCTGTTATGTTGGAGATCTACTACTAGTTTTATATCTTTTTTTTAAAAATGTTATTGATTGCAAACAAGCGACGGGCCTCCTGATGGTAAGTGGTCACCGCCGCCTATGGACACCTCCAATACGGCATTGTTAGTGCGCTGCCTACCTTTTCACCCTTCGTTTGAAGCAGCCAAGATTATATATCAGTTCTCAAATCATTATCATCAGCAAGAAGAATTCCACTAATGAACAAATGCCCCTCCAATTGAATGGGCTGCCTTAATCCCTACACTTGGCATGCGGCTTGGGGATCAAGGAGTCTGCTGCCCGCCCTCTGTTGATTCTGGTCGCAGGCTTAGGGCATACCCGAGTCTCAAACATTATATCTCAAACATTTCTCTACGTTTTTTTTTTTTGTGAAATGATTTCAGAGAGGGTATTTCGAGAGAAAGATAGCGCTATATGCTTTTTGCTAATTACGTCTAAACCAAGAAATCAAACATAATTCTGTGCCATGAAAATCTAGATACTATTATTACCTCACTATTCGTGTAATAATCACTAGAATCGACACTAGGAGTACCGAACGCCAGCGAAAAAAAAGTATGCAAAATCATGGTCTTTTCAATGAATTTTTTTATCGATAAAATGTCATGTAAGTAATCATGTTTTCCTGCCAATGCTAACGCAAATTAAACTAGCAGTAGTATACACTACTAAATTACCATATATCCCCCGCTATAAAGGTAATTACACACTGCGAACAGCTTAAACAAACTGTGTACTAACTACTTGATTCCTGCGCGGCTTACATAATAAAACCATTATATTTCTATTACAGAGAGAACCTTAACGTGGCGCAAATAAGAAGCTACCTACAGTTTTACAAACTTATAATTGCGATTGGCAGTGTTGTTTGCGCAGAAAAAAACAGACCGGTTTCCGACAGTAGTTGAACGTGTAAAGCATTCTTAGCTCTATCTCGCTTACACGACTCATACACTGTCGGGCCTATGTATCACAAGGCCGTTCGAAATTTTGCCGCGAAATCGATTAACCAATAGCAGCGCAAGATTTTAGCGCGCGTGTTACTCTACCTTGCCATTGGTAGAACGAAATTTCCCGCGCTACTAACATTGATCCACTGCTCAGGTACGGCGGAAGAATTATTAGTTTTGCAAGTTAGGAGAAAGGTGCTTTATATTTTTATGGTACCGCGTGACGAGACAAGCAAGTCGCTCACCTGATGTTAAGTCACGCCACGCCTACCCACAATATTTCAGGGCCACACAAAATTTTGATTGAATTATATTAATATTAACAACTAATAATTCCTCCTGACGTACCTGAGCCTGGGGTTGATTTTTATTGTGTATGTTTTTTTAATATTTTAACATGTATTTTTGTCACAAATAAAATTTTCTGTATTTCTATACCTTAACTTACTTTGCTTGACTTAGACTAAGTAGAGACTAAGAATATGACTAAGACTTCTTTTTGTTGTAAAATAGTACAAAACTTGACACTGGCTAAATACATAACGTGTGGAGCCAAAACGTATGGGAAAAAGCTATGGAAAAAAAACGAGGAGCAAATTTTGATAATACACAGATTTTTCACAAGCGTTCATTATAAAAATTAGCGATATATGGATTATGTTTGAATCTTTTTTTAACTAAAGCCGTTTCTTTTTTCAAGCAAAATGCGAAAAGAAATACGAAATTAGACCATCATGGAATACACCCGAGTAAAGTGTATGATAAAGTAAACAGCTCCATCGTAGGCAATTTGCAATCATATTCCTGAGGCGTGAAGTTCATTATCGCATGAAACATTCATGAGATTTTATTACGTTGTTTGTTATTCCTATGATTAGGCGAGGATACACTATTATTAGCAATAAAGTGATGTTTTAGTCATGCTCTCACTTTAGGGCGAAAATATTTTTATGGAAATTAAGTTCATAGGTTTATGAGATAAGTATTGTAGATACGAACGTTTTTGGCATCATTTTTATGTAATTTTTTTTTTGCGAGGCGAAATCTTCACAACATACCCGACTGCTTTGGGGTGCAGCCGGGTTATGTGGAATTATACCCACTAAACCCCCCGCTACGCTAAAACGCCATGTTCACCAATCATAAAATAACGATAAAGATAAATAATCTTGGGTCAATATTTCAGGCTATTTTTATCTTAGAGTCATGTTTTTGTAGAATAATGGGATCCGCGGAAATAGCAAATTTCGTACTACAATTTTAATGTTACAAATGTATTTTCAAATTGCACGTGTAGCATTTGCTACGCCTCGAAGCCAGTGTGCTACGAAGCGTAGCAGTAGTGCTACGGCAGCAAAGACAAATTCAAATTATTTAAACGTATAATAATGTTCAATATAATTTATCTCTCACAATTTAAACAATAATAAAGGACAAATAATAGTACATAATATGTAGGAATGATACTGATAACGAAATAATAAAAAAACTTTTATTTTGGCTCCGCAGACATAGTGTTAAGTGTTATAATATTTCAGAAGACTTTTTTCACGGACTTTTGACTTTTTTTCCAAAATTTAAACAGACCTCAGTCGTAGTCCAAGTCAAGCAAATTAAGCCACGGTCAAGTCTAAGTTTAAGTCACAGTAAAGTGGTGGAGACTTTATGAGACGTCTCTAGTGAGTTTGGAAACAACGCTAGAAATCACGTTTCACGGCATTATTCTATTCATCAATAATCTTGCACGTTCACCAAAATGAAATTAACTAGTAGTTCGCGGCGAACTGAGACCTCGCGATCCCTATATCTTCACAACCCCTAGACCGATTCACCTCATATTCGAACTTAAACTTAAACGAAATTGTATTGAAATGAACTACTTGCCTACAAATTTTCATGCAGATCGGATCAACGGTTCGCAAACTATCATCGGACAAATATACACACAAACATACATACAAATACCGATTTGTCTCAGTAAACTCTGAGACCTTCGCTTCGCTCGGTCAATAACAATCCACCGTTTTTACACGTTAACACAAGTTTTGGAGAGTAATAATTGTATTACTTTCCAAAACTTCGACATGATTTCTACACGTAGCCGCCAAATTAAAAAAAAAAAATATTGCCGCTAAAGGAACCGGATAATGGATGTTACACACTAGCCCTGTGTGAATTTAGGCTGGACTTAGTGATTTTCTAATAATCAACCAATCAGAGTAATTTCTTATAAATGTATTAAGACTGATGCGTGGTGCGGTTCGAGCGTCCTGAATGCAGAATCTAGGGTGTGATTTGTGCCACTCAAGCATTGTGTTAAACTATATTGTGTGTGTGTCGAATTATCTAGCATGGCAGTATATCCACGGATTTTTTTTTTTACCTCCTTCCAAATAAGCCGTCAGTTCTCCCTTCATGATGACAGCAATTTGTTTGTCGGAACAACACCCATAAGTCACTTCACTTCGTAAAAGTTTCTCGTATGAAGATTGGGTGTTGCTATGCGTTGTTGTGTTGTTGTGATGTACGCGCAAAGTTCACAATTCATTCTAATTCATATTCATTTATTACTTGCGAGAGTCCATTTATTTTCAACTAGCTGACTGCGCCCGGCTTCGCTTGCATTATCATCATCAGCCATAAGACGTCCACTGCTGAACATAGGCCTCCCCCTTAGAGCGCCACACCGACTGACAACGTACCACTTGCATCCACTGGTTGCCCGCGACTTTCACAATGTCGTCGGTCCACCTAGTGGGAGGCCTACCTACATAGCTCGCCTACACCTACATCGCTTGCATAGGCTACATTAATTTCAAAACCATTTCACTCTTAAGAATAGAGTATACCGCCATCTCGTTCATACAAAAAGCGTAGTCTGATACTCACCCCTAAACGTAATCCGATTTCGATGTTTTTTTTTATGTTATCTACACCAAGAAAAACTAAGCTTGTAATATTTTTTTTTTAATTTCGAGATATCTTCGTTTTCGAGAACGAGAAACTCGAGAAATTGAAGATTTTATTAAGATATAGGAGGTGATTACAGACTACCCCCGAAACTCTAATTTCATCATAAAGTTTGAAAATTTACTAACTCTCCCTAATGCACGCACGAGAGACAGAGCAACAGCTATACAATTTCAAATATCGAATGTGACAAAACCTCGCGGAAGGTCTATCCTCTTAAGGAGTTGATTTTCTTAACATTCTGAGACATGTTATTTTTTTTGTAGAAACCGAGTTTTATTGGCGTAGCATGTTTATTTTTTCCATACAGATTTTGGTGGTCTATTTCACCCCCTTAGAGGTAGAAGTATTTCGCAAAATGCGTTCTTATTGTCCTAGACTTATTTATTTATTTATATATAAACATACAAAACAGAATGCAATCATATTAAGAATATTATTATAAAAGTAACATTTATAGATCTGTATTACATTCTAAAACTATGTATGCCTAGTTGCGTTATATTAAATGAATCTGAACATACCACCACTAGAGGAGTGGGTATGAAATTAATAAAATATGTGGTTACGTTATGATTATTAATTAATATATACTTCTTAAACCAGTGAGTTACACATAGTATACATTAGAAAAGGGATGGATATTAACTCACCAAACTATGACAAATAGTTTTTAAATTAAATTTCAATGTCAACTTTAATTGCCACTTAGCTTAACTTTTAACTTATTGTTCTATTTGAGGAGTTTCGGGTCCAAATTTCACGTCTCTATCATAATCAAATAAAATAAAGAAAATTTTGATTTGTATAAGCGGCTTTATCTGTACGTTGATTCGTAGAAAAGGGCTTGTTCTTTTAAATCTAGCCTAGAGACACAGTTATGAACTATCTAGCATGACCGTGACTGAATACGGTATCTAATATCTATACAATGTCGGTTATCGGCAAGTGACCGCCCGAAAAGGGCTTATAGTACTCATCATTAAGAACAAGTTTTACCGTGGGACCAATCCTGAAATCGAAAAAAAATACTTCTATTCCATAGAAAAATGACAATGACACTCGACTATGCAACAGCAGATTTTTTTTTCTCAATTTCAGTGTTGGTTCCATAGTAAAAGTTGTTCATGATTAGTACTATAACCCTTTTCGAGCGGTCAATTGCCGATGTGCCACCCTGTATATATATAATCTGTGGGCCAAATTCTAATCCTGTTTGCTGAGAAGGTTTGTCTTGAGTCTAGACTTTGAACAGATTGCGCTATTAGATACCACGAACGTTTTTTAACGTGAAATATTTGACCACCTGGCACAAGGAGATTAGCATTTTAGACTAGCAATATTAAAAATCTTTGATTTTGTAAAAAAATATATATTTTTTAAACCGACTTAAAAAAAAATCTCTGAAGCCGGTGCCAGACATGCGTCTATCGCCCCGAATGTCGCACAACGACGCGATATACACGAATCAGATACGTGCTTTTCGCCTCGCTGCGCGAACATTCGGAGCGTTAGACGCATGTCTAGGACCGTCTTCAGAGATTTCGGAAAGTCGGTTTTAAAAAAATATATTTTTTTATAATATTATATTATAATTATATATAATGCACTATCGAAATGTTCTTAGCACCACCCGTGAAATACGTATCATTGTGGAGTCCTGGCGGCCATCTGTGGTCTTCTACATCAGTTCCACTTCACCAAATTTAATGATACTTTCTGAATGCAAATGCTTGACTTGTTGAAGCAAATATACCATCGCTATATACCTATAATATTTTCCTTCAATTCCTCTTGACCTTGAAAAATGGGACCAATCTGGAAGTTATCCCTTCAAATAAAAAACATTTTTTCAAATCAGTTTAAAAATGACAGAGTTCTCAATGAACAAACATTTTAAAAAAAAACGTTGACTTGAGAATCTCCTCCTGTTTTGGCAGTCGGTTAAAAATATAACAAAACCAGTTAATCTATATTTTAAAACAAAACATAGCCAAATCGGTCCAGCCCTTCTCAAGTGATACGTTTACCAACGAACACTATTTCATTTTTACCCGACTGCCCAAGAACATTACCCTCCTGGTAATGTTTTTGGGGTGTATGTAAGTATGTTTGTGTATTCCTGTAATACCTTCTGTAGCCTAAATGGCTTTACCGATTTTGACGAGAGACATATCGTTGGATTCCTTTTTATATCCGGAGTAACAAAAGCTACATTTTGCAGTCGGGTTTTTGTTTCTTTATTAATCATACTTATTATTGCAATCTAGATAGATAACACGAATACTCACGTCAAATTAGATCGGTTATTCCGACTATGGCTGATTTGAGATCACGAAGCTTAAACCGCTAAATAGTAGTGTGAAAACATTACTTTATTCCAGATTGAAGAGCAATGTTTCTAGTGAAATTGCAGGACATAATTTTTTTTTTTAAATTCTTGATGTTGAACTGTAATGGGCAAGGGTGACTCTTACCATCAGGCTAGAGACGTGCTCGTATCGCCATTCAGTTTCATACAAACTTCCCCAGTCAGACACTGCAGTAGAATTCTACATATAGCTTCATGATCATCATCATCTCCGACATTTGCAAGCTGAAGTAGCAAAGAGCAGACATCGCTAGAAGAACCGATAACTGACGGGGAATAAATGTTCTTGAGTGGCGACCGCGAACCGGAAGACGTAGCGTAGGCAGGCCGCCCACTCCACCTCCACCAGTCTCCGTCCCACCGATTGCCCGCGACATTGTAAAAGTCGCGGGCAATCGGTGGAAGCACATGGCCAATTGTCGTCCTGCAGTATTCAGTATTCAGTATTTTATTGCACCAAGTAACTAGTTTATAAGCCTATAATTTATATGCTACTCACTATATTAACATGGTCCCTGTATGTAAGGGTGTCGCAAATTTACATTTAACAATTTTAACTTAAAAATTGCTTGTAATGTTAAGTTTACAACTATGACGACATCATGGACTCAAAACGTTTTTTCACTAAGATAATCCTGAATGCTGTAGTAGCATTTATGTACCAGGAACTGTCTAAACTGTTTTTAGAAAAATGATTCTCTGAGTTCGTTTCTAATATCTTTGGGTAGTTTATTGTAGATTCTTATTAACATGTACTCCGGTCCTTTGCTGACTAATTCTATTAATGGTTCAGGTGCCACAAGTTGGTTCTGTCGTCGAGGGTTTAAAGTTGAGGTGACAGCAGTGAACGTCTTATGGGATGATGAGCGCTATACTGAACGACGCCTGACAACTGACGGCTGATCTAATGAATGATAAAACTAAGTATATATACTTGCGATGGTAATTACAAAGCACTTGTAGGCAGTACATCCTAACGAGGACTACGTAAACAGGCAAAAGCGCAAAATCTAGGCATTAACTAAATGGCATTACATTTTAGCAACATAATGAGTAAACATCTCGTTATGTTTATTTAAATTTTTAGCAGCATTACCCCATTTAGGCACTTATTTTTAAGTACCTAGGCACTTATTTGCCAAGGAACTCAAATTGGTAGAGCTTTGCATAAGTTGGTAGATAATATTTGGCTACGCTATGAGGGCCTTACATTTAACGTTTCTCTGAGTTAATCACGAGACGTGAAGTTTCGAGGTTTCAACTAAAAAAACATATGAGGAAGGTGCTATGCTGGAAGCACTTTCCTTAGCTTTAAGAAATCAGTTTCAAATTGCAATGTGATTTTCAGGACAAGCCAATAAATTGCAGTTACACACACAAGACGAATGCTCATACCAAAATATATACAGGTTGCAATGCAATTTATCAAACTAAACGACTTGGTAGGTATCGAACTAACTTAGTTTGGCAATCATTGAGATATCGCAGTCGAAATAAACCTAGTTACCAATGCAGCAGGTAACTCCTAAAGTTCAATTTGGCACGATTCCAATAGATATGATTGCACTACGTGGCTTAGGAATACCAGTAGGATTAGTGAACGTGAGTAGAATACCGTTTTAATTGATATTTATTTATTTTAGAGGTTAGAAGTTGTTTAAATATATGGTGGGAATATAAATATTGATAAAAGCGCCATCTAACGGAAGGCGCTAAAACTGATATGGAAGGCTGTGTTGGTCGAGATTTAGAGTTAACTTGGTTTGGGACAGAGCAGCTTTGGTAAACCACTGGCGGACACGGGTTCGATAATTTTTTTTCTTCTTTTTTCTTTTATTATGCCGGGTACACACTAGCAAACTGTAACAGATATTGACTTTTGTGTTGTTTGCTTATTATTTAATAAAAATTCAAGCTTTCAGAGAAAATAATCTACACTCGTAAATTTCGAAGGCACTTTAGTGCAGTCGTGACAAAGTCATAAAAGTTTACTGCCACACAAAGCTTCTCGCAAATTGTAACAAAGATACAGTTAAAACATATCATAAGTATGAGAAAACCCAACTAAGTAGGAAAGTAAGGTTCTCCAATGGTTTCATTAATTACAAACGAGAAGGGAATTAGATGCACCGAACCGAGAATCCAACGAAACCGAACAGCCCTATTCTCGAGCACTCGAGATTGTCTCACTCCAGAGGGTGGAGTAAAGGTAAAACAGTTTTCCTTTTTGACATTTCATATTTCTTTCATCCAGAATAGATGGCGTGGCAATTTTTCAACAATATCAACTCTGCAATCGTCAAACAATATCTGTCCAAGTTGACGGAATCTTTAAGCAATAAAATCTGTCAGAGTTGATATTATTGAAAGATTGTCACGTCATCTATTTTGGATGAAGGAAGCGGGCATGAAGGTGTCAAAAAGTGAAACGGCTTATTATAGTCAGAGAGGGCTCAGATGATAATAGTAAGATTTTACTATAACCTACCAAAAGTCACTAGAGAAACATTTTTCCATAAAAACTTTAAGAGATTTTCTTATAATTATATAAAATTATTACAAAATTTAAGATTTTCTTGACAAAAAAATATTTTGAATAAACGAATTTTCGTAAAAGGTTACTTATATTAAGTTCTCAAACAAACATCTTCAAGCTAAGTACTTTATATTACTTAGTTAGATATTGTATAATAACACCCAACTAACAGGGTGCATGTTCACAGTTCTGGGTGGCACTAAACTGTAATAGTCAAGTGTGACTTTTACTATCAGGCGAGAGATTTGCTCGTCTCGTCACCCAGTTGCACACAAAAATTGTAGTCATAGTTTAAGCATGTATGATGAGGCTATTTCATGAAAAAGGTGGTACACTTTCGCGCACAGATGAAATTAAAAAAGTCAAAAAATCTGATAATTGCTAATTACAATCAATCAAAATCCTGTTCGATGCTATCCTAGATATTATTATTACCTCACTATTAGTGTAATAATCACTTAAATATAAACTAGGGGTTCCGTTAGCGCAAGCGAAGAATGTGTGTTACAAAGGTGTTATCAACGAGTAAATGTCATTTAGATATATATTCATGTTTTCTCTCCTGGCTATAAATAAGCGATAGCACCAAAAAATATATATCTCAAACTAAGGTTTTTAATCTACATAACTAATGAGATGCACATAAATAGAAAAATTATATTTTTTTCAAATAAGCTCTAAGAATCTCGAGTGGGCGAGAATAGGGAGCCAGTCGACAACTTCGTTATTCTTCTCCCGTTGGCTCTTGAACTGGGCTATTGCTTCGTTTTCGGACATTGTGAACTTTGTATTTTCTGAACACATTGTTGGACAAATAAATATTTTGGTTAAAAGCTTTTTCCTGCGCGTCCTTGTATTTAACGTGCATGTATACATGACGTGTTTCCTGCACGTCTTCGCTCACATAGACTACAGTAAATGAAATACCTCTACAGGGGTTGATTTTCGAAAAATCCTGAGACATATCTTTCTTTATTTTTTACGTTTTTCCTGAAACCGAGGATCAAAGGCGAAGCTATAAACTTTCCATTTAACGCGTTAAAGGTAGAATTTCGTAAAACCCGTTTTTTTTTTCACTTAGACCATTTGAGATGTTCGGTCCAAATTTCACGTCTCTGTCATAAGTATATATCCTAACTAATATTTGAAACTTTGGAACTTACGTACGGATATACCACTGGCTTTACGGTGAAGGAAAACATCGTGAGGAAACCTGCATATCTCCGGAGAAGAAATTCGATGGCGTATGTGAATCCGCCAACCCGCACTGGGCCAGCGAGGTGGACATGGCCTAATCACCCTTCGAGGGTAGGCTGATATCCCAGCAGTGGGATGTTTAAAGGCTGATATAGTAGTAGTAATATTAGAAATGCGAATGTAACTCTGTCTATCTGTCTCTTTGTCTCTAATGTCTCTGTCTAGGTGTTTATCTCGTTGTCACGGCTAAACGGTTCAACGGA
The DNA here is from genome assembly GCA_947579745.1 of Apocheima hispidaria. Classification (NCBI taxonomy): domain Eukaryota; kingdom Metazoa; phylum Arthropoda; class Insecta; order Lepidoptera; family Geometridae; genus Apocheima; species Apocheima hispidaria. The sequence continues at coordinate 10,173,920 of OX388166.1, read as the reverse complement.
TCGAGCTGATTTTTTGCATAAATATAGCTTAAGGGTCGGAGACAACATAGGCTACTTTTTTTTGTCCACGCGAACGAAGTCGATAGCTAGTTAATAAATATACGATATGAATGTGCTCTGTACCTATAATCATGATCAATGTGTCAAGAAGCACCCACACAAACCTTATAAGACACCTCACTTACACACTTGTGTTTAAGGCAGAAGTGAAGAAATAAATCTGAAAATCATTCATTTGTCGTTAAATCACTCACAAAAAAATGATTTTTCGATTACAAATTTAAACTTGTAGTTGTATAAATAGCTGTGACATTTATATCGATGTAAAGGCGGTCCATGCCCAGAGGTAGGTGCAGGTAAACACTTGATATGGATTTCACTATTTATTAGATGATCCACAAATAGTTAGAACACGAATTAGGTTGGCGAAACAATATAAAACGTCGAAGGCACAGAGCGGTAAGTATGCGAGATGGAAGCGGGTAATCGACTGGAGACGTCGCGGTAAGGATCCGTGCGGCCGGCGGCGCAGTGATGCGACAAAACCGGTCCCGCGGTGCAGTTACTAAACCATAGGCGGTGAGCGTTTCTCATGTTGATTCGCCGTGTATATATATATAAATATTTAAATTATTATGTATATAGAATAATGTATATAATGTATGTAATAAACATGTAGGAGCAGGAAGGAGTAGGAGAGGTGCCTACATCACTCCCCCCCAGAGGCCGTCACTACGGACGATAAAAATCTGGGAAACGAACCTGCCTACCAGAACGAGTGCATTTCACTGGTGGGGACGGCGTGGTTGATTTTTCTGACGAGATATATGCGGGTGGTGGAGTAAGTTCCTCCGGAAGTGGTACAGTTTGGTCAGGCGAAGGTAAGTCCACGAGTATGTAGGCCGGTTTAATGCGGTCTATCGATACCGTGACTGGTTTGCCTTTGACCAGTAATTTAAAAACCTTGTCACCCCGATCGATTACTTGGTAAGGGCCCGAGTATACAGGATGAAGTGCTCCTCTAACTGCGTCTTCTCTAAGAAAGACATGGCTAGAGGAAGCAAGGTCCTTATAAACGAAAATTTTGCTTTTGTTGTGACGCGACGCTGGAGTTGGTTGTAACTTTTCGGCGAAAGTGCGCAAGCGAGCGGTAAAGTCGGTTACGTCCGTGGTACCACTTTCGAGCGTTTGGAAAAATTCACCTGGTAGTCTTAAAGGCTCGCCGTAAAGAAGCTCAGCAGAGGAGGCCTTCAAATCCTCCTTATATGCAGAACGGATGCCGAGCAAGACTAATGGCAGCGTTTCTGTCCAGTTAGAGTCTGCGTGGCACATTATAGCGGCCTTCAGTTGGCGATGGAACCGCTCAACGAGGCCATTACACGCCGGATGGTAAGCCGTGGTGCGTCGGTGTTTGAACCCAATTATTTTAGACAAATATCTGAATAGAGAGGATTCAAATTGGCGTCCACGGTCCGTGATTATGTCCGATGGTGATCCAAACCTGGAAAACCAGCCAGATAGTAGTGCCTGACCCACGGTTTCTGCCGTTATATCCACGATTGGAACAACTTCCGGCCACCGCGTGAAACGATCTACAGCTGTTAAGCAATAGCGGTAACCGTGGGATAGAGGTAAAGGGCCTACGAGGTCAATATGAACCTGGGTGAACCTAGCACGAGGTAAATTGAACGTACCCAAAGGAGCTGACACGTGACGGTTTACCTTCGCTCTTTGACATGCCAAGCAAGATCGAGTCCATTCGCGGCAGTCCTTTCGTACCCCTGGCCAGACGTATCTTTGGGCTACGAGTTTGGCTGTTGCATTTGCCCCGGGGTGGCTCAAAGAATGCAGGGTGTCAAAGATTTGTTTCCTTAGCAATTTACTCACGAACGGCCTAGGTATGGATGTACTTACATCACAATACAATGGTGTGCGACTATCGTTCAAGGTCATCTTTTTAAACCGGAGTGATGATTCTTCGCTAAGAAGTTGAGTCAGTTCAGGATCCGAAGCTTGAGCCTTGGCCAGCATTTCATGCTCGACTGGTTTCTGTAGTTCCTCGACACGGCTCAAAGTATCGGCAACAACATTATCCTTGCCGGATATATGCCGGATGTCTGTTGTGAACTGAGAAATGAGGTCGAGATGCCTATACTGACGAGGAGAGCAGCTGTGTTTACGCTCGTGGAACGCAAAGCACAGCGGCTTATGGTCAGTATAGACAGTGAAGTGCCTGGCCTCAAGCATGTGTCGGAAATACTTAATACCCTCATAAATGGCGAGCAGCTCACGATCATAGGGTGAGTATTTCTGCTGGGTAGGGCTGAGTTTCCTCGAGAAAAATGCAAGAGGTTCCCATACCTTGTCCTTGTACTGCTGCAAAACAGCGCCCAAAGCTAAGTCCGAAGCATCTGTCACGAGAGCGAGGCTTGCTTCACAGTCCGGGTGTGCCAGTAGCGCAGCGTTGCTGAGACTCACTTTGCACTCTTCGAAAGCTGTGAGTGCTTCACCAGTGATGTCAACGGGGTGAGAGGCTTTGACCGTACCTGTCAGAAGAACGTTGAGAGGGGCTTGGGTTTGTGCAGCATTGGGTAAAAATCGCCGATAGAAATTTAACATACCCAAGAATCTCCTAAGCTGTCTGACGGTTTTTGGTGCGGGATAGTCTCTGATAGCTAGAACCTTTGCTTCTGTTGGCTTGGTGCCGGCTGCTGAGATATGGTATCCTAGAAAGATTACCTCGGATGCCCCAAAAACGCATTTCGAGGTGTTGACCAGAATGCCATACTGCTTCATCCTTTCGAAGAGCTGGTGGAGGTGGTCCTCATGCTTGGCAGCATTGTCAGAAAAGACAAGAAAGTCATCAAGATAGGCGTAACAGAAGTCTAGCCCACGCGTCATCTCGTCCACAAACCTTTGGAATGTTTGTCCCGCGTTTCTTAGACCAAATGTCATATAGGGGAACTCAAATAAACCGAAAGGCGTAGTGATGGCGGTCTTTTGGATATCCTCCTCGTGAACTGGGATCTGATTATATGCCTTCACTAAATCTATGGTCGAGAACACCTTACAACCTGCGATGCTATGGGCAAAATCATGAATATGCCTAATTGGGTACCTGTCGGGTATGGTCCTTGCATTCAGCAAGCGATAATCACCGCAGGGACGCCAGCCGTTGTCCTTCTTGGGAGCTAGATGAAGAGCAGAGGCCCAAGGGCTCTCTGAAGGACGCGCAGTGCCGCTATTCAGCATTTGCTGAAATTCCTCTCTAGCGATCTTCAACTTATCGGGAGCTAACCTGCGAGGGGAAGACGACACAGGGGGGCCGGGAGTTGTGCGGATATGGTGTTTGGTGTTATGTAAACTGACGCGTGTTGTGCCAGCTGGTCGCGTGATTTCGGGGAACTTATTCAAAATCGCGTGATATCGCGTGTCTCCAGTTAATACCTTTACAGATAAGACATTGTGCACACTTTTATCGATTATTGCTAAAGTTGACAGAGATGTAGCCCTATCTATTAAGCGGCGGCCGCGAATATCGACAACTAAATTATAATAATTTAAAAAATCGACGCCAATAATAGCTTTGGTCACGTCCGCAACCACGAATTTCCAAGGAAAATTGCGCCTCAGGCCAATGTTTAGGTTGAGTTGGACGTAACCATAGGTGTTAATGACGCTTCCGTTAGCCGCTGACAACTGATAATTTGTCTTCTGCCGTCGTTCACGAAGTACAGCTCGAGGGAAAACGCAGAGATCACTGCCTGTGTCCACTAGAAATTGGATCTTCGAGCTGCAGTCGGTGACGAATAAGCGACCAGGACATTGTTGGCAATCTGTTGTCGCCATTATAGATCGCCTCTGGAGTTTCCCGATTTCCCGTAGTCGCAGGGAGTCTGGCACCACTTTGCCTTCGCACCGTACTTTGAGTGGTACCAGCATGTCGGGTTCTTTCGATAATTCGAGTTTGAGCGGGTCATCGAACGGTTGCGCTTCTCCGCTGAGTTCGGGCGATGCGAGGACCTCGACTGTCTGCCCTGGTTGTCCAACTGTAGAGTCAAATTCTTCACTGCACGTTTCAGTTCAGCTATTTCGTCCCTCATTGTGTCGACCACGGATCCAGCTGCCGATGATGATGCGGCTGCTACGTGCCGTGGTGGCATAACGATATCTTGCACGCGATCGGCCAAATCGGCCAAAGTTTCTAATGAGCCTTGGGGCTGCGACGCCAAAAGAGTTTGTACGTTACCAGGTAAACGGCTACTCCATATGGTGCGTACAAAATCCTCAGGGACTCCAGACCCAGCTAGACCCTGCAGGTGCCTCAAGAATTGGGAGGGTTTTCGATCTCCAAGCTCTTCGTGCATTAGTAGCTGCTGCACCTTCTTTTCCTTGGAAGCTGTCAAACGCTTGATAAGTTCGCATTTCAATTTTTCGTACTTGTCCGTGGGCGGCGGTGAGATTATAATGTCCTTCACCTCTTTGGCATATTGGTGATCCAATTGTCCAATCACATAATTAAATTTTGTGGCGTCCGATGTGATATTTGACACAGTAAATTGGCCTTCTACCTGCGCAAACCATATTTCCGGTTCTTCCGGCCAAAATGGTGGCACACGAATTCCAACCCGAAATAACTCCGATGGGGCAGTAGGTACGGACGCAGTGTCCTTTTTTGGCATCGACATGGTCGTGTTGATAATTCACCGGTAAAAAATGTCTTTAAAAAGTTTCGCCGACGACCCGTTACTTGGGCCACACACCACTTGCTGGACTTTGGACCCACCTTTGTTAAAATTTTCTTCTATTAATTGTCCGTTCGGATTGTTCTCGAGTCGGGGTCACCAGTAAAGGCGGTCCATGCCCAGAGGTAGGTGCAGGTAAACACTTGATATGGATTTCACTATTTATTAGATGATCCACAAATAGTTAGAACACGAATTAGGTTGGCGAAACAATATAAAACGTCGAAGGCACAGAGCGGTAAGTATGCGAGATGGAAGCGCGTAATCGACTGGAGACGTCGCGGTAAGGATCCGTGCGGCCGGCGGCGCAGTGATGCGACAAAACCGGTCCCGCGGTGCAGTTACTAAACCATAGGCGGTGAGCGTTTCTCATGTTGATTCGCCGTGTATATATATATAAATATTTAAATTATTATGTATATAGAATAATGTATATAATGTATGTAATAAACATGTAGGAGCAGGAAGGAGTAGGAGAGGTGCCTACAGATGTATATATCGATCCTCTTTTCACTACAACCTTAAGTTTTTCCGGCATAAAAAAAGAGTACAGCCACTCAGAACTACAATAACTCGCAAAGCGAAGCCCAGCCTTCACCGCGACCTTTGCCGTGCCGAAAATAAACCCAACCCAATTCTGCCAGTCACGGATCGACAAACATACCTGACGTATCTCTGTTTTGGAAGATCATACTTGATGGCACGACGATAATTATAAAGTTCTTGTATTTAAGTTATATTTGAAAAGCGCGATCGTGGAAGTTAAAAGTTTTAAGTCAGTGGCTAGGTCGGTCGGATCGAACGGCGTGCGTCGGTTCAAATCCTTATAATGAGCTTCAGCTACCAGTGAAGAAAAACATCATGAGGAAGCCATATGATCGCCTACTGGCGACGCCACCATCCTCTAGAATCGTCATACAACCTTTCGCAAAGCACCTCGGCGTCTATCGGCCACATCACTTGAAATTCAGTTCCCATTTCAGGTTAGATATGTGAATTCAGTATTAGTTATGGGAAATTATTGACCGAGCGAAGCGAAGGTCTCAGAGTTTATTGGGACAAATCGGCTTTTGTATGTATGTATGTATGTATGTTTGTGTGTATATTTGACCGACGATAACTTGCAAACCGTTGATCCGATCTTCATGAAATTTTGTAGGCAAGTAGTTCATTTCTATATGAGCTGAATCGGTCCAGGGGTTGTGAAGATATAGGGGTCGCGAGGTCTCAGCTCAGCGCGAACTACTAGTTAAATTTAATTTAAGAAAAAATGGACCGTAGCTAATTGTAGGTTTTTGGGTTATTTTCAAGGCACTACTTATTATCTAAATCCTAACTAATATTATAATTCAGAGGAAAAAACTTTGCTTGCGTGATTCAGAACTCCCTACATTACAGCTGCCAGTCCAAACAAAACGTTAAAAATGCATAAAAACGCCATCTAGCGAACTATAGTAACTTTGTCTCTCTGTCTGGATGTTTGTCGCGTTATCACGGCAAAACAGCTGAACGCATCTTGACACAATTTGATAAGGTGTTACTGTATATCACAAAGACGGACTTTTTTGTGTCCGCGCGAACGAAGTCGCAGGCAACAACTAGTACTTTATAATTACGGTACTGGTGAATCAAACATCCTGTATCTTTATTCAAATACCGACGAGAATAATAGTTATATTATATACTAGCCTTGTGGCTCAGTGGGAGGATTCCCACGTTCTGAGCTGCAGATTGTGCGTTCGATTCCCACCCAGGACAAACATTTGTGTGATGAACATGGATGTTTGTTCTTTGTCTGGGTGTTTCTATGTATTCTATGTATGTATTTACAAAAAAAAAAAAAATTATGTATTCTATAAGCTATCTGGCTCCCATAGTACAAGATTGCTTAGTTTGGGGTAGATGGCGCTGTGTTTGAAAAGTCCACCAATATTTAATATTTAAGGCTTATATCACCATCTGGAGTTTTGGCGGGAACGTGAAGAAATCATGTCGCGTCATTTTATTATTTTCCAAAACTTGTGTTATTTCGAGTGTTAATGTGTAAAAACGGTGTGATTTTTTACCCGTTAAGTGTTCGGGAACATGCACGAGTGTTGGTGAATAGTATAATGTCGTGAAACGTGAATTTTCGTGTTGTTTCCAAAACTCCATAGAAGGCTCTAGTAAAGTTTTCACCACTTTACTGGGGCATGACTTGGACTTGACCGTGACTTGCTTTGTTCGCCTTTGACTGTGACTAAGACTTATTTGACAATATTCAACAAAACTTGAAAATATATGAGTATACTTGACACTGGCAAATGCATAAGACGTGCGACGCCATATTACCTCTTAGGAGGAAAGAGAAAAAAAATAAAAAAATATCACCATCTAGAGATTAAAATCTCTTCAGTTATCCAACACCAAATTGGCAACAAAATGACCGGCTATAAAGGCATAGTTGCGGTAATTCCACCTAATGAGAACAAAGCACTGACATTTGCGAAGGGTGTAAGTGCCATTAAATCGTTTACGCCGTCTCGAGGGAAACATCTTGTGGTTTAATTGTTAAAAGCAAAATATAATGTTTTGACCGAGAATTTTGGACGCGACTGAGGGCCTTGAGAGAGACATTTTACCGCGAGGTTTTCGCGAAGGAGGTTTTTAAAATCTTTTTTTAACCTCATTTAACGATTAAAAACAACAATACTCTCATGTATTAAAATTCAAAATTCAAAATCATTTAGGGTGTCTACACATGGCCTGACCTGACATCGTGTGAAAGGGACAGCTATATTTGAATTTCACGGGAGCAAAAAAAACAAACGATTAAGGTTATAGCTTCTCTCTTTCGCTCCCCCAGAAACTTATATATAGCCATCTCTTTCAAACGATGTCAGGTCAGGCCATGTAGCGAGGCCTTTAGACTTTAGGCACACAATTGCGCGTGTACCAAAACGACATGTGTGTAGTGTGTATGTAATAGGTAGTTATAACGCGGGGTTTGTATGGGGATCTAGTCGAGTGTGCCCCTAGTGTATGTTCCAGTTATTTTTAGCTAGCGCGCAAGTCATCTCTTTTCATCTACACGCGATATTGTATAGCGCTATCTTTTTCTCTAACTAATCACAGACTAATGGGTTGTAAGATCGTAAAGGCGGTCGAACTCCTGATGTAATGTTTTTTTTTTTGTAATGAAACTTGTAGTAAACTATTTTTGAACGAGCGAAGCGAAGGTCTCAGAGTTTATTGGGACATTACATTGATGGGATTTTACATTTGTATGTATGTTTGTATTTTTGTATTTTTGTATGTTTGTGTGTACATTTGTCCGATGATAACTTGCGAATCATTGATCCGATCTTCATGAAATTTTGTAGGCAAGTAGTGTATGAGTACAAATATGAGCTGAATCGGTCCAGGGGTTGTGAAGATATAGGGGTCGCGAGGTCTCAGTTCGGCGCGAACTACTAGTATTAATCAAAGCAGCTCAACTCTTGGTGCATTCTGGATATAAAAGTAGAAATAACTAACAGTAACTAGAACTCCTAGATATCAAGCCTCAAACGAGTATCCTAGACGCCTGTCTCCAGAACAAACGCTCCAGAGTGAGCTATTATTCGTGAACAACAAACAGGGGTTCTATTTCTCACAGCTGGCTACTAACGATGTATCTTGTGGGGTTGTATTCTGTAAAGTACAACTGATCGATTTGACAATATAAGACAATCTCAAAAGACATTTATTTATTTATTTATTTAAGACCAACAGCACAATAATACAAAATAAAGAACATAGACACATTATATAAAACAGCCAATTATAGGTCTATTATATTTTAAGTAGTATAAACAATATCGCTTTAAAAAATACTCCTAACAAAGTAACATGCAAAGTAAGTAACATTTACCTACAGTAACATTTAGTAAGTATGAGGCGGCTTCTAGGCAAAACATAATTTAAGTCGTCTCATTTTATTATGTTTATGTTCAAAAACTTTATGATTTAAAGTTTAAAAACAGCAATCAAGAAGAAATCTCGCACTTGAATAACGAATGAACTACACCAGTTAGATACCAAATATAAATATTGCACTTTTAAAAAATGACATGTAAATTTTGGAAAGTTTTGATAACAGATATAATAAAATTTTACTCGTAAAAAGGAACTTATGAACTTTAGATTTTTGTAAATAAAGACTTGTAAGCTTTGAAAAGAATTCTGAGTAAAATCCTTGTGTGAACTCGACACAGTCTTTTGATTTTAGTTATGGTTGCGCTTGTGTATTTTTTTTCACTTGTAAATAAAGACTTGTGAGTTTTAAATAGGAGAAAAAACCCGCTAAGCAGAACCGTTGTGTGAACTGCAGACAGTCCTTTAATAAAATATATGATAATATCATAATAATATCAGATATGGTAATATCATATGTCACAAATACTATGTTATAATTGCACTTGTAAAAAAGGACTTATGAACTTTGTTTTTTTTCACTTGTAAATAAAACTTGTGAACATTGAAAATAGGAGCGAGAAGTCCAGCTGAGAAGAACCATTGTGGGAACTGTAGACAGTCTGCAGCTAATTATGTCGTGGAGCGAATGTGGGGACATTAGACACACTTGTTTTGCTTCAATTTGTAACATGTAGCATTCATGTAGCCTCCTCTAAATAATGTAGTTGTTTTAACCCGACTTCTCAAAAGGGGGGTAATGATTTTAGGGTGTATGTAAGTATGTTTGTGTCTAAATGGCTTGACCGATTTCGACGAGTGAGTGAGTGTCGTTGGATTCCTCTTTACGTCCGGAGTGACATCCTAACTTATATTAAAAATTCTAAAGTAACTCTGTCTCTCTGTCTGGGTGTTAGTTGCATTATCACGGCTGAATGAATCGACCTCCATTTTGTCATAGATATAGCTTAAGGGTAGGAGACGGACATAGGCCATTTTTTTTTGGTTCACTCGAACGAAGTTGCGAATAATAGCTAAAAAAAAAAAAAAAAGGCTATAAAACCTATAGTTTTTCTATAGTATAGCGGGTGAAACCGCAGGACGCTGCTAATTAATATTAGGCACGCTCCGTTTTCACTATGTATTCTCGTCATCATCATCATCATCGCAGCTTATTCAGCCCACTGCAGAGCCTAAGCCTGTGAGTACTATATTTATTATTCTTCTTTTATTATATTGTATTTATTTCTATCCTTTCGTATAAGCATTGCCATTCAGCGTGGTAATGCCGCCAGCATGCTAGGTACGCTGCCAACTGGTAGTGGGCTTGAACATTTGGATTATCTTTCTACCTTCAATGGTCTCTGTGTAATCCAACTGTTATTTTTATATAGTAGGCTAAGTAGTTTATGTATTTGTAGTTGGTATTTTTTAGGTCGTAAAAAATAAATAATAATAATAAAGCCTTTTTTTATTTTCCTTAATATAAAGTAACAAAATCTTATTCTAAACTAGTTTACACATTAAAATATTAAGGACCTCTCAAAGAGTGAAGGCCTCCTCCATTTTTGACCACCTTTTTCTGTTATTTGCCGTAATCATCCAGTCTTTTCCTGTTGTTTTAACAATTTCGTCAAGCCATCGCTCTGCTGGTCTCCCTCTGTAATGTAATAATAATAAAGCCCGTTTATTTCCAATCCAATTATACATGCATTACAATATAATTAAAAAAAGTACACTCATTAAAATCAATCTATATTTATAGTAGCATTATTATCATTGTTGATCGGATCTTCTCGGGTAGAGGCCTCCTCCAGCTTGTTGCAGACCTCTCTGTCGTTTGCTTTTGTTGTCCAGTTTGTTCCTGCTACAGCTTTTATGTCTTCTATCCACTTTTTATAGGCCGCCCTCTTCTTCTTTTCCCTGTCGGTCCATCCCATACCGTTGTCTCTGAAGTCCATCTTTTGTCTGTCGTAAAGGCAGACCTAAAAAAGTTATAATCATCCAGAATCGATGAAAAGTAGCTAACGGACACCTAATATCGGTGATCAAAGTGAAGTACACTACACTACAGTGAAGTGAAGTGACAACCCTACCTTCGGCTTTACAAACGCTTAAGAAACAATCTTTTAAACTCTGTGTTTGTTCACTTTTGCTGGAATTATGCCGAACGATAACTAGATACCCGAGCATTTGAGGATATTTAATCTTTTAGATGTGGTGTGAATTTCGTTTGTAGAGTTTATCTTAAACTTTAACCCTTAACTTATAAGCAGGCTAGTTGTTACCCACGACTTTGTTCGCGTGGACATAAAAAAGTCCGTCTTTGTGATATACGGTAACTCTATCAAATTTTATCATGATCCGTTCAGTCGTTTAGCCGTGATAACGCGACAAACATCCAGACAGAGAGACAAAGTTACTTTCCTTAAGGTGCAACGTTTCGCTCAGCGCGCGAAATTCAAATTTTCTTGCGTTAGTCACAGTCATAGCGTAATTACTCATCGTATGTTATGAAAACTAATTTTGCGACTATAAATAAGTCGTATCAAGAAATTACACCAACCAAAAATTCAAGTTGAAAGGTAGTGTAAGTATATTTCCCACTAAACCAAAAACCAAGATGAAAATCAGCTTATTGAGATTCGTAGCTAAACCAATGTTATCTATGTGATCATTTTACCCATAATTTCTCAAAACAACTTATTTATTGGCGCAAAATTGGTGTCAATAAATCCTCGGTGAGTAACTAAGCTGTAATCGACAAAAAACGCAACAAAATTTGAATTTCGCGCGATGAGCGAAACGTTGCACCTTCAGTTCGCTAGATGGCGTTGATGCATTTTGTGATTTTATCGACGTTTTGTATGGACAGTTATAGGGAGTTTTTTCATCAAGACGAACATATTCATTTTGAGTTTTTTGGCGGGAACGTGAAGAATTCATGTTGCGTCATTTTATTATTTTCCAAAACTTGTGTTATTTCGAGTGTTAATGTGTAAAAACGGTGAATTTTTACCCGTTAAGTGTTCGTGTACATGCACGAGTGTTGGTATAATGTCGTAAATCGTGAATTTTCGTGTTGTTTCCAAAACTCCATAGAAGGCTCTAGTAAAGTTTTCACCACTTTACTGGGGCATGACTTGGACTTGACCGTGACTTGCTTTGCTTGACTTTGATCGTGACTATGACTTGTTTGATAATATCTAGCAAAAATGGCAAATGCATAAGACGTGCGACGCCAAAATCCTCTTCGGAGGAAAAAGAAAAAAAAAAAACGTATTCATTTATGTACTTCGTTGTTTTGTTTTACTTTGGTCCTGATTAGGACTGCGGCTATATTTCCTTTGAATTATAATACAAGTTAGGATAGTTAAGATTAGGATAAGATAGGATAAGGATATGTCTTAATTGTTGTAGTTTATGTGTATTTCGTTAATATAGGCGAGACTAACTCGAGAAAAAAACCTATTTATTTTCGTTTTAATAAAACGTTAGAAAAGTCATAAAAATGACGAAAATAAATAGTAATAATAAAACTCACGTTTATTATTACTTCTTATACTATTATTAAATTATTACTGTAGTTACTACTGCAGTACTGTTACTATTATTTTATTATTACTATATATTTTCGTCATTTTTATGAATTTTCTAACAGTTTTAACTCATACTGAAAGTTTTGAGCACCCGAAAACGTCTTCTCATAAACACCTAATAAAGATAACGTTTTGTCATAAAACTAAAACTTTTATAGGTACTACTTGACTATCACACGATTGGGATATAAAATGTAGACCTCGTAAATAATTTTACAGTTTATAAAAACACAATAATTTACATACTTATTCACTAAACTTAAAGCCAAAACTCCCTTCTAAAAATTTTTAATAAAGAGTTGGTGTCCGATTTTACAGTTTTACAACTGTCATTATCGATATCCTGAATCGAGACAGATATAGAAAATATATACAGGGTTATAAGAAAAGGGTATGCTAAGCCGAAAGGGCTTATAGTACTCATCATTATGAACAACTTTTATTATGGGACAACCCTGAAATGGCGAAAAAAATATCAAAATATATATGAGAATATCGGCTGAACGGGTCGACCTGATTATATAGATAGATAGATAGATAGATATAGCTTAAGGATCGGAGACGGACATGGCTACTTTTTCTCAAGGAAAAGTAAGTTTTTTTTTTGTAGGTCTACGGGAACAAAGTCGCGGGTAGCAACTAGTTAAAAATAAAAACCAGTCTGGACTTAATGACGTAACTTAGTGGGGATTTTCAAGCTATATTTTTTTCAGAACGAGCGAAAATAAAATGCAACAGTTTTTTTTTGGCTACACGCTTTTTGCATTTAGCCAAAGCTTTCAAACAAAATTATACTCTCGGGGTGATATTAATTTGCGATTTTCTTAATAGAAAGGTTTATAATTTCACACTCACTCACTTACACTGAGATTGACATTTAGTCTCACTAAAAATCATTTTGCGTTTTCTTTTGTAGAAGTTTGCTACGTGATGGAGCTACGAGCTACGACGTAGAGCGTCACAGACTCGAAGCCGTAGCAAAGGAGAAAAAAACATTTAATTTATTCGAAAGTAAAAATGTGAATTTAGTCGAAAACTGTTTTAGACATTCGTGGTGGCTTACTACATTGAATTGAGGTGATGGATTTCAACTCGACAGTTGGTGGAATCCAGTATAAGGTGGCCTATTAAGTAAAGGTATGCGTCCAAAATGCGACCAAAGTACAATGCTTAGTGGTACTGTGAGTGTGTATTGTCGGTACTTGCAATCGAGTTCTAGTACCAGTGGTACCCGTAGATTGGTTTGTCTGAACCTAAATTTCGATTTTTTTATCATCCACCCGCATCTTCAGTCTACCCGTGAACATGGCGCATGCAACTGTGCCGAGATATCAGGAACTCAACAAAAATAAAAATCGTGGTAGATATCCCGTAATTACGTCCGGGTCCTCCATACTAAGTCCCGTTACTTGACTACATTTATTTTCTCGCAATGATAAAAAGTCACAACAACTCATGAAAAATATATTTAATATCAGTCCTAGTATCCGCTCCGCTCAGGATTCTACTCTAAAATCTGATCTCTCTCGGGATCCAACTTAGTCCCTTTTAGGGTTCCATAGTACCAAAATGAACCCTTATAAGTTCGTCGAGTCCGTCTGTCTGTCTGAATCCTTTACATCCTTATAACTTCCAAAGTTATAAACATACATGCATGAAATTTTGCACAACGATAGTCTAAGTACAGACCTACAGTTTGGAGAAAAATACTTTTTAAAAAAAAGGGTAGCTCCCATACATGTAACACTTCCCCTCTTCACAAAAAAAAAATTCGCTGAATTCTTGAATTGAAATCGTTGAATAGTTCTATTAAAATAAAGTTAATGTTTCCTACGCCATTTTTTTATCAGATGTTGCGAAATATGGGCCGAAAAAAAATTCTTTCTTGCAACGTGCTCCGCCCCCCCCCCCTGCCATTTCCCAGTAAGTAAAAACTTTCTTTTAAAATTATTTCGGGCAACATGTGATAATTACTTTTTTTAGATATGCGGTAAAAACGGATAAATACTTCAAGCGTCCTTCGCGCCTACGGAACCCTATTAAGCATGGCCCGACATGCTCTTAACGAGTTATTTCACTTGTTATACAATACTCTACTATTCTTGACCGTTTATATTACGCCCACATGAGTAACTCAGGTGTTTGCTTCCTTCCTTACCCAGTACAGCATCAGAATAACGATCCAATTAGCAATAATAGGGCGACCAAGTAGTTTCGGAACATGAAAGATCGAGGTGTCGAATACCTGATACGAGAGATTGTATTCAAAGGTTAATCAAACCTTAACGCTAACTTTCCTTCCTAACTAATGTTTTAAATGGGAATGTAAGTCACTCTGTCTAGGTGTGTCTCTGTCTGGGTGTTTGTCGCGTTATCACGGCTAAGCGGCTGAACGGATCGAGCCGAATTTTTGCAAGATATTGCTTAAGGGACGGAGACGGACATAGGCATTTTTTTTTCTGGCATGTCCACGCGAATGAAGTTGCGCTTAACAGCTAGTAATATCATAAATTTGAAAGCAACTCTGTCTGTCTGGGTGTTTGTTGATCGACCAAAATTTTTGCATATCGTAACTAATATAATAAATTCTAAAGTAAACCTGTCTCTCTTTGTCTATCTGTCTATCTGCCTATCTGTCTCTTTTTCTGGGTGTTTGTTGCATAGAAAAGAGAAGTTATTTTTCTTCTGTGGTTTGTCGCGTTATCACGGCTAAGCGGCTGAACGGATCGAGCCGAATTTTTGAAAGATATTGCTTAAGGGTCGGAGACGGACATAGGCATTTTTTTTTGTATGTCCACGCGAATAAAGTTGCGGTTAACAGCTAGTAATATCATAAATTCAAAAGTAGCTCTGTCTCTCTGCCTATCTGTCTCTCTTTCTCTCTGTGTCTATGTGACTCTCTTTCTGGGTGTTTATCGCATAGAAAAGAGAAGTAGAAGTTTCTCTTCTGTGGTACTTGCCAATTTTTTAACTGAACCATTTTTCGACAGGTCTAAAATTGTTGCCGTCTTTATCTCGCATATCGAAATGAAAAGCGACGCTAATAATTTTAGTCCTACCAAATTATCTTAGGTTGGCGAGTGTAACAACAGAATCGACCCTATGGAACATTGAGCTTAGCCATCACAATGTTCCGGTGCATTCTCTGGAGACCCCGGAGCCCTCCGTTAAGCACCAAGGCAGGCCATCGGCGGAGTTTTAGAGTAAAAACAACCGGGTACCTAACAAAGAAGTAGTCAACAAAAAAAAACGACATTAACTTTGGTGCTTATGTTCACTTTAGTGCCGCCCAGTGCCCGCCCTTATTATGAAGGTTCGTGATTCTGAATGCGATAGCTGTAACATACTCTCACTATGCGCGGTCCCGCTCGCGCACTATCGCTATCACGATCAGGAACATCCATGATAAGAAGGCTGGTCAAAACCGTTAGACAGAGATAGAAAGATTAACTCTTTATTGATCAAATAAATTTTACATATGTACAATTAAAAAGAGGCTTAAAAACCGTTCTGTTCTAACAATAAATTGGAGCCATTCTTATTTCAAACAGTTGAATTTCCAATGGCACCTATCTTCGATACGTTTCAGTTTAAATGTGCTCGCCGCATTAAGCCCAAATTACATTTATTTTATTTACTGATAATTTTCACAGAATTTTCTAATAATCGGCTTTCAATTAATCTTGTGCTTTGTCGTAAATCTTTAGCTGTCAGATCTCAAAAACGTACAGGCGAAGAGAAAAACCGTGCAAGTAAAATATATAGATAGATAATTTGTAAGTTTGTGTATATAATTGTATCTGCTAGTTATTTAATGATAATTTAGTTTTATTCGTTGTATACATATATATACATTATACCAAGAAACAGATATTCAATCAAGTTTAAAGTGCCAATAGATAGATATATGTCGTACGTAGTATTTAGAATCTCTTAAAAACGTACAGGCGAAGAGAAAAACCGTGCAAGTAAAATATATAGATAGATATATGTCGTACGTAGTATTTAGATTCTCTTAAAAACGTACAGGCGAAGAGAAAAACCGTGCAAATAAAATATATAGATAGATATATGTCGTACGTAGTATTTAGATTCTCTTGGGATATAATTATGTATATAGATTTTAGTCTCTGATTTAAATCCCGCCAAAACTTCGCAAACTTGTTTTTTTTTTTCAATTCCCCCAAGAATTTTGAACTACTGGGCCGTGTTTAGTAAGGTCGTTTGACGACGCACGATGACTTTTGCACCGTACTTGTAATGTCATGGAGCGTCGTCCGACGAGCTTACTGAATACGGCCCAGCTGTTCAAAACAGTGGGTGGCATTGTTCTGCGTTCGTCACTGAGATGTTAGATGTTTAAGCTCTTTATCCTCAGTAATTTCGCTAACGTTGCCCTTCAGTCCGGAACACAGTTTGCACACCACTGCTTGGCGGTTAAATAACTGGCAAAGGTGTGGTACGTCCCCAGGCGGCGTCTACAAAAGAGTCCTACAATGATGTCTTCTAGATGTTTAGTAAAAATGAATCGCCGATCGTTAGTCTCGTTAAAACTTGTTTTTTTTTTTTTGTTGTGTTCGTAATTCTCAGGACAAGGTTCATATAAAGAAGGCGAAGGAATCAACGCACAGACCAAGCCGCCCATGATAGAGACGTGAAATTTGGATCCAATATACTCTTCAAATAGTCTAATCCCCGAATACTGAAACGTTTGTTAACTTTGATGACAGATTAAGTCTATTGGTGCCTTTGTCTTAGGCAGGCAGTATTAGAATTAATCTGTTGTCAAAGTTAACAAACGTTTCAGTATTCGGGGGTTAGTGAACAACACGAACGGATTTCCTAAAATTCCACCTCTAAAGGAGCGAAACGGACTCTCGAAGTTTGTACGAAAATAAAAGAAAACTGCCTCATAAATGGCTAGTTCATTAACACGTTAATCTTTTTGAATGAAAATGCTCTATAGAAAATAAGAACTATATTTTTACAAGATACCGCCAATTCATTTTGACCTTACCGGGTTATATTCTAATAGAGATTCGTTTTAGATTTTTTGTAACGTAGCACGCGAGCGAAGCCGGGGGACAAGCTAGTATTATATAATTATAATAATTATTATAAAATAACTTGTAATGTCACCCAAAAGAAACAAAATTACTTTCTTTGTTAATATTTAAACAAAAACAAACATTTCCTTAAAGTATGTTAGTTTACTTATCCCATTTTTACCTTCCTGTTTTGCCTTAATTGTTACATGAAACAACACGATTGGCTCCCTAACGACATTGTTCCCTTGGAAACTCCAGACATCAGAATAGGTAATTAAAACCTGAAAGACAAATCGCTTGGGCTCCCGTCTGTACGTTGTGGGGTATTCACAACTCAGTCTAACTTTGGTCGCGACACGCGGCGCAACCTTTCTCACCCGCCGCCCTCGCCGCGCCGGCCGAATAAAATAAATTTACTTTGCCACTCGAAAAGAAAAAGTAAACAAACGTCAAGTGTCAAGTGCTACAAAAAAGTTATCTACATTCGCGCGTGATGGTTTAAAAATGTGAGAGTGTTTGAAAATAGAATGTCAAATTTTTAAATGCTGCCAGTTTGATGGCAACTAAAAAAAATAATGTAGTGCGTTTGCCGTCTGTGGTAAGATTCGAAATGAATATATGATGCACCAAAGATGAAATGGAAATGTTAAAATAGTGGCATGTTTACAGGTTTTTACATGTTTCGAAATAGATTGTAGATCACGCTTGGCTTGTGTAGTTGTTTCACGCAGAACCTTATTACTTAGTTACCTACTCTAGTTACATACTATTTAATGAAAAAAAAATAGTCTTAATCCATACTTAAAACAGCGTACTTACTTAAATATTAACACTTTTTTTTTCAAATCTAAATGAAAAAACCGTGGACATCGACATTAGGTACCTTTTATTTATTTACTCAATTTATTAAACAAAATATATATATATATCACCTTTTTACCTTAGGGCATACTTAAACATAAAACTCGGAGACAAACTGACCTTGTTTTTATAATAAAAAAAACCATGTCATTTGGTTCCTCATTAAAATTTAAAAAGTTAAAAGCAATTATAAAGTTTTCATGACGTGAAAATATTATTTCTTCGTGAAATAGAACACCTACGCGTGATCTTAGTTATCCAATTAAGGATTATATTTGACACTAGTTGTTACCCGCGACTTCGTTCGCGTGGATATAAAAAAGTATCCATATACAGTAACTACTTATCAAATTTTATCAAGATCTGTTCAGCCGTTCAATCCAAATCCAGACAGAAATCCAGACAGAGAGACAAAGTTACTTACTATTATGGTTCGTTGGATGGCGTTGATCCATTTTTGTACATTTTCTGACGTTTTGTATAGACTGACAGTTGCAATTTAGGGTGTTCTGAATCGAAGTTTTTTTTTTTTTCGAGACGAACGTATTATATATAAAGTTAATTAATTTATAAGCCTAGAAGCTTTATTGGTACTGATACGACTGCGGCTATATGTCTCTGAATTATATTAGTTAAGATATTATTAGTTAGGTTAGTTAGTTTTCATTATTGCCATTCAGGTGTTTATGTAAGTTGAAAAACTTTTCACACGTGTCAAAGAACCTTCCACAACTATCTACAATGCGTCATTTTTTTTGTCTTATATTTTGGCTCCACACGTAGTGTATTTAACCAGTTACAAGTTTTGTATATCTGTAGTGTTATGTTTGTATGTTTTGTCTGCTGCACCAATTTAGTGCCGCATAATTAAATAATGCTCTTTGAAATACGCAGAATTTAAGATGGATATTCGAATTTTTCATTCGAATAATTGACACGGAACGATTCGAATATTACCCGGATAAATTCTAAATCTCTGCCAAAAATCATCAGAGGATAGGCAGCATACTCTTATTAAATGGTGAACATTCTGCTATCTCCAAGCCACCTGCCAAGCCTGGGGATTAAATCAACCAACTCTCCAATAGGAGCGAGGCTTCGTCCAGAAGTGGACGTCTAAGAGCTGATAAGTATTATCACAAGCGCAGTAAAATATATTTCACAGCCATAGTCTAAGTCAAGATAATAAGTCACAGTCAAGTCCAAGCCATGCCCCAGTAGTGGTGGAAGCTTTACTAGAGTTTTCCATAAGTTTTAGAAACACGGAAAGTTACGTTCCACGACATACTATTCACCAACACTTGCACTTTCATGAACGTTTAATGGATAAATATCCACTGTTTTTACAACATTAGCACTCGAAATAACACAAGTTTTGATAACACACTTATGCAACATTTTTCAGATTTTTATACTGTAAACTTGCCGGAGAACAGGTCAATGAACCTGAATTGTTTCATATATATAGCTTAAGGGTCAAAGACGGATATGGGCTACTTAAGGGTCAAAGACGGATATGGGCTACTTAAGGGTCAAAGACGGATATGGGCTACTTAAGGGTCAAAGACGGATATGGGCTACTTAAGGGTCAAAGATGGATATGGGCTACTTAAGGGTCAAAGATGGATATGGGCTACTTTTTTTTGTAGGTCCACGCGAACGAAGTCGAGTTTAGCTCCGTGGTCAGTGGCGGCTCCGTCAGCCTATTTCGTGGGGTCGCGAGATCGTACCCGGGCGGGCCCGCTCCAAAGAGTTGTTTGGAACTTACGTACGGATGTACGACTGGCTTTTGGATGAAGGAAAACATCGCCCCGGTGGCTCAGTTGGTAGTGAACCTACCTTCTGTGTTTGGGGGCGTGAGTTCGATTCCCATCTAGGACAAACATTAATTTGATGAATATTTGTGTTTGTTCTATGTAATATCTATATAAGTATGTATTTAAAAATATCTATGTACGTATATCAGTCTCTGGCAGCCAAATTACAAGCTTTGCTTAGTTTGTGGTCAGATGACCGTGTGTGCAAAAATGTCCCAGATATTTATATCGTGAGGAAATCTGCATATCTAAAACTGCAACCAGAACCGCCGAAGCAAGCAACGACGGACAGCAGCGTTCTCTTAGAACACGATGATTGTTCTGCAATTTCAAAGCCTTCTGCCAAGCTTGGGGATTACGGCATCCCCTTGGAAGAAACCTTTTTCACCTATGGTCTTCTGGCTGATGATGTGATGTGATGTCTCTTTGTATAGTTTTGTTGTAAGTATTAAGCTATTGTGTATTACGTACTAGAGGTGACACTGGGGTTCATTGCAGCGCTCCATTAAACTATGGCACACTTACTTGCTAGATTGATTGCTTTCCGGACACGATCCAATCGATCGATTCCGACCACGTGTTGTCGCATAAATAATGTCGTGGTATGAATTACGAGACACATCGGACATATTTATCCAAAGATATTTTTTTAAAGTGTAGCACGTGCTTCATAGCTAGTAGTTCTCGCCGAACTGAGACCTCGCGACTCCTATAACTTCACAACCTTGGCACAACACACACATTTCGGCGCGAAATACTAGTATACAATAATTTTAAAAAATGTGTATCCGGAGCTGACTCAAATTTTACATTAGGCAATATCGTCACTATACCCGTTGTGTTAAAGTCTATTTTAGATAACGATCGTAAGCACGGCAGTGAGTCGTCAGCGTCGATAATGTATTATGGCCCAAGAATAAAGGCCAGACCTCCGTACCTTCAGACTGTTTAATTTAATTTAATATTGATTCTTCAACAGCAAGTTATACCAAACGCAATTTTATATATATGTTAAAAATTATGTCCGGGTCCTCCATACTAAGTCCCGTAACTTGACTGGTCCATAGGCCGATATCCCAGCAGTGTATTATAAAGTTCTGAGAACATGTCGCATGTTCTCGATTGTTCCAAAACCAATCTCTCTTTTTCTGTCTCAATACAAACTCGCAAAATGTCGCGATCCCGTGTAACTACTTATTTTATATTCATTACCCGCGCGTTGCGAGTATTATACGTTTTCGCGATCCATTTAAAAGGACAAAACAATTATTGTACGCTCTCTCAAAACCAACTGTCAGCTAATAAGGACGACGCGTGATCACAAAAGTCGGAATTGAATTAAAAGTTTTGCGGATTTATTGCGTACATTTTAAGTTACTTTGTGCGTCACGGGCGGAGCAAAGTTATTTATACAACAAAACATAATTTTAATTGTTTCTTGTTTTAGATTTATATTTAAGCCTTGGAGTGATAAATCTTAGAGTACGCTGCTACTGTTAAGAGACTTCTGTAAAACTTTTAAGTACCAAAACTTTCAGTATGAACTTCAAAGCTTAAAAGTTATTTAGAATTTATTAAACGTTATACTGCTCTGTCAAGAAAGTATCGGGAAAAGGTCAATAATACACAAAATGTTAATTATTCTTCCAAATTTATTTTATCACCTTCAAAGTGTGCTCCTTCAGAAATTATACACTTACGCCATCGAATCAAACCATCGAACATTTATTTAACGCTTATTCCGAAATTTAGTTCACTTCTCGCCGCGGATTCTCTTTCATGTCGTCTACCGAATGAAAACGCTACCGAGTGTTACTTTGTGTTTAGAAAAAAGAAAGAAGTCAGCTGGAGCCATATATAGTGAATAAGGCGGTTGCTCGGTGGTATTTGCTGAGTTTGACTGCCCCGGTGGCTCATTTGGTAGTGAAACTACCTTCTGTGTTTGGGGGCGTGGGATCGACTCCCATCTAGGACAAACATTCATGTGATGAATATTTGTGTTTGTTTGTGTTTGTCCGGGTGTTAATATCTATATAAGTATGTATTTAAAAATATCTATGTACGTATATCAGTCTGTGGCAGCCATATTACAAGCTTTGCTTAGTTTGGGGTCAGATGACTGTGCATGTGTGCAAAAATGTCCCAGATATTTATTTATTATTATTTATTTATTGTTTTTGGTCAAAAATTCGTTCACGATGATGGCATTGTCTTCGCACAAATTCGATCAAGTCCTCAAGTTTTTTTTTTTTTGATTTTCGAACAATGATAAATGCAAGCGCCTATTTGTTTCCCCAGACTCTGGATAAGAGGGCTCCTTCACGTTACTCCGGAAATCCCAGTGCCCTGCGTCAGGCACGAGGGTAGGCCACCGGGGTTTTTTAGTGTGCACAATCCTACTTCCCCTGACGCACCCCAAACCAAGTCAGAAAACTTGTGTTAAAAAAACGGGGACGGGCTTATTATCCAATCATCATCATAAGCCAGAAGACGTCCACTGCTGAACAAAGACCTCCCCTTAGAGCGCCATACTGAACGACAATTGCCATTTGCCTCCACTTGTTACACGCGACTTTCAAAATGTCGTAAGTCAACCTTATGGGAGCCTACCTATGCTGCGTCCCTGCAAATTATTCTTGAATATAGGGGAAACATTCACTGAAAAATTTAATTTTATCCAGGGGCAGTAACACTGGCAGCTGGCAACCCTCGCTGTCACGTAATACCCCAGATACACGACATGGGAAGCGGCAAGGCAGCGGTCACGTTAAAATTTCATTTTTGTTGACAAATCTCGACTTGCCCACAATGGGATGGCTCTATTGTGGGGAAAATGTACTGACGTGTGCACAGTGGGGCTTCCTTTTCGAGTTGCTTGACATATTGTGAGTACATAAGGACAAAGTAATAGTTTCGTAATATTATTTCTCTTAATTTTCCGTTTGCGGTCATTTTGAATAACGTCTGGCGTTCTACTCGAAATTCCAAATTCAAATTAATGTCAAATAAAACCATGGCCATTCCTTTTTGCAAAGCGGTTCTTCATTTGTTTTTTCCGGAATTAGTTTTTCTTTTGACCTAATTTTGTAATAATTCTTTTCTCTTTCGTCCTAAGAGGATTTTGGCGTCGCACGTCTTATGCATTTCCCAGTGTCCATTATACGTATATATTTTCAAGTTTTATTATTATCATTAAATATTATCAAACGAGTCATAGTCACAAAGGCGAGCAAAGCAAGTCACGGTCAAGTCCAAGTCATGCCCCAGTAAAGTGGTGAAAACTACTGATGTATGAAAAAAACAGCATTTTCTTCGTTTCCAATTGGACGAAAGTGAACCAATAGTTCGAGGCTGTGAAAGCTGGTGAGGTTCTCAATTTCAGAACGCTACTAATTTGACTTATTTTGTCTAGAATGAAAACATCCAAAGATCGATTAGTTTTGTTACGGACGCCACAGAAGAGACTTTATTTTACTTCTAGACGGACGCCGACTAATATATATATATATATATATATATATATATATATATATATATATATATATAGAAGTAAAATAAAGTCTCTTCTGTTATTTATATATATATATATATATATATATATATATATAAATATATACTATCACTAACAACAAGTAATTATAATAATTACTTAGTTTTATCGCAAAACTTAGCTATAGTTAGTAAAAAAATACAAATAAAATAAGTCACTAGAAACAATACTTACATCAAAGATTTCTGCGCTAACACTCAAACTGAGTTTTCACCCGTATCTTGAGAGTAAGACTAAGGCATAAATAATTAAATTAAGTACAGTAATGATTAAAATATTTCAATACTAAAAATATATATTATATATTTATAATTTTTATATTATAAATATATTAATAATAAAAACAGTTACAGGATAATTTGTTCTGGTTCCAATTCGGTTATTTGTTTCCAACATTAGGATAATAACAGTTTTTTTTTTAAATAAAATAATTATTTATTATAAAGAAACACAAACACTATTCTAAATACAATCTAAACTTAAATAAAAGAGCTAAAATTACAACCAAAATTATCTCGTCACCAAGAGATGTTAGATGTTAAATCTCTGTATGCCCAGTAATTACGCTGGAAACATTGCCCTTCAATCCGGAACACAGTAATGCTTGCACACTACTGCTTGGTGGTTGAATAACTGGCAAAGGTGTGGTACTTCCCCAGGCAGACTCTGCAAGAGAGCTCTATTATGGTTTTATCCTACTTGACAACACCATCACCTATATGAGTATGTGGCCGTATAGCCTGTCAAGGAATATACTATTTAAAAAGAAAAAAAAATGATATAATAAAAATATTACTAAATACACAATGCAATTGGTAATTGGATGACTTCGTCCAGCGCTAAGAGATGGCAGTGTGCCCAAAATATAAATTTATAGTGACGTGGCACATTCCAAAAGGCGTTTCATTTCAATTACATTAATTTGGAAGCACAGATCACACTTTGGAAGCAAGGAAAAAAAATCTATTGTTCATCATTGTAAATGTATTGAATGGACCTGATCCCGCAAATCATCCCATCATATCGATGGAATCTCAACCCTTTTTAATGGGATTATGGATTGGATGGGTAGTTTTTTTTTTTTTTTTTATATACAGATACTTATTAAAAGATCAGGCTAAAACAATTCATTATAAGATAGCATTAATCTGGTTTCAGAATTCATAGTGGAATATTGCGATAGATATCAGAATTCAATCGCATTGTTGTGTCTCAGATATTTAAGTCGCAATTATAAGTATTTGTAGATAGTGTCAATTTCCAAAAACCGTATGTTTTATCAGTACAGGGTTTTAATTTTAGCCGGGCTATGTGATATTAAACCCACATTAAAAATGACTGCTAAAGAAATTTTGCAAAGTGATTCACAATTAGTATATACTCGTAATGTAACTTTTAAGCTTTCGCGATGTGAACACATAATTTAATGTATCAGGACTTAACCACACTAAAACTAGTTTATTTAGGAGTATATACCTCGACGTTTCGGCCTTACCTGTATAACAAATTACCGAAAGACATTAAACAAGCAAAATCATTAAAAACTTTTAAAAAATTACTTAAGTTACATGTGTTAAAGGATTTTTCGTATGTAAATATTATAATTTCATGATCACAAAAACAAACAGTGTGGCAAAAGCTTTATGTCGAAGTCCATTGTTTTGTTCCGTGCGGAGCGCGTCATAGTTGAACCGAGTTGGATAATTACTTAAAACGGGTGCAAACTACCTCAGATTATAAAAGAAGTTAAATTATTTAATATAGCTTACTTACTTATTGTTTAAAATTTGCGTAAAAATCCTTAAATTGTTAATTAATTGATTAGTTAAGTCTGCATGCTGCGCTTAGCAGCACGAATAAACTATTTTAGTGTGTAATCTCAGTAAGCGGATATCCATATTCTTATGAGATTAAATGATTCTGAAACCGTAAGTTTCAATGGCCGTGGTCACTAGCTGATTGAATTAGTACCTATATATTCGTATAGATATTTTTTTGTCCGTATATCAAATACGTTTTCTCATGTTTTCCCAGATTTGTTCCAGTATTTTTGGCAAGTCTCGGGTGGAAGCAATTATTCCCTTGACAGTTGAGATCCTCCGCTGGCAGCAGGCGATATAAATATTTGTATCGAATGTCATAGAAACGAATATGAGATATGACACTCGGTGAGGCGGAAGTGATATAGGTAAATTGGTAAAGATAAATTACTTTTACCAAAAATGATCATTAGTCGATAATCTTTTTGATTAGATATATGTAACATGGTTTATTCTTATTTATGTAGAACGTATATTGGACTGATTTCTATTTTACTATTAGTATTTTAGACGTTATTGGTATCATGCAAATTTTCGTCTTTTTAACCGACTTCTAAAAAAAGTGGTTTCAATTCGACTGTTTAAAAAAAAAGTTTATCATGAATAATTAGTGTTTTTTGAGTCCGCCTTGGGAAGTACCAAAACTTTGCCAGTTATTCAACCGCCAAGCAGTACGGTATAAGCATTACTGTGTTCCGGATTAAAGGGCAATGTTTCCAGCGTAATTACTGGGTGTACAGAGATTTAACATCTAACATCTCAGGGTGACGAGCGCAGTGCATTGTGGCGCTTAGTTTTGAACTGTTGGAGTTCAAAATTCTGAGTGGCGCTGAGCATCAGGTGAGCGATTTGCTCGTCTCGTCACCGAGTAACAAACAAAAAGTGAGTTTTCACTATTTTTGGTATTTTAGACCACAGAATTCTCCTTATAAATTGTTTTAGACAATTTAAGCAAGAATATTACCTGTGAAAGAATTACCTGTGAAATGTCACACCAGAACTCAAATGCTGCTTTTCTGATTTGTTGTGGCGAGATTTCACCGCGCGAATTGTCATTTTAAATGTATATTTTTGGGTCTTTTCACACTATCGCCTGACATAGAACACTGACCCATAGATGAATGTATACACTGACCGCGCGAGCGTCCTACGGTGCCATTTATGGCACCAATTGAACGGCTTACATGTAGCGAATGTACTTGGTTTCTATAAGAGTTTTGTGTTAGTTTTTTTTTGTTTCCTTAGACATATCATATCTTTCATTGTCATTATGGAACCACGTTCCTGTATAAAATCATTCTCCTTCTTATATATAAAAGGCGACGTATATTCCCATGTATAGACTCCAAAACAGCTGGACCGATTTTGATTACATTTTCAGGTTATCTTCAAATCAGAGATTTAGATTAGAAGTTTGGTACTCGTGCGAAGCCGGGGCGGGTCGCTAGTTCCATATAATGCTCCAGTCTTTTTGTTGACGCGTGGTATAAATCAGCCGCTGTTTTTATTTATTTGACTAGCCTGGGCCCATACTGTGAGGTGCTTATTGCGATGATTTTTAGGTTCAGCGATGACACTGCGCGACCGCGAACCGTATCGCTGCGTAATAAGGTGTATGGTCGCGCAGCATTCTCGGCTGAGCCTAATAATCATCGCAATAAGCACCTCACGGTACGGGCCCTGTGAGCTCTACACAATCAATTAAGTCTAGTTGATAACATTTACAAACGATGCCCCTGAAAAAATATCAATCCAGGTTTGTGAACGATTGAAGCACGGTTGAAGAACCTTTTAGGAAGTGATAGATTAGGTTAAGATGGTCGGCTGTCCAAGTTAATGTACCTGATCGCTACGAAAATAGATGTTCTTCCTGGAGGATTTCAAACGTGACTTGCAGCATCCACAAGGTTACGTTATCCACCAGGTAATTCGGATAGCTTTAGGCAGAAAAAAAAGAGAAAAAGAAGGATAATAGCCCACTCAATTTAGCGTTTGACCCGGAAATAATTAATTTTTAAGATTATTTTTTCGGTACATAATTGTAGAGCCAACTTCTCATATTAATCACACTAATATTATAAATGCGAAAGTTTGTGTGTAAGTGTGAAAGTAGGTAAGTATGTAAGTATGTTTGTTCCCGTACAACTCTGTAATGGCTGAATGGATTTGAATGAAATTTGGCATTGAAGTAGGGTATATATATTAATAAACTTTAAAGTAAAGATATATAATATAATAGTGGTAAATATTAGTATTTAAAGTACCTACTAGAAATTATTGTACGCTCGTATAGGACAGACTGTTGAAACTTTGGAATATGTGATTCTGATTCTGATTATAGCTGTAAAGCTTATTTATGAACACGCGCTATTATTAACGTAAGGCCCTTATCGTAACTTATAACCGTAACATTCTGAATGCCCCGGTGGCTCAGTTGGTAGTGAACCTACCTACTGTGCTTGGGGGCGTGGGTTCGATTCCCATCTAGGACAAACATTCGTGTGATGAATATTTGTGTTTGTTCTATGCCTGGGTGTTAATATCTATATAAGTATGTATTTAAAAAATATATATGTACGTGTATCAGTCTCTGGCAGCCATATTACAAGCTTTGCTTAGTTTGGGGGTCAGGTGACGATGTGTGCAAAAATGTCCCAGATTCTAAAACTAACTATTCTTGTAATAAAGCTCTAGTAACTAATCTTCTAATCTCGCATAAAATTACGAACAATATTCAGTATTATTTTATGATTTGTTTAGGAACGTAAGTTATCCTATGAAAATAAAACCGAGACCTTCGTAGAAACTTAACTTAGTAGTTGAAAAATTATCTCCCGTACATCGATATACGGATATTTCTCTAACTCCACGCAAAAATATTTATTTATTTGATACTAGCGACCCGCCTTGGCTTCGCACGTGTGTAATTTAGAATTATTATATACATAAATCTTCTCTGAAAATTGATTCTAACTGATGGTAAAAACCGCATCAAAATCTGTTGCGTGGTTTATGAGTTAGCGATAGACAGACAGACGCGGAAAGCGACTATTTTATTTATACTATATATATAGATAAGATAACTCCAAGTTAATGATTATACGATGATAATAATTTTCAGATTTATTTCTTTACTTGTGCTGTAAGACCTTTCTTCTTGCCAAATTACATGATTCAAAGTCAAAGGGACCCGAATTCCCATGATCCTTAATTTACTTCAGAGTGTCAAAATGCAGCATAAATTACTTTATCTTTTATTGCGTTTAATTACATATGAGCTTGATTTTTTTAGCTCGAAGAGGCCGTAGACTTAAGTATTTAATATTAATTTCAACTTGATTACGCATTCCTTAACAACTACGCGTTTTTGAGAAAAAGGATATTGACAGACAGACTGAAGACGAACTGACAGACAGAACAACAACAGACAGACAACGAAGTGATCCTATAATGGTTCCTTTTGAAGTACGGAACCCTAAAAATAAACTAAACAAACTCTCCCGCGAAACTGCCAAATATTATTAAAATCGGTCTGTAAATGGTGCCGCAGCAAACTTCCTCTATTGGGGAAATACTCCTTCGTCAAAAAATCGCCGACGAAAAAAAAACTTTGAAATTATAGAATTGAGGTTGTGCAAAAAGTTTGCAAGCGAGTTCTACTGTTCGAAGAACTATTAGTATATTTATATCGAAGATGCAACAAAGTAACACTTGTCACTTCTTGTAAGTCTTCAAACATAACTGCACGAGTAAAACAAGCAAACTAAACTCCTATCCACCGAAATACACGAATGACAATGTACTGGAACGTCGTCTTGAAACCTTAAGACCGGCGCAAATGGGATTATCGCCACCGCACTGAACAGTTCAAATGACATCGATGTCGGATATAATCCCCTGACACAGTTCCATTGCTTAGTGATTACGTGGCGGATTTCCGTGATACGCAATAACCGAGCGTCGTATGGAATATAAGAGGGAGTCTTTGATAAAATGGCGTATAAGTGTAGGTAGGGATTATGGATATTGGAGCAACCACGAACACACAATTAAAATAGAGGAAAAACAAACATTTTGAAACAAATGACGGCGTCATTAGTTTCGTTCTTGAAGCTCGAGGAAGAACTATAGATACAGTCCGTTCAGTTAATTTACCTCTGACATCTCTTGCTATTTGGACGAGATTGGCACAAAACAGGGTAGATTGGCGAAAGAGGGCGGAGGCTTATGCTCTGCAGTGAGCTGAATAAGATGATGATGATGATGATCTCTTGCTATAAGGTGGCATTACTTGCTTCTAAGTATCTCAATTGTCTTGAAAAGCTTCTTGGATTTCTGTGTTGTATCGGTGATTATTAATCTCTTAACTTGCCGAAATGATTCACAGTAGCGACAGAACAGACTTTATATAGCTAGACGCCTTGCGCTCGTCGGTTTTTTTTTTATCCCAGCCAAGCTAGTACGTTAGCTGTCAAAAACTGTCAAATGTTTTTGAAGTGTTAGGAAATCACTAGGGAAAGAGGTGGAGATGACGCCATATTGTGTACTCAAAGTGCCGCAAATGACGTGAATTGTAACAGGTCCTCCTTTTTCTTTTGTCGTTGAGTAGAGATTATTTTAAAGACCTCTTTCATATTCATAATTAGAATTTCAGAAACGTTGACAATTGTTTTTTTTTGTGTTTATTTTCTCTCCTGTTTTGGCTCTACACGTTGTGTATTTAGTCAGTGTCAAGTATTGTAATTAAGTAATTTGAAAGGTGATACGTCCAGATTGGTGCCATTTTTATCAAAATCCAATTCTGATACTGGGAACTGAAGGAACTCCTCAAATATTATAGGCAAACATTTTGGTATTTTCATCAACAAATCAAGCATTTGCATTCAGAAAATAATATTTGGTGAAGTGGAATTTATAAAGAAGAGCACAGATAGCCATCGGAACTCCACAATGATAAGTATTTCACGGGTGCAAAGAACAATCGATAGTGCATTTTTCACAGTATTTTTAGTTGTATATTTTCACGAGTCAATGATTGTCGATCGAGTGCGTTAAGCTAACGCCATCTCTGAGAAGGCATTTGAAGCGGAGGTAATAACTGAGATTGGTAAATGCTAAAATATTGGTAACTGATTAATTTTCAATATCAATTCCACATTTACATCTCGGCTTGCTCAGGAAATAAGAAAATATATTGGAAGGGCTCCGTCGTTTCTACACCCTATCCTTCAGCATTTTGATGTATTAGATAGGTTACGCGGTACACAAATTGAATTGGCGGTAAAGTGAATCAAGAATAAATATTTTCATTTGATCTACATAGCATAATATGGGGCTACCAATATTTTATCACGTTTTTGGCTGTTTGCAAGCAGCGTAAGAGGATACTATGTGTTTTTTAATACAAAAAATCGTGCCTAAGCACGATCGTGACACCGGTAATTTTGCTTAACCTTATTTTGCCTTTTCACGCGGCTTCCAAAAGAAGGAGGAGGTTCTCAAGTCGCCAGTTTTTTTTTTTGTTTTTGGTATCAATGGCAATCTATTCCGCTATATTTTGATTTTTCTAAAATGTTACAACTACTTTTCTTCGTCATATTTTCGTCGCAAAAAATTTGTCACTTTAAGTGCCTATAACAAAGAAGATACTGCAAAATTCAAAAAAAAAATATACAAGCATAGTTTTTACAGGGTAGATAACATATAAAAAAACATATAATCGGATAAAGTTTAGGAGTATCAGATTACGGTTTTTGTACGGACAATTTGGATTTTTTGTATGGATTTTTGTCTCGGCGATAAGTTCGAAGTATCTTACTGCCATTGTGCAGGCAGGACGCTTATGAAATCCATAAATCAATATTCTCCGCAGATGATTGATAATGTTGACATTGGATTTCCATTTTCTCGGCCGAGAGTTTTCAGTTGGAAAGTATATTTTTTTTTTTTTTTTTTTTTATGTTACTTGGTGACGAGACGAGCAAGTCGCTCACCTGATGTTATTGTTTTGATGCTGTCACTTTGTGGGTGCGTTGTAGAGTAGCAAGTTGCGTCTTTATTTCTCTCGATCCAGTTGACTTGCGTAGTTTGCAGAATGCAAGCACTTACAAATTTAAAAAAAAAACACGGTAAGCTCAAAAAAGCTTAGTTAGTTAGCACTTTATTTCAGCTAAGCCGTCTAGGTTTACAACAGAGATATCCATGTATCCACTCACGTAGATATATATTATGAGAATGTAAAATATATTCACTGTTGGTTTATCTCAATAAATAATAAATGATAAAATGGTAAAAGAGTAAAGCTAAGACAACAATTTTTCGAGCTTTAACTGTACAGTAATTGAGCTGTAACTGACAAAAAACGCAAAAACATATGAATTATCAATATTAAACATATTTTCAAGTTTTGTTAAATATTATCAAACAAGTCATAGTCCCAGTCAAAGGCGAGCGAAGCAA
The DNA here is from genome assembly GCA_947579745.1 of Apocheima hispidaria. Classification (NCBI taxonomy): domain Eukaryota; kingdom Metazoa; phylum Arthropoda; class Insecta; order Lepidoptera; family Geometridae; genus Apocheima; species Apocheima hispidaria. The sequence goes on along the minus strand of OX388166.1, from coordinate 10,142,088 downwards.
GTCACGATCAAGTCCAATTCATGCCCCAGTAAAGTGGGGAAATCTTTACTAGAGCCTTCTATGTAGTTTTGGAAACAACACGAAAAATCACGTCACGACATTATACCATTCACCAACACTCGTGCATGTTCACGAACACTTAACGGGTAAAAATTCACGTTTTTACACATTAACACACGAAGTAACACAAGTTATAGAAAATAATAGAATGACGCGACATGACTTCTTCACGTTCCCGCCAACACTCCTATAATTATGTAAATCGATGGCTCCACACGTTGTTTATTTAGCCAGTGTCAAGTATTATAATATTTCAAGTGATGTCAAATAATTCACAAAGGAAGGGAGGAGACGTGATAAGGGGTAGAACCATGACGGATTTCCGTTCCATTACACACAGAAAAGCCATGTAGGTTCCCCATAGTGCAAAAAACAAGAACAAAAATTATCTGTCAATATGTATCTCAGAAAGGGAGGGGTTCCTCAGTTTTTCCTTCAAGGGGAGGATCTACCACTCCCCCTTCCCCTACACCCACCCTTGACCCTCAAACGTGTGGCCTGTTTCTAATGCTAACCCAACCTTTTATCCGACTGCCCACGAAGGACGATAATGTTAGGTTCAAATGTGTAATTTTCCAAGAAAATTCAAAATCAAACTCGTTCGAAACAAACAAAATTAATTTAATGTAAAAAAATACATTCAACGCAGTAACACTCCAATACGGTGGATTCCAATAACAAGAAATAATTTGTTACAAATACAGCCTAAATAAACTACAATATTTGTAATAAAATATCATAAGTAACAGTTAATTGGGTGCTTTTTCCCCACAGAGTTCCGAAGACGGCGATAAATAAATACGGAACTAAGTTGTTTATGTCAAAATAAGTCCGTTTAGTGCTAATATGGCGTACAGCAAGGCGCGAGCGTGAAACATGGGACTTCAAAAATATGGTTAAGGCGAGGTCCAATCGCAAAACAACAAAAAGTAGCATTTTTGAGCGCTTTGTTCGAAGTGACGAGATTACTTATTCAGGTGCAAAAAATACTGCAGATAGAAAATAAAACTGAAATTACGTTTATCGAAATATCGAAAATCTGTCTTAGTTACAACATAAAAAATCGCAAAATGACCCCCTGAAATACCCTTCTGAAATCAAAATTTCTTTTACAAATTAAATATCCAGGCTAGTAGTTTATACGGCGAACCAGGTAGTTTTTTTATTTGATTTGTACATTTCCGATAATCTGCAAAAAAGCAATGAAAAACTATAATTTACCGTTATCTCATCAAGTATGATATGCGATTTTCAACTTTAAACCTTAGAACTTTGAGCGGGACAATACTCATTTCAAATCACGATCAGTCCTCGCCTTAACACACATATGTTGGTAGTAACAGAAATAAGTTTTTGAAGTGAATTCGATGAACGAGGGATCTTATGGCAGAAATGAGAAAAATTGGTGTACTTTGGAAATGTGATAGCATGGAGATTATGTGTTACTGGAGTAGTGCTTCTATTGCCATATTGCGCAACACAAAAAAAAATTTAAAAAAATGTAGTTTTAATATTTTTTTTATAATTAGTTACGAAAAAATGCCCCAAAAATCCTACTAACACACGTAAATCAGTTGCATCAGGTGCAAACAATTCTAAAATTATACCGAGAAATCCATCCACCATAAGCTTGGTCGCGCGTTACTTGCACCATAATCCCCATAAAAACACAATCCGAAGCAATTTCTATGAGGAAAATCCGCACTACACCTCATAACAATAACATGTTGCGTATAGAGCTCTGATCGCCAATAAAAATGCTCTTATTGTGGTATCATACGTTCACAGAGGGTCTGTTGAATAATGAAAACCAGGGCCACGAGGTCAGAATTCCTTTTACGCAGTCGCGATGTACCTTTGACCTGATTTCCAATGATTACTTAAAGATATGATTAATTGGATAGGTAATAATTATTAAAATAAAAATAGCTATAATCATTTTGTTTTAATAAAACGGGATATTCACGTTAAATTGAGCCGGTTATTCCGAGTCACGCTTACCATTCCTTGATAAAGGTCACCGAATGTGATCGAAACCATAGTCGGAATAACCGACTCAATTTAACGTGAGTATTCCCGTTTTATTAAAACAAGTCATAAACCACGTCAGTTTTCATAGCTATAATCATATCTAAGCTATAATCATTTTTACTATGACATAGTATTACAAAACTGGTAATCTTTAATATATATATTTTTTTATTTTTTTATTTATTTATTCATTTATGTCATTAATAGACACCAACATAATGTACGTCATTGTAACAAAGAAGGAGGCAAGCAATGGAAACAGGCTAAACGTCACCACAATTATAGATGAAATTACAGACTACATGAAATTAAGAAGCGAGTTTTACTTAAATATTAAATAAGAAAAATAAAAGAACAATTAATAATATAAAAAAACATTAATTAATATAATAGAACAAGCCATTTTCTAGGAATGAACGAAAACACAGACCAACGCTTATGATGCTTTGAACGGATTTTGCGAAACTCCATCTCTAAAGAAGTAAGATGGACCCAAAGTTTGTATGAAAAAAAAAAACATGCTTTTACAATGAAACTCAGTTTACGTACTAACCATAAAAAAAAAAATGTCTCAGGATTTTTCGAAAACCAACCCCTATAGAGGTGGAATGGGGTGTTTCATTTACTGTAGCCTATGCGAGTGAAGCCGTGCGAGCAAGCTATAGTATAAAGTTATACTATGAAACTGTTTACAGCCTAATTTCCCTGAAAAATGGAACTCCAATTCTAAAAAATTACAACTGCTTAAAAAGTAAATAACTCACAAGTTACCCCAAATTAACCAAACCCTTGAAGGGCTTTGGAAGATGAACAACGCCCATAACGGTACTTGTTTCCAAGGAAATTAGGGTAATTTTTCTCATGAAGTACCTACTGTCGCAAACCTGAAGCAACGCGATTATTATTTGTTTGACGTACTTTATTTTAATCGCATGTAATAACTCGCCAGTTGGCAAGCGACGATGTGGTCGAAGATGTAGCACATAGACTTAGAAGATCTATTCACAGGTCCTTGTCAAAGGTGTGAAAATCAATTAGAACGCAAAGTAATTTTTATGCTTCCGAGTGATGAGATGAGCACTTCGCTCACCTGATGTTAAGCGTCACCCTTGCCCATAATCGTTCAGTGCCAATTTGAACATCATTCGTTCAAAACCACGCGTGACAATGCATTGCGCTCGTCACCCACGTTAAATCTATTTCAGCTCAGTAACTGCATACGTAACAAAATACTTTTTTAAATAGTGATATGGCGGTCTCAAGCGACGAAATTGACGTAGGAAAAATATGATTTATCCAGTGTTCACAACGAACAAGCCATTAAACCAAAATTCACTTTGCAAAATTTCCTTAGCACTATTTTTTTTAACGTTAATAGACTCTGTGGTTTATTTCAGTATGTTCGGTTGAAAAGACTGATTTGGCTTTAGCTTGGTCAAATCAGTTTCTGTCAAGTAGCCACTCTTAGGCCCTTAACTGTCGAGCCCAAGGAGGACAGCGTCGAGTGCCTGTCGATGTTGTAGGGATCGCAGGACAGCTGCTAGCTGTCCCGGGAGGTGCTGAAGCGTGGTGCTGAAGGCTCAGGTGCGTTCCCTTGGAGATCCTGGAGCCCTCGGTCAAGCACCAAGGCAAGCGACCGGGGGTCAGTCGGGTATCTCAGTAAGATTTACCCCTAGTCAAAAAAAAACTATTCTGAAAGATCATGGAATATGCCCAGTCTTCTAAGCTCTACTCTGTAAGAACTGTAAGAAAATATAACTGCAAGTCAAGCCGAGGTCTGTAACTAGCGCAAGTGATAAAAATAAAAATAAATCAGGCAATACGAGTCCCCAGTGGGTCGTAGCGTCGAAATACGAATCCATGAAACACCAAAATGTCACTCGGTCACTTTGTCCTTCTTTCCGTCAATTCTTTGTTTCTTGTTAAGAAAAACAAATATAACTTTTAGCACATGTGACAAGTTTTTGAGATATACTACCGATTTCATTCCCAAGAATGATTTCCATGACATAATTTGTTAAAATTTTAACCAATCCAGAAGTCCAGATTGTACTTATTTGTCTCCCTATTTTGGCTCCTCTAGCTTCGAACTTTGAGATCACATTCTCCTATTTCCAATTTACTGAACAGTGTTTCAACAATCATCGAAGTCCATTCAGCCGTTACATCTGTACAGAACTGTTATCTTAAAAGTTTTATTTATTTATTCAGGCTCGAAGAACCTTTAAGTAAGATTAAACTTATCTGAAAGAATAATAAGATGATATCCCGAACTTCGAGATACTTATTTGATTTGTGGTTTTTCGATCTGGGCTTTTAGATAATTTGAAGGTTACGTTTCATTTTCAGTGGTGAGGTGTCGGAATCAACAAACTTTGGTTTTGTTTTTGGTATTTAGAACTTATATATATACTTACATATACAATAACAAGCTAAGCTTCTCTAGGAATCGAACGCAAAGACCAAACCGCGCATGATTTTTATTATTTTAGTGTTCGTGAACGTGCACTAGTGTTGGGGATAGTATAATGTTGTGAAACGTGACTCTTCGTGTTGTTTCCAAAACTCCATATAAACCTCTAGTTAAGTCTCCACCACTTTACTGGGACATGACCGTGACTTACTTTGATTCTTATTTTGATTCTGCAATATTTGACTACACTTGAAATATTACAATACTTGACACTGGCTAAATACACAAAGTGTGGATTCAAAATATAAGAGGAAAAAAATAAAATTAAAAAAAAACTCCTTTTTTTCCCCGACCTCATCGTCAAACTAGTAAATGTAGGAAAATGGAGTTTTGGCGGGAACGTGAAGAAATCATGTCGCGTAATTTTATTATTTTCCAAAACTTGTGTTATTTCGAGAACATGCACGAGTGTTGGTGAATGGTATAATGTCGTGAAACATGAATTTTCGTGTTGTTTCCAAAACTCCATAGAAGGCTTTAGTAAAGTTTTTACCACTTTACTGGGGCATGACTTGGACTTGACCGTCACATGCTTTGCTCGCCTTTGACTGTGACTATGACTTGTTTGATATTATTTAACAAAACTTGAAAATATATAATACTTGACACTGGCAAATGCATAAGACCTGCGACGCCAAAATCCTCTTAGGAGGAAAAAGAAAAAAAAAGTTTGTGAAGGAGAAGCGTATAAGGCCTCTCGCGTACTGTTTAATGTTTACCTACAAACATCGAAATTAATTATTTCTCCCTACAAAGGTGATTTCGAAACGCTCGCAGAGCAGACGAATAAATGAAATAACTAATTGTGTTTAACTTGCCCGACTGTATTTTATTATTTCGTGTTGTTTGGGTACTTAATTGGGTGCAAATTGAACGCAAATCTGGCTTCTAAAAATAAAGCAATTAATAGAAATTAAATTGGCGTTTATTCTCATTAAAAACGAGTGTAGATCAAAACACGTGCATAATTACAAATTAACCTTAGAAATGCGTGTTTTTATGAGAACGAACTTTCTTATGCTATTGAGTGACGTTCACAGAAGATAATTTTTTTTCTTTCTCTCTTCTGTGGTAACGTTAGAGGAGACAAAAAAAACGTAAAAATGTTTCGTACTCCTTCGTCAATATAGAAAATTTCAACAAAAAATTGCTTCAAAGCATTTGCAATATTATATTTGTAGTTACCGCTGAAAATTTTGAGCATTTCATTTCAGAACGGTTTTTCAGGGGGTCATTTTGCGATGTTTTATTTAGTAACTAGGACAGATTTTCGAAATTTCATTCGGTTAAACATAATTTCGGTTTAATTTTCTATCTGCAGTATTTTTTGCTGATTAAGTAATCTCGTCACTTCGAACAGAGCGCTGAAAAATACTACTTTTTGTTGTTTTGCGATTGGACCTCGCCTTAAGATTGACGGACTGCTATTTTTATCCGACTGGTCAAGAAGGAAGGTAATGTTTTTGGTATGTATTTAAGCATGTGAGTATGTGAATACGTTCGATTTTGACGATTTTCACGATTTTGATGAGTGAAGTGGCTTTTAATTCCTCTTTACATCCAGTGACATAGGCTCATCTATGTATACGCACTAGATTTCGCGATCTGAATACTGAGTGTCCTGCCGCGAGGCTTTGGAGCATTCGATATATGAACTTGTATGTCGGTCTGTATCTGTCTGTCTGTCGGTCTGTCTGTCTGTATCGATAGAGAGAGTGAATTTTCCTAACTTTTTCATGAAACTAGTGTTTCGGGGGTAGTCTGGGTGGTGTTTCGGGGGTTAACAAAATCTTTTGTTTTTGGTGTCGATGGCTTGGACAAACCATAACCTATGCCGCTGTTTTGTTTTTTCAAAAAAAATTATAGTACTCTAATACCAACTGCATTCCTTCGTCGTATTTTCGACGCACAAAAAAATGTCACTTTATGTGGATATTATAATTGCGAAATTAAGAAAAAAAAGAAAGACATATAAGCATAGTTTTTCAAGGTGTAGATAACATATAAAAAAAACATCGAATTCGGATAACATTTAGGGGTGGGTATCAGACTACGCTCTTTGTATGGACGAGACAGCGGTATACTCTATGCTTAAAAATCAGAGGCACCGTGTACAGTACGAGTACAGTTATTTTCAGCGGAACAATCGTGTTATCTTAAAGATTTTGTCAATTCTATCAATTTTCCGATCGTGACTACTGTGTATTCTGTGTTCCAGAACCCTCGAGATTCCCTCACGTTTCCCACAGAGGGTAAATAAGTCGTAGTTTCTTCAAGTGAAAGTTTGTATTTATAAGTGTTTTGATTCGTTTGGAGGAGCAATGAATGGAACGAAGGAGCTTTGTAGAAATGTTTGGTGTTTTTCCGAGATTCAATTTGAAGTGGTTTGCTTTCCATTTTAGATTTGATTACTTTCAGATAGTTATCTTCCAATTAATGGTCGTGATTAGCATATTGGATACGGGTATGTCCTAAAACTGCGACTAGAACGCCCACACTGCGTGAATGTCGAAGCCAAACTAAAGTAAGGTGTACGGATTGCAGTACAGTTCAGTCGAAAGGAGTGTTCGGATCGCGAAATCTTGTGCATAGTACATATAACGATACTTTGAACTGTCATGGGCAAGCATGGTGCTTGCCATCAGGCGAGCGACTTGCTCTTCTCGTCATTTAACAACAAAAAAACCTGTTTACAAATAGAACATTGCACAAAGTATGGGTCGTACTTTCATTCAATTAAGTATTTATAAGATTCACTAGGTTGATGATGCCCGCGAGCCGGCCACTTTGTACGCGGTGCGGTTAGGTCTTCAGCATCTCATGACCTCATTATCTTCGACCTTGCAAATACAAAGTAATAATTGACCGAGCGAAGCGAAGGTCTCAGAGTTTACTGGGACAAATCGGCTTTTGTATGTATGTTAGTATGTTTGTGTGTATATTTGTCCGATGATAACTTGCAAACCGTTGATCCGATCTTCATGAAATTTTGTAGGCAAGTAGTTCATTTCAATACAAATTTAAGTTCGAATATGAGCTGAATCAGTTCAGGGCTTGTGAAGATATAGGGGATGCGAGGTCTCAGTTCGCTGTGAACTACTAGTAAAATTAATTGAAATCCCATTCAGGCTACCTCCGCAACACCTAACCGAAATAGAACGCTGAAAATAGTTCGCAGCATAAATAAACGTTTCATTCAAATCAATTCAATCGTCTCCATTTCAATTATGTATTCTATGATACACTTTTTTTCACTTAAGTTTTGGCGCCCCACTTTGTGTATTTAGCCAGTGTCAATTATTGTTATATTTCAAGTGAAGTCAAACATTTGAGAATTAAAACAAGTCTCAGTTAGCAAAGCAAGTCACGTTCAAGTTCCCGTCATGGTCCAGTAAAGTAGTGGAAACTTTACTAGAGGTCTCTATGGACTTTTGGCAACAACACGAAAAGAAACATTTCACGATATTTCACTACTCATCGTCACTCGTGCTCGTTCACGAATACTTAATGAATAAAAATCCACCGTTTTTACACAATAACACTCGAAATAACACAAGTTTTGCAAAATAATACAATGACTCATGACTTCATTACGTTCCCGCCAAAACCTACCAAAAAATTTAAATATATTTCTCACAACAAAATGTTGCCATTAAATTTTATGACTGGTGAAAAGCTTTGATTTACATCACTCCATGTTTATAAAATGAAAAAGTCCGTTATTTCACACAAATAAAAAAGAATGTAAAATATAAGACGAAAGAAAATAATTTATACATAATTCTGGAAAACGGGAATTTTGAGCAAACTCACGCTCAACTGTTATTAAGTACATACTTTGCCTTCCTCTTTAGCAAACTAGAAATTTAGAAGCACAAAAGACGAATTTGTAAACAGCGACCAGTTTCCCAATTTAAGAAGATACCATCGATGACACATGGTGTATTCACAGCGCGGTCCCAATTTGGGTCACAAGGTCGCATCCCTGATCTGCTGTCATATGGCGTCCCTTTTAGGGCGCCAATGGCCAAGGGACGTGACGTAATCGCATCCCTAATATGCTGCTCGGTATCTAGGAACTAATAATATGCTCTTTATGCGTTGGGTTGACTTTTGATGGATAGTCTTCGAAATACCGAAGAGAGCCACTGGCTTTATATTATCCCCAATCATTTCGGCGTTTTTTGCAAAAAAGTCTTTACAGGGTATATAGTACTCGGACGCTATCTCACTCTTACATTTGCCAGTTTTTGAAGATAGTGTGTGAATTTCCAAAAAGTATTAGTTTTCACAATCGATTAGAAAATGGATCCTGTCACTTACTCGTCAAAATTAGTCAAGCATTTTGACTACAGTAGGTTATTAGCAAGACACAAATATATCTTCTTCCAATTCTCTACATACACCAAAAAATATTACTCTCCTTGAGCAGTCTGATAAAACTTTATAAATATATTTCTAGAATAATCAATATCGACCCAAAGCTATTTTGAAGCATCAGTATTCAATTCTCAGGTAACCTTCAATGTGATCCTTACGTCACGTTTCACCTCAAGATACGTGATCACAAGAATGCTTTGATGGCATTATGTCAAAGCGTTCTACAAAGGTTTCTACATACATTACTATAATTATAGTTTAGATAGAGATATGTGATATCTTTAACTTTGCCATGCTAAACATCGTTTACAAGGCAAGCCAGTTGATCTCATGTCAAGAAGCTACGAAGTGTGCTTGAATGAAGCTTCGTGTACGGCCGGGTGACGAAATATCGGCGACGACGTGTCGTACAAGCACGGACGAGAATCGCAAACAGGGCTTCTGTAAACGTTAAATGTTTTTATAAAATCTTTTCAATTCCGTTCATTGAAAACCGGTTCAATCAGGAGAACGGTTTTCATCCAAACCAAACTGAAATCATTTTTCCGACCAGGTCCAAAATATACATTTTTAAATACAACATGTTGCTATTTATGACTGATAAAAGCTTAGATTTACATCAATCGATGTTTATAAAATGAAAAAGTAAGTTCTTTCACACTAATGAAAAGATGTAGACTGTAAAATATAAGAAAAATTTAATTTATTGAAACATAATTTTGAAAAACGCAAAAGGATTTTCGGCCAAGAAAGGAACTTTAAGCTGAAAGAGCGTATAATTATCTCCAACTAAATAGCCCATCAGACACTGTTAAACTGGTGCCCATACCAGTATTGGAACAGCTGACAAGCTCATGTTGTAAATCTATGTTCCTCAGCATGGTCCATATAAGGTCATAAGCCACGAGATCGAAGGCCTTGGTTAGGTCGAGTAAACGCGCACGCGGGAGTCTTACAGTCAGTATAGTATTTGACGGTATTGTTAAGGCACAGCATATTTATCATGCAGTGATACATATCTATTTAACTATGCACTAAGTAGGCCGTCCAACACTTTAGCTGTTACGGTAACAAGATAAATAAGTCTGTAGTTATTTTTATCGGTAAGGTCACCCGTCTTATTGACCACAGGCACTACAATTGTTTTAACATTTGTCATAGATAACTAAATAGTAGTAGTATAATATACATCCGAACTAAGAGTAAATTCAGGTGTACCAGCGTAATTTATAAATCCCATGTTAATAACTATTCCATGTTTTAACTTTTACTATGTTCCCTCCTATTCCATTAAGCCCTGTTACCGTAACACGCTTTAAAACTAATCATGTGAAGTTTCATTAGTTTTAATCTCTATAACATGTGCTGTATAGTTCCCAGAAACCTTTTTGTTTAATATTTTACTACTTATTTTAGTCCCTTCTGTTATTAGGTAATTCTTGTCTTGTCTTCTTGTCCCACTGCAAACGTGGATTCACATATTATTAATCACACTAATAGTTATTATTATTATATATATTATATTAGTTATATTTAGTTTATCTGGGTGTTTATATGTATTCTATGAATGTATTTACAACAAAAAGTACCTATTTATGTATTCTATCAGTTATCTGGTTCCCATACCACAAGCTTGCTTAGTTTGGGGCTAGTAAGCGCTGCGTGTGAAAAACTTCCACCAATATTTATTATTTAGCACTACATCTTTCCTGTCATTCTTGGGTCTGCCTCTAGATCTTCGGTGACTGCAGATGGTGGGACAAATATTTAGTCGAGAAGAGAGCATCATTTATTCATAAATCTTCTCAGATTAAACCTTCTGTACTTTTTAACCGTCTTCCAAATAAAAAGAAGAGGTTCTCAACTCGACTGTTTTTTTGTTGGTTTTATATTTATTCTGTGTCCTCGGTACGCAGAACCTTCACCGAAGTGTAAAACGTTTATTGTATGAGAAACGAAAATCAGGTTTTTACTTATCCCAAACTGTCCCGAAGGTATGGGTCCCATAAAATTTTATCTAAAGGCGGATAAGAAAGTGGCGGTATTTGTACATCTAACTTCTTTCACTCTTTTGTATAATATTGGGATTCAGTGTGATTCTCGGTTACCTTTTTATTGGTACTAGGTGACGAAACGAGCAAGTCGCTAACCTGATGTTAAGCGTCACGCATACCCATAACAGTTAGACCACCCAGAGTTTTGAACTTCAACAGCTCCAAACCATGTGTAGCCCCAAACTAAGCAAGCTTGTACTATGGGAACCAAATAACTGATAGAATACATAAATCCTTTTTTTTTTGTAACTACATACATAGAATACTTAGAAACACCCAGATAAAGAACAAACATCCATGTTCATCACACAAATGTTTGTCCTGGGTGGGAATCGAATCCAAACTGCTATGCTACCTTATGCGTAGAAAATTACATGTATGTAATGTAATGCTACCTTATAGATCACCACAACAAATAGTTTCTACGCGTTGTCTCATAAATTTCTATTTATAGGGTACAATGAACGTAATAAACTGGGTACTATGAGTCGAATATCCCAGATTCCCTCATACAATAGACTTCACTGGAATGCTGGCTATGAAGTGGGCCTTTTTCTGCACACAATATCCGGTCTTTTCGTAAATAGGTACGTTTAGTAGCTTGATGGAGGGAGAGAAAGATAGACTATGATAGATAGATAGAAACTCTTTATTGTGTACACCAAAATAATAATAACGCACGTACAGAACTATCTTATAAGCTAGTGCCACAAGTGGCGGCCTTATCGCTAAAAGCGATCTCTTCCAGGCAACGATTGCATGGAAAGAAATTCACATGTACAGGTGGACGGTATGACGAACACTTTTAATAATACAAATTGATAAATACTATATAATAAATATAAATATATATATGTGTGTGTAAAATAAATAATATATTAATCTATAGAGTACCCCTACCTCACATTATGCCAGCAACTATACTAACCCCCGAATACTGAAACGATTGTTAACTTTGACGACAGATTAAGTCTATTGCTGCCTTTGTCATTTGCTTAGTGCCAGACAAAGGCAGCATTAGAATTAATCTGTTGTCAAAATTAACAAGCGTTTCAGTATTCGGGGGTATAAATTATTAAATAATATGAATTTAAGTTATACTCAGATAATTTAAGTTATATCTATGTTTTGACAGTTCAGTGAAAATAACCGAGCACTTATTTTGAGAAAAAAAACTTTATTATTTCGCGCTTACAATTTTATTTACATGTCCTTACTTATAAATTTACTTAAATTTAGGCAGTTAAAAATGATCCGTCTCGTTTTCACACGACTTTTCACGTCGGCCACAAGTTGACAGAGCATTTTAAGTATTAATTAACTTAAGGTGCAACGTTTCGCTCGTCAAAATTCAAATTTTTATCGCGGATTTATTGAAACCAATTTTACGCCAATAAATAAGTTGTTTTAAGAAATCACGGGTAAAATGATCATCTAGATAACATTGGTTTAGCTACAAATCTCAATAAACTGATTTTCATCTTGGTTTTTGGTTAAGTGTGAAAAGTACTTATACTGGCTTTCAACTTGAATTTTCCGTTGGTATAATTTCTTGAAACAATCTATTTATTATCGCAAAATTAGTTTTCATGAACCTACGATGAGTAATTAATCTCTACATACCGCATTACGAGATTCGTTGTTCCTACAAAAAGTCACGTCAGCGGGTCGCGGGGAGTGCGACCGAGCGTTCTCATTGGCTATCTCAAGGTTACGCCTCGCTCCTAACAATCCACCAATCAGAGTGATTCCTTATAAGTGTATTTAGAATTTAAGACTGATGTGTGGTGCGCTTCGAGCGCCCTGAATGCAGAATCTAGAGTGTGATCTGTGGCTATACCCCACATAACACGATCTTCGGAAATTTCCCCAATCCCGTCAATTATAGCGGCGCTATTATTTATAGATCGTTAAACGGGCGTTAGCGGGTTCGTGTAACGACCGCGCGGGTTCGCTATATACTACTGTACAATCGATTCATAAACAATTGTCGTTATAAAAACTTTTGGCTGAACCTTCTGAACATTCTATGATTTAAGATGTTTATTTAAGAGCTGGCGCTTACCTCGATCGAAGGGTGAGTTTGGCAATTCAACGGGGTAATGTCGCCAGCTTTTTGGGCACCTTACCCGTAGACAGCGACCTAAATGCGGTTTTTTATTTGTAGATATTTTATATTTAATTTATTTTAATTTTCTTTCTAGTTTTAGTTTTAGTTTGTATATTTAAGTTTAGATTTTAATATATTAAGCTTGCAGTAAAAAATTTCGTTCGCTTTCGATGAGTAATTAAGCTGTAATTGACAAAAAACGCAAGAAAATTTGAATTTTGCGCGATGAGTGAAACGTTGTCCTTAATATAAATTTAATGAGTCATTACGGTTAAACATTACATTACATTACGGTAAATAAAGTTATTTCTTAATATTAATTGAATTATTGGAAAACTCCGGCATAATATTTTCGAACACAACATTGAAGTTAAGAAGTTGAAGTTTGAAGTTTGCATGCTGAGTTATCGGCCTCCCCTCGAAGGGTGAGCTGGCCATACCCACCGCGCTGGCCCAGTGCGGGTTGGCGGATTCACATACGCCATCGAATTTCTTCTCCGTAAATATGAAGGTATCCTCACGATGTTTTCCTTTACCGAAAATCCAATGGTATATCCGTACATAAATTCTAAAGAATTCATTGGTAAGGGCCCGCTCCAGTGTGAACCTACGACCCCACGAATGAGAGGCGAGCGGCCAGTGTAAAAATTAAGTTCTAAAGAACTCATTAGTACGGGCCCGCTCCAATTTGAACCCACGATCCCACGACTTTGAGGCAAGCGCGCTCCTACGGAGCTACCACGACTTGAAATTGAAGTTAATATAATGCTCTATAAATCAACATAAGACATCATAAGAGCCTATGATGCAAAGATCTTTTACTAGAGATACCACCTTAGCGCACCTAAAATGACCACAAATCTGTCCTTTCGGACAGATTTCATTATAACTATCTCTTTTACTCTCTAACTTTTCGCATCTTTTTTCGCACTTTGGCGGCTGTAAACAGACTGCAGCGGAACCGAATTTAGAGCTTCATTTTGAAGATAACCTATCTTTGGTAAAATATCATTGCTATGATGGCTTAATCTACTTTCAAAATTTTGACAGTGCTTTTATTTATTTTTCATTTCATAATAATTAATAATGATAATAATTACACTATATGCGTATACGGAACAGACTCAGATTTTACATTTTACAATATCGTTTCTGTTTGCGCTATGTTAGAGTCTATTTCAGATGACGATCGTAAGCACGGCAGTGAGTCGTCGGCGACGATGACGTATTAGGGCTCAAGAATAAATGCTTTTTCTATGTTCCGGACCTTCAGACTGTTTAACCTAATTTAATATTGATTCCACGTCAGTAAATTATACCAATCACAATTTAATATTTATGTTATGAATTATGTCCTGGTCCTCCATACTAAGTACCGTACCTTGACTGGGCTATTACCCAGAGACCATTGATGGTTTAAAGATAATACAAATGTTCAAACCCACTACCGATTGGCAGCGTACTCAGCACGCTCATCTCTGTAGTAGTAGAAATCAAATCAAATCAAATTTATTTGGGCATTACAAAAATTACAACTAAATTGTTGGTCCCAGAGTCTCCCAAACTAGTCATAGACTGTGTGTCTGGAGCCAGTGGCCTCTCCTATTTACTACAAAAGTATACCAAAACAAAATAAAGTCAAATTTAAGGTAAGTAAACATTAATTTAGAATTTACATTATTACTATGCCAATAAATAGCCAAAGAAACAGTATGGCTAAGTTAGCGCAATCTCCCTTTCAAACTTTGAAAGGAAGTGATCTGTAACAGTAATTACCAAAGCCATTTGCCACAAGGCGATAGGCAACAATATCTCAAGCTACGGATTAATGCAAAATTAATTAAGTCTTCCCGCTTTTGACAGTTCCCCTTAAGTTAAGGGGCCTCACGTCTGTTTCTGTAATGCAGACAAACAATGTGATTTCGTGAGGAGATTGCTTCGACAGGGATTAGTAAGAAAATTATGGTGGTGGCTTAGGGTGTCTATACATGGCCTGACCTGACATCGTGTGAAGGGGACAGCTAGATTTGAATTTCACGGGAGCAAAAGAAACAAACTATTAAGGTTATAGCTTCTCCCTTTCGCTCCCCCAGAAACTTATATAATTATAGCCATCTCTTTCAAACGATGTCGAGTCAGGCCATGTAGCGGGGCCTTTAAACTCATGACAGTGATTATATTTTAAACATTAACAAATTATTTTACGGATCTCAAAAAATCTTCTCTTAGAAACTGACTATAAATTATCGCTTTCAACGCCGATGCGACGCAAAGGTAATTTCGTTAACGTTCTAGAGAGCTCCTTTCAAACGTTGACTATATAGAATATTCGAGTAGTGTTGATTTTGGCTGTAATAGACGATTAATTTAATTTTACGATGTGTTACTCTTGTGAAAGGGCCTACTGAAAGGCATTGAAGGCGTGGTAGGAACATTCAAAACAATACCTAATTCTTGATTTCTTCTCTGACTTAAAAAGGAAGGAAGGTTTCCAGGAAGGTTGCTTGAAAGAGATCGCTTTAAGCGGTAAAGCCGCCAGTTGATACACTAGTTTTTACTAGTTTTAGTTTTTCTGGTAATGTGGCGTGCTGGTAAAGCAAAGTAATAAACGCGGCATGCTGGTAACGCGACGTAATGAGTATGCAACGTGCTGGTAGTACGAAGTAACGAGAACGCGGCCTGTTGGAAACTCTAAGTAACAAAGAACGCGGTGTGTTTGTAACGCGAAGTAACAAGAACGCGGCGGGCTGGTAACACGAAGTAACGAGAACACGGCGGGCTGGTAAAGCGAAGTAACGAGAACGCGGCAAACAGGAAAGACGACGTTATGAGTATGCAACGTGCTGGTAGTACGAAGTAACGAGAACGCGGCCTGTTGGTAACGCTAAGTAACAAAGAACGCGGTGTGTTTGTAACGCAAAGTAACTAAGAACGTGGTGTGCTGGTATCGCGGAGTTACGAGAATGTGGCGCCCAGGTAATGCGAAGTAACGAGAACGCGGCCTGTTGGTAACGCTAAATAACAAAGAACGCGGCATGCTGGTATCGTAAAGTAACGGGGACGTGGCGTGCTGGTAATGCGAAGTAACAAATATGAGACGTGCTAGTAACGCGGAAAACGAGAACGAGGCGTGCTGGAAACGAGACGTAACGAGAACGTGGCGTGCTGTTTACACAAAGTAACGACAACGTGGCGTACTGGTAACGAGACGTTACAATAAAGCGGCATGCCGATAAAATAATTCGAAAAAATATTTATGAAACTATACTTGACCTACCTATCTTTCTTGATATTTTAAAATCTTTATTGATGTGAATCCGTGGATCAGCGTAATATTTATATCGATACTAGTTTATGGGTCAAATTATGGTCGGAAATAGTTGACACAAGCTTTGTTCAAGGGTCGACACCTTGGGGCCGTGGGACAGGCCCAAAAAAATATTTAAAGATCTTTCTTCTCGTCTGGTCGAAGCAACACGTGACCAAAATATTGGCCTCCATTTCGCCCAAAGGTTGAGCATCGCAGTACAACGTGGTAATGGGGCCAGCTTTTTGGAAACTATCTCCACTGGTAGCAGTTTTTGGATTAGTTTATTTTATTTAAATTCTCTTTCCTTTCTTTTCTGTAATATATTAATTAGTTATCTATGTTAGGTATGTAAAATGTAATTTTTTAAATATGTAATTACAATAAGTGAGTAGAAAAAAAAATTTGAAATTATATATATTCTTATAAATCTCTCTGCGCTATGAGCATATTATAAAGACGAAATATTATTTTAAATCTATAACAATGAAATTCTGGTTATATTTTGAGTGTCGTGATACAGGTCAGACAAAGTGCGTCCATTTTTCCACTGATATCTAGAATTTCTTTCTCGAAGGCAGAGAAAAATGTTGGTGACAAATAAGATTTGTGGGTCCTATTTTTCCACCTTCATATTCTAACCCTTTTGCACGTAAAGTGTCGGGAATCAAAAGAAATATGTCCCTTATACACCAGTAAAAGGAAAAACAAACAGGCTCCGGGCGAATTGAAACCTTTTGATACCGGATATCACAAGACTGATAACTTGTCGTTTTACCCGACTACGAAGGAGTATATAATTCTAGTTGTTATCTACGACTTTGTTCGCGTGGACATAAAAGTATCCTGTGTCTATCTTTGTGATATACAGTAACTCTTTATTAAATTTTATCAAGATCCGTTCAGCCGTTTAGCCGTGATAAAGCGACAAATATCCAGACAGAGACAATGTTACTTCCTATAGTTCGCTAGATGGCGTTGATCCATTTTTGTGCATTTTTTGACGTTTTGTATGGATTAACATGTTGTAATGTAAGGAGTTCTAATTCGAGCAAGCGAAGTTTTTTCCTCGAGACGAACGTATTCATTCGTATACCTTTATTGGTCCTGATACGACTACGGCTATATTCCTCTGAATTATAATGTTAGTTTGGAAGTTATGATTAGAATTATATTATTTTTAAAAAAGAAAACAAAATTCGAAAGATTAAAATAATCAGATCAGATAATCAGATTTAATTTAGCCAATAACTGCAGACATAAAGAGGACTGTAAAGACTTCTTAAATTAGACAAATAAAAATGTAGTCTATGACTGTGCAGGCATCAAGAGGAGTCAAAAAACACCTTACTCGTCAAAATTGGTGAGGCCACTTAGGCTAAACATGGGATGATAACATACTAGACTCGTAGACCTTCTCTATGCTCAGTCAAATACTCTTTGTCTAAAAAGCTTGTACAAGTAACTCGGCGACAATAATTTTGGTAAACATCATGACACTTGCAAAACGAGTCTATCTCCAGCCAAGTGAATTGCCCTCCGAAACTAGGTCGCGTCGTGATCCCGCGCGCCGTCAGCACTTGACGAGCGGTTGGAGCCATTGTAGATTATTTATCGATGTTTTGTTTACTGCGGACTCATTACTAACGGTTGTTACTTTAAAGATCTTGCTTAAATAGTTATTACTAGTTGTTACCCGCGACTTCGTTCGCGTGGATATAAAAAAGTATCCTATGTCCGTCTTTGTGATATACAGTAACTTCTTATCAAATTTTATCAAGATCCGTTCAGCAGTGATAACTCGACAAACATCCAGACAGAGAGACAAAGTTACTTCCTATAGTTCGCTAGATGGGGTTGATCTATTTTTGTGCACGTTTTGTGTAGATAGATATAGATAGTTTTGATAGATGTAATGAAGGTTTTAATGAAGGAGTTCTAAATCGCGCAAGCTAAGTTTTTCCCTCGAAATGAACGTATTCATTTTTATACCTCGAAGGTACCTTGAGAACAATGAACAAGTATTATTGTTAAAATAAATTTAAGAAAACCGATGCAAAATGCATTCCATGTACCTATGTAGACATAAAGAAGAATCCAATGACACTTAGTGCCGAGCGCGAGTCTTTCCAAATGCGTTTCATTACTCGATCGCGTTAACGTTAACTATCATCAGCCATAAGACGTCCACTGCTGAACATAGCCTCCCCCTTAGAGCGCCACACCGACCGACAACGTGCCACTTGCAACGTGTCTTGCGTGCAACTTTCACAATGTCGTCGGTCCACTTAGTGGGAGGCCTGCTTACGCTTCGTCTTCCGGTTCATGGTCGCCACTCAAGAACCTTTCTTCCCCATCGCTTATCAATCCTTCGAGTGATGTGGCCTGCCTATTGCCACTTCAGCTTGCAAACTCTGACAGCTATAACGGTGACTTAGGTTCTTCGGCTAATATCCTCGTTTCGGATTTTATTGCAAAAAGAAACTCCGAGCATAGCTCTCTCCATTGCCCGCTGTGTGACTCTGAGTTTCTCCAAAAGGCCAGTAGTCAAGGACCACGTTTCATTTCCACGTCATTACTTGAAAAACACATTGGTTGAAGACCCTTGTCTTCGTTAACGTTAACTATAATTAGTATGAAATAAGAGCAGCACCTTCTAGCGTCATCTAGGTGGCACTGCTCTTACTTCATACAAATGTTTAGAAAAACTCGCACTCGGCATTCAGGCGACAAAATCGGCAACAGATAATATACAAAATTAAATAAATAATTTTAAATAAAATATTTTCACGAAATTCAAAATTGACAATTATGAATATACGAAAACCAAAGCCGAAATTTGAAACTGCAATAACGAAGAACAAGTTATGAGTTCCTATCCGAAATTTGACTGAAAGTTGGTTCGAACAAACTGTTGTAGAACTGTTTAAAATCGTCATTGGCAACTTTCGGCTAAAATAATGGGAATTCCGACTATAATTCCATCCAACTTGAGAGATTGTAATAATTTAATTAATTTACTGCATGTCTATATAACTAACCGCCTTCCAAAAAAAAAGGAGGAGGTTCTCCCGACAGTTTTTTTTTGTTGTACGTGTGTTAACTCAGAGCTCCGTCATCTGTAAACCGTTTTTTTTATTTGTAAGGGCGTTCTTCCAGATTGGGCCCATTTTTGTTAAAATCCAATTCTGATACTGGATATCACTCGTCAAAATTGGTCAAGCCGCTTACATACATACTAACTGAAGAGGCCTGCAGATCGAAACAGAACGTGGACTGTAGATTACGCCAGCTGTCGGCCTCTTCAGTGTGGTTCGGGGTTGTGATGTTCCTTATTCGGGTTCGAGGAGAGCTTGCAGTAAAACTTCTTGTTTTGTATATACAAGTCGACTACAATTTATTGAAATTTTTATTCTATCCTTAAGCTAAATCACAACCTTAATGACTACCTTATTTATTTACCGTATATTCTATACAAAAGTAGCGAAAGATCAAACACAATGACAGACCCTAATTATCTCCTACCCCTGTCTGCTGGACTTCCTTGTTGTTTTAGAAAGTTTTAACGGTCACCAACGGTTTTTGTAAATCTCAGGCAATTATCGCTGTTATTCTAGTCCCTTAACAATCATAGTCCCGAATCTACCGATGTTCCCTCTCTATCCGATGGTGACCTCGCTCTAACCTACACAAAAACTTGCCGGTAATTTTCCGTGATCTCATGTACAAGTTTCTAACTTACTCTAAACGTTATACATACTAGTAGTTCACGCCGAACTAAGACCTCGCCACCCCTATATCTTCACAACCCTTCGACCGATTCAGCTCATATTCAAACTTACAAATTGTATTGAAATTAACTACTTGCCAACAAAGTTTCACGAAGATCGGATCAACGGTTCGCAAGTTATCATCGGAAAAATATACACACAGACATACATACAAATGCCGATTTGTCCCAGTAAACTCTGAGACCTTCGCTTCGCTCGGTCAATTATTTTTTCTCAATTGCCATTCATACTCCGGCTTTTATAGACTATATGATGCAATATTCGTAATTTAGTCCTTATTTATTACGTTATATAATTTAAACACGGCTTATTCCAGTTAAACGTACTCTATGAGTCTATGCATTCCAAAAAACTTATTTACCAAGGCCCTATGTCATCATTAGTCTAAATTCCTATTTACTTAGGGCATTATTCATTTAGTACACCAAATGAATCCTACGAGTTTATACATCGTGAGCTTAGTTTCACTTTTCTAGTTGGCGACTGACTCGCCCGTCGCTAACACTAACATAAATACTTACATACTCCAAAAACGTTAACCCCATTGGGCAGTCGGATAAATAAAAATAATAGACACGGATGAGACTAATGCAAGCTAGTTAATTTTGTTCACTGATGTTTTATTTAATTTATTGTTATTTAAACTGTATGGGTAGTATTTAACCTGAAATTGAATAAAATTTGAAGAAATGTAATTTGAATTCGAATTTGAATTCTCTTCTCTCTCTTTCTGTCTCTTCTCAGTTTTTTTATCATCCACTTTAGGCTCAATAAATCTTGATCTTTTTCAATAATGTTATGTAAAATTCATGTTTAAACACGTATGTAGAACTTTGTCCTAGTAAAATGCAGCGCGTGCTACGAACTTTCTACATCGTAATAAAACGTAGTCCATGCTACGAAATTTCTACCTCTTAGAAAAATGTAGCACGTGCTACGAACTTTCTACATCGTTATAAAACGTAGTCCATGCTACGAAATTTCTACCTCTTAGAAAAATGTAGCACGTGCTACGAACTTTCTACATCGTTATAAAACGTAGTCCATGCTACGAAATTTCTACCTCTTAGAAAAATGTAGCACGTGCTACGAACTTTCTACATCGCTGTGAAATGTAGACCGTACTATACGAAATTTTTATATCGTAGTAAAATGTAGCACGTGCTACGAACTTTCTACATCGCTGTGAAATGTAGCAAGTGCTACGAACTTACTGCATTTTACTGAAATACAATACACTACAATGACATAATAAATACATAAATGACATGCTATATTTAACTACAATGTAGCAAAAGTCGTAGCAAGTTTTGAAATGTAGCTACTATCACTAAACTTTTTCACAACCAACTTTATTGACTTAGTGAAGTGAAATGTAACATGAGCTGCAAACTGACAATGCCGTTGTGATATAATAACATGTGATACAAACATGATACTACAAAAAAGCTTGTGTTGCTAAATGACTTGCCAGCAAAGGTTTTTTTAACGCACCGTTTTAACAATTCTTTAAAAGTTAACTTAATATCTAAGGAATTAAATCAAATATGCTACCATAGCTCTCTAGCATAACAAAAACTGGAGAAGCAAGTATTTACAACTTAATTAAGTTCACAAAACTTGTTTACCTCCTATCCTAAAGCACCTATAAAACTAAACAAACTAAATAACAATTCATATCTAACTTCAACTAACCACAGCAAAGTAAATTAATAGAGAATTGTAAATAAGTTTCAACCTCAAGTTATTAATTAAATTTGTTACTCACAACTGAACTCATTATAACGCTCAAATAATATTTAAACGTGTGGAAGCATTCTTAGAGAAACATTTAGTTTTAGAAATCACATTTATTTAACTCTAGTTGAGACAAGGTTACAGTCGTGTTACAGAAGTCTCTCTCGTGAATTGCGCAAATTGCAAGAATTTCCAGAATGTTAATTGTACCAAAACTGCGAAACTAAGCGGTGAGCGTTCTGCGATCCGCAAGCCGTTTACTAAGACGACGCTGCTGCCCATCCTCCAGTGATTCTAGTCACAGAAGAGCAACATTTTTTACAACTCGATATTTTTTGTGGTTAAAATCTCAGTTTTAGGACAATACAAACAATCAGTTACATTTACAGTCAAACAAACAAACAGTTATTACTTTAACTTATTTATACCCTATTCTACAATATTTATTTATTCTGGATAAAAATGAATAGTTATAATTATCACTTTCACGATAGTCGTATCGGCGACCGGTCTTATAGCCAAGAGCCCCGACCAACATCTCAAGAGGCTCTGGCTAGACGGTTGGATAAAGGCCCAGATACAAAAGGCAGTCATCCTTGACCCGGCGCGAATTGTCAGGAGGTTCCTCACTCTGCAGCCCTAACCACCGTTAGCTTGGCGCCTCGCTGCCGGCAGGACTCTAGGCTTATGTTTTTTATAGCATTTCTGTTTTTATATTATTATTGTAAAAACCTAAATTTAAGAAAAAAATAAATACAGTGGAATCCGATTATAACGAAGGTACAGGGACCGGGATATAACGTCGTACTAACCGGACGCCGTACTAAATGAGCATACATTTTTGTTTTTTATAATTCCGGATATTGTCGAATGATTTACACCGAATTCCTTCGCAATAGTTACATTCGACTCGCCAGCTTCTAAACGTTGTATTATTACACTTTTTTCTTCAATAAAGAAACGTTTTAGTTTTGTAGAAGCCTTTTTTGTAAGCGTCTTCACTCGTTACCCGCAAATTAAGTATTACCCTAAAATAAACAGTCGCATTCCAATCAGCGGTGTGCAGGCAAGGGGGTGCGCGGGGCGGAGATAGCCTACGATTTGTATGTAAACACGTCAACGCTCGTCGTTGTAACCGGACAATTATATTTGAAATTCCGTCGTTAAAAGCGGTCGATCGTTGTAAGCGGAGTCGTAATAAACGGATGTACTTTCATGGTGGCTCATATTAAAACCAAACATATGCCTTATATTTACCTCGCTAAAAACGGTTGGTTGTTGAATGCGAAGTCGTACTAAACGGACTACGACACTAAACGACACTGTACGTGGAATTATAATGTCAACTAGAGGCAATAGACTTAAGATAACTCGTGTCAGATTCCCGCGATACAGCCTAGTGTGGAAATCACTGCGTTGTCACTTTCCAAACTTTCATAGACAAGCCAAGTGTTTTAAAAGTTTATTTTTATATTATATCCTAATTTAAGCCTATGTTTATGCTAATAAATATATTTCTCTTTTTTTTTTCACTACCCCGTTTCAAATTCTTGTATACTAAGGGGATCAAGAACCTCATTTCTGAAAGTATTTGCAGTTTCAAAATTTACAGCAAGTCGCGCATGCATAAATTATGGAAAGTTCTTGGTAGTCTAGACTGCACTAGTTTTAAGATAAATCTAACCCATTAATAAACCTTTACTAATGTAGATCTTTGCTTCATATTTTTAGCTGTTCACGTTGTTTTGTACCACGTAATGTCTATTTTAAAGAACATACACCTAAAATAACCTTAAGATATATTTTTGGTTTAATACAATGGGAATACTATATTTTCTGTGGCAGGCACGTGAGGTCGCACGCGTGTCACGCTTTTAGCATTCCGTGATAACCGAATGTGATCGGAATAACCGACTCAATTTAACATGAGTATTCCCGTTTTATTAAAAATAAAATGTGTCAAAACCACGTCAGTTTTCATAGTAGTATTTGTTAGTAGTATTTCTAGTTTTTAGATGTTTGCATGCTTTTTGTCCTTATCTCAATCTGTCGTACGCTTTAATTTGTACTAACTACTTAATGAGCTGTATTAAATTACCACAGATTAGTTAAATGTTGATATTGAAATCATTGAGTGCATTTCACCCTAAGTGTTAGACTAGTCCAATGCTCTTTTACTAGTTTGATTTAGGATTTTACCTGCTTAGAAATAAAGTCCAGGTCAGCTGCAGTAAAATGTATTTTGTCCTACAAATGTGTTGAATATATAAATTTTGAGACCACATTTGTACGAGTAGATATAGGGTGTAAGGGAAACGCTCACGAAAACAAAGATTGGCGACAGTGCTAGTGAAATTACTGCCTCCAACAAAGAAATACTTTTTTTTAAATCTATTTTTATTCAGCACTAGCTTTGATGAGTTAAATAATAATATATAAATAACTAGATGTTAACCGTGATTTCGTTCGTTATAAAAAAAAATAGCTTATGTCCGTCTGTAGGTGACGGCTACCGTCTTAAGCTAAATCTATGTAAAAATTCAGGTCGATCCGTTCAGCCGCTTAGCCGTGATAACGCAACAAACACCTAGACAGAGAGACAGAGAAAGTAGCTCTGTCTCTCTGTCTCTCTGTGTGTCGCGTTATCACGGCTAAGCGGCTGAACGAATCGACCTGAATTTTTACATTTCACAACATAGCTTAAGGGTTGGAGACGGACATAACAACTTTTTTTTTGTAGGTCCACGCGAACGAAGTCGCTTGTCACAGCTAGTATTATAATAAATAAATATTGATGGACGATTACCACACAAAATGTTTTAATAATTTTTTTTTTTGGGTTTACATACATAGAACCACCCAGACAAAGAACAAGCATCCATGTTCATCACACAAAATTAAATGTTTGTCCTGGTTGGGAATCGAAGCCACAACATACAGCTCAGAAATTGGAAGTCCTCCCACTGAGCCACAAGGCTAGTCAAAGCGTTTTAGCTTCAGGAGCGTTTCCCTTACATTCTGTATAGAGTAGTACTTAAATATTTATCTCTTACCCCCGAATACTGAAACGTTTCTTTACTTTGACAACAGATTAATTCTAATACTGCCTTTGTCTGGCACTAAGCAAATGACAAAGGCAGCAATAGACTTAATCTGTCGTCAAAGTTAACAAACGTTTCAGTATTCGGGGGTGAGTTTTTTTATAGTATTTTACAGTTGTATTCTTTTCAACTTTGGTACTGCTTTCCTGGCGCCATTTCCTTTCTTTCAAATACATTTTTATTGATTTTCAGTTTATGTATACTTTCTATTGCAGCTGATGTATAAATGTAAATTCCTGTAAATATACAGTGTAAAGTTAGTTTAAAAGTGAACAATAACTCTCACTAATACCTGAATATTATGTTCAAAGAAGAGACGATACCGCTTATCCGTATTCAGGTATGTTGACTGTGAAAAATTCCGGCTCGCACACATGGTATTGTTAGGCTGTCGACGCCAGTGTGCGGGTGTCGGAATAAAAGGAAGTAGGTCTAGCTCCGAACCCAGTCGGAAGCTTATCTCGGCCGACAAACAATACCGTGAGTGCGAGTCGGAAACTACCATTATATTTAATACTACGCGAGTATTATGAAGTCAGGTAAGTTTACTCTACATTCACAGATAGATAGAAATAAATCTATAAAAATGAACTCCTATTTTTCCTGGTCACGGTTTATAACTTGAGAAAGGCTGGACCGATTTTGATGATTTATTTTTTGTTGTGTTCGTAATTGTGAGGACAAGGTTGTTATGAAGAGTTAAGCGAAGCTGAAGGGCGAGCTTCGCGGGCATCAGCTAGTAAAAGTATGAAAAATATAAATAAAATTAAAATAAGATGATACATGAAGGCATCTTTACCCTATACAGAGTTCTCAAAAAGGATATACAGCGCCGAAAGGAATAGCGAACAAATTTAACTATAGGACCGACACTGAAATTATGGAAAGTAACAAATCATCATTATGAGCAACTTTTTTTTTGTTGTTGTTTGTTTGTGTGTTCTTATTGAGGGACCAACACTGAAATCTCGAAAAAAAACATGTTTAGCCTTAACAAAATGTATTCCCGATTTCAGGCTTGGTTCCATAGTAATAGCTTAAATAACGATGAGTACAATGAATACAGTATATATCCTTAGTCTAACCGAAAAGCCAGTATATATTATCAACACGATCATACAATCTGTTATACATACCTTGCAGATAGCCAATATAATACACAGTTCCATAACACATATTTACGCAAATCAAAATACTCCTATTTTTATCATGGCCATCGTCATCATCACTCAGAAAACGTTTACGGCCTCCCCTTTAAAACGTCAAACAGTTTCCTTTGTTGTAAGTTTTGTAAGTATACCCCAGAGCAATCACGCTCACTAAAAAGCTTCTTCTTGAGGCGGCGTCGAGTGGCGGGTCGCCCTCTTCCCTTCAATATGGTTGAGGAGAGCGATGGCTGGCACATGTGTCAACTCGTGAACGGGTGCTGCTTGCGGGAGCTGGACTGCTCGGAGTATATACGCAAATCTATAATAGCACTTAGCTCTTTATTAGCATATTCGTTGGTATATTCCTTTTGTAAAGTCTTTAGTTTTTATATTCCGTTTTAGTTGATAATATATTTGTAAAACTTGATAAATGGCACGGACCCCGGAGTCCGTGGAGCAATATGGTAAATAAAAAAAAAAAAAATAAAAAAAAAAAACGTCAAACAGAACGACAATATGCCATTTGCATCTAGCGGTTGCATGCGACTTTCACAATGTCGCCAGTCCGCCTATAGTGGGAGGCCCACTTACTGGTAGGTTTATCGGTTCTTTGAGCGATGTGACCTGCCCATTGCCATCATCATCATCAGCCTAATATAATCTCCCAAGGCACGCTACTCAGTCCGATCTTCGGCTTTTTGCCACCAACCACTGGCAGCTGCCCTACGTGAATCGTCACTCCATCGAGTTTCCATCGACCTTCGCTACGTTTGCCGATTTCTGGTCTCCACTCTAGAACTCATCGACCTCAGCGGTTATCGGTTCTACAGCAGATACCGTTCTGACATCTATGGCCGGACGATATGGCTTATTATTACTTGCTAATAATAAGTGGCAGCTTATTATTAGTTAGCTGCCACTTCAGCTTACTAGTTTGTTTTGTAGTGGTAGGGCTCTCTAGCAGAATCCGACTGGGAAAGTACCACACCTTTGCCAGTTATTCAACCGTAGTAGTGTGCAAACATTACTGTGTTCCGGATTGAAGGGCAATGTTTGCAGCTTAATTACTGGGCATACAGAGATTAATTTTATACCTAATATCTCAGGGTGACGAGCGCAGTGCATTGCCACGTACTGTTGAAGATCAAAATTCTGGGTGACACTGAATTTTTATGAGCAAGCATGACGCTTAACATCAGGTGAGCGACTAGCTCGTCACATGACCGAGTACCATAAAAAAAAATACGAATACGCTGAGCTATTTCGGTGAAACTCTAGCGAATTACTTCTCTCCCAATACGATCCCTCAGAGAAAAACCTTTTGTTTATATAATACGTATTCAAACAAGTATTAATCATCAACATTCCATTTACACCCAAAACTTTGGCATTCCGAAAACTAATTTAAATAAACCGCAAAGTATGCCGCTGTAGAGTGGTTGAGCAAAGTTTGAGCACCTAAAAAGTTCACGATTATTTAATTTGGTGAAACCTTGTAATGTCCACAAGCAAGTTTTTTCTTATATTATTTTATTTTATTGGTGTTACTTATTAGTATATTTTAGTCACATATCATGTTATTTATGTATTAGTATTAGTTTTTTATTCTATATCTATACGAGTATTTAGTGTAGTTTATCTTATTTATTTATTAGGTACACACAACAGATCACCGATGATACATTATATAACATATTTATTATATTGAACGGGAACAAACACACTTACATACTTAGCTACTTTCATACTTACACACTTACACCCAAACCTTCGCATTTATAATATCAGTGTGATTACAAACTAACTTTCAAGTATTCTATGGTGCAGAGCGCTGCCTCGGTATTAATCATGTAAGAAGCAAGTACATTTAGCAATTATTTGCGATTTTTTTCTAAGATATAAGTACTCTTATTTAGTAGAAATTATTTAATACTAGAGCCCCGTTGTTATACACTCTATCCTACAGGAAACGTGTATTTTTCCGAAATAAAAATTTGCCTAAGCGTTTATCCAAAGTATGTACGTTCATCCACATCCGTTTGAGTTGGAACACAGATCACATCCTAGATTCTGCATTCAGGATGCTCGAAGCGCACCACACATCAGTCTAAATGCACTTATAAGAAATTACTCTGAGTGGTTGATTGTTAGGCGCGAGTAGGCGTAACCCTGAGAACGCTTGGTCGCACTCAAAAGACCCGCGCCTTCCTCAAACTTTGGTGACTTTTTGTAAGAACAACGAATCTCGTAGTGCGGTATCTAGTGTGATCTGTGAGTTGGAACAAACAAGGTTACACATAACTTTTCAAATTTATAATAAAACTGTTTTAAACAATGTTTTGTTTTGTCTGTTTGTTTTTTGTTAGTGTGATTGTTAATAATTGCCGTGGCCGTCGCCCGCTATTTTACTCGTTATCCTACAGGAACTGTATGTATATTGGTGATGAAAAGTAGCGAATGCATTAATTGAAGACATAAGCTATTCCTATACCAAAGTTTATATAAATTTGTAGTTGAGTGAGATATTTTAGACACACTTTCGCGCTTATGAACATCTAAGGTTTAAACGGACGAAACCGTTTGAGTTAGTTAAGTGATAGTGACGTCGCCCATCGGCAAGTGACCGCCCAAAAAGGGCTCATCATTATGAGCATCTTATACTATGGGACCAACCATGAAATTGAAAAAAAAATACTGCTGTTCCATAGAAAAATATAAATGACAAAATGTATGGAACAGCAGGTTTTTTTTTCCTCGATTTCATGGTTGGTCCCATAGTAAAAGATGCTCATAATGATGAGTACTATAAGCTGTTTTTGGGCGGTCACTTGCCGATGGGCCACGCTGTGTTGTACAGTGGTAACAGAACACGAGAACAAAATGTCTTCCCTTATATAGAGACAATAAGAAAAGTGTTAGTGAACACGTTCTTAGATTTTACTCTACTTACCCCCGAATACTGAAACGTTTGTTAACTTTGACGACAAATTAAGTCTATTGCTGCCTTTGTCATTTGCTTAGTGCCAGACAAAGGCAGTATTAGAATTAATATTTTGTCAAAGTTAACGAACGTTTCAGTATTCGTGGGTTAGCAGATTAAGTTAAAGTTAAATTACTTATTAGTCTCAATGTCTCAATATAATCTTATAATATTGATGATTATTATAATATATAATTTCTTTCGCAGTTATAATGTAATAATTCTTTATTTATATGGGTATACCATATTAAAAAAAAAAAACAAAAAAAAACATTTTAAACAAGTATTATAATTTAAAGGAAAAACAAAAAATTCGACTGAAATTTGTAGACTTACAAATGTAATACTTACTTATACTCCAAAAACATGACCCTGCTTTTTGGGCAGTCGGGTAAAAAGTTACCTAGCTTACAAATGGCTTCACACATGGTCGTTAAATAATAATTTCAATTCCAATTTTCAGTTTCAGTTCGGAAGTTAACAACAGAGTTTACTGCACAACGTTTCAATTACAATTTCAAATAGCAGTTCAGCCACTAATTCTGGTACTGACGGACCTCAGATCAGAAAATAAGGGAGATGTGTTTTTTGGCATTCTTCATTTTCGAATGTCTCGAGTTTCGTTTATTACGGACGGCCCAGAGGTAGATGGAGAGATTAGTTGAGCTGCTACTTGAGGGACTGGACCCAAATTGCACAGAACAGAGAGGAATGGAAGGAGAGATGGGAAGCCTTCGCCCTGTAGTGGGGCAACGTAAGATAAATAATTATAAAATACAGAAAACAAGATTTTAGTTTTAAGATTTTCGCGATCGTTTACTACAGTTAAATTAGTACTCACGGGGCTAGGACTTTACTATGTCGCTAATCGATTTTAGGGGAGAAAGATGGAGAACTGATAAGGGAAAGTAGGGCAAATTGCGGAAATATGATTCGGAGATATGATTTCCCCTTTAGAGATCCCATTCGGAGAGCATCTCTCTCTCTCTCTCTCTTTCGCTCCTTGGTCTCCTTCTGTGACATCAAAACCTCATCGCCTCCCAGGTTCTCCATCTCTGCCTTAACCCCTTACCCTAATATCGAAAACTCAAAAATAACGAAAATCGTAGTAAATATCCCGAAATTAAAAACTACTCCTGTTTTAGGCCGCATGAGTTCGCACCTACGTGCCCTCTTGCCATATCGCCCTTGTTTTCTGATCTGAGAAAGGAACCGACGGACGGAGTTCTGGAATTAATTGTATTAATTACTAGGATTTAGTGATAATTCGGATATATCAGTGCTTTTGTCGCATCAACAATTGGCTCGCTCGCACATTGTCACATTATTGAAGAAGTAGGTATGGTGAAGTGTGAATTTTATTGAAGTATTATATTGTGTTTGTTTAGAACAAGATTATAAATGTTTTAAAGAAAGTTTAATTATCGTTTTTTATTTGATCGAATGAAAAAAGGGGAAAAGATTTTTTCCACTCTCTTGCGTACAATTAGCAGATACCAAAAGTAAACAGACTGCAGCGGAGCCGAATTCTAAGCGCCATTTTGAAGGTATCATATCATTGAAATTCTTATAAATTATATTAATTAATTACATCAATTAGCACCGAACACGAATTACTTTAATGAGCATTAACATTAAAAACATGCATAACAAATGTCAAATATACTTAAACTACATAAAATCAACTATCAACTAAATTTAAATTAATAAAATTATAAAAACATGGCGAATAATTTTGAAAGATTAATTTTACAATGTTTACTTTGACGATATACACAAATGAAGTCAGTTGCGCTGTTTTATGTTTAAAACATATTCGTTACTGATGACAAAGAAAAACAATTCTGAGTGCCTAAAGTGTTATATGCAATTGTGACGCTTACCATCGTGCAAATCTCGAGACTTAGTTCCAAAAAAAATACAAACACTTCTAAACTTCTATATCCATTCTATCTATTTCTCAGCATTTCAGCAAAATTGTCGCCGAAAATAAGGACAGGAAACTTCCGCCCAAATTAAATCGGAAACGTCGATTCAATTTTGATTCAAAGCAAATTGGGAAGTACTTTAAAACTGATTGAATTATTTATTTCATTCAAACGAAATCTAATAAAATAATACTCCCTGACCCGTCTCTGGTTAGATGTGTTATTGAATGTTCAAAATGCACGAAGATTACCTGAAAGCTGGTATTCTAAAGAACTGTTTTTTTTTCTTGGCAAAAGGGAGTCTTTGTGTTAGATACACGTGGTTCTCGGTTAGGGAGCGGTTGTGAGGATGTTGCATACAAGATAACGAACAACTTTTGTTGTACGACTTTTGAAAATATACGAAAAAAAAATTACTGTAATTTTGTATCGACCAGCCGACTTTTTTTCCCGTAAATTTTCAAATTTGTATCACAAAAGTTGTTCGCTATCTTGTATACAACATCCTCACAAGCGCTTCCTTTTTGACCTGGTGAAATCATCACTCTGTCCCCCCGAGATTCCCAACTTCTTTGGGGTGCAGCCGGTTTATGTGGGATTACACACCACCCTCCGGTGGCCTGCCTTTGTGCTTGACCGAGTATACATTTAAATTATATAATATATATTTTATTTTATATATATAGAATATAGAATTAGCATTGCTATTCAACGGATAACGTCATCAGCCTTTTGTGTACCCCTATATAAAATACAATAGTGACCTGAGATCTGTTTTTATCTGTAATTAATTTATAATAGTTTTGGTTATATGAACCTATTTATACAGATAAAATAATGCATTAAATTTCAGTAGAGATTTCTTAAGCTTAGTGAAAAATAAATGTGTTACACGAAATGAAAGCTTTAGCTTTTATTTACTTTGTAAACCAAAAAATATCGTCTAGCTTTAAGGGTTCTTAGCTCGTAAACACTTTAAAATGTGTGTGGACTTAACAGAAAATAACTGGACAGATATTTCGAGACTTATATTATACACTAGTAGTTCGCGCCGAACTGAAACCTCGCGATCCCTATATCTTTACAACCTCTGGACCGATTCAGCTCATATTTGAATTAAAAATTGTATTGAAATGAACTACTAGCCTACAAAATTTCATGAAGATCGGATCAACGGTTCGCAAGTTATCATCGGTCAAATATACACACCAACGTAAAAAATATATACAAATGCCGTTAAGCGTTACGCTTACCTATAACAATTCAGTGCCACCCAAAATTTCGAACTTTAACAGTTCATAATCCTGCGCGGCTATGCACTGCGCTCGTCACCCTGAGATATGACGTTAAATCTCTTTATGCCCAGTAATTACGCGAGGTCCTGCAATCCGGAACACAGTAATATTTGCACACTACTGCAATTGAATAGCTGGCAAAGGTGTGGTACATCCCCAGGCGGACTCTGCAAGAAAGCCTTTACTATAAACCAGTGGTTTTGATATAACGAAAAAGCTCTCGCAGGCACCATCCCTAAATCATACTTAGCGTCTTTTGTTCCATGACTATTTATAATTTGTAATTTTTTTACCGAAAACAAAAATATTTAAATTAGGGCTTTAGATAACAATGACGTTAAGCGGTTTCAAATAAGAGGGGAAATTAGAATGTTTAATGGTTTTGTTAAGTCATGGAACAACATTTTTTGAGTATCATGTAGGAAAGCTGGCTGTGGGAGGCTTTGAGCTATTCCAAATACATCCTATAACTAAAAACACAAAAATAAATAAATTTCGAAAAATAAATAAATAAAATTAATTAAATATTAAAAGTACTTACGCAATAAATGATTAGGAATATTTTGTTGAAGTCGGCTTTTTTTTGTAAAAATGTTTTGAACAACGTCTAGTCACGTCGTTGTTCATGAACTATACTCAAATAAGTAGCTTAATAAAGGCGCATTAGCTCAATTAGTTTCGTGGATATCGTACATCCAAATGAAATAGTTCTGCCTGAACCTATAAACCCCAAGGCTAGATACAAACATGTCCAAAACAAATACGTCCATTCACTAAATATACCAGACTATAGCTATGGTATTGTACCTAATAAACCGCTTTTGCTGGCTATTTTTACCTATTTTACGAGACGGGGTTGAGATAAAATAGCCAAATGCTGATTAGTCCAAAACCGCACTTTATTACAAGAGTTCACAAATAGTAACACGTCGCTTAACGCACTAGCACGTTCCACACTCGACAGATTAGTTCACTCACTTCGATGTTATCTGTTCATTCTTTAAACCAAAACTGAATCGGGCCGGAGACGGACACCTTCGTATTTGTACGAGCCGGGAAATCTAGCACATATACCTGCAAAAAAATGTTTGTCTCCCTAACCCCCGAATACTGAAACGTTTGTTAACTTTGACGCAAGATTAAGTCTATTGCTGTCTTTGTCATTTGCTTAGTGCCACACAAAGGCAGTATTAAAATTAATCTGTTGTCAAAGTTAACAAACGTTTCAGTATTCGGGGATTAACCACTCCTTTATTTTCGCATACTCGGTACCTTTAACTCTAAACAAAAGACCTCGAGTTCTTTGTTCTCTGCGGACTGCTGCCTGATTCGTAATGTAGACCCATCGTAACCCCCTTATTAATAAACGCGGATAAACCTTGGAGCAGTTACCACGTCCCTTTCTCTCTTTTCGAAATTAGAACTCGATTGAAAAAGACATAAGACTGATTAACGCAGCAGATTAGTCTAATGGTTACAAAGCGCCGCCGGTTTTATGATACTGGCAGACTAGACGAGCAGGTCGCTCGCCGGATAGTAAGCGTCACGCTTGCGCATAACAGTACTGTGACACCCAGGAGTTTGAACTTCAATAGTTTAAAATCATGCGCGGCAATGATTGATTTTTTATTACTTTTACAAAACAAAAAGAAAAAATATCCATAATAATATTGTAATGCGAAAACCACAGAATTCTCCTTATTCCTTTATGTCTTTGGCGAAAACGTATTTGTTGGTTTATTGTTTTGTTTGTTTTTCTTTCACGCAGCAACACAGCAAGGAATCGCCTTGATTTTTAGCTTGGAAATCGTAAGCTCTCTCGAGTAGCATAATTATGCTACTTTTTATCGCGGTAAAATTAACGGCTTCTGATGAATTTACCACGCGGGTAAAACTGCGGAGCTAGTATTTTATATTTGTATGTGAAAGAACCAGAATAGGCTGCTTAGGCAGACCTCCTACTAGATGGACCGACGGTATCGCGGCTTACTGGTGGATGCATATGGCAGGTTGTCGCTCGGTGTGGCGCTCTAAGAGGGAGACTGGAACCATTGGAAGTCTTCCGGCTGATGATGCTGTGAAAGGAATGCAATTAGTTATAGGGTTGGAAATAATTAAAATTGAAATAAATTGTTTTTTTTTTTTTTTTTTAAGAACCTTACTACATAAGTTTTTATACCTATAAATATCTACGTAATATATTAAGGTGCTACTTACGAATTTACTGTTTCAAAAACTGTTTTTTTAATTCATATATTTTGAGTTCTACTTGTAATTGCTAACAGACATTCTTGTTAAATATTTTTCATTTGTGTTCCAACATTTATATTTTCTTGCCGACGCTTTTTCCCGTTAACTAATGAGTACGTAATCATTTTAAATTTGAAATTTCAAGTAGAAAACAAGATGTTTTAACTCAAAAACACCTTTACACCACCTGCAGGCCTAACACGAGCACTGGGATAAAGTTTTGTCCACTCGCTTTGTCCTCGCTTCAACGTCACAAAGCTAGAATGTGGAATGTCTCATTCTCGCGGGATAAAAATGGTGGACAAAATTGTATCCCGACGCGTGTGCTAGGCCTGCAGGTTCCTATACCTCAACTAACACTCACAGTACATTTAGTACACAGTTTACATACTACAAATAAACGCTTATTATAATTTTATAATAAACCACGGAGGAAAGCACTGCATGTGCATGGGCCACAAAATTTGCATGAAGTACGTAGGGTAATGTCAAAATACTTGTTTGACGATTCAATTGACCATGAATCCAGAACTCAGAACGTCACTAGAAAGTTCGTCTCCGATGCACACATCCAAGAACTTATTTTGGTATTGAAAGACTGTGAATCAATCTGAACATCTGGAATCTGACACAATTGTTATGTCTGAAGGTCTATCACCCAATATATTTTTTAATGTTAATGTTGCCTTATGTATTCGATCCTAGATGTCATATTTTAATATTTTTGTAGACTTTATCACCTCGTACCTTCAGGGACCTACCTTCAACATACCTTCATCCTTGTTTCTTGATAACAATATCTCGGTATCTTCAAGGTTCTGACCTTATGTATAAGTACCTTCTAGCTCTACTTGCTCCATCTCCAGCTGCCTACCATCAGGCGTGTTGGTGGCAAATCTTTTAGCTACTCTAAATAAAGTCTTTTTGATTATTTTCACGAACACGGGTTCGTCAGCCGTGTTTAAGGGTCCATTTTACCACATCTTGCCGTACCTGCACCGTGTATTCCCCGACATAGCATTACGCAAGAAGAAAGCAAGAAAAAGAAAGAAGAAGATTTCGCGTTAGTGTGAGAACAGGACGCATGTCTTTGCCCAGGGACGTCTTTATTTATTATTAAATGCCTGTCACACTTACAGCAACGCCAAGGCGTATGACAAGCATAAACATAAGTCTTTGCACGGTCCGCGGTGACTTTTCGGTTTTATCCGCACGAACCAAAACAAAAGAAATTGGTAAATTAAGCATTTCACTCACTTCGAATCTCTCCACCTTTCCCAGGCAGAAGAAGGCACGAGTCGGAATTCAGAAGGCGAAGACAATGATGGAAGCGAGAACAACGCAGGCTCCTCTAGGGTGCTCTCCGCAGCCACCTCTAGAGAGGAGGACGATGACTCCAGTAACAATGCTAGTAGCGAGAGCAAGAGCCCGGGGCAGAGGTGAGCATCATTGTGTATTTAATATTGTGATGTCATATATTTTTTTTGTATTTTATTATGTACATATATATGTATTTATGCATATAGTTCGTGGTGGTAGGCCGGATATTTGGCTATGTTCAGTACGAACAAAGAAACACAGATTTCTTTTGGAATCTGCTTATATTTTTAATAAATTCTTTAACAGATATTAAATTAGTGTGTATATATTTTGATTGAATGAAGTGAAGTAAGTGAATGAATAGATGAATGATTGCTGCGAGGATGGCGCGAGTTTTAAATATGGGCTTAGTTGACATAGTTTATGTAAATTTTGATAAGATAAGATATATATTAGATTTAGTGCTTTTAAATAGGCGAAGACGGCGCGCTCGGGCTAGATGTGGTGATGCTAGGTGGAGTAGGTGATGAAATGGTGGCCACGTGATAGTAAGCGTTGCCCAGAAAGACCGATACAGCGTCGGCGTGAGGCCATGCAAATATTGGACGGGATTCACTCAAAACTGGGAAGATTGGCGATGAAGGAGGCTTATACTCTGCAGTGGGCTGAATAAGCTACCGATGACATTGAGATGGTGAAAAATATGTAGATATACGATATGTGGATATCTGGATATGTGGACATATTCTACTACATAATTGTACTCGTCATTACAACTTTTACTATAGGACGTCTGACGTTAGGTCAACTGAAAATTAAATCGTTTCTATCTGAAAAAATCTTACATATTTATAGCAAAAACTAAGCTAATAACACAGCTTAAGCCTATCTCTAATCTAATTCTCAATTATCAATTGAGAAGAACCTCTCATTGTAATTAAAAGTCTATCAACTATTTCGATGAATTCTGAAAATGTATCGCATGAGCTAACTTTCCAGAATTCTCAAAATAGTACATATCTAGGTTAATTAATCTTGTGAATTAATTGAATCGAAAGAAACTGTATAAGCGATCTCTTACTAGCAACTATCGGCCAATTTATCGACTACTTAAAATAGCTGTTACTATTATTCTTGTTTTTTTTTTTATTTACTTGTTGATGAATGTTTTCGAACATAGTTTTATTAAATATTTTATTATTATAGCTTTTATTTAACTTGCAATGTTTGTATGTACATATGTATGCATATATGTATGTATGTTTGTATGTATGTTTGTTAAGATAAAATTTTAGACCAGGTTCCTTTGTTAAATTGAGTTGAAATTTTGCATGCCTGTCAAGCTCCGATGACAATACAATATTATGAGAGCGAGCTGATCTGATGATGGAGACGGAATGTGGAAAATGGAACACCTCAGTAACTAACAGTAGATTGATGGATTTTGGAGTCATTTTTATCAGCCAACAAAGTTGCTTACAATATGTCCTCCTCTGCCATTTATAAACTATGCATCTCAGAAACTTGTAATCTTCCATGTTGATAGATCTTAATAAAAACTTTCTTTTAAAATTATAACTGGCAACATGTGATACTTACTTTTTGAGATATGCGGTAAAAACGGATAAATACTTCAAATGTCCTACGCACCTACGGAACCCTACAAAGCATGGCCCGACATGCTCTTAACAAGTTTTGTTTTTTGTTGAACAAACTCCGTAGAAGCTGGAGCGTTATACTTGAGCTGGACAGCGACTGTAATCGTTGACTCTGATTATTACTGAGACTTATTGCGCTTGTGAAATAATATATTTTACTTGAAAACAATGCTTAAAAAGTTACAAACTTCACACCGGCTAAATATACTACGTGTGGAGCCGAAATGTAACATAAAAAATAAAATAAAAGAACATATAAACTTTTAGGAAGTTTTTGGCGGGAACGTGAAGAATTCATGTCGCGTCATTTTATTATTTTCCAAAACCTGTGCTATTTCGAGTGTTAATGTGTAAAAACGGTGAATTTTTACCCGTTAAGTTTCGTGAACATGCACGAGTGTTGGTGAATGGTATAATGTCGTGAAACGTGAATTTTCGTGTTGTTTCCAAAACTCCATAGAAGGCTCTAGTAAAGTTTTCACCACTTTACTGGGGCATGACTTTGACTTGACCGTGACTTGCTTTGCTCGCCTTTGACCGTGACTATGACTTGCTTGATAGTATCTAACAAAACTTGAGAATATATATGTATACTTGACACTGGCAAATGCATAAGACGTGCGACGCCATAATCCATAACTAGGAGGAAAGAGAAAAAAAAAGAAAATCTTTTTAGGAAATTCATTTTTAATAATTATTGAGAGCGAGAGAACGCACACGACTTTAGGGCCATAAGAAATCAATCGAACCTATACAAAAAAAAATATCTAATCGGTCAAGTTTTTGCGACACTAACGCACGGCAATTGAATTTTATATGTATAGATAGATCTAAAAGACGCTACATGATTTATAACATCCAACGATATCGACGTCGTCTGTCTGTCTATCCGAGACTTGGTACTGATCAATAAATGCAGTGAGACTCGGAATAACACCTCACCTGAATAATTCATAATAGTATTTGATAGTTTCCGAACGATTTTATGTTTGGAAAAAGATTTACTCGTAATTTACTGTCACATATTTATTTATTTAATACTTTATTACACAAAAACACACACACACGTACACATACAACGTATTTGGTACAATACTACTACTATATCAGCCTTTAAACATCCCACTGCTGGGACATCAGCCTACCCTAGAAAGGTGATTAGGCCATATCCACCACGCTGGTCCAGTGCGGATTGGTGGATTCACATACGCCATCGAATTTCTTCTCCGGAAATATGCAGGTTTCCTCACGATGTTTTCCTTCACCGTAAAGCCAGTGGTATATCCGTACGTAAGTTACAAAGAACTTATTGGTACAATAGGAGGACTTAATGCTAAAGCATTTTCTACCAGTTATCCCCGTGGTTGAAGTACATTGTGGTTTTCTGTGGGTCAGAAAAGAAAGTAATGACCAAAAACCACCGCTTGAAAGATCATTCTCATATTATTAATCTGTGGAAATCGCCTGTGCGTTTTATGCAATCCTTTTTGCTTGCACCTCCAAAATGTGGAATGAGTTTCCTAGAGTATTTCTGAGTAGCTACAACATGGAGTTTTTTTTTTTTGTCCTTTCCGGACTTTGGCGTCGCACGGCTTGTGCATTTGCCAGTGTCAAGTATACATATTTATTCTCAAGTTTAGTTAGATATAATCAAACAAGTCATAGTCACTGTCAAAGTTGAGTAAAGCAAGTCACGGTCAAGTCCTAATCATGCCCCAGTAAAGTGGTGAAAACTTTACTAGAGCCTTCTATGGAGTTTTGGAAACAACACGAAAATTCACGTTTCACGACATTATACCATTCACCAACACTCGTGCATGTTCACGAACACTTAACGGGTAAAAATTCACAGTTTTTACACTTTAATACTCGAAATAACACAAGTAATGGAAAATGATAAAATGACGCGACCTGATTTCTTCACGTTCCCGCCAAAACTCAACATGGAGTTGCTTAAAAACGTTGTTAATAGAACCTTCAAAGGTTGGCAACGTATCTAAATATCCTGGTGTTACAGGTATCCATATGCGGCCCATCTGCTTCTTATCATTTACTGCATAAAAAAGAAAAAAAAATGGCAAAGATAGTAAGCCTATTTTGCGGCCTACATAGCCGATTCAAGAAGGTCGCATCAATCTTTTGCATAGCTCTAAGCGCGCGTTGTCCGAATTTGGTAAAGTTATATTTATAATCTTGTCATCTTCTATCGAAGTCATCATCATCATCATCATCATCAGCCATAAGACGTCCACTGCTGAACATAGGCCTCCCCCTTAGAGAACCACACCGACCGACAACGGGCCACTTGCATCCACCGGTTGCCCGCGACTTTCACAATGTCGTCGGTCCACCTAGTGGGAGGCCTACCTACGCTGCGTCTTCCGGTTCGTGGTCGCCACTCAAGAAGTGTGATGACGTCGTGGTTGTGTGGTCGCACTTCTATCGAAGTGCGCTTTGCTATATTTAGTTAGAAGGGCTGGTTTTCAGGCGCTACTGGGGGACTCGAGACCGCGACAAAAGTGCCAGACCCGATAGTAAAAAAATATATATATTTATACAAAAGTGCCAGACCATATGTATGTTAATGTACCTACTAAATAGTTGTATCTTTATCTTTATATTTTTATTTCTGTTTTTATTTTTTATATATTGTATCTTTGGCGTATCTTTTCTGTTCATTAATTATGGGAGAGGCCATTGGCTCTGAAATACAGTGTATTAGTTCGGAGCTAATGGGTTCATGTTTATTTTTTGTACAATCTTTGTTTATGTCAAATAAATTTATTTGTATTTGTATTTGAGATAG
This sequence comes from Apocheima hispidaria, assembly GCA_947579745.1. NCBI lineage: Eukaryota > Metazoa > Arthropoda > Insecta > Lepidoptera > Geometridae > Apocheima > Apocheima hispidaria. The sequence goes on along the minus strand of OX388166.1, from coordinate 10,101,659 downwards.
TAAATATATATAGATTTGAGAACCTCCTCCTTTTTTTGGAAGTCGGTTAAAAATAATACAATGACGCGACATCACTTCTTCACATTCCCGTCAAAAACTCAATATTTTTAATGTATTCGATTCCTTCTTAACAGACATGGCAGACAGGTCAAATCCCTTTTTCGATACTTAGGTACTTAAATAATCGATACTTACCCCACATCGGTGACGAATAATAACTAACTCGATTATTTTCTCGGCCACTTTATGTAACGAGATCGTGTTTGCGGGAGATTTTATTGCGAGTAAACAGCCTACGGATATTGAAAAGGTTTTTTATTGGTACTTTTGTAGAATATTTACAGTAATAAGCTAAACTGACAAAAATACGGTCATTGTATCCCGCCCACCTCATTAGTTATATAAAAGATCGTGAATGCAGAGTTCAGAGTTCCAAAATCAGGAAGTTCTCAAGTCGCCCCACATCGTCGTTTTTTTTTTTTTTTTTTTGTTGGTTCAGAACTTAGTCTTTTATTAACCGATTTAGAAAATTCTTTTTTGATTTCAAAGGAGGTACTTCCAGATTAGTCCTATTTCTATCAAAATCCATTTTTGATAATGGGATCCATGAGGGATTGAGGGAACTCCTAAAATATTATTGGCACATATAGCGATTTTGGCATTTTCATCAACAAGTCAATTATTTGCATTCAGATAATATCATTTGGTGAAGTGGAACTGATGGCCATCGGAACTCTTCAATGATACGTATTAAGAAGAATTGTTCCCTCTACGTCGCTTCCCATGATGTCGCTCTGCGCCTATACACCAGTCCCACTACGCCGCGCGTCGCAACTCCTATACAACGCTTCCCACCACGCCGCTCTCCGCCTCTAAGAATGAATGAATGAATGAATGAATATTCTTTATTGCCATACAGTTGCATTCCCACCAATTACAATGTATAAATAAGTTAAGAATGCTTCCATTAGGGACTCGTCAGCTTGCTACAATTTTTAACAATGTTATTATAATATTATTTATATTATTATATCACTGTGTAATTATATTAGGCATTTGTTATCTCCCTCAAAAAACGACAATATTAGGAGGATTTATCAATTCTATTTTTGAGTAAAAGTCTAATTCATTTTATGAGAAATCACGTCAACTGTATAGAGGCTTCGTCAAAAAAGTCAAAAAATAAAAAAAGTGTAACCAATAAAATTAAATAACAACACTAATCCAATCAAATTATATAAAATAGTGACGTCCTATAACGTCGCTCGCTCACTTAAGGGGTCACCTCTTCGCAGAAAACTCTGAAATCATGAATTTTGTGCTTTTGTTAAGGAGCCAGCGGGTGGCGCCAAGATAATCTCGATTATGATAGTTAAGCGACTATGACAAAGCAAATTTAAATAAATGTTTTAAAATTTTTACATACAAAAAAAGAGTTTGCAAATTTGAATGCAATTAAAATTTTTATACGGGTATTTTTTGGTACAAATGTCACTTAAGCTTCACCCCGAGTTTCCTTCTCATTTGAAACCGCGTAATGTTATTGTCATTTGGAGCCCTAATTAAAATAATTTGGTTTTTATTTTGGGAGAAATAAATTTACGAATTATTAAGTCTTCGAACAAAAGTTGTTAGGTATGATGTAGGACTGTGCTCGGAGGTGGTCAGTGGTGGGGTTTAGCCATCTACCTAAGCGAGCCCGGGGAAGACGACAGTGTCGAGTTGCTGACGCTGTAGGCTTAGGCGTCTCAGGACAGTTTGTAGCTGTCCCGGGAGGAGCGGAAGCGAGGTGCTGAAGGCTCCGGTGCGCTCCTTCGGAGATCCCAGAGCCCTCGACCAAGCACCAAGGCCAGTATTAGTCGGTATAATCCAAATTAACCCGGCTGCACCCCATAGCAGTCGGGCATCTTGTGAAGATTTCCCCCTAGTCAAAAAAAGGTATGATTAGGAAAGTTGCCGATGTTGTTGGCTAGTTACCATGCAGTAACCCTGTATAGTAGATATCTCCCAGTAAATAAAATCAGTATATATCGGCGTATAGTACATCGGTATGTATGTGTGCAGGTCAGGGTGTGTTTCAATTTACCGTTGGTCAATGTTGACCCAGCCTTCGATACCTATCAGGCTTGGATTATTTATCCACGGGACATGTAATGCTTGAAGAAATTATAAAACTAAGTCCCGTTCGGACCCAGAACTGGTTAAGATTTCAACTGGTCAAGATATGAAGTGCAGCGCAAAGATTTCAATATAATAAGCAACGCGCTATTTTCATATTTTACTTAAAGTTGTTCGATAATATTTAAGAGGAATATATTCATTTTATTCATATTCATAGTTTATCTAAAAATAACGTTATTTCTTAATTGTACTGGCTGTGACAATGACGTCCCTATAGAAATTCAGCAGATCATAGTAATATGTATAACAAGATCAACTGTAACTACCGTTAGATCCAACCGTTAGAGTATTTTGGCGTAAATATGTCTATGAAGTTTAAAATGTATCACCGTTGCACTACAAAAATCTATACTTCATTGTTCTTGTAAGCGAAAAATTTATTTTTGTGTACAAAATTAAATGTTGATAAATGCACAACTTCATGTACTTAGATGTTTCAAAATCTAGTTCTGAATTCGACTCTGGTAATTAACCCTGTCATTCGAAGTATTTACTGTCGGTGGCAAGAGTTAGCCAGCTGCGTGACCTGTCCATGAGTTATTGGTCCATGTTGTTTAACAAATGATTTGAGAAAGGTATACCTATAAAATAGTAACACTGCGAAAAACGGCGAACAATCGCAACTGGGTGACCTTTGCCTGTGAATTATTGCTTATTGGTATTTCAAAAAGAAACCCAAACAAAGGCATTTTTTTTTTAAAAGTTCTTTGTTAAATAAGTCTCAGTCAAAGTCTAAGTCAAGCAAATTAAATCACGGCCAAGTCCAAGTCATGCCTCAGAAAGTTGTGGAGACTTTACTAGTAAAGTCCATGACTCCATAAACTCCATAGAAAGCTCTAGAGCTTAAATATAATATAATATAATATTTTGGAAATAACATGAAAAGCTGTTTCACGACATTATACTACTCACTTACACACTTATGAATAAAAATCCATCTCAAAAATGCGCGAACGAGATAGCGATAAGGGTGCGGGGTCTTATGCAGATATATGATAATGATTGCCAATTATACGGGCTAGATACAGAGGTTATTAGCTACCACGTTTCCAAGGATATAGGTCATAGACGACTTATTTATGTCGAAAAAGATTCTCGAGCATTGCAAGTCAGAGGCAGCGCGACCTTCTGGTTTATTTATACCTGTGTACGCTACCAGGGTCTAATCGATATGTTATTTTTGCACATAAACTTAAATTTGCCGTTTCTTTAAAGGGGTAAATTGGCGTCGATTCCACGTAAACTAATGAAACTTAGTGATATTTCTGTCTCTTAAGAATAAGAATAAGAATATATTTATTGCCTAAAACAAAACAAAATAATAATAAAAATGACACGGCAGCATAGGCAGTAACTAGATTAGCAATAGGGGTACGCTCAGCGCTATGCTGCGTGCTGCCGAAAGGTCACGCAGGGCTAATTTTTAGCGTCCAAAAGATGAAAGGTTAGTAAAATACTAATAGAAACACAAGGAATAGATAGCATGCATTTTAGTGCTGTCAAATATATAAGAAAATTCGCGAGCGAGACGATTGTGGACGCGAAAAATTAAAAACACTCAAAATTTGTCCTTCAAAGGTAAGACAAGGTAAGACAAAACTAATTTATAAATATAGAGGGATAATCGTATGGTAGGACTCGAGCCTAGATTCAATTAATTCACTTCAATCATCAATTCTTTTCACTTTTTTCATCAACTGATACTAATTAAAACCTTAGCGCAAAAACTACAAAAAGTAGTATTTTGAGCGCCTAGTTTGATGGGACGAGACTAAATAATCAGGTGCAAAAAATACTGCAGATAGAAAATAAAACTGAAATTACGTGTAACCGAATAAAATTTCGAAAATCTGTCTTAGTTACAAAATAAAAAATCGCAAAATGAGCCCCTGAAAAACCCCTTTGAAATCAAATGCTCTGAATTTTTAGCGGTAACTACAAATTAAATAGGTAGATAGTTTATACGGCCAGTGATTTATACGGCGAACCAGTGGGCTTATCCCGTAACTCCGCGAGCGGGACCGCGCATAGTGCGACTAAGTTGGTACGAGCGAGATGGCATGCTCTCGCAATCAGAATCACGAACGTTTCAAAATTAGAGGATAGCCCGCTGGTAGTTTTTTATTTGTTTTGTATATTTCCGAAATTTCGTCAAAAAAGCAGTGTGTACTACAATTTCTCGTTTTTTTCATCAAGTATGATATGCGGTTTTCAACTTTAAACCTTAGAACTTTGAGCGGGACAATACTTATTTCAAATCACTATCAGTCCTCGCCTTAACTGTTCGTAGTCACAAAATCAATTTTCAAAAAACTCGTTTATCATATCGACGTACCTAATTTTAACTGTCAATTATTCGTAAAATACTTGGAGCGATGCTACTTATATCAGAACTTAAAAAAAATATTGAAATAAACTACTTACCTACAAGATTTCATCTAGATGGAAGCAACAGTTTTCAAAGTTATCCTCGACTAATATACTCGAGTGACAATATATTTACATATGTATGTATATATGTACTCCTCAATAAGAACAACTTTTACTATGGAACCAACCAAGAGATCGGGAGAAAAAAAAACTGCTTTTCCACAAAAAAAAATGTTTTTATTTTTCGCGATTTCATAGTTGGCCCCATAGTAAAAGTCGTTCATAATGATGATTACATTACATACCTTTCAAATTGTCAAACCTTTCTCATTAACACGCTGTACACAAATACTGATTCGCTCCAGCAGACTCGAGGACGTTCGCTTCGCTCGGTCAATTAGCTTGCTAAAATTGTTCCGCTGTTCGGAAGTTTTGAAACAATTGGTTTGTGTTTCGATTTTTATCAGAACAGGTTTGTGTTTCGATTCTAATTGAATTGTTAAAACTTTGAAAGTTTCTAACGAAGCGAATTCAAAAAAAAACATTTATTAGAGAGAATCCATAAGTTTTTTGTTATTCTTTTTCGTATTTTGCGAACTTTGTCAAACTTCTAAATGGTTTTTGTTCAAAAATTAAACTGAAATTTGGCTTCATCCAGTATGGCTTGAGCGATTGTATTTGATGACATTTTAATTTTTGATGAAGTGGGTCTAATTTTGTGTCGGTAGGGCACAGATTACCTCTATAGAGTCCGCACTCATGACGATCGAAACGCACCAATCGCTTCGCTCTCATTGGTTGATCGCTAGGCGCAAGTAGACGCAACCTTAATATTGCCGTTGTCCGTCTGTCTGTCTGTTTTTCAAGACCCTTTTTCCAAGAACGAGTGGATAGATCAATTTTAAATTAATATCAAAATACTTAGGGATAACTTTCTGCCGTCCCTTAGAGCTGTAAAAAATCAAGCATTAGTCAACACGATCAAAATATGGCCATTTATTATATACTTGGACACTCGCAAGTGAATATCGTTCGAAGAACCGATAACCGATGGGTAAGAAAGGTTCTTGAGTGGCAACCACAAGCTGGAAGATGCAGCATAGGTACGCCTTCCACTAGGTGGACACGTAACTGATGAGATTTTGAAGGTCGCGGGTAACCGGTGGATGCAAGTTGCAAGTCAGTGTGGCTTTCTAAAGGGGAGGCCTTTTTTCAGCAGTGGACGTCTTCAGGCAATGATAAAGTAAATCATAACCTATAGGGTACCGTTCACCTAGTAGAATCATGAAAGGAGTGGGCAATTTTATATGAGATTTGGTCCAAGTGCCGCCTCGATTAATACTTAAGCCAAAGTAAGGGTATAATGCGATCTTCAAGTATGTAGATGGACTTAAAAATCTGTCCGAGTGATTTCGAGTAATATAGTATTTAATTACTTACACTATTACTTCACTTGTTGAGTTGTTCACTTACGGAACAGAACTCAACAAAGGATAGCAAAAGAATGCGTCCGTCGCAAGAAGCAAGGTCTTACAGCAAAAGTAAAGAAATAAATCAGTTTGTATTTATATAAAAAAAATAACTTTTCAAATACCAAACTTAAATTTGTAGTTGGAGAATTGATCGTGACGTATATAAATGTAAAAAATTATAATTTTTCAAGTACAAAGCTAAGTTTGTGCTTCAATCCGACTAATATTTTCGTTAAGGCAATGTTAGGAGCTTCCATAGTTATATAACGCACTTATCCGGTTTTTTTACAGCAAAATAAATTTCAATTAAGCGATTGACCTCTTAAAGACAAGTTGTCACTTTGAGCAAATCCAATAAATAAATAAATATCTGGGACATTTTTGCACACACGGTCATCTGACTCCAAACTAAGCAAAGCTTGTAATATGGCTGACAGAGACTGATATACGTACATAGATATTTTTAAATACATACTTAGATAGATATTAACACCCAGACATAGAACAAACACAAATATTCATCACATGAATTGTCCTAGATGGGAATCGAACCCACACCCCCAAACACAGAAGGTAGGTTCACTACCAACTGAGCCACCGGGGCAGTTACCCGGATTATTTGTCAGTGCGTTGCCTATCGCTTCTGACAGTATCTACATGATTATATGAAACTGCTAATATTATGCAGTTTTCATAACAACACAGTAAGTAGTATGGTACACTCAAATAAACACAAAAGGTATATACAAATATAAAATGCAATATCCGCGTAAAAAAGTAGTTTCCAAAAATGTAAATAAATATATTAAAATAATGATAGTTCCTACTTTATAATTATATGCATAAGAGCCGAAGCTTAATTTGACCAAAAACACCAAATAATAATTCATAGCGTGTTTACTTTAGCGTATGTGGACGTCTTCTCGCTGATCATGACATATTTTTTTTTTAATTGTCTCTTGATGACTATACATATATAATTAAGAGAAAATGCGCGTGCGAGACAGCTGTGAACGCGATTAAGGGCTCTAAGGATAGAAGATCTTAGGCCTAGCTCTGGAAACAAGAGCTGATGATGATGATGGTGATAATGAAAATGTTAGCATAAAAAATAATTTTCTGGTCTCTAGATTGTTGAACAAGTTGTCGCCATTCACTCCCGTTGTGCGGGCAGACGATATGTAAGTCGCGACAGTATAGCATTCAGTCGCTTTGGACTCGCTTAGCTGCGGCCCTGTAGCACGACCTCATAGACCGATTACGTATTACATGTTCTATTGGTTATCAAGTGACGTATGCGATTGCTATGCAGTTTTTATTGGTTTCTTTTTTTAATGCTCATGGGGCTTTCAATCAATTTTGTACCTCAGTTTTGTCCAATTAGATTATTATTAGACAATGAGAATAAAAAAAATGAAAAATTATAAGCTTCTGTGCGAATAAGAAGCTTAAAGTATTATTTTGTTGGCAGAATGAATAATTTAAAACGATGCAATGTCTTCAATTATGAATTACGTATCACTTATAGATCAACTTCAAGGTTTCGAGAAGAAAGACTCAAATAATTCCGTTGATTTTGGGCAACCCAAAAGTTAGGAATCCGTCACTTGATAACGATATCAATAGACATTGAACTAACATGTAATTGGTACTCCAAAGCCTCAAGAATCGTGCAAGCTATAGTGTAGGTATAGTTCACGACCCTGCACAGCTGGACAATATAGTCACTGTAATGCAAGAAATAAACACAATGTACTGTCCAAAGATAGAAGAAGGCTGACTTTATAAATGCATGTGCTCTTGTGAAGTCTCGTACGTAAGCCGAAAGAGTAATTGCGACGTTCCCGTGAGATCGAGTCGAGAAGTTCACAAAATTTCAAGCCTCAATTTCGAAGGCAGGACTTGTTCATAGCATTCTGTGTTAACTTGGTGTGAGCTTCTTAAAAACCGTTAGTAGATTTTAGAATTAGAACCCAAGACAATCAGCTTATAAAATGATACCCACTTAGAGAACTTACTAACCTTCTTTTCTATACTGTAGATGCATACGTATTCCCTAGGAATTTTAAAATCAATGGTTACGTGAAGTTAAGAAACCTAAGAGATCGCAAAGCTTTTTTTATTCAAAATTTCTCTGAAGGTTTCTTGCAAGCTTTACCTAACTGATAACCTTTTAAGTAATTAAACAGTAGAGAATGCATAAATCCAGTTTAATTTGACCCTCAATCGAAACTCACTGAAGCGTCGCAAGAATTCGCATTAGGGCTTCCACAGTAACACTACACTACCTCCATGTATGTAACAGAGCATCCCTTTATAGGCGACCGATCATTGCATCGAGTTCGTCATCCTCTCGCAAGTCCGTGCTGGACGAGAGGCGAGGATCAGAATCAGACAAACGCGGCCATAAATGGAGGCACGTCCAAGCAGTCATGGCATACTACCAAGCCCTCAGGAAAATAAAGAGGTTCGAAAGCAGACAACAACGCCGCATCGATGTCCATTTTATATCATTGTTTGTTTTTCCCCTTCGTCTGTGTATAGGACTACGAATGGTATTTACAATCACTCGATTTTGTGTGTTCTCGATATTGTGTTAGATCACCTTGGACTTTCCTATCACTTGGGATCTCGGTCAGTATTTTACTGCATCACTTTTAGATAGAGAACTTCCTAAATAGGGCTCGTTTAGATTAGTCGTCACGGAACGATTACATCGTAAGCTCGGCAGTTTGTACGCTGACTGGGCCGTTGGAGCGTAACTGATGCTATCTATTATCTAGTGTGGAAGTATCCTTAGCTTCAAACTGCAATCTTCAGTGTCAGCATACACATTGCTCTTAGTTCGATAAATTTCTTCGAATCGTTCTATTACAGTGTGAGGCGCAAGTAATGCAGGAATCCTTCCGTCATCAGTAATTTGAATGAGTCCATAAACTAGTTTAGTTTTAGACAAGCAATAGAATCGACTCGTTTACTCTACAATACAGTATTTTCTCTAGTTCTTTAGTATGCCATGCTGCATGTGGATAGTTTTATTTTGCACGAAATTTTCATGTTTCTTTACACGTTGTGCGATGCACTGACAACAGTTTTCAACTATCTCTAAAATTATTTCTAATAGAATTTGAAGTAAATAGAGACAGAAACTTTTTGACAAAGAAATAACTACCTAACTTTCCTGAAGTAAAGCATGGCTGTTTTTATTTGGATTGATTTATTTTTACTGATAATTTTGTATGATGGCAGAACAAAGTCGAATCAAAGATGGATGAAGCTAAGGACCACTGTGCAGCTGAGTTCAGCTATACAGAAGAAGCCTCCACTGAAGAGAGAAGACTCGTTTTTGAAAAGGTTTTCCACGCGGCAGACATGCTCCACGCAGGAAACTGTGAGTGTGTGTAAATATTTCCAATATTTTACAATTATAGGTTAAGTTTTTAGTGCCTGGACAGACAAGGGTGTGGCGTAAATTCTTCGCAATCTTCTAAAGCTAGACTTTTATTACATCTAGGGTTAACTTGACAGCGGCCCGAGAAAATCTTGACTAAAGTGCTGTAATTGACACTTATCACGCTGGCAAAAATAACTCGTAAGTAAGTAATAAACTACAGAACAGGCAATACCAGGAAAATGGCTCTTTCTCCATAAACTTTTCATTAAGAAGGCCTCAACTTTTACAAGTATCACGAAACTCACGAACACTCATTTATTTTGATTGGATTGGAGACACAAAAGAATAACTATAAATTTTAATGAATGTACGGAGTGCAAGTTAGGACGCTGCGATGGGTTAGTTTAAGTCACAGAGGCGAAGTGGAGAAAAATGGTTAGCTAGAGCAAATATTTTGGGTATTTACTATCAAATAATGGTCTTACAAAAAATATACGAAACCCTAAAGACATTGTCTAAGGAATCTACTTATTGGTTACACAATAGGATGTATTTTACACGATAATATAAAATCCTGAAAACATGCTAAAATAAAGTCTAAATTGAATAATATCAACAGAACAGAACAAAACATAACAAGCTGAGTTTAACACTGTTTAATAAACTCCCAAAGTTTATCAAATCCATCAAAAATGAAGTACAATTCTCGAACACTGTCAAGATGCTTTTGTTAGACAGATCAATTTATACTTTTAATGAGTTTTATGAAAATGATTATAGCCATTTAGAGCATTTAAAACGAATTCTACATTAATAAAATTTCTGAATTTGCACATAATTTCTATATGGAAATTTATCTTTAAATACTGCACAGCACCTATTAAATTTTGCGTTTCAACTGAAATCCTATATTTATTAAATTCAAATTTATCCCAGGATTTGAACGTTGCACAGCGATTTCGCAACACTCACCTTAGAAGCGTCTAAGAAGTAGAAATGGGTAGAAGATTAAATGTTTGCTAGCACTATTAAACATCTAGTAGTGTCTAATCGGATACAAATCTAAGACTGTTATTGTATTTTAAGTCTTATTATATACATATATGAGCTCTATTCTATCGATATAAAGAGTAGTGATATATCATTAGGCTACCTATTCTGTGTAAGTACGAATAAAGGCAAATCCATAATAGCCTATAATCGACTAGAATAGAATAGAATACCATTTATTAATAGGTCGAATTACAACAACTTATTATAATGAAATAGTAAGAGTTGGACATCACACCATATCTCGTCATTTACTTTAAGCTAATTATAAAATAAAATTCAATTAATTAGTACACAGGCTCTAAATGGCTATAATCATTTTCATAAAACTCCTTAAAAGTATAAATTGATCTGTCTAACAATCTTGACAGTGTTCGAGAATTGTACTTCATTTTTGATGGATTTGATAAACTTTTGGGAGTTTATTAAACAAAAGTGTTAAACTCAGCTTGTTATGTTCTGTTCTGTTGTTATGATGCTAGTTAGCGCGGACCATCGTCAAACAAACAGGAGAAAAATATACTGTTCTCTTCTTTTCACTCGTTGATTTGCTGTCCGTGGTTTTCAAGTGTATTAGAATCAAACTATTGTACACACAAATTCATTACCTAACAATTATATCGGTACTGTCGGTACTATTATATGACTGGTAAACAAGGTCATGGGTAAGGTTGATATAATACGTGTACAGTACAACGTACGTAAACACCTTAAGAGGGTATTTCGAGAGAAAGATAGCGCTACACACTTTCGCGCGCAGATGAAAAGAGACTTTAGCGTGCGCTAGTCAAAAAAACAGATAATTGCTAATTACATTTAAACCAGGAAATCAATCGAAAGTCAGTGCCTTGCAAACCTAGGTATTATGATTACGTCACTATTTGTGTAATAATCACTTGAATAAACACTAGGGGTTCCGAGCGCCAGCGAAAAATGTGTGTAAATCGAGTTCCTTTTAATGTTTTTTTTTTTATCGTGAAGATTTCATGTAATCATGGCCGTTTGGGAACACCTAGTCGAGCTACGCTATGAAACAGTTTTATAACTATGTCACGTATTCACGACAAAATACAACAGAACATATACTTATCTAACGATACATAGGTCCTCTTTCATCGCCCCTAAGTAAGCTACGCGCCGGTTAAAGTGGCCAGTAACTATAGCACTACTTTTAAAATTTCGCAGTAACAGGCACAAATCCTGAACTAAAACAAAGGTTACTTGGGGCTTTAACTTAACTTGACTAGGCTTGGCTCAGTGGGCGGATTTCCACCTTCTGAGCTGTAAGTTGTGGGTTCGATTCCCACCCGGGACAAATATTTGTGTGATGAACATAGATGTTTGTTCTTTGTCTGGGTGTTTCTATGTATAATATGTATGTATTTACAAAAAAAAGTAAAGTAAAAAGTATTTATGTATTCTATTAGTCGTCTGGTTTCCATAGTACAAGCTTGCTTAGTTTGGGGCTAGATGGCGCTGTGTGAAAAACGTCCACCAATATTTATTTTTATTTTATTTTTAACTCGCTAAATAGCACTAATCGAAAAGTAGCTAATCAACTCATTACTTTGAAATTATTTAATAGCTACCATCCAATTAGTGCTAATCGACGAGTAAAGTCCTAAAATGTTTTTGTTTTTGTTCAGTTTGTGATGGTTACCACTACTTATATTATACTAGCTGCGCCCTGCGGTTTCACCCGCTATTCTACAGAAACCGAATATTTTTCCGGGGTAAAAAGCCTATGTGGTAATCCATGGTGTAACCTACCTCCATACCAAATTTCATTCAAATCCTTATAGCTGTTACAGACTTGAACGTAATCAAACACACTTACATACTTATCTACTTACATACTTACCTACTTACATACTTACTCAATTACACACAACTTTCGCATTTATAATATTAATGTGATTGAATCGATATATTGAAACGAATACAACGGTTACTTGTCACTTTTAGTAGCTTACTTGGGGCTTTACTTGGGAGATGAGGAAAGTGGCTCATACGCTTCTTTATAGTGTGGTTTTGCGGTGACGTCACCTGCCCCATTGCAAGCAACGCAAATCCCGATTAAACGAACTGTTACTTTATTGCAAATGCAAATGCAGCGTCCAATGGATCAAAGGTTTCAATGGGTCGCCCCGAAAAGCGTAAAATGGCTGTAATACATGTCATGCATGATGATATCATATGACTGTGTGGGTGTTGAATGTAGCTATTAAGTATAGGATATAGAATTATAGCCTATAACATAGTTTTGTTTTAATAAAACGGTAGTACTCGCGTTAAATTGAGTCGGTTATTCCGACTATAGTTTCGATCACGTTCGGTGAACTATTATTATTTATTAAGGAATGCTAAGCGTGACACGCGCGCGACCTCATCTTGCCTTGCACTGATAAAAACTGATTCCTTGATAAAGGTCACCGAATGTGATCAAAACCATAGTCGGAATAACCGATTCAATTAAAAGCGAGTATACACGTTTTATTAAAAAAAAATTGTCAAAACCTCGTCAGTTTTCATAGTATAACATAGTTTTCGCTTCCACTTTCGCTCGAAACAAAGGACAGTACGATGAATTAGGAAAGGTTGTAGTTGAAATACTTCTGAGAGGTTTTATGTACAATTATAGTCTTTGTCGGACTAACGTATCTATAGGATTATTAGTATCTAAGCTAACTACCTCTCGCAAGCAGCTTTCCTACATTAGTAAAAGTCATGGAACAAAAAGTATACATATATATTTTCAAGTTTTGCTAAATATTATCAAACAAGTCATAGTCACAGTCTAAGTCAAGTAAGTCACGATCAAGTCCAATTCATGCCCCAGTAAGTGGTGAAAACTTTACTAGAGTCTTCTATGTAGTTTTGGAAACAACATGAAAATTCACGTTTCACGATCACGACATTATACCATTCACCAACACTCGTGCATGTTCACAAACACTTAACGGGTAAAAATTCACCGTTTTTACACATTAACACTCGAAATAACAAAAGTTTTGGAAAATAATAAAATGACGCGACATGAATTCTTCACGTTCCCGCCAAAAACTCGTTGTTAAGTACGTGATGCAAGGAAGCTGGCTGAAAAAGGTTGTTAGCTAATTACTAACAGACCTGTATGCTAGAACAATTGAAGGTTACAACAAATCTCTCTACCTATCTTAAAAGTATTTTGGCTACATTGCCAGACAAACAGCGACGACCTGCTGAAGCTGATAGTGAAACCACAGAAAAATTATACAAGATAATGACAATCTCATACAAAAAAATTGTAACTCCAAAAAAACAGCATAAAACTAGATGGCGCTTACGTAGACAGCTAATGTTCAAACCGCTGTAAAATTCGATGAAAATATGGTTAATATGGAAATATAGCATTGGTATAAGTCCGCTATTTAAGGTTTAGTTCAAATTATATTGCAATTATACGACGTAAAAAATATGTTTCCATAAATAATGTCTTCAACGCCATCTTTTGAGAACTTAGCGTGTTAATTACTGATATTATTGATCCAAAAATATTCCTAACAAGTACCGTTTTCTCTCCGTGCCATTACGAAAGAGTTAACTTGGGTTTCTATTTCAAGTCAAGCAGAAATTGTGACGATCTTGTTGCAGTTTAAATCACCAGCGACATCTTACATCTTTATCCGTTACTACAATCGGGTTACTCATCTTTCTATGGATCTATCTTATTTTTATAAGATAGATCCATAGATATATTACAGCAGCCGTAATAACGACCCTTAGATATGAGGAAAGAAGTCTGTACATATCAAGCATTTGTATATATTAATCAGGAAACAGTAATCGTCAAACAGCACCACAAAAAAATTATGTTTTTCTATATTCACCGTGCCATGTAAACTCTAGGTGGACCGACGACATTGTGAAAGTCACGGGTGGATGCAAATGGCACATTGTCGGTCGGTGTGGCGCTCTAAGGGGGAGGCCTATGTTCAGCAGTGGACATCTTCTGGCGATAATGTAATGTAATGTAAACTTGGTAAAAAATCATCAACTCTACATATTGTTGCTTTTTGAGTGTTAAATAGCGCCCGCCACCGCGCCCGCTAGTGAACGTGGGTGAGGCCTGATATGTTCCATCATCCGGCAGGTAGAGGACACCGGCTCGGAAGGGGCGACAGGCGAGCATCGAAGCGCGAACCGTACGCGCCGGAAGCGAGTCCGTGCGCCGCGCACTGTCGTCAACCCGGACGAGAACTTCTACTTCTACTGGCTTTGGCTGATCACCGTCTGCGTGCTTTATAATCTGTGGACACTTATCGTGCGACAAAGTTTCCCAGAACTACAGGTTAGTTAACTTGAATTGTAGTTTTTTATGCCATAGGTGGCAAACGAGCCGCTGGGCCGCCTGATGGCAAGCAATCACCGTCGGCTTTGGATCCCTGTAACACCACCCCTGGTGATGCCCCCATCATAGAATTTTGCGTTGTCAGCCTTTTAAAAATCTATTAACAACCCTTTTGAGGAACCCCATGTTGTAGATAAAGACAAGTCGTATAGACAATGGGAAATTAGAGAACGTACTTGGTACATTTATTTATTTATTTCATTACAACTATTTTTACAGTATAGCACCTAATACAATAGTGTAGTTACGTCAACATTTTAAATATATAAGAAATTAGTCCAGAATATTAAATTCATGCAATGTCAACTAAATTATTTATACAATTATACAATTGAACTTAAATTGAACATGAACATGCTTCAAAGCGTTTCCTATTTACCCGACTGCCCAAGAAAAAGGATCATGTAAGTATGTATGTTTGTGTGTTCCTATGTTAGGTGCTATAAGCTTCCACGACTTTTGATTTTTGACCGATATTGACTAGTGAGGTATCGTTGGATTCTTCTTGGAATCTTGGATTAGAGTTTCATAGGCTAAATTTTGCAGTCATCTAGCACTTTATGTCGGTACATTCACTTCTCTGTCTGTAATAGCTTCATTCCACCGTAATTATGCGTCAATTATCTAGCCTCAGTGTCCAATTGCATCCGCTCTGCGATCAAAGGCTACACGGTTTCCAAATTACACGTGAGCACATAACAGTTGAACGGCTTTTCAATAACTGTGAGCTGATGGTTCCTGTGAGCATGATTATTGGTTAACTAAATTTCAGCCATTGAGCTATTTTTTGTACTACCACAGACAAAATATATAAAGAAGAGTGCTTACCGCCATAGAAAGATGCGTAACCTTATTGTAGTAACTGATAAGGACGTAAGTTGTCGCGTTTGCTGTTCTTTTTAAGATCTATTGGTAGATCTTAAAACGTTCAACGAATTAACTGCCACATGATCGTCACAATTTCTGTTTGACTTGAAATAGAAACCAAAGCTAACTCATTCGTAATGGTACGGAGAGATACGGTACTTGTTAGGAATATTTCTGCATTAATAATTTCAGTAAAATTATTAATCTTATTTGCATACCACGTTAGGTTCTCAAGAGATGGCGTGGAACACATTATTTTTGGAAACATATTTTTTCGTCGTTATTGCAATCTAGTTTGAACTAAACCTTAAGTTGCGGACATAACCAATACTATGTTTCTATATTAACCATATTTTCACCGGTTTTTGCAGCGGCTTACTAAATACGTAAGCGCCATCTAGTTTTATACTGTTTTCTCGGCGGTACACTTTTTTGTGTGAGATTTTCATTCTTCTCGTATAATTTTTCTATGGTACTACGTATTAAAGGTTATAATAGGCAGTGGCGGATTTACCAGCAGGCTGAGTAGGCTTGAGCCTAGGGCGGCAGAATTTAGGGGCGGCAAATTTCGAAGACCGTTTTTTTATTACCTTTGTAGCAACTCAAATAAACCAAACATCAAAAATTTCTGTAAGACGGATTTCCCTGTGTTCATACAGACCCTTGTGTTATAAAGTCGTACGTTGAGTTTTAAATAGCTCATATACCCAAAAATATTTCTGTGCATTTTAAACAAAATTACAATAATAAAGATAACGCCAATTCTAGAGCTAAGGGCGGCAAAAATTGAACAGCCTATAGTAGGAAAATGTGTAAATCCGCCACTGGTGATAGGTAATTAATTTATAATCATTTACCGAAACTTTACTCCACGAAGTTATGATATTTTTGGAACAGCCCAAGCCATTTTTATTTCATTTATTTTGTCCTAGTTTTCGTCAATTAAAATAATAATTAGAGCACAGCTTCGGTTTCCTCCGCGGACAATAATTAAGAAGCTCAATAACCACCCTTCTCCCGAATCTCTGCCGTTTGTGATTCCGTTCAGCTCTGGAAATAAATAATTCATTGCAAGCTGCTCAATCAACTCAAATTCATACGATATTCAACTGACACTAGTGGGAATACGAACGTAAATCGATTGAAGTGAAATGCAGTTGGAAAAGTAAAATTGTTGAGCGAAAGGAAATGCATAGACATTCATTATGGGTCATTTACTTTGTACGTCTGTGCCTTAATTATTCAGTGTATAGTTTGTAAATGGGTGTAAATTGCTTTTTAACCGACTTCCAAAAAAAGAAGGAGGTACTCAAGTCGACTGAATTTTTGAATTATTTTGTTTCAAAAATTCTACTGCTATCTGGCAATCAAAATCTTATAATAGATATATAATACATTTTAATTTTTTTGATTAAGCTGAAGTGTAGGTACTACCAGTGAAGACCAAAAAAAATTTTTTTTATTAAAAATCTAAAGTGCATCTTCGAATCTAAATATCATTACTCTCTAGACGGATTGTTTAAGGCTTTACAGAGAGGAAATTAAAAAATAATAATTATATCATTAAAATAAAAAATAAAAATTCCAATGTTTTGTAGCAAATTTCATGATATAATTTTTTAATTTTGCGAAGGAGAAGAAGTCAAAGTCAAAGTTATTTATTGGTAAATATTCATCTACAAGTCAAAAACAATAATCTTTTGTATACAATAGTATGCAAATTAAGTAGAGGAAGAAAAAATTGTTTGGCACTAAACTAATGAGAAAGAAAGCAATAGACTTAGCCCCGAATACTGAAACGTTTGTTAACTTTGACAACAGATTAATTCTAATACTGCCTTTGTCTGACATTAAGCAAATGACAAAGACAGCAATAAACTTAATCTGTCGTCAAAGTTAACAAACGTTTCAGTATTCGGGGGTTAGACAATCAGAAATTAGTGTTAATGAATGACGTTCAAAAGTGTACCAACTGTACCAAATTGATAAATAAATGATTTAATTGATATAGACCATGATTTTTATATTTTTAATTTATAATAAGATCTTAATTTTACCTTATTTATTTTTTCACGTACATTTGTACTCCAAAAATAAAAGTAATTTTAGTTTAATTTTAATGTAGTTATTTTAGATTTTGGTTTTTACTTAGTATTTTTAAGTTTTCTTTAATTGTCTGTTTTATAAGTTGTGTAAATATATATTATTTGACTATGAAAGTAATTTTAAAAAGAAAGCCAGCTCAAATGGCACATGTTTTTAGAAATACAATTCAATTTACTCAAAAGAAGCATATTGCATTGTCCTTTAAACCCTTGCGTTACCCGAGGGGTCTAAGTAAATGCTGGCGACGAGCTGCCAACTACACTTTGGGGAGTTAAGGGACCTAGAACATGTTCGGAGGAAAACTTTTGCTCCGACTTAAGGTACTTTGAGATTGATTGTCTGATACCATCCGGTGGGCTTACCAACTAAGTTTTGAGTCAACAGAGAAATGTGTTCTACGTAAACATAATTACATCCTAACTAATATTTGACCGAGTGAAGCGAAGGTCTCAGAGTTTACTGGGACAAATCGGCTTTTGTTTGTATGTTTGTGTGTATATTTGTCCGATGATAACTTGCGAACCGTTGATCCGATCTTTATGAATTTTTGTAGGCAAGTAGTTCATTTCAATACAATTTTTAAGTTCGAATATGAGCTGAATCGGTCCAGGGTTTGTGAAGACATAGGGATCGCGAGGTCTCAGTTCGCTGCGAACTTCTAGTATAATCCTGAGGAATATAGCCGTAGTCGTAACAGGGCAGTCGTAACGTAACAGGACAGTCGTAACGTAACAGGACAGTCTACGGGAACAAATCGGCATTTGTAAGTATGTTTGTATGTATATTTGTCCGACGATAACTTGCGAACCGTTGATCCGATCTTTATGAAATTTTGTAGGCAAGTAGTTCATGCCAATACAATTTTAAAGTTTGAATATGAGCATAATCGGTCAAAATGATGAGTCAAAAAATCAAAAACTTCGCTTGCGTGGTTCAGAACCCCTACATTATAACTGTCAGTCCATACGAAACGTCTAAAAGTGCGCAAAAATTGGTCAACGCCATCTAGCGAACTATAGAAAGTAACTTTGTCTCTATGCCTGGATGCTTGTCGTGTTATCACGGCTAAACGGCTGATGGGATCTTGATTTAATGTTTGATAAGGTGTTACTGTATATCACAAAGATGGACATAGGATATTTTTTTAATGACCACACGAAGGAAGTCGCGTGTAAAAACTAGACGAGTGTAAATTATTCTCGTGCAAGTGCTTCGAAGTAAGCCGTGGTTGTTCAGTGGAAACACACTCGCCTAACATTCACGGGATCGCGGTTTCGAACCAGGTATATTCGGAGATATGACAAATGAATGTCGATTTCGAGATTCCAATCTCGACTGTCTCTCGTCTCGATTGGGTCCGAACACTCGAAGTATCTCGCACGCTAGCCATCGTGAGTATCTCGAAATATAGAGTTGAGAATAAGAAATCTCGAAGTTCGACTTTTTTTCAAGATGAGATTGTATCTCAAATGATAATAGGGGTCCAGACGGGCCCGTACCAATGAGTTCTTTGGAACTTACATATGGATTTACCACTGGCTTTTCAGTCAAGGAAAACATCGTGAGGAAACCTGCAATTTCCGGAGATTCGATGGCATTTGTAATTCCGCCAACCCGCACTGTGCCAGCATGGTGGATATGGACACCTTTCGAGGGTAGGCCGATATTACAGCAGTAGGATGCTTAGACGCTGTACAGCAGCTCAGGCTAAGCACAATACACATTGGTGGGTTGATGGTCATAAGACTGATAACAGCTAGTTAATATATGCAAATCATCATTAGCAAATTATACAGACATTTGGTCGTACATTAAATAAATCTGTGGCAGATCTTCGAAAGTACTTCCGGCACTATCTGTCAGGGTTGAAAAGGGTTGAGAACTTGTCGCCCCACTAAAATGGATAAATGTTTTTGTGGAAGCCCTGATGACGTAGATTGGATAAGTTTATTCTGCTGTTGTATTTTAAGAATAAATTCGAATAACTTTGTTTCAAAATGTAATATAATAAGGGCCTTTTTTATCCTATTTTTCATTCCGGTTAAAGTGGCAAGTAACTGTTGTCATCATCATCTCACCTTCAGCTAGAGTACATCTAGAACAAAGCTCTGCCCCTTGCTGGAGGTTGCCCTAATCCCCACGCCTGGCATGCAGCTCGGGGATTGCAGATCGTTCACCGTTTACTAAGAGGACGCTGCTGCCCATCTATAGGTGATTCTGGTCGCAGTTTTAGGACATACCCGTGTCCATAGCTGTAGTATACTAGTTTCAACGGTAGAATAGCGCTAATCATAACATAATCAGAACAAAATCTGGAGTTACTTGGGACTATTCTCGCTATATAGTTCTAATTGAAAAGTAACTAATCAACAATTTACTCTGAGATGATGAATGAGACACTACTGAAACGCTTGTTAACTTTGACGACAGATTAAGTATATTGCCGTCTTTGTCATTTGCTTAGTGCCAGACAAAGGCAGTATTAGAAT
Organism: Apocheima hispidaria; assembly: GCA_947579745.1. Classification (NCBI taxonomy): domain Eukaryota; kingdom Metazoa; phylum Arthropoda; class Insecta; order Lepidoptera; family Geometridae; genus Apocheima; species Apocheima hispidaria. The sequence continues at coordinate 10,081,340 of OX388166.1, read as the reverse complement.
TAATCTGTTGTCAAACCACTAAGAGTTCGATTTCAGTGAAGCAGACGTTTAAATGATGAATTATCATAGCCCTGAATCTGGTTTTCTTTTTCATGTTTTTCAGTTTTCATTTTTTTTTTAAACTTGCTGGTGCTGGTGCTTTTTTTTTTCTTTTTTACTGACTGACGAGTCGAGCAAGTCCGTCACTAAGCTTCACGCTTGCCCATAACAGTTCAGTGCCACCCAAAATGTTGAACTTCGATAGTTCAAAACTCTGCGCTGCACTGCACTGCGCTCGTCACCCTGAGATGTTAAATGTTCAATCTCATTGTGCCCAGTAATTTTGGTGGAAACATTGCCCTTCTATCTGGAACACAGTTCTGCTTGCACACTACTGCTTGGCGGTTAAATAAATGACAAAGCTGTGCTGGCTAAAGCTTTACTGGCTACCCGTTATTTTCACGTCATGACAATATTGTAGATTGTCTTCAAAACGAGCCTGGACGTTATTTAGAGCATACAATCGTATGTAGCGTAGGTAGGCCTCCCACTAGGTGGACCGACAACATTGTGAAAATTGCGGGCAACCGGATGCAAGTGGCACGTTGTCGGTTGGTGTGGCGCTCTAAGGGGGAGGCCTATATCCAGCAGTGAACGTCTTCTGGCTTCTGAATGATGATGAATCCTATGTATAACCAATCAATTCGGGCTTGTTTATGATCGCTATAACCATAAGTCGGGTTAATATTTGATTGCCTCTGGACCGGTGTCTGTGGATCTCGGTTTATATGTGAGGGTAGGATATTTGTATGTATATGTAGCCGCTTTATTCGTTTTCAATTAAAAATTACAGATTACAGATTCTTACCGTCAGGAGGCCCGTCGCTTGTTTGCCACCAATTATATACAAAAAAAAAAAAAAAAACAGTTTAACGATTTCTTTTAGAGCCCTTACAAACCAGCAAATTTGGTTAGCCTTTGTACCTTAATTACCACGGGTATCACTAATTTTTCATAATATATCACAAAAACAAAAAATAAATAAAATACATCATTAATCAGAATATTTTGCGAATATTTTGCGTTTTGAGAAAGGCACATATTTTGAAAGGGGCATTTTGTGAAGGGGAAATTTTGCGAAAGGAGACATTTTACGATAGGGACATTCTGCGAAAAAGCCCATCTTAAGATACGAACTTTACTACCGTTTAATAAATGCAGTCCATTCTAGCAATAGATCCCTTTATTTATCGCATTCAAATTCAGAATTTTTGCATAGAGAGCATAGTAGTTTATGCCCAGAAACAAACGCAAACGGAGCAGAAGCTGTGGAATATTTTATGTTCTAACATTACTCTACGAAAAGGATCCCTTATTTCACACATTGTGAGAAATCCTCAGGGTAATATTGAGATGCCTCAAGCAAGTCTCCTGAGGTCTTGTAGTCTTTGTCAGCTCGTACACTTGCCCCGGGGAGGATGACATTTGACTTATTGTAACTTGAAAATCGGCGGAAAAAACTTTTTAAGCGACTTCCATAACAAAAAGGAGGTTTTCAAGTCGATTGAATTTTTTTCAAATCGTCGCGCGCCATTGTTGTAGATGACTAAAGTTTATTTTTTTAAATAACTAGCTTAGTCCCACTAATATGATAAATGTGTGTAAGTGTGTAAGTATGTGTGTTTGTTCCCGTTCAACTCTGTAACGGCTGAACGGATTTGGATGAAATTTAGTATGGAGGTAGCCTATTCCCTGGAAACCCACATAGGCTACTTTTTACTGAAAAATTTAATTCCTGTAGAATAGCGGGTGTAACGGCGAGGCTCAGCTAGTAAAAAATATAATTCAATACGTACCTTTACTTTTTTTTTGGATTTTTTGGTGACTACCAATCAGACGAGCCGCCTGATAGTAAGCAATCACCGTCGCCTATAGATACCTGTAACACCAGGGGCATCACAGATACGTTCCCGACCTTAAAAGACTCTATTAACAGCCCTTGTGAAGAACCCCATGTTGTAGTTACTCGGAAATACCGCGAAATTTCCACTGAAAACATAATTTGAATCGACTTAGAAAGTTCTGAGATTTATAAGTTTAAAGTTTATGGTGGGGCTGGAAACAGAAAAGATAAAAAAATACTACTAGACTTACTACTTTGTGTGTAAGTGTATAAATAGGTAAGTTTGTAAGTGTGTAAGTATGTTTGTTCCATTTCAACTCTGTAACGGCTTAACAGATTTGGATGCCATTGGGTATGGAGGTAGCTTATTCCATGGATTAACACATATGCTACTTTTTATCCCGAAAAAATAAACCGTTCCTGTAAAATAGCGAGTGAAACCGCGGGGCGCAGCTGGTCTTTCTATATTTCTTACTCGTTTCTGTGGAGCTGGAGATGCCTTGTTTCTTATCTGCAAAGCAACTATTAGATTTAAAAAAATGTAGGGCGCACAAGAACCGAGGCGTCATAGTTCAATATAGTGCGCTCTCTGTCTTACTCTTACTTTTTTATTTAAGAAAAAAGATTTTTATTTTTTGCTGCTGTTTTCTATCTACGGACAGCGTACGAAGCCATCGTACCAATTTCGGCATTACGCTCCTCCCCTTAATTTTCATGAGTGTGCATTGCAAGCCCTTAACTCTTTTTTTTCTACAGATAATGTGCCACTACTTCTGGCTGACGTGCGACGGGATCAGCGACGTGGTGTTCGCGCTGGACCTCGTAGTGCAGCTCAGGACCGGGTACTTGGAGCAGGGGCTGATGGTAAGTCATGTGGTCTCGTTTTTTCTCATTACTAAGAGGTGTTGAGGAGTGACTATCTTGCTCTGTCAAGTTGATCTCATGGTACAGCTTAGCCGGGAGAGCTCATAGTAATCCATATTGCCGCGTTCTTTTTCATTACGAGAGGCAACTATCTAGCTCTATCTTACTGGATCTCATCATGCAGTATAGGGCTGAGCAATTAAAGCACGAGAAGAAAAAAAAAATTACTTGTGAGGATCATATGCTTTCCCAGAAGTAAAAGTGCGATTCTCGTGATTTATAAGGATTTATTAGAATCTCCCCCGAATAATGAAACGCTTGTTAACTTTGACAACAGATTAATTCTAATGCTGCCTTTGTCTGGCTAAGCAAATGACAAAGGCAGCAACAGACTTAATCTGTCGTCAAAGTTAACAAACGTTTCAGTATTCGGGGGTTAAACCGTTACCCGCGCCTTCGTTCGCGTGGACGTTAGAGGATGTCATGTCCATCATTGTGATATACAGTAACTCCATGTCAAATTTTATCAAGATCCGTTCAGCCGCTTAGCCGTGATAACGCGACAAACATACAGACAGAGAGACAGAGTTACTTTAGCGTTTATTATATTAATTAGGACAGTACCAAATAATACTCGCAAATCGACTTGATCTAGATTTGACTTCTTGGACTTAGTGTAAAGTGAAGTCAATATTGTAATAATGTATTTCAAGTGTAAAACAAGTCCCCAGTCATACTCTAACTCAAGCGAAGTAAGTCACGGTCAAGTCCAAGTTCCGTTAAAGTAATGAAACTTTACTAAAGGTTTTAATAAATAATTACATCGCACAGATGAAATTATATGGATATTATGTAATAAAGTCAACAAAGATAAAACTTAGCTAAGCATCACTTAAACTAAGTTGGACTTAGGCATGTCAAAGGAAAAGACATGTCTTACGCATTTAGGCAACCTGGTAAGTTTGGTGCAACATTAGGTCAATGTTAGGTATGTCCTGAACTTAGGAGCTGTCAAATTTAGTGCAGACGGGCTTTAGTCTAACTTGCTAACTGCGCTTTTTTGCCTTTTTCTAGGTATACGACTCAAGAAAGCTGGCAAAACACTACCTATCTTCAAGGCCGTTCCTTCTAGACATCGCTTCGTTGACACCCCTAGATATCATTCAGCTGAAGATCGGCACCAACCCTATTATACGATTCCCTAGGTTTCTTAAGGTAAGTCAACTCACTGCGCGTTCAAATTCAGAACTCTTCATAAATCCTGTATTCCTGTAATACTGTATTAATGTAAGCAATATTTTTAGGTAATGTATTTATATTATTATGTAATATATATCGTACATATGGATATTACTGTAAATAAATTCTTATTCACTTAATAATTTTTTTTTGTAAAAGGATTTGTCCACTTTGGCTCATCTTTCAACTGTAATTCTTAACATATTTTAGTAATTTTTTATTCTCGTCACTATTTTTCTTAATAAATTTATATTCCTTCACATAATTTATGTTTACTCGTCAAGATGTTGTCTTTTTTTTATGTTCCTCGGTGACGGGACGAGCAAGTCGCTTACCTGATGTTAAGCGTCACGCTTGCCCAGAACAGTTCAGTGCCTCCCAGAATTTTGAACTTTTGTCTGGAAGAGATCGCTTTTAGCGACAAGACCGCCTTGATGTACCTATCTCTAATGTGTTTTTCTTGTTGTTGTTATGTCTTGTTGTGGTAGTGTTATTGTATTGTATAAAATTAAATTAGCGGCTCTCGCAAGAAAATCGGCAATCCTAGTGTAAAATTGTCACGGGACCAATTTCCCTGTATTTTTACGGCACATCAAATGAATCAAAGCTCCATCAACTCAAGATTGATTTCACAGATCCTTTAAATAGGGTATTACGAGATCTTTGTTCTGACAAAACGCACCAAAGGTATAAGAAAGCGCGGGTTGCGGAGGCAGACAAAGCGTTCCCACTGGCTATCTATATCAAAATTACGAGTAGGCGCAACCTTGTCTTGGCCTAGTCCTGTCTTCAGTTTTCTGGCTTGCGCGTTTTCAATTAGTTGTCTCGCTCGCGTATTTTCACATTAAGTGCGAATTTCAATAAACTATAATTATGTTATGTCTGTATAGATAACATTACAAATGTAAAGCAACTTTCGTTTTTATGTTCTAATTTGACGGAGAATATCGAAATAAAGTTATTAAGTTTACCCAACTAATGATTCCCCCCGACTGAGAAGTTGACCAATTTTAGTAGCGCAAGAAACTTCAATCTACCAATGGCAAAGTAGAGTAATACGCGCGCTAAAATCTTGCGCTGTTATTGGTTGATCGATTTCGCGGCCATATCGCGGGTAGCCGGCCACCTCGTTCGCCATCTTGGTCCGACATCGTACGAATCGTGTAACCCGTTATACGATTCGTAAGCTGTCGGACCAACATGCATTCTTAGATCTATCTCTGATAGACCTAACAATGCATATCAAGCAATACTCTGACATTTGCGATTGCCAATAAAGTTAAATATGTGAAAATAGTCATTTGGCTGCTGTCGAAAATGCTTTTCAAAATCGAGCTTTTCTGAGAAAACGAACATTTCCGATCGAAATTTGTTATTAGTTGTTTAAAACTGTTGCTATCCCTTCCTTCAAATAAAAACTTTAAAAACTTGGTTTTTAATGTTTTTGATGTTATTTTAGTCAAATTTACAACATTTTTTGGAAATCCTGACTTGCATTTTCAAAAACTTGCAAATGTGGAAGTGAGATGTGGCAGGACTATAATAACCCTGTGTCATCTTGTAGAAATACTTTCGTAACAAACTCCAAGCCCACATTAAACTCATAAACTTTCAACGAAGCAATCTGTGCTAACTGTGGGTTATTCAATTATACTCCAAGTTTCCGAATCCACAAACAGCAGAAAGTGATAATTTGATTTATTTTCGCCATTAAGCTCCATTCAAAGTAGGCGGGATTAATTTTAACTTATGTACCTACTCTGTTATCTGCGAGCCTGGTACTATGGAGTTTCTTCAAGGTTTCTCTCCACACGGGCCTGATCTGATTTTTGTGAAAAGGATAGCTAAACATAAATTTTATTGGAGTAAATGAATCAAACTGCTACGATTATAGGTTTTTTCTTTTACTCCGGTAAAATTCAGGTCTAGCTATCCTTTTCGAATAAATCAGATCAGGCCCGTGTGGAGACACCTTGACAGTGTTATTAAGACTAGTTTGGCTTAGTAACTAGTAATTAAACTCTCGAATATTGTAACTACTCTAGTTAGCGCTATCCAGATGTTTCCTGGTTAGGGTCCTGTAAGTGTTCCGTGAGGAACGGAAAAAAAATGTTTGCATACATTGTTCACACAGTTCCGTGTCAGGTGCGCATCCATTCTGTGCTGTCAGAGTCCCGGAGCATGCTCTGACGAACGCACGCTTCGTTAGTGCTGTCCGATTTTTGACGCCACGTGCAACATGCACGGAAAAATTGATAGAATTTGTGCGACAGAACAAAATTCTTATTAAATGTATCAGATGACATCTATTACTATAGCAATACTTGACAGTTCATCTGTATTTAACAAGACCATCGCGATCTGTGCGACAGAACAAAATTCTTATTAAATGTATCAGGTGACATCTATTACTATAGCAATACTTGACAGTTCATCTGTATTTAACGAGACCATCGCGATCTGTGCGACAAAACAAAATTCTTATTAAATGTATTAGATAAACTATTACTATTGCAATAATTAACAGTTCATCTGTATTTAACTTAATAATTTTGTATGAGACCATCGCGACCTGTGCACAGTAAAACGCCGAAATACACTGAATGGTTTATCCTGATATAAATTATGTGTGAACACGAGTAACTGATGTCTCGTCCCTGACGGGATCCTGAGCCCGGATGGCCCTGACCTCGGAAGGATCTGACCCGGAAATAAGTGGATAGCGCTTTATTTGAAGCTGTCAATACTATATATTTCTATTTTTTTTATATTATACTCTATTATATTATATTACTATATATTGTATTATAGTAACTTTTGTCGGAACAACGTTAATTTTTGTCGGAACAATGTGGTATCCAGTGTGATCTGTGCCTTCACCACTTGTGGCCTTCTCTTTTACCTAGACATCACGGTTTGCACAAAAGAACTCCTTAGTTTCGTTTAAGAGCCGGCTCCCCTGATTCACCTATCTCTTTCGTATTTTTTCAACACGTTTATAACATAAAAATTACAGAGATGAAATTAACAAAAAAAAAAAACAATTATTTTTAAAATAACATTGCCAATGGCCAAAACATTGGCAATGGTATTTATATTTATTTAATTTTCTCTCTGTAATTTTTATGTTATAAACATGTTGAAAAAGTGCGTACGACAATCAGTTGGAATATCAAGGTAGGCCTTAAATTCCAACGGCGGTTCTTCCACACAGGAATGAAATTTATCTAAACTCCTTAGAAATCTGGAAATACCCAGTGAAAATCGAGACACTCATAATGGGGCACCTGACACTTTCGCAAAGATTATCTCTAACAGGCCCGATGTCAAACGTTGCGGCAAACACGGGTCTTTGCAGGATTTGGAAAACATTATACGGCTTTGTCAGACTATTATAGGCTTTGTCGACAAGAATATTCATAGCTATTATGTCTTTTGTGTAAAGTGCGCCTAATATTCTTTCGCGTTAGATCTTGTGTGTGCTGGTGGGAATCTTTTGTTGAGGATAATTTGTCATGAGTGTACTATTTGTGAGATTAGTATAGAGAATAAATGAATAAACCAAACCGCAGGTCTATCGTGTGCAGAGCGCAAAAGCATGTACAAATCTTCGACAATAGTAAAATTAATGGACGGTCCCAACGTAAGAGAATTTTGACGACTGTAAACTGAGCGCCGGCAGACAGAGCGACTGATGCCATCAAGGCTTCAGTCACTCGATGAATAGTATAATGTCGTGAAACGTGATTTTTCGAGTTTCCAAAACTCCGTAGAAGCTTCTAGTAAAGCTTCCACTACTTTGATGAAGCATGCATTGGCCTGGACAGTGACTGAAAAACAAAGAAAACAACCTGGTAGAAAACAGGTTAACACGTTTGCATGGAATAGACGGTCGCATTGTTACCTCTCAAAGCTGTAACTCCGCAAATTTTCTCTTATTTCCGACTTGAATCTAATTAACAAATTATCCCCAAAGGATGGGTACTTAATTCTATCAGAGCATGAATGATCCTTATAATTGGATTGAAAACAAGGATAAAAGGTAAAGGTTTTTAGGAAATCCATTCTTCCATGACATTCAATTTTCAAATGCCAGTAAACATTGGCAACATGCAATTTACTACAAAGTTTTTTTTTTTTATCGGGCAAGTGCCTTTATTAACTAAACAAAATACATACAAAATACAACTCAAAATAAACTACCTAAACTACTTAACCTACTACATAAAAATAACAGTTGAATTATCCAGAGACCATTAAAGGTCTATAGATAATCCAAATGTTCAAGCCCACTACCAGTTGGCAGCGTACCCAGCATGCTGGCGGCATTACCACGCTGAATGGCAATGCTTATGCGTTGAGACAAATAAACGCCAGCATTTTGGTCACGCGTCGCGTCAACCAGGCGCTCTGTTAAGTTTACAAAGTACAAAGTTTTTGATTGTTGAAATGATAAAAGAAAGTAAAACATAATAAAAAAAAAAAAACTTGTAACAGTAAAATTCCTTTTCAACTTTAAATATTTTTTCGCCGTGACACTCTTGTCATGGCGATTGTTTTTAGATTCTGACAAAAGAAAAAAATATATATATTTCTGTTAAACATCATAGATAAAATTTGTAATATTCTTTAATCTATATCTTTTCGCTTGTTTCTTAGGGTGTCTACACATGGCCTGACCTGACATCGTGCGAAAGAGATGGCTATATATAAGTTTCTGGGGGAGCAAAAGGGAGAAGCTATAACCTTAATAGTTTGTTTCTTTTGCTGCCGTGAAATTCAAATCCAGCTGTCTCTTTCACACGGTGTCAGGTCAGGCCATGTAGCGGCCTTTAAGTTGTTGTATTAATTCTTAAGGTTTACTGGTTTTCTGTTTTCTAAATTGTTCTTTTTTTATTTCTATTCGATTTGATGACGTAACGCTGGCTAAGTGCCCAAACAATTTGTTGCCATTTAAAAAAAATGTCCTAGGCTATATCTTGGACGATGCTAAATCCATGAGTTATGTAGTACGTTCGTTTAGACCACAGAAAAGCTAGAAGTACTTTTTTTTCTCTTTGCTCCTAAGAGGATTTGGGGTCGCACGTCTTATGCATTTGCCAGTGTCAAGTATACATACATACTTATATATTCTCAAGTTTTGTTAGATATTATCAAACAAGTCATAGTCACGAGCAAAAAGGCGAGCAAAGCAAGTCACGGTCAAGTCCAAGTCACGCCCCAGTAAATTGGTGAAAACTTTACCAGAGCCTTCTATGGAGTTTTGGAAACTAGAAGTACCTACTTCTCTTCTGTGGTTTAGGCAGAGCGGGAACCTCTAATGTCAGAGTTTTTTTAAGCCGTGTGATATATTTATCTGATGAATAAGCGGTTGAAAAATCAGCCCCAGGAAAATGTTTCGGGCAGGCCCCGGAGCAATGTATCAACTGTCGAATGTTCAAGATAGTTCCGGAAATGTTGTACGTCTCCAAGGACCGATCGGCGATCGAGGGCTTTTAACCGTAATTTGACACGTCGCTAGTAGAAAACGATTCTGAACTAAAACGTTGTTGGTGGAAAAACATTAACGTAGTTTAATTATTCGAAAGAGACTTAATAATAACGTAAATTCAAATTTTTTCGCACTCCTTCGTCAAATAAAAGCTATAAAAACAGTAACAGTAGAGCATTTGTTATCTATCAATTAACAGATAACCACAACATATTCAACAATGTAAAAATGCATGAGCAAGACTGTGACGGGACCAAGGGCATTTAGTATGTACCTACTGATGTAAAAGTTCAAAAACTTTAAAAAAAAAATGTGACTTTGCAAATATTCATGAAATCATCGGGCTAATTCTGTATCAGTTGTACAATGGATACAGGCATCGCCTTAGTTCTGTGACTATAATTTCCGTGTAAATCAGATTGACACAACTGTGTCACGACTATTCTATATCAATTGTACAAGGGATACAGGCAGCAACTTAGTTCTGTGACTATACATTCCATCTAAATTAGATTGACAAAACTATGTCACGACTACTCTGTATCAATTCTACAATGGATACAGGCATCATTTTAGTTCTGTGACTATAATTTCCATCTAAATCAGATTGACACAACTGTGTCACGACTATTCTGTATCAATTCTACAATGGATACAGGCATCATTTTAGTTCTGTGACTATAATTTCCATCTAAATCAGATTGACACAACTGTGTCACGACTATTCTGTATCAATTCTACAATGTATACAGGCATCATTTTAGTTCTGTGACTATAATTTCCATCTAAATCAGATTGACAAAACTGTGTCACGACTATTCTGTATCAATTCTACAATGGATACAGGCATCATTTTAGTTCTGTGACTATAATTTCCATCTAAATCAGATTGACAAAACTGTGTCACGACTATTCTGTATCAATTGTACAATGGATACAGGCATCATCTTAGTTCTGTGACTATAATTTCCATCTAAATAAGATAGACAGAACTGTGTCACGATTATATCTATTACTTTCCTCAGGTATACCGAGCAGTGAATTACTATTACATAGTGGAGTCGAGAACAGTGTATCCGAACTTCTGGCGAGTCATCAACCTCATCCACATACTTTTGATCTTGGCGCACTGGTTCGGATGCTTCTACTTCTTGCTGTCAGAGGCGGAAGGGTTCCAGGTACGAATTTTCAAGTAATAAATAAGAATAACTAGCTGATGCTCCAAGCTTCACCGATCAAATAGCCGCCATTTGTTTTAAAACTTGTAAGTTAGATGAAATAGGGTACCTACCACTTGTCTGTAATATGTCATGAGCTTTTGTACCTAGTGCAAGAATCATATCAGAGCTATTCAACGTTTTCAACATCGGATTGGGTTCATATAACCAATTACAAGGGCTTAAACCGGAAACCGCGAGCGTCTTGTAAACGCCAGCTCCTGGGTTGAAACAAGAAACTTGGAGTTTGGCGAAACCCTGTTGATTAGGACGGTTAACCGCGAAATCATTTACCTGCTATTGAGTTTGGAGATATCCATCAGAGATACGGGTTTTTTGTCGTTTGTCGTTTTTTGAGGGAGACAACAAATACATAATACAATTATACAGTGATATAATAATATAAATAATATAATAATAATAATATTGTTAAAAATTATAGCAAGTTGACGAGTCCATAATGGAAGCATTCTTAACTTTTTTATATTATGTAATTGTTAAGAACGCAACTGTATGACAATAAAGAATATTAATTCATTCATTCATTCATCAATGTGAAAGAAGAAAATAAAACTTCTTAGGTCAGTTCCATCAAACTTCACTGGCGTTGCTAATTTAAATTTCACAATCCTAATATTATAATTCAGAGGAATTCTATGGAACAGCTATTTTTTTTTTCTCGATTTCATGGTTAGTCCCATAGTAAAAGTTGTTCATAATAATGAGTACTATGAGCCCTTTTCGGCTTAGCATACCCATTCCTTATAACCCTGTATAGCCGCAGTCGTATCAGGACCAATAAAGCTTCGAGGTATAAAAAAGATTACATACTACGCTACTGCCTGTCCTCCGCTGGTCCGGTTGTTGTTTTAGGATATACCCAGGTCCAGCTAGTATACGTGGGTATAATGTATCTTTATGATATATCATTGTACATAATGCTTGTTGGCGTATTTAGAATTCAGACAAAAACAACGCGTTATCTTCAGACTATCTTAATTCCTCAATAATGATAACAAAGCCCTAGGTCATGAAAGAAACGAAACAATTTCTAATTAAACCCTGTGACACAGTGTTCTAGTAATTACTGTTAAAACATAATGAACGTAGCTTGATAGCCTATTTCAGGTTTATTTCTCAGCAGGGTATTAAAACGATGGCTTGCTGTTTTATTACTGTGTTTAGACATGTCGTGGCGTAGCGTGGGGCTGTAGGTTTCAGAGGCGTCACAGCGCAGCGGATGCCGGTGTTGATGGAATCGGCCTTATTTCTAGTGCCACCACAATTAAATTTAATCTGATCTACATTGAACTAAAAAAAATCGCGCTTGCTAAGGTTGTGCATACATGTGTTTTTTTTACTTTTATAATTCGTCACTTACCTAATATTCAGATTTACGTACATCGCTAAAAACATATCAAAATATGTTAACATGTTCCTTCATCTCTCCCTGATCTCCCTCCAATGTTTATATATATATAGGGTTACAAGGAAAGGGTATGCTAAGCCGAAAAGGGCTTATAGTACTCATCATTATGAACAACTTTTACTGTGGGACCAACCCTGAAACAGCGAAAAAAAAATTAGCAGCTCCATACATTTTGTCGAGTGTCATTGACATTTTTCTCCAGTTCAGGGTTGGTCCCATAGTAAAAGTTGTTCATAATGATGAGTACTATGAGCCCTTCTCGGCTTAGCATACCCTTTCCTTATAACCCTGTATACAATGTTTATTGTTTTTAATGGAGAGTGGCAAGATTGAATAAGCCAAGCGGCAAAAAACTACGCTACGCTACGTAATACTGAGACGTAGATAGGTTACTGCAAGTTACCTGTAAGTACGACGACTTACAAGTTATTGCGATATAGTAGGTGTTAGTGTAAAATCTTGAAACTAAAAATTAGAGCTTATCTTCTTTAAGATCTATAAGATGATTGGCGACCTTGTAAGACTTGATTAAGTAATGAAAACCATTATTATGGGAAATATAAGAGAAATAGGAATAAATAAAGGACCACGAAAACAGGTGAACGTTCTTAGACAAGATAAAGCAGATTTCATGTTGTACAAGAAAGCGCTGCACTGGCAGAAATCCAAGGAACATGGCAATCCCAACGAAAACAGAAAACCGTCTACCTTCGAAATTACTCCACCGACAAGAGATTAGCTCCTAAATGCTAAAGAACGAATAGCACATACCCACGACAAGCCATCAGGGCCCCTATTCGGAGAAATGACATTTTATCTCGGTCACTCTCACTCCCATTAAATTCTAAATTAGAGAGACAGTGACCGAGATAATCTCGAGCGCACAGGAATAGGGTCCAAGGCCTAGTAATAAAGCCTCTGCTGGATATAGGATGAGGTGTTTCGTGCATGTGGTACTTTTTTTACGTTTGACAGGTTAGTAATTTTACTACAAACCACGTCCTAGACATAGCGATGTTTCCAATGTAAAATTCGTCCTTCCAACTTTACAGGGTGACTGGGTTTATCCCCACCGGCCAGGAGACTACGCCACCCTCACGAGAAAGTACCTCGGTTCGCTGTACTGGTCTACCTTGACCCTCACCACCATTGGCGACCTGCCTACTCCAGAAACCAACGCTGAGTGAGTACTCTATCACCAAGTCATTTTTTAGGCTTTAGTTTGGGTAAAATTTAACCTTATTGACTTATTGAATTTAAACAAATTTGATTTTCTTTAACATTCGGTTAACCAACGGACAAATTTTAGGGATTATACTGATCATTATGAATAATTTTTATTATGGGACCAATCCTGAAAACGCAATAAAAATGTATCTGTTCCATAGAAAAATGTCATCAACTCTCGACGAAATGAATCTATCAGCTGATTTATTTCGCAATATCAGGGCTTGTCCTATGAACTGTATCTTCAACAAATCTCTAGTGTTTTTGCGATGCGATATCGTGTCTACAATAGGAATGAACGCGTATCTGTAGAACACTGAGTCGACTTGTTTCACCTCAATTACGACTTGTAGATTCTTTGAGCTCACAGCTGTAAATGATTCAATGCTCGTCATGTACTCAAATTTTTCTATAGTGAATAATTTCTATATTCTATAGCTATAACTAATTTAATAGAAATTCATGTTACTTAATTTAAATATTTAATTAATATGTCGATAAATTATGCCCTATTCTGTTCTGTTCTAGTTCGGTGATATTTTACAGTATCTCCGTCGTCTAACAGACGCTCAGTAGAAATAAGCCGAACAACTTTTCTACGGTCTATTTCTTTTAGTTGTCCTATGAAAGTAAACAATGTATAGATCTATTAAATTTAGATCTATTATTGATCGAAAACCGTCGTTTGTTTACGTGAGACTTCTATTATAAATGACGGAGCCGTGAGGTAACCACACATTTTAAAAAAACAATCGACTTGAGAACTTTTTTTGAGTATTTTTTTTGGCAGTCGGTTTAAAAAGGGTGACTGTGTAGAGTTGGTCAAACGAATAAACTAAAATTTCCGTGGAAGACTTTCGGGATTGTATTGAAAACACGACGGCGACGGCGGTGACGGCGAGCTCACCCATGTCATCCCGACAGCTTGACTTGGTGTCATCATCATCGTTAACACCATCTAAAACACTGCAGCAGCTATGCCAGCGGCCCAGAGCCTCGCTCCGTTATTTCAAGGAGCTGGGTTGGCTCGGGTAGACGCTGGCAGGGGGGAATGCACAATACACCCCATGCGGGACGTCAGTGCAGGGACCCTATTCGGAGAAATGACATTTTATCTCGGTCACTCTCACTCCCATTAAATTCTAAATTAGAGAGACAGTGACCGAGATAAAATGTCATTTCTCCGAATAGGGTCCCAGGACTTATCGCCCCCATCTCGAATAAGAATAAGAATAAGAACACGACGGCGACTCTTTCATTCGACTGTAGATATAAGTTTGTCGTTCTGTAACGAACGTCCGAACAGACCTATCGACAAAAATGTGATTCTTTTAGTGTGATTTTTTTATAAGCAGTTTTGTATTTATGTTAACATTCAAGACATCAGACACATTAAAAAGATATTGTGGTTTGATCTAAAAAAAAATGACGGAAAAGATAGAAAAACTAATCAAATGCGAGAATGAGATAAGTAGCAACAATGACAGATGTACCTACATTTTTTTTTTGTCTTGTCATATGAAATTGTCAAACTATCTGACGATTGTGCAACGTATCTCCTAAAAAGCTAGTGAAAGCTTTTATTACACGATTATATTTATTATGTATTAACAAAAACGAGTAAAACACAAAAAAAAAAAAACTAAACATTTTGAAAGCTCTTAAACATTTTATTTGCAGAAATAAACGGGATTTCATTGACAATAAAACAAAATAATTTTCATTGAATCTGGATATATCATGAAATTTATTGGAAGGATAATTTATTAAAATTAGGGAAATTTTAAGGCTAATAATAGATTCTTAGTTTTACAGCTTGAACATACGCATATACGCGAATTAATGTTTCATTTTGTAGACTTTTAGCTGAGGTTCTGCTAAATAAGTGATAGTGCTTAGCTTAGGTCCAATCTTTTTAAGCCTTTTAAGTTTGCTAATGGTTTCAAACAAAGGAGGTTGCGTTAAAACCTAAAATATATCATCTTTAGCTACATGTTTTAAGCAAAAGGTAACTGCACTGTAACGAAAAATATATCCCAATTTTAAGAGATATGAAACTTTTTGTTTACACTCTTTTCTTATATACTTTTCCCGAGTTAGAGCACGTTGTCTTTTACGAGGCATCGTCCGACTTCTAAAGAAGACATGGGAAATCCATTGGCGAAATAAGCTTGGAATGAAACTGAGGGCAGATAAACAAAATGCTGAGAGTTATTTCTCCATGATAGTAATCTTAGTAGTTTGCTACGTGAATAGGGATCTGAAATTGTGATATATTTCAAAATCCGTGTTGGTTAACGACTTTTACCAAATTTTCTCAGTGTTAGATAATTTTGCGTTGATTTGATTGATGACTCGTTTTTTTTTGTCATATAATTTTGTAACGTTGACTTCTTGACTACGAGCTTCGGCGTAGAGGATCGTAGCACGTTCGTGTAAAGAATTTCAAAATTGTAACATACCAGCGTCTGTCTGTGTATGTGTTTAAATATCCATTCAATGATTTTTAAATTAAAAATTGATGAAAGTGTGTGTAATGGATAGTTCTAATAGATAGTTCGGCTATGCGCCACCGATAACATGCGTCGCACGCACTGCTCCGGGCACTGAATCTACAAGCTAACTGAATGCGCAAGTCTAAAACTTTTCAAGGTCAGAGTGCGTCATCTTCTAAGTCTGGGCCGAAGATGAAGCACACAGCTTCATCTTCGGCCACATCATCGGTTACCAACAAGCGAGTTGGTGGTCAAACGCAGACTTATATACTTATATTAATAAAACAAAAAACAAGCGATATCTTAAGTGAACTTGCATTTGTCTAGCCTTGTGGCTTAGTGGAGGATTACCACCATCTGAGCTGTATGTTGTGGGTTCGTTTTCCATCCAGGACAAACATTTGTGTAATGATCATAGATGTTTGTTCTTTGTCTGGGTGTTTCTATGTATTTAAATATACAAATACAAATACAAAAAAAAATGTATTTATGCATTCTTTCAGTTATCTGGTGGTACAAGCTTGCTTAGCTTGGGGCTAGATGGCG
Source organism: Apocheima hispidaria (assembly GCA_947579745.1). Taxonomy (NCBI): domain Eukaryota; kingdom Metazoa; phylum Arthropoda; class Insecta; order Lepidoptera; family Geometridae; genus Apocheima; species Apocheima hispidaria. The sequence goes on along the minus strand of OX388166.1, from coordinate 10,064,950 downwards.
CTGTGTGTGAAAAACGTATATATTAATCTTACCAACATATATTAATCTTGCCCAATAATGCATAAAAATGACAAAATCAAAATTTCGAATTATTAGAATAAGGTACCATAGACAAATGATCCCTAGCTATTTTGACATTTTTCTATAGTAATCAGCAAGAAAAATGCAGGTTCACTTAACTTCGCACCTCATTTGCGCGGTCATTTAACTTGCAGTAGGTATAGTCTGGCGCAAATGCCTAGTAAAAAAACGAGACTTGGACATGTATGAAACGAGTACCAAAAATAACGTTATTTTCATACATGTTCAAGTCTCGTTTTTTTACTAGGCATTTGCTGGCTATCGCTGTCATGCTTTATCGATGGTTTGACTCTATCGCACTGCGGTATTCATTAGAGTACATGTTTCATACTATCACCTTTTTCCATTTTTCTCTATGGAAAAAGTTCACGTAGTAAACTTAGTGATGATATTCTCTTTGTAGGTATACAGTAATAACATAATGCGCCTGTCACGCGTTCTGCCTGTAGAATACTTTAAACGAATGTGACAATGAAGTAGCATGTTTCATAGGAACGAACAAATGGTACCCGAACTTAGCTTGATTTATTACTATTTCTATTGTTGTGCTTGATTCTGTTTGCTGTTTTTTTATATATAACTTTGTTAACTTCCTTCTTGTTTTCATTGCCACATACTATATCTAGGTAAATAAATAAATAAATAAATATTGGTGGACGTTTCTGACAAAGCGCCATCTAACCCCAAACTAAGGAAGGTTGTATTATGGGAACCAGATAACTGATAGAATACATACATACTTTTTTTTTGTAAATACATACATAGAATACATAGAAATACCCAGACAAAGAACAAACATCCATGTTCATCACACAAATGTTTGTCCTGGGTGGGAATCGGACCCACAACCTATAGATCAGAAGGCGGAAATCCACCCACTGAGCCACAAGGCTAGTTAGGATAACTAGGAACGTTACAATGGAAATATTTTATGAACGTTTCGGGAAAACTGTAAATTAGCAGGTAAAAGAGCGAGGTGTAGCTAATCTAAAATAAATAGGGCGCACTTAATTATAAAAATCGATTTCGTTTCATCGTTACTTCTATTGCATCGACTTGCCTTTGTTTCATAACTCAATTAATTATTTACTAGGAACCGACGTTCGACTCAATTCAACTCGAAACTCGAGACTTTGAAAACTATCACGCGACATTACAGTTTTAGTTATTTATGATCACTATCAAATATTTAATTTTTGGAACGATTTAGTTTTAAATCGATTTATTTTATTTAGTCTGTGGTGTCATCCATTCGGTTTCCTACAACTTTAAAGAAAAACATCTCTAAAACTTGTCCACCAAATTTGATCTATGGTGCACACACACGCGAATGACGGCCTAGGTAGGTATGCGATGATCAATGGATGCCCAATCACCGTCTCGATTTAACCGTTTCGGTCACTATGGTTTGGAGTCTGCTGTTCGCTACTGTAGCCATTCAGCAGGCCGCGTCAATCAATACATAACTATAATAGAGTGTGGCCATCAAAGGGCGTCCCAAAGACAAATTTAAATAAAATTACTTTCAATATTTTAAAGTGTATAACAATTTATTTTTCTGGGATCGCCCAGACGTTTGTTTGCGTCGTCGTCAGATACTAAGCTTAAATTTACCATGGAAAGAATTTTAGTATGATGTGAATCAGGTTTTATTGTATACACACGATGTATGTTTCCACTCACTAAATTGTACCGTGAAGAAGCGACGTTTATACTTTAGGACCAACGCCCACTGAAGTGTCGTGACAAAACGCGACATACAAGATTCCATCGAAATATTAACTATTTCCTGCTTCCTGTAGTTTCAAAATTGTCCCGTTGCGTCTCCGCCAGGGCTATCCTACACTCTGTCTTAAGCTAAGTAGTGCCGATTGAACTCAGACACTGATTTATATAACTTCAAAACCCCTGCAGGCCTAGCACGGGCGCCGGGATAAATTGTTGTCCACCCGTTTTGTCTTCGCGTCAAGGTGACAAAGCTAGAATATGGATACATCCGTCGCGTTCACGCGGGATAAATATGGTGGAAAATATTTTATCCCGGCGCCCGTGCTAGGCCTGCAGATCTGATTTTCCTCATAATCAAAATATAAACAAAAATATACAAACATAATAATACATTCAAACACTAACTTGTCCCCGTAGACTTTCGCTTCATTCGGTCAATTAGATACAATTTCGAACCTATAGTAAACGGGTAGAAGTTGTCTTTTCCACGACAGCGTCGCGCCCCGCTTCGACTCTTCAGTGGGCGATCGACCTAAGCCTCGCAACTCTTTGTAAGTTTTACGACTGCTTTAAGGTGAGCTTTAAACCTCGCTAAGTGTGTTAGCACACTTTTATGTGAGACTTAAAGAAAAATAATGTAATAAAATCCTACTTTGCAAAGTATACCTATTTTCTTTCATTATAATCAAAATCAAATCAGTTCTGCTATTAAAATCTGGCATCTTCATACCATTGAGAACTCGGTGCCGGCCCGAACTCGGGCGAAGGCCTGTGTTTCTCTAAGCCTTCATATCAAATCAAATCATTTATTCAGAACACCCAGTTACCTACACGTCACATTCCATTAATAATTGACAATACAAGTTTAATAATAATAAAATATATTTCATTTATTCCATTAATAATTGTCAATATAAGTTTAATAAAAATAATAATAAAATAAATTTAATTAATAGTCGCTTAACTTTAAATAACATAGATATAATTATATCATACACACAAATGCACAAATGTAGGGGTTGGCGCCGCTCGTTGGCGCAATAAATATATAATAAATAATAAAACGCATTGATATTATTAATACGAAAGTTTGTGTTTGAATCTGTATTTTGCATGTTAATTTGTAGTAATCTGTAAGAAACCTTTATACACACTTTAACACACTTTAAGAAATTTTATAAAGTACACACTTCCTGCTAAGACGCTGCTAGTATGTACTAGGTATATTTATCTAAACGGACAAAAGTATTTTAAATCATAATAATAATATTAGTAGATCTCAGACTTTAAGCTAGTCTTTTGACAGGCCCAGATTGCCTTACTTTTTCAGTGTACACTACCGAACAGTTCTATGAAGCAGTTTAGTGACTCAAATCAATTATTTATTTTTATCCATTTTTACAATTTTCTTAGATACGTCACTTTCGGGATATGTATATATAAAACAGTAGTTTTGTATAGTTTTGCATCTGTACAGAAGATTTGTGTAAAGTTTAAATCTAAACATAATTATATTTGTAAACAATCAGGCAAGTTGCAGCTGTACAGCAATATCATTGTAAGGAATCGTAATAAATTCCATCGAGATATTTATCTAGAGGTGATGACGGTACTATTCGGAAAATTGCGTCCTACTAAATTTGGTACTTGTAACAAAATATTGGAGCTGTTCGTTGAAATCTTTACTAGCTGCGTTGCATTGCATCATGTTTCAAATAACAACGTGTGTGATGTGCGTGTGTGAGAGGCTCTCGGAAGCGATGCGACACGTGCGGACTGAGTTGCCCAGTATTACTAGCACGTATAGTAGAGTCGGTTCCATTTGAAATGTTTAATCGCGCAGTCCTTACGAAGTTATGTGTTATGTCAATGATAAAGGCGTAAATTCTGATCATAAGCTAGTATTATTCAAGTCGGATTACAGCAGCAGCTGCTAGATTTGCAATATACTTGAATGACTATATAAAATATTGTTTTGATTCAACTTTATACAACAATCTATATTGCAGATGTCAGAAAGTTTCTTAGCGCAGTTCGGATATGGGTGGTATTCAGTTGCTCAAATACTGACTATTCTGTAAAATATTCACGCGTGATTTCGATCTGAGAGCGTTTTCGACTCGACCTTTCTACGTGAGACATACTTGAACACCACTTGAATGTTTAACGATTCCACTGAAGAAAGGCGAATGAGTAGGTAGGTGGTTACGCACCTAAGTTCGTTGGTAGGTTTGGGGATTCTATTTTATACTGATTTTATTAAGAAAGTTTAGCGATATTATAGGAATACTTCGAGAGAAAGCGATATACATTTCGGTCGGTTTCAGGGTTGGTCTCATACTAAAAGTTGTTCACAATCATGAGTACTAGCATCATCAACTAGTTCGTTTCAGCATACCCTTTCCTTATAACCCTGTAATACGAGTATATATATGACCACATTTTTAGCAGTATCTATGGAAGAGTCGCCGTTGTAATTTCTGAACAAAACTGACAGGAACCCATCAATGGATTTTAGGTTACTGGCTTAAGAGCAGGAAAACGATTATCGTTCTTTCTCGTTCGCACATTTAATAATATTTTTACTATTTAATTTTATTGAATATAAAATTACCGAAGGGGATACAGTGCCACGCAGTGCTTTGAACTGCTGTCGTTCAAAATTCTGGGTAGTATTGAACTTTTATGGGTAAGCGTGACACTTACTATCAGGCGAGCGACTTGCTCGTCTCGTCACAAAGATTCATAAAAAATATGGTTTTACAAAAAAAAACTAAATTTAAGCTTTCATATATTTAAAATAACGGCATGATTTTTTCTCTATTGCCCACTTATCAAAATAATGCGATATGCTAAACTATACTGCAAACTGCAAAATTAAACTAAACCACGTTAAATGCTGCTATAATAAAAATAAAAAAAATAAAAAATTGACATTGTAATTGAATTAACTATAAATATTGACATCATTTAATATTGTATGTTCATTGTATGTTCATGGACGAAGCTGTCGTGACCTAACCTATTTTTAAGATCTGATATAATTATACTAACACAGTTTGCACAATAAAATATTCTGATAAAACATTATTTAATTCCCCGTCAGTAATTATTAATCTTAAATTAAATGTTGATAATTTGCGAAAGAATATTAAAGAATTATCCGTTTCTGAAAAACAGTTTAAAAACACATAATTTCAACATTACAGAGTGAATTATTTGGCTAATTCATTAAATGCATAATAGTGGCGGCTTATCTACTGTTTACAGTGCAGTTACCAAACAAAACTATATTTAAAGTAACCAATTAATTTATAGTCTTTTTTCCGGGCAAGTGCTTTTACTAACCAAACAAAATACATACAGCCTACCAGAGACCAGCCTCAGAGAATAGGAAAAAAAAAGCAATACGTACTTACTTAATAATAATAATTAAATATAAAACTGTATTTTTAAGTTTTCTTGTAAAATTACTTATGAAAAACAAAAGCGTAAAAACATCTGAAAACAACCGAACCAACGCGAGTAAATAAGAGGAAAATATATTTCTCTCACTTTCTCTGGTTGTCTCGTTTGTTAGACGGCGACCCGCGAGAAACAAATCACACATCTGTGAGCTCTATGGCGCAAAACATGAGACAGGGCGTGAACTCGGGCGCTCTCCTCCGAAGCAATATCAACCTTACCCCCGAATACTGAAACGCTTGTTAACTTTGACAACAGATTAATTCTAATACCGCCTTTGTCTGGCACTAAGCAAATGACAAAGACAGCAATAGACTTAATCTGTCGTTAAAGTCAACAAACGTTTCAGTATTCGGGGGTTAGTGTCTTATTAATACGATAAAAAAACATAAGAGATCGCTCTCAAGTTCCACGTCCACTGCCGTCGCGCGACTCGTCTCTTTTTTTGCATCGTATCTCAAGGATCTTAAGGTTGAAATTGCCCTGAACTAGAACACTAAGACCGAAGGCAGTTCAGCAAAAGTTCGTTTTTTTTTCATGTAGTTCATATTGATGAATTACATTTAAAAAAAAACGAACTTTTGCACTTTTTTTTGCTATTTATAGCGTGCTTATTTAAGCTTAATAAACTGCCGCTCTTGCTCTATATGCTGAAGAGAGACCGAGATAAAGTCCAATGTAAGATTAAAATGAGAATGTTTCACACTCAAATTTAGGTTTAGTTCTTAGAGTAAATAGGTGCTATTTATAAGTAACACGTCTACTAACGGTGTGGTTGTATATAGCACAACACACGGAGGCCCCAAATTTCTGCCGCGCCGAGGGCTCAAGTCCCGCCTCCTGCAGTTCAGATCAAACCGAGGGTAATTATTGTTAAAAAAAGCGTGCGATTGGTCAGATAAAGAACTACGATAATGTTTAATTCGAATTTTCATCTTTATTTTAACAATTTGAATGGCGCTTCTTTTGTTTTTTTTTGTTTTTTGGGGACTTCTTTACAGTTTCAGTTGGAATATACATTTTTTTTTTCAATTTTACACACAATACATATCAACTCGAACCGTCATCATCGTCAACAGCCTGAAGACGTCCACTGCTGAAAAAAGGCCTACCCTTAGACAGCCACGCTGAACGACAATTTGCAACTTGCATCCATCGGTTACCCGCAACGTTCAAAATGTTCTCAGTGCACCTAATGGGAGGCCTACCTACGCTGCGTCTTCCAGCTCGTGGTTGGAAGCCATCCATTTAAATTCTTAAAGGGGCTGTCCAAACGATCTACAATAATTTTGTTTTAATAAAACGGGAATACTCACGTTAAATTGAGTCGATTATTCCGACTATAGTTTCGATTACATTCGGTGAACTTTATCAAGGAATGCTAAGCGTGACAGGCGCGCGACCTTGTCTTGCCTCGCACTGCTATAGTCGGAATAACCGACTCAATTTAACGTGAGTATTCCCGTTTTATTAAAACAAAATGTGTCAAAACCAAGTCAGTTCTTAGTAAGACCTACAATCAGTTTGTAGGATGCCTTTTATTTTTGTTGATTGGCTTGCGGCAAGACTTAGACGCAGCCAAGATCGGTAAAGATACCTAATGAAATAAATATATCTAAAAATTCCTCGGGCTGATTCGATTCTCGAGCAATGGTCTTTGTTTCTTTTGCTACTTTCAAGTGAAAGTGTGCAAAAGTAATAACAATTTTTTCACATCGTTATTTTAAATATCGATAGACATGGTTACTTTGGAAATATTGACAATAATAATTGTGTAATATTTCGTTAACTAATGTTTAAAATGTAATAATTGTACAATGTTAAAAAAAGACTTGCCTAATGTGACAAATCAGTTATAAGGCCAATAAATGATTCTATTCTATTCTAAGTCTGAGGCTATAATAGTCTCGATATCGTCGATATAAAAACCACTAACCATAATGAAAAAACTTTAAGGAACAAGTATTGTTGGTTTAAGTTCAAAGCTGTTAGTTGTTTAATTAACAGTGGTTCTTGTCCTGATTACAACTAGGAACGATAACTATGCCATCCAATTTCTAGGGACAGCAGTCAACATACTGTCTTGTTTTATTTTGTTTGTGATTTATGCTCGTCTGCACTAAACTTTGACAGCTCCTAAGTTCATACTTAGGAGCTTTAGCTATAGGACGAGAGAACCTAACAATGAAAAATGCGTTGCACTAATCTTATGAGGTTGCATAATGCATATATGCGTAAGACATGTCCTTTCCTTTGACTTAATTAGGTCCGAATTAGTTTAGAATAGGTGATACCTAAGTTTTATCTTTGTTGACTTAAGTGCAGACGGGCGTTAGACCACATCTTTATGACCAAGAGTGGGTATAAGCGCTTTACGCTAACGATAGTACCACATTGGTCACAGACTCGTTTTTTTTGCGAGATCTTCACAAAATACCCGACTGTTTTGGGGTGCAGCCGGGTTATGTGGGTACCAACTAAAATCACCTCGGTGGCCTGCCTTTGTGCTTGACTGAGGGCTCCGGGATCTCCAAGGGAACGCACCGGAGCCTACAGCATCACGGTTCAGTTCCTCCCGGGACAGCTAGCAGCTGTCGTGAGACGCCTAAGCTTACAACAGCGTCCGCCACTCGACGCTGTCCTCCTCCCCGGGCTTGCTTCGGTAGATTTATTTATTTATTTATTTATTAAGGAACAGCTATATTATAAAATTAACACTAAAGTGGTAGCATAAATAAACTTAATAATAATACAGCCCACAGCACTATTCTCAGATGGCTGATAGGAATTATTTAAATTTACCGCTAGCAGTAGCCAACTTAGCAGATAAAGTAACAAAAAATAACATTGTAATAAATCCCAAAAATACACGGGTTTGCCTATTTGAACTTACAATATATACATAACACTTTATTATTTGAGGAGGAAAGCTTTTGATACACTAAAGTTTTGAATTTTTTTGAAGTGCAAGCAAAAATATCAACATCCTGAAAAGAGTCATTGTATGAACCCAACATCCGACGAATAGGAACGCGCAGGCCACAAACATTGACATTTTGAGCGACATTTGCCCAATGCGAATAAGCGCTCTGCGCGCACTTCTCGTCTATAGGTAGTTCTAGGAACTAGATGGTTAGATGGGGGCCTCTAACCACCTCCGAGCCCAGAGGTCCCCTTTTAGTAGGCTCGATGCCGATTGTCCCGGCATCAGGGCAACACATACTCGTACCTATTTACGAAAACGTTAACTCCAAAAAGCCTCGTCGTCTCATATTTGTAACAGATTTTTTCTGCATACCCGATCAAGTGGTTCTATTATCGTTGACATTGTAGTAATTCGTTGGTAATTAGTTCACACATTTATTCTATGGAAATCACACTATGGTACTATTCAGCTATCAAGTAGTAGTGGGCAGTCACCACTGTGTCTGTGCAGTGAATTACAGGGCAAAGATCTCGGGTGAAGCAATGCGATGCCGCGCGATTCCTGCAATGTGCGCTCGAGATTATCTCGGTCACTGTCGCTCTAATTTAGAATTTAATGGGAGTGAGAGTGACCGAGTAAACAGGAATAGGGTCCCTGAGCGCTTAGAACGAATTGGTCCACTTTCCTTTTTTCATCCATTTCCTACGTAGTCTATTTCCATGTCGTCTACTTTACACGTAGTCCATTCTTATCTCATCCACTTCCCTGTACTTTGATACATGGAAGCTTGTGTTCTAATCTACCAAACGCTGTTGCAATGCGGCTACAAGGTAGGGCATAGCAAAGTAGGGATGATTTCAAATCGTATTGATTTATGTGGAGGACCTTGGATGTCACTTTTAGATGATGACTGTACTTTATTTATTTTTGTCAAGTATCTATAATCTATAAATTTAGTCATAATTTATTAATTTATTTAAGACCAACAGCACAATAATACAAATTAATGAACGTAGATACATTTTATAAAACAGCCAATTATAGGTCTAATATATTTTAAGTAATATAAACAATATCGTTTTTAAATCATGATTATCATTAAATATATTATCAATTAAATAATGATTATCTCTTTTGTTTTTTTACAAAATGGTGTTAATATAAAAAAAGAAAAAAACGTATATTTTTCTATCTTTCTATCGAAACTGAAAATTATTATAAAATCTATACTTAGACTTAGACGAGTGGACGACTTTGGAAGAAGACGAGTTAGGAAGAGAACTACTTAGATAGTAAGTGATTTAGAATGTAGGCTTTCTACGAGTTAGGAAGTGGACAAGATAGGAGGAAGACATATTTGGAAAGTAAAGTGGTAGTAAATTTTGCAAGTCAATTTGCAATTGTTACAAAAAAGAAACGCTATAAATACAATTAAGTAAGTTAGTACATACAATACCTTTATTCAGTTACGTCGAAAAAAATTGAAACTTCGTCAACATAGTTCAAGTTGCAGTATATCAACCTATCGTCTCTTTTTATCTGTCGTAAAACAGCCAGAGATCCACCGCATCGCAAAGTTTGCCGCTAACCAAACTTCTATTCAGTTTGTCTATATCGATTTTCTTCAATTTTTGTCGTTTCTCTTCCTCGTACGTGACTCATGGACATAGTGGAGACAGATGACGCTTTCAAATGTATGATGTGTGTCATAGTTTGTGTGCATTTGGTTCAATTTTTGTGCAATGTAACAATGACACAATTTTCGCGCCCTCTAAGTAGTCGCGTTTTGGTATTTTTGATGGAATAATCCGAGTGTGATGTTAAATTGATGTGTTAATTTGTGGAAAAACAAAAAAAAAAAAGTCGACTTGAGTACCTACTCCTTTATTTTGGAAGTCGGTAAAAAAACTAGAAGCAGCCTTTGTTAATGGTTCACATTTAAAAATTGGCATGGCATTAAACAAAATTTTAAGAAGAAGAAGTTTCCTTTAGAAGTGGAATTTCGAAAAAATCCGTTCGTATTGTTCGCCTAGACCATATGAAGAGTATTAGGATTCCTAGAAAAGTGCTTGTTCTTTTATATGTATATATAGTATATACACGAATCAAGTGTTATCTATGGTTCTAAGTCGTCGGTTCTTTGGTATTTCACGGTGTTATGTGTTTTTTTATGGATTCAATACGGTATGTCTTATCTCGAGAGCTTCCATTCCCATCAATATTGCTTAACCTTTTTCATGGATGTCTCTCTTTTGACGGACGTATCATCTAATAGGGAGAATTCTGTGGTATTATCAAACTGAAAGATAAAACATTGTTTTTTTTTCTTCTAATTTTGGACATTTCTTCTAAAGATAAGTGAAAAAAAGACGCAATTGCTGAACACATGGTAGCGCCATTTTGAGGCATACTGCCGATTCAAGAAGGTTGTGAAGCCTTATTATTAACGATTATGATTCTGATTGTGAAAGTATGCCATCTCGCTCCTACCAACTTACTCGCATCATGCGCGCTCCCGCTCGCACTCGATCATTATCACTATCAGGAACATCCGTAATGGGGCAGATTCCAAACTGATCTGCTAACTGCAACTGCCGATAGCACGTGCAGCGACTGCATGTGCATGCATGCATGGCACGTGCTGCTGCCGCGGCGCTTGGAAGTCTTTTCATAGAAATACATACAAATCAATCGTGCTTCTGCACGTGGTGTCGGCTGTTGCAGTTGGCAGCTCAGTTCGGAATAGTACCTATTATGGAAATCTCGAAACGCGTTATTTGGATTTGGTTAGATTATATAATCCGACCAAAATTGAACAAATCGCGTTTCTAACTCTGCATATACGAAAGTGAAGTTTCTTCAATTGGCAGTGTAGGCCGTAAATTTGTTCCACCTTAAGAGTTCCTTGCTTATTTACTTACCTCATAAATATGAAACTAAATGATAACAGTTCTTGCTCTGTACGCTAACTATACTTACCGTGTGGGTAAAGTATACCCACAGGAATTGTTACGGGTTGTAATAAGTCATAAATTTATTTATACTGCATCAGCCTTTTATTATCTCACTTCTGGGATATCGGCGTACCCTCAAATGGTGATTGGGCCATATACACCACGCTGGCACCAGCATTGTTAAGAACAGCTAACTCACTCCTATAGCGCTACGAAGAAAGGAACCGCGTTTAGAGCCGCAGTGTGATCACGTGTATTTGCGCACGCACACATCCGCAAATAAGATTTATAAGTATACTCGCGGCTTAATGAGGCGTTTTCCAAAAAAAAAAAAGTTCTAATATACTTACTAGATGGCGTAATAGTCCTATCGTTTTACCTGTCATTGTCATTTCTGTCGAAATATTTTATGTTTATTTTTTAAATCGTAAATTTTGGCTCCATACGTTGTGTATTTAGCCAGTGTCATCTATTGTAATATTTCAAATGAAGTCGAATACATAGTTACATTACTTGATTGCCTAAATACATATGTGGAGCCAAAAAACACGAGAAAAAAAGGCACACGTGGATTTTTTGTCTTGCATGTCTTGACAGTGACAGAAAAAACCTCAAGGTACATCTAACGCCATCTATTGGGTACTTTTATTACCAGGTTTTTTTTTTTTTTTGGAAAACGCCTCATTGGTCGCGGCTCTCGCGACTCGCACCTCCTCCCGCACGTAGGTAACTATCGCCGTTGCGGCCGTCGAATGAACTAGCTGTGACGCTGGCCCAGTGCAAGTTGGCGGATTCTCATACGCCATCGTATTTCTTCTCCAGAAATATGCAGGTTTCCCCACGATGTTTGTTCACCGAAACCCGAATTTATTCAAATTTGCGTAAGTAACATCAACCTACATAAGGGTGTAGGTGAGGTTAGGGTGTACGTGTGAAAGGGACAGCTAGATTTGAATTTCACGGGAGCAAAAGAAACAAACTATTAAGGTTATAGCTTCTCCCATTCGCTTCCCCAGAAACTTATGTATAGCCATCTCTTTCAAGCGATGTCGGGTCGGGCCATGTGTAGACACTCTTATAAGTACGTCGTCTGTTTTGATCACAAACATGAAACAGGTTTTGATTGATCTTCAAAGTTAGAATACATTAATATTTATAGTGAATAAACTATCTCTTGGGCTAATGGAAGATTATTTTCTGTTTTTTGTATTTCCCAAAAAGATTGCAGATTTGTAAAAGTCCAAAAAAGGTTACGACACTACTATTTTTTTTTTTTAGTTCTGTCTGGGCGTTAGATTGACCTCAATCTCACCTGGGATCCTATTCGGAGAAATGCCATTTTATCTCGGTCACTCTCACTCCCATTAAATTTTAAATTAGAGAGACAGTGACCGAGATAATCTCGAGCGCACAGGAATAGGGTCCCGGATGGGAAGCAGAGATGTGGCCGAAGCAATAGCACGCTCTCCTAGGAAGTACCTGTTCAGAAATACAGACGCGGGTAATGGATATGGTGTAATAAGATGGGTTGGAAACGCTTAGTGCGTTTGAACGGTATTTCCAACAGTGTCTCTTTCTTTGGGAATAAGGACAATATCTTTCGCACTGGTGTATATTTTTTTTTTTATCAATAAGCCTTCCGTTAAAATTTATCTAACTGATTGTGAAAACCTCGTCAAAATCCGTTGTGTGGTTAGCGTACATACAGACAGACAGACACGGACACCGTTCAGTTCTCGAACTCTTGCGCACACCAGAAAATCAAAATCACATAATATTTAACCTTACAAACTACAACAAATGGCGGTCTTTTCACTAAAAGCGGTCTCTTCCAGAACCACCTCCATGCCCTCCCTTCTTCCTTCTTCTTTAAATAACAGAATAAATCTTTTCTTAAATTAGTTCAACTCAAGAGTAAATCTTGTTTTTACTTTGTCTCTTTCTTCACTGTCGTTTTAAGGAGTCCGTTCCTTCCTTATCAACTCTGAAATCTTAATATCTGAGTCGATGAACTTTCTAGCGATAAATAACATTGGAACCGACCTTCTGTCTCCATATAGAATACCGTTATAGAGCCCATAAAGTCTACGAGACCGAGGGTCAAACGTTGGAAGGTCAAAGAAATATGAGAGTTTCAACTTTTTTATGTTTCAAACTCTTTCAAAGTTTCGCACATCGACTTAGATTAGGGTTGCCAACTATTTTTAAACAAAATAACGTATTTCAGGATTGAGGGATAGGTAGTAAATAAAAAGTACGGTCACAAACAAAAAATATTTTTGCAGCGACATGATTTTTGCATTGAATTTTTTAAAAGTCCCAATGTGATATTGATTGACTGACAATGACATTGATAGTTGGGCCAGGCTTAGGCAGGCAATACACAGTGCGTGAAATTAAATGTGTTGTTGTTTAATTTTGCACAAAAAAACAAAAAAAAAAAATTGAGAAAATTTAAAACTATGTTCGCGACTCGGTAAGAGAGTAACTTTAATCTTTGATTCCCGTACTTTATTGCTATCGAAAAGTTTAAAGTACTCGGACATGAAATAACGTATGATACTTTATTGTAAAATACGGTTGGCAGCCCTAGTTAAGATCAATAAGTGTTTTGGGTATCAAGGTGGATATATGAATTGGATTCGTTGTAGAAGTCGTTTCTAGTTTTATCTAGTTGTAACTACTGCGATGTTGTTAATAAGGTATTTGTTGCTTTTAATTTGAGATATAATTAATTTCAGAAAAAAGTGCCCTTTTTTTAAATGTTATAGTTTTTAAAATAACCAAATATTATTGTATTTATAATCCTGAAGTGTAACCGATTCTCATTGAGCATTTCTTGAGGCTTCTTACTTCTTTGAAGTACCCCTTTGAGGGAAATAACCATAATATTGAGTTTGATAAGTAATTTAGCGCGAAACAAGTCAAAATTTTGTTTCACAAGTCATTGTTTTGGAAAATTGTTTTGTCGGTCAATTTTATCCAATTTTGAAGCCAAATGAATTAAGCTACTTTGAAATTAATTCTTACGTCTTATAAATTAAATTATTAATATAAATGAAAATATTCTTAGGTCAATTTATGTGGCTCCATTTATTTGATATCTAAAAAGTGTATTAGTAAAAATATCGAAAAACATATTTCACACAAGAAGAAAACTTCAACAAAAAGAATTTCACAAGATTTCATTTTGTTTTTGCTAATGATGATATCTGATTATTTTCATTTTTCAAAACTTCGTATTGTAGGTCTTGCAATCTTATAAATATCTATGTGGCTATTGTCCTTAACCATTATTTACGATACCTCTTTTGTATTTTTTTTTTTCTTTTAATTAAAACTGTATATTTTAAGGCGAGGAGGCCTGATCGTTACTTGAAATGAGTATTGTGTCCGCTCAAAGTTCTAAGGTTTATAGTTGAAAATCGGATATCATACTTGATGAAAAAAACGGGAAATTGTAGTTTTTCATTGCTTTTTTGGCGATTATCGGAAATATACAAATCAAATATAAAAACTACCTGGTTTGCCGTATAAACCACTAGCCGGGATATTTAATTTGTAAAAGGAAGTTTGTAGTTACCGCAGAAAATACAGAGCATTTGATTTCAGAAGGGTTTTTCAGGGGGTCATTTTGCGATTTTTTATTTTGTAACTAAGACAGATTTTCGAAATTCTATTCGGTTAAACATAATTTTATTTTTATTTTATACTTGCAGTATTTTTCGCATCTGATTATTTAATCTCGTCACTTCAAAATAGGCGCTCAAAATACTACTTTTTGTAGTTTTTGCGCTTAGACCCCGCCTTTACTACATTTTTGAAAATGAACTTTCAAAAAGTAACGCCTGATTGAAAATGAATATAGTTTTTTTTAATTCCTAAGGCTTCGCTAAAGTAGAAACTCAGTATTTGTTCCACCAGCTACAAAGTATGTTGTTCCTGCTCCATACGTCACAGGTTTTAATTAAGCCAGGTCGTTACTTTCTGTCGAAGTAAAGGTAGGAACAAGCTACCTTTGCGGATTTCTCGGCATTAATTTCACTCCATAGACAATCTTTGGCGTGTCCTGCCTTTTTTTTTTTTCTTTCTTTCTTGGCATCGCACTCTGTGCATTCTGCCATTTTCTGTATTAGGACTTGTATTTTTAAAAACGGGGAAACCATAAGTCGCGAAATAATTATAGGAAGAAAAAAATTAACTTTTAGGAGAGGAATATGGATCAGGAAAGTAGGATTCAAGGTAATTATAATTTTATGTTGCTATCTCGGCTAGTTCGGAAATAGGTTCGATTTGTGGAACTAAGGAATTTGTATCAATAATTATTTTTAAACTTATATGTGCTTTTATTACAGTCGTTTGACCACAGCGCAACTGTACCCCTGAGCCGAAAAAAGTGTCGCACATATTCGATTCGACACTTTACTGGGGCATGACTTGGACTTGACCGTGACTTACTTTGCTGACTTAGATTATGACTGAGACGTATTAATTGTGAAATATTTTACTTCGCTTGTAATATTACAAAGCTTATAAGAAAAAAATAACTAGTGAGGGATTAAGTTTAACATCAAATATTATAAATGCGAAAATTTGTGTGTAAGTTTGTTTGTACCTGTTCAACTTTGTAACGGCTGAACTGATTCGGATGAAATTTGGTATGGAGGTAGCCTACGCCCTGGATTAACACATAGGCTACTTTTTATACCGGAAAAATATTTGATTTCTTTTGAATAGCGGGTGAAACCGCGGGGCGCAGCTAGTACTCTAATAAAATCAGCTAATCTTGTCTTATTCTTGTCCATTATGATTATGACAAAACCACAGAATTCTCCTTATAAATGAACTAACCGAAATTCGATTGACATCCCTAAACGTTGTCATAGCGACTATTCTGTTTACATTATTCAATAATTTTATATCCTATTAAAGTATATTTCAGGACTTAAAGATGGATGTGGCAGTGGTGTTCTTTGATTCCTGTGAATCCTTGTAATTTTGGCAAGATATTTTTGTATAGTTTACCATTTTTTGTCTCATTATTATGAGATTTTATCAGTATGAGATGAGAATGACAACTGTATGGAGCTCTTAATTTGATTTGACAGGTACGTCAATCTGGTGTACTTTATTTCAAGATAGTTTGATTTGCTGATTAGGTGTCTACCCCTTTATGTCTTTGGACAAAACGTAATATTTGTATTCTCTTTGGACAAATCACGAGATCGATCGGAGTTATCTTCATAATGTGTTCCTTTCAAATATCCTTTCCTAAATAAGATACAAGATAAAGCTCTTTCATTAATGTTGGCTTTACAAAATATCGTCATTCAGTTGCTTATTAATCTTAACAAATTCATTAACAAAATTTGGGAAACGCCATCAGATACATTTTTAGAAATATGTGGGTTGCGTTACTTTTCAAATAATGTTTGTTGATTTGTAGCTATAAGCATTCTTAGATTCTAGGGCTTTTTCTCTTGAGGAAAAAAACGAAGATAGATGTTAAGGCCTCGCTACATGGCCTGACCTGACATCGTGTGATAGAGATGGCTATATATAAGTTTCTGGGGGAGCGAAAGGGAGAAGCTATACCTTAATAGTTAGTTTCTTTTGCTCCCGTGAAATTCAAGTCTAGCTGTCCCTTTCATACGGTGTCAGGTTAGGCCATGTAGCGTGGGATGTTTGTGAACGGATTTTTGGCTCCTACATGGAAAAATCATGTCGCTGCTTTGTAATTTTTTCGAAAACTTGTTTTCTTTCGTATCTTAATGTAATCATGATAGATTATTATCCATTAAGTGTTCGTCAATGTGCACGAGTGTGGGACGATCGTATAAAGTGGTGTAAAAGTCATGAGTCTTTTCGTATTGTTTTCAAAACTCCGTAGAAGCTTCCAGTAATGCTTCCTCTATTAATTAAGCATAACTTGGACTGGACAGTGACTGAAATTGTTGACTTACGATCAAGTTCACATGAGTTTTAAATTATAAGTGATGATTTAATTAGCGTTTCTGTATTACAGAAACGCGATGGATTGCCTTTATGTCTCAGGGTCTCAGATGTTTTACGTGAATTTAAATATTTGGTTGGCGTTTCAGAATTCGGGTGTTAGATTATGAGGCTTGCTTCTATTCTGAAATACTATGCTTTACTTGAAAAATTACAAAACTTGACACTGGCTTGATAGCTATGTGCGGAGCCAAAATACGAGATAAAATAATCACTAGCGATAAATTCAGAATTGTCATTGGGTGAAATTGACATCTATAAAATTGAATTGTATCTAGTTTTTTTTTGTTTTGTCCTTTCAGGACTTTGGCATTGTATCTAGTTAATTTTTGTCTTGATGTGAGTTGTGACATAAGTTTATTAAAGTAGACGTCGGTGACCTAAAACAATTCTTTGCTAATTAAGGAACCTATATATACTTAAAATACTAATAATTAAAAATATTTTAGTTATATAAGACATGCATAGTATTGGGAGGTTTTTCCTTTTAAATCTCGAAATGACTCTAATAGGTACACAGTTTGTAGTTAACCTTTATGGTAATTAAGAAAATTAAAGCCTCCGACGGCCTTTTACCTCATTTTTTGCGCTAACTCTCGTATCAATTTACATAACCATTAACGGAAAATTCCGGTTATAACCAGATGCGGCCGGACAAAATTGTTATGGTAAAAATGAAACACAATTTTTATCACGAACAAAAGTGCTCGTTACGATCTGACCAATCGCAAGGTAGCATAATATTGAAGATTTTTTTACAAGTGCGAAGTTTTTTTGAACGCACCTTTTATAATTCCCAAATATTTTGGGGCAGTGTTTAGACTGTTTTTATCATAATTTAAATCACGATTTGCACTATGTTTATGAATGCATATGCCATTGAGCTATTTATCTGCTACGTGCTAAGCTGACACCGCACAACGTATACATTGCGATGTGCCATTTAATTGGGCACACTCCGTCTCTCGCTACGAAAAAGTTATTCGCAAAAAATATATATACCCGGGATGTCTCATAGTACACTACACACCTGGCATATTTATGCTAACAGTACAATACAACACGGCACCACACAGCAAGCACTTTCGAGTGACTGAATGAAGTGTGGTACAGTGACCACAATGTATTGCGTTGTCACCTCTAGTCGTCTAAATAGCACAATGAATTTGCTTCGTTTTTTTGGCACGTTGTCATAGATATCTGGTAGATATAAAGGCATTTGTCGTGATAGTAAGTAGCCATTCGTACTTACTACTACTTGAATACCCTTCACTAATTCATATAAAAGTTGTTTTCTTCATTAATAATACATAAACACTGTCTCAAACGTTTCGTAACATGAAAACATCCAGTGTGAAATTGTAATACGAAATAAAAATGGCGGCGGCAGATATTTGGAGGTTGTTCGTTTACCAGCGACAAGCTTTGGGTAACAATAAATGTGATATAGTTTATTTTACCATGAAAACGCTCTTTTTATTTATTATTTTTATTTTGTCACTCATCGGTGTCGATTTACTTACTCAAAAGAAGTTTCTAGAAAGTTTTCGAACAGCCTTCATTTTTGAAACCGCCATTTTGTGAATTGCCGCTTTTAGATCGTAGATTTGGGTGTTGTGTTAGATTGCAACTGTTCGAAAACTTTGCATCACATTTTTATGTTCACACATTTTTTCATCTTTAAATTTGCTTTGCTTATATTTTTTTGCTTTCCGAAAAGGATACCTAGACATGAATTTCACGGGAGTAAAAGAAACTTTGACCCTAATAATTTGTTTCATTTACTCCAATAAAATGTATGTCTAACTATCCTTTTGTTAGAACTCAGATCAGGCTCGCGTATTAAGGCCTTAAATCTGTCGTGTTATCGACTTCTAACCCTATGCCCTGCCCATAGATACGTGTTTACAATAGTAAGCTACCTGATCGGCGTGTTCATATTCGCTACCATCGTGGGCCAGGTCGGCAATGTGATCACCAATCGGAACGCCAACCGGCTCGAGTTCGAGAGGCTGTTGGATGGAGCCAAGACCTATATGAGGCATCATAAGGTGAGTATACCATCGACAAAATCAGAGTTATTGGTAACTGTACTCCATTTCACATAGCATGGTGCGTGATAGATAGATAGACTCTTTATTGTTCACACAAAAAAATTACATAAAATACGTACATAAAACTTTAAAAAGTAGTGTAACAACTGGCGGCCTTATCGCTGAAAGTGATCTCTTCCAGGCAACCATAGGATGGAGGATGGAGGATGACGTGGTGGGTTTTTACCTCTATTTGCACGGAAATAAAATAAACCTTATTAATATATTGTCGTTTTTAGGGAGACACCTAATAGCGTAATACCAATAATATTGTAAGCCATTGTTGCTACGAGTCAAGCGAACTATAGGAAGGAGTTTTGGCGGAAACGTGAAGAAATCATGTCGCGTCTTTTTATTATTTTCCAAAACTTGTGTTATTTCGAGTGTTAATGTGTAAAATCGGTGAATTTTTACCTGTTAAGTGTTCGTGAACATGCACGAGTGTTGGTGAATGGTATAATGTCGTGAAACGTGAATTTTCGTGTTATTTCCAGAACTCCATAGAAGGCTCTAGTAAAGTTTTCACCACTTTACTGGGGCATGACTTGGACTTGACCGTGACTTTCTTTGCTTGACTTTGACCGTGACTATGACTTGTTTGATAATATCTAACAAAACTTGAGAATATATATGTATACTTGACACTGGCAAATGCATAAGACGTGCGACGCCAAAATCCTCTTAGGAGGAAAGAGAAAAAAAAATAACTATAAGAAGTAACTTTGTCTCTCTGTCTGGATGTTACAGCTGAATGGCTGAACCGATCTTGATAACATTTGATAAAGAGTTACTGTATATCACAAAGACTTTTTTTATGTCCACATGGACGACGTCGCGGGTAACAACTAGTTGTAGGTATACTTATTATTTTTAATGCAGCTCCACAGACTCCGGGGTCCGTGTCCGTGCCCTTTGTCAACTTTTTGTCAACTGTTACTAATATAATCACATCACATCACATTAATATTATAAATGCGAGATTTTGTGTGTAAGTATGTAAGTGTGTTTGTTCCCGTTCAACTCTGTAACGGCTGAACAGATTTGAATGAAATTTGGTATGGAGGTAGCTTATATATAAAATACCTTGCTATTTTTCGTTCAGGAACAAATATTTTTTCGGAATGTATTGTTTTCCCTGATCAAAATATAAGATCGAACTGGGAAGCGGAAGGAAAACAAATATAAAGGGTAATATCGAATCCAGGAAAAAATACACATACAATAATAGAGAAATTTTATTTAGTAACTTAAATAACATTCAATAGGAAATAAATTGAAATAAACCCTAAGTGAAAATAAATCATAAATATATATACAACTTAAAACTCATAGAAGAGAGAAGTAGAGATAAAAAATAATCCTCTTCTGTGTTAAAACTATCCCTAATCTAATAAACCTCTACCAGCAGGCATCGTGCTCAAAATGCTGGTCGAATTGCCGCGTTGAATAGCGATTGCGATTCTTTGGGCATACAATAATCATTCATACATAACACATAATTGGGCATACATTATTTCATAAAATAATCGTATTTTGATAACACAAATTTTAATGCGATAGCTTTCAGCAAATTTGGATAGCAACTGCTTCTCAAACGAATTTCATCATAGAGGTGACAATTAAATAATTCAAAATTAAAAAAATCGAACCGTCGCAATAAAACTTTACCGCGCAATATAAGCATATAATACCCACGACAAATACCTTCAGGCGTGCAACGTGTGCGAGAAGGCGAGAGTGATACATTGTCATTTCGGTAAAATGTATTATAAAAATTAGGAAACATTGAAAGAAGTTAAAGAGGGAATTATTTAAATAATTTTGGTCACTTGTTTAGATAATTTTGGTCTGTTATTTGGATGACCTATATTTATTTGGATCATTTTGTAACAGTGAGTATAATTTAGTTTTCTGCGCTCAGCGTCATAGTGATGTGAACTTTGCATAGTGAAGCCTCCTCCTGGTCACGTTCTACCAATTCTACCATACAGCGAAGTAGGTCGTCTGGTATCACTTTTCCATTTCCTATTTATTATGCACTGGGTCCGCACTGGGTAAGCTTTTAATTATTGACCGAGCGAAGCGAAGGTCTCAGAGTTTACTGGGACAAATCGGCATTTGTATGTTTGTGTGTATATTTTTCCGATGATAACTTGCGAACTGTTGATCCGATCTTCATGAAATTTTGTAGGCAAGTAGTTCATTTCAACACAATTTTTAAGTTCGAATATGAGCTGAATCGGTCCAGGGGTTGTGAAGATATAGGGGTCGCGAGGTCTCAGTTCGGCGCAAACTACTAGTATTTTAGATAAAACGGTATTTGTTTAGTTTTTGCAATAAAGAGATCGTATGAAAGTTTCTAGTTAAGGTGCAACGTTTCGCTCATCGCGCGAAATTCAAATTTTCTTGCGTTTTTTGTCAATTACAGCTTCAAAATCTTAATCAAAATCAAAATTTTAATTTCGCGCGCTGAGTGAAACGATCCACCTTAAATCCGCTGTTGCATTACAGTGTTGCTATCAATTAGCGAAAGTTTAATCGACAGAAGTTGCGCTGGATATCGAGTTCTCACCCGTCAAAAGTCGAATTTCGAAGCATATTTTGATGTTAATGTTTTTAGGTGCCAGGTGGAATGAAGCGCCGCGTGCTCCGCTGGTATGACTACTCGTGGTCCCGGGGCCGGATCCAGGGCGGGGGCGACATCAACACAGCTTTGGGCCTTTTGCCTGATAAACTGAAGACTGAGCTGGCTCTGCACGTCAACTTGAGCGTCTTGAAGAAGGTATCACACACTTTTATGTGAGGATCAACTTTTGCATCCCTTAATCTCGATTATGCGTCATTGCTTCATTCTGCGAGATTAGGTAACATTGTAGCACAGATCACACCCTAGATTCTGCATTCAGGACGCTCGAAGCGCACCACGCATCAGTCTAAATACACTTATAAGAAATTACTCTGATTGGTTGATTGTTAGGCGCGAGTAGGCGTAACCTTGATACAGCCAATGAGAACGCTTGGTCGCACTCCCCGCGACCCGCGCTTTCCTCAAACTTTGGTGACTTTTTGTAGGAACAACGAATCTCGTAATCCGGTATCTAGTGTGATCTGTGCATTGTAGTAATACGTGTAAGGTATCGCCTTTCTACCACTTAGTTGAAAGCTGTAGCTGAAAGCCTGCAGTTTTTTGTGTGTGGGTAGTTCCGCATGTCTACGTGATCTCTGCACATGCAGGCTTTCAACTTTCAACTAAGTGGTAGAAAGGCGATACCTTACACGTATTACTACAATTTTACCTAATCTTCGGATGAAGCAACATGTATAATTGGGATAGAACTTCACTTCAGGTAAGTTCGTTTAATCTTCAATTATCGCCCTGATACAAAAATGTTATAGGTGTATTTTAAATGCTCTAACCACCATCTAAAAAAACGAGGCCGAGGAGGACGACAGCGTCGAGTGGCGGACGCTGTTGTAGGCTTAAGCGTCTCACGACAGCTGCTAGCTGTCCCGGGAGGAGCTGAAGCGTGGTGCTGATGGCTCCGATGCGTTCCCTTAGAGATCCCGGAGCCCTCAGTAAAGCACCAAGCCACCGGGGGGATTTTAGTGGGCATAAGACACTCATTTCACTCCCCCCCCCCAGACGCACACATACGTATATACATAAATAACACAAAACTCACACTCACGCAAAATTGTTTGATTCATTTCTGTAAAATTTATAAAATATCTATATTTATATGTTATTTAAGTATCTTACTATCCCAATATGTTAAAATAAAATAAAATATTTAAGTTAAAGTTAAACCTATCACCTAGTACCTATCTAAATGTTAGTCAGAAATGGAGGAGCGGGGTCTTCTGGCACAGGCATTATATGTCTACAAGAGGACTCCTGCCTACTTTATATGTTACTGAAACTCAGTTAAAGAAATACATTATTATTATTATTATTATTATTATAATCCCACATAAACCGGCTGCACCCCAAAGCAGTCGGGTATCTTGAGAAGATTTCCCACTCGCAAAAATAAATAAATAAAAGTGTATTTTGAATGGAGGAGAGAGTTTGGAACTTGAGCTTCTCTGATTATATTTTCAGGTGACGATATTCCAAGAGTGCCAGCCAGAGTTTCTCCACGACCTCGTGCTCAAAATGAAAGCCTATATCTTCACTCCCGGGGACTCAATCTGTCGGAAAGGTGGGTTAATGAATTGATAATAAATTGTTAGCGGCATAATGGCGTCCATTCCCGCTAAACCAAACTTATTGCTATTGCTGTCTTTTACTAACAGAAACACAAGAAAAAGATAGCATGCATTTTAACACCACTTCACAATTCACATGACGAATGGACCACGACTGTAATTGTTGACTGAGACTTCTTTTTATGGTGAAATATTATATGTACTCAATTTTATTAGGAAAAAAATTGTTTGGATACTTCTTATCCATGCACCACAGATGAACCTACTACCCAAAGCTTCTATCACAGCTTCCCAGTCAATTTTTTGAATGCTTAAATAATTTTAAAAGTTAAACATTTTGTTGGAACATTCATTGTGCAAAGTTCTGAGACTGCCATCGAAAAGGTTATCCACGGCTTCTCCAATTTGAAATATAATCAAAACGTCTAAATCATATTTCGCTACATCGTTTGATGTCAACAAACACTAATTTCGTTTTGATTGGATGACTTCTGCGAACGAATCTGTACGAGGGATGAAAGCAAATGGGGCAGAAACGAATGCCTTCCCGATTCGGCGAAAGGGCGTGCTCACTGAATGTGATTTCATCCCACATGTTAATCTAATTATCTACCTCTACCTACTGAGTCAGATTTACACGCGCTAGTTTATGGAGATCATTACGATAGTTTTTTTAATCTTCTCTTTTAGCTCCACACACCCGTGTATTTAGCCAGTGTTAAGTTTTGTTTTTTTCAAGTTAAGCATATCTACTATTTGTATATAAAAACAAATATCCTTCATAATATACGAAGTAAGCCAATAATTTCAGTCATTGTCCAGTCCAAGACATTTTTCAGTAACATGGTGGAAGCTTAAATAGAATTAAATTATGCTAATATTAATTATGCTGGAATTATTCTAATTAAGACCTGCATGTAATTTACATAATGTTTGCAATAAATGTATTGCGTATTGAAGCAAGTTTTGCGAAACAATACAATGACGCGAAAAGATCCTCTTTGTGTTCCCGCCAAAACTCCCATAATAGATGTTGCTTACATAATCTTTTTTAAGAGCTTAGGGCCTTAGCAAGTGGCGCCCAGGCAGTCTTCAATTCAAGGAAATACAATTTTGTTCAAAATATTTTTCAACCCGCTACGGAATGTTAGGATCAGAATTATCTAGTGCTAGAACATTTTATCATCGCATAGTTATGCTCCATCAATCGGCATAGGTTTCACCTTCCTCCGCGACTAAAGATTTTTCAACTTAACCCTATATACTACCATGCCATATAGGATATAGGGTTAAGTTGAAAAATCTTTAGTACCTATATACTACCATGCCATTATTTGTAAAACTTGATAAATGGCACGGACCCCGGAGTCCGTGGAGCAATATTGTAAATAAAAAAAAAAAAAAAAAAAAAAAAAACTACCATGCCATAGTTTCCGCACGATATTTTCCTACAAAGGCGGCTCAAGCTCCTTGTTGGGATTTGAACCAACACCTGCGGCGTGTGAACCAAACGCGCCAACCACTTAGCTACTATCACTACGTAAAGAAGTACTTACTCGAAGCAAATGAGTATTATAATATTAGTATATCAAACTTCCTTTTTTTTTTCAGGTGAAGTGGCTCGAGAAATGTTCATAATAGCTGACGGGATCCTCGAGGTGATATCAGAGACTGGTCGGGTGCTGACGACTATGAAAGCAGGGGATTTCTTCGGAGAAATCGGCATTTTGAACCTGGATGGACTTAATAAGTTAGTTAAACTTTCTGTTAATTGAACCTTGTTTATCCTGACCGACTTGTAGCTTTGCTACCAATATTTCATTTCATTTCATTTCATTTCATTAGTTAATCCGTTGTACCATTGAACTATTATGTCATTTTCATCATCATCAGCCGGAAGACGTCCACTGCGTAACAAATGTCTTCCCCTTAGAGCGCTACACGGAATGACAATCTGCCATGCATTTATTTTAGCCCAGTCATTTGGCACCCAAAAAAGTGGTTACGAGCTAAGTTTTCAAAATGGTGATTTTTTAGATTCGAAGCGCTCTTTCCGAATTTTCACTTTGCGACCTCGTATCTTTGCCGCACCCGCCGCCATATTGGAGAAATGGCGCTCAAATTCAGTTTTATGACAATATATCCTTTCCGACTCATTTTACGATGATAATAGCTGTTGATAAATTAAACTAGAGAAAAATTCCTATAATTTATGATAAAACCTTTTTTTTGAATGTATTGTTTTGGGCGTTCGAGCGCCACAAAATCTATTCCAACACGCGTTTTGGCCAAAAACTTCTAAACTAGTTTCCTGCGCCGCGGAACCATGATGGCTGTCATTTTTTTTTTTACTTACTAGAGATGACACTGCAGTATATTACAATATCCTATTTAATTGTGGTCACTTTTCCACCTCCGTGAGAACTGAGGAACCTGGAATTTGCGAAAAAATAGCAATGGTTTTAGTAAAAGTCTTAAAACAATTGGATAAACTAATCTTGGAATTAGATTAGGTAAATAGATAACGCACTACTCGCGAGATTTCGGTAACTACCTTAAAATTGTATTTAACTTTATTTAACTTAAGTTCAGTCTGTCACTCTCTAGAAGAAAATTCTTATTCACATAAATATGCTCGTAGTATAAATAAATATGATTGCAAATACTACAAAAAAAATACAACATTTGATCATAAAGCCGATCATCCTCCACGAGCTCTAGCAAATGACCGAGTGAAGTTGAGCTAAGGACAACAATTAAATGGGATATGAAATTACAATGCGATAATGGTTAATATTTTAAACTAATACAAAAAAAAAAACCACTGTGTAGTTTGTATTTTTTTAAAAGGTCATAAATTGCGAAAGAGATCAGCGAGAATCAGGTAAGGTGGAAAACTCTAAAAGTCTATTTTTTTTTAACTACAGCAAATAATTTTACTTGATATTTTTCAGACGAACAGCCGATGTTCGTTCAGTGGGATATTCAGAGCTGTTCTCCTTGTCCCGAGAAGATGTGCTCGCCGCCATGAAAGACTACCCGGAAGCTCAGGACATACTCCAAACCCTGGGCCGGAAACGACTGC
The DNA here is from genome assembly GCA_947579745.1 of Apocheima hispidaria. Lineage (NCBI taxonomy): Eukaryota > Metazoa > Arthropoda > Insecta > Lepidoptera > Geometridae > Apocheima > Apocheima hispidaria. Next base: position 10,038,397 of record OX388166.1, on the reverse strand, counting down.
AAGAGGCTAAGAACATGTCCAAGAAATACGCTAAAAGTAAGTATAAAAACTACTACATTTTTGTGAAAAAATATATATTTTACAAGACAAGCTTTTATAAAATCAGCTGGTACTGTAAGCTGATCATAATGAATCCATAAACTACCAATCGACTGTTAGTTACTGAGAAGTTCCATTTTCCTCCTTCCGTCTCCATCATCAGATCAGCTCGCTCTCGTAAAATTGTATTGTCGTCGGAATTTGACAGCCATGCAAAATTTAAACTCAATTGAACACTGGTCTAAAATTCAGCTTCAAGATTTAACCATTAATATCACCATAAGCTGATTTTCATCTTGGTTTAGTGAGAAGTGTAGGTACTTATACTAGATTTCCCTTTGATTTTTTGGTTGGTTTAATTTCCTGATACAATCTATTTATTGGCGCAATGTTTTTATAAACCCTCGATGAGTCATGGAACTGTAACTTACAAATAACGCAAGAAAATTTGCGCTGAACGGAATGTTTCACCTTAACAAAGAAAAGAAAAAATACAAAAATACCTAATATATATAAAAATATATAATATATATATTAATAATACATATAAATTGTTTGTGATTTTGTATTCAAATATAATCATATTTTGATGACAAATAATTTATGACAACATAGGCAAGTGTCGTTTCCAAACGAACGAATCAAAAGAACCAAGGCCCCTATTCGGAGACATGACATTTTATCTCGGTCACTGTCTCTCTAATTTAGAATTTAATGGGAGTGAGAGTGACCGAGATAAAATGTCATATCTCCGAATAGGGTCCCAAGTCGCAAGCTCGGTGCGATTGATATTGATACGTTAATTATCAGCCGGAAAACGTCCACTGCTGAAAATAGTCCTCCTCTAAATGTATATCTTTAAAAATGTTGTATGAGCAAGCGAGAGGACCAATATCGGTTTCCTGCTCTTTACACCTCGTGCATTTTTTTCAGGAGATATAAGTCCAGATAAAATGGCCGGAGACGATAGCGGCCCTAAAAGGATAGTCCACAAAATACGCAGTGAAGCTAAGGTAACGTACAATAGACAATAAGTACAAGTAAATAAGTAACTAGTAAATAAATAAATAAATAAATATTTGGGACATTTTCGCACACACGGTCATCTGACCCCAAACTAAGCAAAGCTTGTAATATGGCTGCCAGAGACTGATATACGTACTATATTTTTAAATACTTATATAGATATTAACACCCAGACATAGAACAAACACAAATGTTCATCACATGTATGTTTGTCCTAGATGGGAATCGAACCCACACCCCCAAACACAGAAGGTAGGTTAACTACCAACTGAGCCACCGGGGCAGTCGTCTTAGTTAGTACCAAGTATTGTTCACCGTCTAACTTGGTATATTATAACATAGCAACCAATGTTAAAAGTCTGGCAAGTGTAAGTCGATCTCGTGTTAAGGATCCCCACTTGAATGAAGCAAAACAAATGCGGTTTGGTAACTTGGTACGGAACCCTCGGTAGGACACGCGTACCGAGGGTTCCGTACTCCTCTTCCGACTCTCACTTGGCCGGTTTTACATTCAAGACTACAAAAAAGACGAAATTAGAATAAATTTTAGTTTTACTATGAAAGCAGGTGATTTTGAAAAAGATCACATGATCGAATCGAAGTTATAAAAGGAATAACCGACTCAGTTAAACTTGATAATTTCCATTTAATTAAGATAAATTAGATTTCATCTTGATACCAGGGCATCCGGAACGCGATCCGTAGTAGGTCCAGAGCTGGTCGAAGGTCCGGAGAATCATTGGAGCTGCAAGCATTGGCTGGTGCTGAAAGGCTAGCAGCTTCGGACGGAAAAGTGCTCAGAAGAATGCCAAGAGTTGAGAGCGACGATTCCCAGCCGCATAACCAGGAGGTGGGTTTTGGCATTATTTCGCGTGGACATAAAAAAAGTTTTCTATGTCCATCTTTGTGATATACAGTAACTCCTTATCAAATTTTATCAAGATCTGTTCAGCCGTTTAGCCATGATAACGCGACAAACGTCCAGACAGAGAGACAAAGTTACTTCCTATAGTTCGCTAGGTGGCGTTAATTCATTTTTGTGCATTTATTGACGTTTTGTATGGACTGACAGTAATTGTAATGTAGAGAGTTCTGAATCACGCAAGCGAAGTTTGTTCCTCGAGACGAACGTATTCATTTTTATACCTCGAAGCTTTATTGCTCCTGATACGACTGCGGCTATATTGCTCTGAATTATAATATTAGTTAGGATAGACGTCAGTGCTACCTCCCAATGACAGGGCGTTCGAGCCAGCATCACGTACTTTATTAATTTCTTTCTCCCCCTGTCTTTTACTACTTTTTTTTCATTCTTTTGTGTTTTCAGCCAGCACAATGTTAGTAATAAGTGCCTTTACAACTATCCGATTTTATGACAAAACTACCACACCAACAGGGCTAGCGTGCGCACCGCGACAGAATGTTTTTGTTATGCAAGAACAGCTACGATTATGTATACGTTTGTCTCATATTTCACGACATGAAGAGTAGAGAAGATTTTGTCGCAGTGCGCATGCTAGCCCTGCTGGTCTTAACAACAAGTTATTATTGAAAGAGTATTTTTATCCCAAAGTTGTATTTTAGGATAACAATGGGGAGACAACTTCAGGTAGCAAAGATGGAGAAAAATGCATATCACCGATTGGAGCAGGCCTGCCTTTACTATCACGATTAAAGCTGCTCAAAGAAAAACAGGTATTTAGCGCTAAAAGATACACAACCTTATTTGTCAGATACAATGAACTAGGTTTTTACAAGTACTTTTGATAATTTTTCTAGGATCGTGAGGAAAAGGTCGCAAAGCAAAGACATTCGACATCGTCTGTGGTTTCGATGGGTCCTCAACCAACACCATCTACTAGTTCTGCACCAGACGGTGAGCCAGAAGTAGTCGGAGCAGGGCTTCCTCTCATACAAAGGTTGCTTCTCCTCAAGGCCAAAGAAGAAAGAGAGAAGAACCAATTAACACCAACTATCAGCAATCAAGCATCTAGCTCTGATACCATCAGCCCAAGTTCAATAAAAAGTCCATTGAGTCCAACAATCAAAACTCTTAGCCCTATTAGAAAAGGTTCCGAGTCAAGTTCCCCCGGCAAACTCCAAAGTCCAACAGCCAAAACCTCAAGAAAAAACTCCTCAGGATCTAGTGATGGAGCTTCTCGACCCAAGGTTAGCTTTAAGGATAAAATCTTGCAAGTCCAAAGCGATGGAACAGCTGTGTGTCAGCCACTACATAAAGATGTCAATGAAAAACCAGCAGCAGTAGTAGAACCCACGCCAAAAACGGAAAGTAATTTGATTACAATCCCACATTCCGTAGTTAGCAAAATAAAATCACCCGCAAAAGCTGTCGGATCGACTTTTCGGGACAAATTAAAATTGCTTCAATGTCCTAAGGAAGCTGATTCATCAACTCAGGAGAAGAGCAAACCTTCACCAATCAAAAAAGTTCCAATACCTATAGAAATAACACCTATACAACCCTCTACGACTACAGAAAGTAAAGAGGACCCAAAAAGTAAAAAGCCTTGGATAAAACTTAAAAAAGCATCAATTCTAGGTGAATCTAAAAGCCAAAGCAAATCTAGCGTAGACGAGACAAAAGATACAGAGACTGTAAGTAAAGAGGACAGTATGCCCGCGGAAGCTGTAAATATATGTGTACCTATAGTGACTACGGCGGAGCTTGTAAAAATAGACAATAATAATGTTGAGGGAGGTAGCGATAGTGGTAAGCAAGATAACCCTAAGATATGCTTAACAGGCCCTTTGGAACCCGTCCATGAAAAAACTCTAGATTTACTAACATTATCTCCAAAGAAGAATATTGTAAAAACCATTGATAATAGAAAATCGTCATCGATGACGCTGTTACCAAGAGTTAAAAAATATAAATCAATAGATGATTTATCACCTGAATACGGTGGTTTGCCTTTCGTAAAGAAATTAAAAATTTTAAACGAAAGGCAAAAACTTGCAGAACTCGAGAGAGTTGTAAAGATTCGCAGTTCGAGCTTGGATTGTACAAGTTCATCTGAAGATTTGTTAGGTGACACATTAACTAGAAGTCACTCAGAAGGAAGTACCATGGATAAAAGGAAATTCAAGAGGAAATCAACAGATTCAATAGGAAGTCATGAATCGAATGAAACGCTTGAGAGGCGGACGCTGAAATCTATTCTCAAGAAATTGTCAGAAGATGTAACTCCAGCAGACAGTCCTGAAAGGAGTAACGAATTAAGAAGGCTAATTCGTGCGCCAACTTTAGAAGGATATGCTGCAAGGCATTCGAAATTTTCAAAAAGTGTCACTTTTCAGCGGCATACTTTACCTTCGCCTCCTTCAAGCGCACCTGCGGATTCAAAATCTGACATGTTTCCAATGCCGGAAATATCAAGAGTTGAGTCAATACCCCTAATCTCTACCCCTGCTACTTCTGCGGAAGAAACTGAAGTCTCTCAGATAGAATGCCCTTCCGATCAAATAGCTAGACCCGTAGATGATGCCATTCAAATTCAAGGCCAGGGACTTAGTATTAAAACTGAATATGATTTGCAGCCAAATATTGATCCCATGTATGAATTGAAAACTTTAAGACCTGAAGATATAAAAGTGCCTTCAGAGAAACCTAAGCTTACACTTATATCGGCTGTTGCGAACCAGAGGAAACTGCTAAGAGGTAAACACATTTCTACTATTTATGAAAATTATTTCTTATTGCTTCTGATTGGGTATTTATATAAAAATATAATTAGACCGATATTCTTTTACAGGATCACTTGAAGAACAAGAGTACTTTGGAGAAGTGTTACTCGGAATTAAACAGGTTATACAAGGTCATCTTCATGACGTTCAAGGGAAATTTCAAGAAAGGTGAGTATAGTGACTTCTTATGATTATTAGTTCGCCATAATTAATATATGAAGTTACGTCAGCAAACAAAACAAGTATTGGTATATGATTTTAATTATAATGATTGTAAAAGTATTTTTTCCAGATTCAACAGCCTTGAAAATGAAGTTCGAAAACGTGATGAAATAATAAGCCAACTTCAGAAACGAATACAAGAATTAGAAAGACTAGGACTTCCTGGAGCGAGTCTTTCAGATACACCAGTAGATGATGATCAAGAAGTGTTTCTTCCAGAACAGGTCGTTGTAAAACAAATTTCTAAAAATGGAAGCTCGGGTAGTGATGATGCTTCTTGTATTGAAGAAGGATTTATGGTAAGTTTAAAAATTTATAAAATATATTTGTTGGTCTGAAACTAAGTTGAACTTGAGCAATCTGATCAGAGATGGTGAACACGCTTAACTTATAATGAGATAATATTATGTCACTCTATAAACTCGCGCCCATAGAGTCAGTCGCTTAGTGATTCTCATAAATTTGATAGCGAGAAAGGGCCCTACCCTACTAATGTTTCCTCGTAATGTTTTCTTTCACCGGCAGCTCAAGTTTATTGTTGAGTTTTTGATACATGTCGGCGTAGCATGCAATAACCCATTGATTTATCATCGCTTAGAAATCCATTGGATTCATGGATCATAAAAGTTTTAATTTTACAGAGAGGAGATTCCCTAGATACAGTATTTGCTTCATCACCTCCAATGACAAGTGCGGATGAGGAAGATAAAGAAAAATCAACCGCAGAAGATACAGTAACAACAGTAACGAAAGAACCACTGTCATCCGACGACTTGACTGATGAAAAACTATCAGAACTTACTGGAGGAATAGAACTAGGGAAGTTATCTTACTCAGAATTGCAAAGTTTAGCAGATTCCTTGTCAAGTAGAACAGATAAAACGTCGTCTAGTAAAGAAGATTGGACTGTGAGTAAGTCAAAGAGATTAGATCTGAACTTGGATGGAAAGGCTGGCACATATTCGAGAAAGAGAGCAGCGAAATTGAGACAAAAGAGAAAATCGTGGGAAGACCAAAGTGATCAGGAGAGCATGGAGATGCAGGATTTGACAAGGTGAACATTACCGAAACTGTTTTAGCTAAGTTACGGGTAGTTTATAATTTGAAAGCTAAAAAATAATGTGTTTGGAGTTCGGGATCTTTCGTGTAAATGTCTAAATTATGTCAATGTGTAAAGCTTAATTTCTTAATGAGGCTCCTGGAGCTGAAAAACCTCATCTAGGTACGCATACAGAATTTATAGCAGTAGGAAGGAGATACAAGCATAATAAAATACTGACAACTCTAATAGGGATTTCAACCCTTAATTTGGCAAGCAATATCATTGTAAAAATTTAATATTTTATCATTATATTGTGGATCCTTGGCCTCTCAGAGACCCTAAAAATATGTGTCAGAGGTTGGTTCTAAAAGAAATCAATACCTACCAACATCAATATTCCACCACCAACCAAATCACCAATTCTTTTGTATCAGGCCCCTGTCGCCTCACACGACGTCTGAAGATCGTTCACTCCTCAGCCCAGAGCAGTCCAGTCTCCGAACCAGTAGACGAGGGATGCATCCCTTCCACTTCTTTGGCTCGCATCTAGATACCACCAAGTCGAAGATCAAGAAGACTCTCTCCGTGGACACTGGGATGCATCACACTGGGCGGAATGAAAGAAGTAAACTAGGTACACACCTTTTTCACTATTTGTAACATTAATTATTTTTTCTTCCTTTTTTTTTTGTTTTAATATTTTTTGGAGGAAGATTTGCTTTGTTTTTATTAGTGATAATTAACAGCCGTTACGCGTGAACGGTAATAACCACAGACAACTATTTGCGATTGTTTTCTTATCGAGATTATCTTGTAAAGGTGTCTTGTCCCGCTGCTCGCTAAGACAAACGCGGTCTCAATGTTTTTATCTTCAATTCCTCTTGTATCCGCAGAGCCAGCTCGTCCACGACAGCATCGTAAATTCAGCCTAGGTTCTTTCTTCGGGTACAACCGCAGCGCGCAACACAAGCCCGCCGCCAGTTGTAACGAGGTCGTGCTGGACCTGGGAAGTGATTACAGCTGGAGCGATACGTAAGATTTCCGCCTAACCACTGTCTATCAACTTGATTAAAGCGATCAACCTCATAATTTTGATCACCACTATCAACAGTAGCCACTCTACACTCAGACCTGGACATTAATTAGATTTTCTTATTAGTCTATGGTCTTTGGTCAGTTCAGTTTAAAAAAAATATTAACTAAGGCTTTGTAAAAGGCTTTACAGCAGCATAACAGTGGCTACCATTGGCCACTCAGCCTTTTCGAACTTGCTCTTTTATTTATTTTTTATTAATATATATTTTATTATTTATTATTATATATTTTATTGATGATGTTAAGATCTAATTTCGGGCTTCGATACAACACGTGACTTAAATTCTTGATGATGAAGATCTAAGATATAGGTACCAACTGGGTTAATCGTTTTGTTCCTAGAGCATCTACATCTTCGAGCAGTGACTCGGATGCCATCCCCAGAACCCCCATGTTTGAAGAGTTCATTGAGAACAGCAGCCGCCGGTGCCGGCCCAGCAGTTCTAGTCATGGGAGCTCCTCTCCTATCAGAGGTAAATACCTGGCCTTTTGTAGCCGAGTTTCTTCCACACCAAGGTATATCAGATCGGGTGATGAGCTGGTCCCAATATTTCATTGTAATTTTATATTCAGGTGGCGGTGCTGACTGGGAGGTAATGATGCTGGCAGATGAACTGGAGAAGAGAGAGAGGGAAGAAGCCAGAAGACTTCACTATCCCTCCACTCTCAAAGAGCTTGAAGAGGTTATATTAAAATTATAACTTTTTATTGCCTGATACACTGACAGCGGCACTTTGATTAGTTTTATATAAACCAGTTGAGCTTAAGTCATGAAATTCTTTATAAATATGTCTCTTGATTTACCTATTTATTTGAAGTTTCGTTTTTTGTGACCGAGGCAAGGCAAGCGGAGCCTTCTTACTTCATGGTCGGTCAGGTCGCTACCTGCGTTGCTCTAAGTTTATCCGCAACATGTATTGACTTTGTCACCATCGTGGGTTTACACGATTAGCACACAGCCAAGGCACATGGCTTATGTATCCATACCAAATAGTGGGAAAAACGAACGCTATAGACGATAATGATGATAGTTTTATATGCCTTAAACAGTAAGCCATGGTATTTCATGACCAAGAATATGACCCACAGAAAGAGGACAGCCCGGACGAGTTCTCAAACATAGAAGACTCCATTTCATCATCCACTACTCATCTCCTGTCCCAGTCTGTCAGCGAGACCTCGCAGAAGTCTCTTGAGACCTCCTTCACCGAGGGACTGCCGCTGCCGAAGGAGCCGAGACAGAGTAGAGTGGGCTCTGTGGGGGAACCTGTAAGTATAGTTTTCAGACCAAAACACTTAAACTAGTGTAATCTGCTTATCCTAACTAATAATATTATAAAAAATCGAATGTAGCTTTGTCTCTCTGTCTATCTGATTCTCTGTCTGGGTGTCTGTCACATTATCGGGGCTAAACGGCTGAACGGAACAAGCTGAATTTTTGCATAGATATAGCTTGAGGGTCGGAGACATAGGCAATTTTTTGTAGTTCCACGCAGACGAAATCACGGACGAATTCTAGTAACTAATAATTTTGATTTTATGAATTATTTCTAGGTACAATGTTGTACTCAAAAGATTAGCAATCGGAAACCAGTAAAATTTGCAATTGAAATTACTTGTTAGTTTTCTGTATGTAACAGATCTCAAAATTTCACATTCCCTTGTATTTTTCAGTCGAAACCAGAATCATCTCTTCGGCAGTCTCGAGGGTTGATTCTCCGCGCCGCGAGCCTGGACCGCGCCACCTCCACATCAGCTCATGCACGCCGATTCAGCTCTCTCAAGAGTTCCAGCACCGACTCTCACAAGAGACTCTGATCCCCCTCGTTTAGCGGGTCTTTGGAGAGATCCAAAAGAATGAACGAATTCGATTCTGAGTCGATTGATTCTTCAAACGAACGTTTCATTATTGACTCGAATGGATCTTCAGAGACTGATCGATTCATTTCTGACTCGAGTGGATCGTTAATAGGGATGAATGAACGATTCGTTTCTAACTCGAGTGGGACTTTCCAAAGATTCGATAGAACATACAGTTTGGATGAAACGGAACGTGTTTGCACTTCGCACAGATATTCGAAAAACGAAAGCATTGAGATGGAAAAAAAACGACACAATGAAAGTAAAGGATGTAAGAAATGTGTAAAAAGTCTTAAAAAAAGTTGTTTGCAAATATCTCGTGAAGGATCTAGTAAACGTGTGAGAGATCTTAAAGATCCAAATGTTAGAGAAAATAATACTGATAACATTCCAAATTTTATCGATTTTGACAATGAAAATAAATCGATCCAACAAATAAATGACCAAATTACCGCACTTAATAGAACTAAAATAGTAGATTCGGAGAGTAGGGTTGAATTTAGCAAAGAACTATTAGATATGAATGAAAATAGAGATATAGATAGAAGTGAGAGACTAGTTTTGAATGAAAATAGTGATGCGGTTAGAACTGAGCAGGTAAATGTAGGCACTACAAGAGAGATTAGAGATGTAAGCAACGGACGAGAGAACGGTGCGGTTGACCAAAGCGAAGATGGTGGTCAATTAATGATTATTATTTTAATCTATGAGGATTATTTCATTATTTTAGTTATACCCTAGCTTTAGGTAGATATATACGTGTGTGAATTAATGAATGAATGAACTAGGTTAATGCACTTTGCGTCAAAATGTCTTGTCATCATTTTGGAGCGATGAGAAATTTGAATTTGAATTTTTGGGGAAGAATGGTTCTTGGTTTTTGGGGAAGAAAAGTCCTGGTACAGGGTGGACCGACGACATTTTGAAAGTCGCGGGCAACCGGTGGAGCAAGTGGCAGCAGTGGACGTCTTCTGGCTGATGATGATGATGACGATGACAAATTTGCTTAGGAAATCTTCTACTTTTCACCTACCTTTTACCCTCGAAAATCTGCCGTCAAGCACCTAGTGGCGTTTTCCAACAGCACTATTGAGAGCCAGTTCCTAATCCATTAAAGACATCTGTATTACGCCCTCACAGCTCCGCTTTAAAATCAAAGGTGATAAAATTATTAATGAAAATTTTACAACTGTAAAAGATACGTAGGGCTTTTTGTCGCCCGGTGCGAAGCCAAATCCTTCTTTAACTATCTATTAACAATTAAATTTTATCTCTCATAAGGCCTCGCTACATGGCCTGACCTGACATCGTGCGAAAGGGACAGCTAGACTTGAATTTCACGGGAGTAATAGAAACAAACTATTAAGGTTATAGCTTTTCCCTTTCGCTCCCACAGAAACTTATATGTAGCCATCTCTTTCACACGATGTCAGGTATCTTGGCTTCATGTATCTTCGTACCCTTATCTTCGTAGATTCTACTCTATGTAGTTTAAAAGTAAGAAATAATTTTAGAAGTCAAACTTCACTCACTTTAGTTTAATTAGTATTCTTTGGATACATTATATTTTACATTTAGCACAAATATTTCAAATTTAATTATGTTCCAGTGTTATTAAATGACAATCGTGTAATTCGTGTAGTTCCTTGATAATAATATATGTGATTTTATTTCATGAAATATTAAATACTATTTAATGATGTTATTTCAATTATATCAAATATTTTAGGTACGTACCGACTTATAATATATTATAAATATTTTTTGCACAATAAAATATACATTTCTGTACGTACGTATTGTCGTTAGAGTCGATTCTGTTGAGCCATTTTGAAAAGAAAACAATACAGCTCTAAAATTATTGTCTTCCTTTTCTTACACACTGAAATAAAAAGAGATGCAGATAATTTTAGTCCTGTTAGATTAGAGAGTGGTCCAATAGAATCGTCACTTATTGATGTTATGTTGTTATTTAATTAAAATTATAATAATTATGATTAAAAAATAAAAGGTACCTATCTAGTTAGATAGCTATCGATGAAATAATAGTTGTATCTAATAATAATATTATTATGGTCATTAAAATTATGTGCCAAAAGATATTAAACTTATATAGTTATATTTAATAGAACCTATCCACCTAGATTTTATTAGATATCTCGTTTAGGCTTAATCAGAATAGTTAGAATAGATTCTAGTCTATAAAATCTTTATTGTACATAGCTAGATCTATAAAAACTAACGGATAGAGGAAGATAAATAATCAATAACAACCTATAAAGATATCCAACAATGATAGAAGAATTAATAATTGAATACTTGCCTACTTATGGCAGAACAGTTTAAGAATAACATTATTATAAACTCCTAGAAATCAATGTACCATATTGTTTTTATTTTTATTCTAGATGTAACAAGAGAAAAATAAAGGAAATGAGAGTGAAACATTATGGTTTTAAATATATATTTTTTTATTCTAAGCTTTGTCCGCAGACCCTAGGTTCCGTGCCTTTCGTCAAATTTTACAAATTTTTGTCAACTATAATTTTACTTATTAAAACTAATGGCATTATAAAAGGAATATACCGAACTTACCATTATTGCAGACTTAGGTGTGACCACAGAATTCTCCTTATAAATGAGGGTGTGACTTATTTATTTATTTCCAAAAAACAAATAGTAAGCTAACAGTATACCAAAACGCTTACTATCTTAAACAATGAGCACAAAACAACTTAAATTCTCTAATAATAATAGTGATGTTATCACTAAATATGTATTATTACTAGATTTACCTACGTATATAAGTACTCCGGGCACTCCAACTCCCGTTCACGAGTTCTATGGTTTTTAATTTCAAACAAGAGCCCTAACTACCTACAATACCTAATTAGTATGCAACTTAGTAGAAATGATCCATTTCACAGATAATTTCAATAACACTATTTTAATATTCTTTTCAATACGGTTCGGTGGATTTCAATTTGCCCGCCACGCGTTCCCGCCACATCAAAGAATACAACAGAGAGCAATTTTTTTTTTGTTTGTCCATGGTATAAGCTATGTATTTTTTATCCATTATATTATATCGTGAACGTGCACGAGTGTTGGTGAATAGCGTAATGAGGTAACCCTATGAAACAAAAAAACAACGGTTTACAGATTACCTATCACCAGTGTATGTAATGTTTCACAATTTATCGAATATACAAAAAAACAACGATCGACGATGACACCATATTTTAAAAACAGTTGGGCCTATTTCAGGGCCAAGTCATTTATTATAGTCTGATTTCTTGGATATTATTAAGTACGTAAACATAACACAATTTTTGCATGTTTTAGGCTGAGTATTTTTTTTTAACTGGGCCTACTTTGAAGGCGGTCTAAAATGTCGAGAAACGTGACATTTCGTGTTGTTTCCAAAACACCTATATTAAAGTCTGCACCTAAGGCACGACTTGGACTTGATCGTAAATTACTTTGTGTGACTTTAAAATATTCCAAAACTAAAAAAAAATTAAAAAAATTGGAGTATGATACTCTCTGCGTTAGCCTTTTAACGTCCCACTGCTGGAATATCAGTCTACCCTCGAAGGATGATTGGGCCAGCTCTGGAAATATGCAGGTTTCCTCACGATGTGTTCCTTCACCGAAAAGCGAGTAGTATATATCCGTACGTAAGCTCCAAATAACTCATTATACGGGCTCGCCCGGGTTCGAACCCGCGACCACAGCAATATGAGGCGAACTTGCTCCTTCTGAGCTACCACGAGTTTTTAACTAATAATATACTTATTATAAATTTGAATAGCCTTTTGGCTCAGTGGGTGGATTTTCGCCTTCTGAGCCGTAGGTTTTGGGTTCAATTCCCACCCAGAACAAACATTTTGTGTGATCAATATGGATGTTTGTTCTTTGTTGAGTGTTTCTATGTACTCTATGTACGTATTTACAAAAATGTAAGTATTTATATATTCTATCAGTTTTCTGGTTCCCGTAGTACAAGCTTGTTTAGTAGAGCTAGATGGCGCTGTGAGTGAAAAACGTCCACCAACATATTTTACTTCACATGATATTTAACAAATAAATGGCTAAATACACTAACTGTCGAGCCAAAGAGGCATATATAGTACTTATTGTGCGAGTCAATTCAATTCAATTCTTATTTTATGGCTTCTGCTTGTGTGTTTCACAAATTTGTCAATGATTGTGCGAGTCAACCAAGCTGTCGGAGTTTTGGCGGTAACGTGAAAAAGTCATGTCGAGTACCTAATTGTATAACCATACAAAACTTGTGTTATTTCGAGTGTTATTGTGTAAAAACGGTGAATTTTTACCAGTTAAGTATTTGTAGTGTTGGTGAATGGTATAATGTCGTGAAACGTGAATTTTCATGTTGTTTCCAAAACTCCATAGAAGGCTCTAGTAAAGTTTTCACCACTTTACTGGGGCATGACTTGGACTTGACCGTGACTTGTTTTGCTCGCCTTTGACTGTGACTATGACTTGTTTGATAATTTATAACAAAACTTGAAAATATATAATATATATATATACTTGACACTGGCAAATGCATAAGACGTGAGACGCCAAAATCCTCTTAGAAGGAGAAAAGAAATAAAATAGAGTTTTTGGCGGGAATGTGAAGAAATCATGTCGCGTCATTATATTATTTTCCATTACTTATGTTATTTCGAGTGTTAATGTGTAAAAACGGTGAATTTTTACCCGTTAAGTGTTCGTGAACATGCACGAGTGTTGGTGAATGGTATAATGTCGTGAAACGTGAATTTTCGTGTTGTTTCCAAAACTCCATAGAAAGCTCTAGTAAAGTTTTCACCACTTTAATGGGGCATGACTTGGACTTGACCGTGACTTGCTTTGCTCGCCTTTGACTGTGACTATGACTTGTTTGGTAATATCTCACAAAACTTGAGAATATATATGTATACTTGACACTGGCAAATGCATAAGACGTGCGACGCCAAAATCCTCTTAGGAGGAAAGAAAAAAAAAAAAAAGAAAAAAAAAATTGCCATGTTTTGTGTCATGTCAATGTCATTGAAATTCATTGTGTTGAAAAATGAAAACAAAGAAAGACCATTCATAATCATTTACTTCGATTTCTCATTCTTTTACGTATTATATCCTCAATACAAATAATTTAAGTGTTGCTTTAAGGTTCAAATAACTCAATGCACATATGTAGATAGATTTTCCAACATAATCGCCATGTCGCCAAAAAAACAGCCTTGTAGTTTGTTCAATCTAAGTGTTAGAAAAAGTATTTCTGTGATCAATTCTGCTTGTCATTTCATTGAAAAAGTGTATCCGGAAAATAAATACGCAGAATGTGAGAGGGAGGCTTTATCGTTAAAGCGATTTATGATGTCTACGCTACCGGCAAGGTAAATAAATCTGTATATCACGACTACATCTTAATACTTACTCTAAGCTTGTTGTCTACTCATCTACAGACCCTACTTAGGAACATTTACTCTCTACTGAGACCTGCACTGTGACCAACTTACCTCATTTAGTTATTCTTTCTATCTAGTTTGTCATTTGTGTGTGTTCCTGCGCCCCGCAGTTTCACTCGCCTTTCTAAAGAAATCTATGAGAAATTATGAAAGATGAGAAACCTATATATCCTATGTGTTAATCCAGGGTATAAGCTACATCTATACCAAATTTCATTCAAATCCATTCAGTCATTACAGAGTTGAACGGATAAACACACTTAAATATTTACACATTTGCTTGCTGACTAGATACACTGTGATACTAAAATGATTTATAACTCCATTATTAACATGTATTATTGCAAATAAATTATTTGATTGACTGATTGAGTGATTTTTCCATACTTGCATTTGTAATATTAGTGTGATCACAAAATTGTTACGTTTTAATGGATCTGTTTTGTTACAGGTTATTTGATGTCCTCTGTTCGAATCGAACAAGTCTACAGTACCGTGGAGACCCACGCGTTCAGCTCTTAGTCCTCAGTCACCCCAATATGTCTGTCTTCCGCAAATGCGATGTTGACAACAGTATCCCACATCACTTTTGGCTCGATATGCTTGCAACCTTCAACCATTTAAAGGTTCTCGACCTCAAATTCATATGCTCCGATGAAATCCTCGAAGTAATTGGCGCCAATTGTCCTTTACTCGAAGACATCAATATTGTCTCTAGAGTAGACATTTGCAAATCCCTGTTCAATGCTTCTGTTCTGATAAGAAATGTCTCCGATGAAGGTCTTTTATCCGTTGCCAAATTACAAAACTTGAGAGTACTCACTATGGATCCGCCAAGGAATGAACGTGTTCATAAAATAGGTAGATGTGTATCACAAGCTGGAATTATAAAGCTTATTTCAAAGCTTCCCATTCTGCAGGAGCTGAAAATCGACACATGCGATATCGGCTCAACTCTGATCAGCAGTAAGACAGAAATTGGTCCGTTGAGCCTAAAAAAAATCAATTGTCACTTTGCTTCTGGCGTTGGCATTAGGAAGTTATTGACAATCTGTCCGAACTTAAAAGAGTTGTCCGTTACACATTTATCAGAAAATTATAAAGATGCAATAATGAATGAGATAACTGTCAGCGAATGTAATTTGAATCGACTCGATTTGTCTTTCTTCACGTTTACTCATGCTGTCCATGAAATGCTTGTCATCAAAGGGCAATATTTGACTCATTTCTCTCTTTGGGAGATTGAACTGTCTCTGACTTTTGATGCTATTTTGTGCATCGGATCTTTATGTCCGAATCTCAACACTCTCTGCATTGGTACTCAATCCCCTTCTTTAAGCTTACCAAGATTCTTTAGAAAGGAAGAACCCTTATTTGCTAACCTCAAAATGCTGACCTTGGGCAATGGTAACTTTTGCATTGACAGTTTACTGAGTTTCTTCATGGACTGTTCTGATTTGCAGAATTTAGTTCTGAAATATCAAAGCAAGAAGAATATTGACGAGTCTCTGGTAAGGTTATTGAGAAAGGGTTGTTTCAGGGACATAAGTTATTTATGGTTTGACTGTACATTAGAAGTATCGAAAGAAGTGGCATTGGAAATAATAAAAGAATGTGAACATCTGGTGACGTTCACAATGGATTTTGGTGCGAACATGCCAGACTTTCAAAAGTATATTGCCGATTATAATTTAGATTTGAGAATAGGTAGTTATTAATTACTCAATGCAAAATGAAGATCTTGTAATGTGATCTTATATACATTTTATTTTCATGTTAATAAAAATCGTGTAATTTAGAAATATACATTTTATTTTCTTGTTAAAAGTTTTTTATTTCATTTGAATCCACTTTGGCATTATTCTCAAGTTATGTTACCATTCGCATAACGGGTGAATATGACGGCAATCGTCTAATAAATCATCCCCAACGGGTCGACCCATATATATTATTCGGTCGACGTGTTGTAACAAGGCACAAAAAAGAAAACGTTCTTCTGGTGGAAAGCGTTTTTCGCAAATATCTCAAAAACGGCTTGACACACACATTTGAAATTTTCACACGACGTCATTCACTAAAAATCTACTCCACCCAAATCCTGAAATTCGACAAATTTCCGCTAGGATTACACACACCACACATCGTGTGGTAACTGTTACATGGCGACAGGAATGGTTTGAGCTGTACTCCTTGGATCTAGACGTGGCCGGCAAAAGCGCCGATGGCTTGACGTAAGAAAGGATATGATGGCAAACCAAATCAAAATGCTAGATGGTTAGGACCGCCCGAAATTGAGAAGCATAAATACTACATACATTCTGTGAACATGGCAAAATGTGTTGCTCTGCGAAAAGTCGCTGCAGTGTGGATACACCATTAGTTCTTTACATTGTTAATCGAGTTTAGTACGCTCGGGTCGCACGCCGCAGAGCGTGGGTAATGACCTTGAGCTACCAGTGAAGGAACTCGTGAGAAAACCATAGCAAGGTAGTGTAATTTCTAGTACTCATGTGGCTGACTACCAACCTCAGCTTTCCGACAGCCTCTCTTGGGAGCTAGTTTTCCTTCAAGGCTATTATATATTGTACTAGCTGCGCCCCGCGGTTTCACCCGCAATTCTACAGAAACCGAATGTTTCCAGGATAGCCTGTGTTAATCCAGGGTGTAAGCTACCTCCATACCAAATTTCAAATCGGTTCAGCCGTTACTGAGTGAACGGTAACAAACACATACAAGCTTTCGCGTTTATACTTTTTGGCCGGACTACGGCCCTAAGTGCGGAGAACAACCTTACCATCAGATTTCTATTCTTACTTGCTGTACAATATTTGTTTTACTTGTTTAAAAAATAACGGAAGCTGTATTGATGATACATCATTGGTGAAAATTCTTGTTTTCATACTTACCGAAAGTACCTATCATTGTTTTTTTTTTAAATAACAAAAATTAAGATTATAATTAATTTCATTTATTACATTTAATGAATTAATGATTAACTTAGTCTATATTTACAAAGCATAATATTAAACATACAAAAAAAAACATATCCTAACATAGACAATTTCGACCCCCTCACAATCCTATGGAAGAAATAATCAGGTTTGATTAAAACTAAATCCCCAAATCGCACCCCTAAAACCCTAAATCGCATCCCTAAAATTATCTAATAAAAATAACATTTATAAATAAATATAATATCTTTGATAGTTAATAATGACTCGACTGCCCAAGAAGGAGGGTAGTGTGTTTGTGTTCCTCTACAAACGCGTGAGCTGTGTTTGTTTGTTTTATTACCTGTAGCCCAAAAGGGCTTGACCAATTTTATTAAGTTAAGTGTCATTGTTTCCTTTTTAAGTCCGGAATGACATAAAGGCAGCATTATTATTATTATAATTACTAGCTACGCCCCGCGGTTTCACCCGCTGTTCTACACAAACCGAATATTTCTCCAGGGTATAAAAGGTAGCCTATGTTAATCCAGCGTGTAAGCTACCTCCATACCAAATTTCATTCAAATATGATCAGCCGTTACAGAGTTGAACGGGAACAATCACACTTACATACTTACACACTAACCTCCGAATACTGAAACGTTTGTTAAATTTGATAACAGATTAATTCTAATACTGCCTGTCTGCAACTAAGCAAATGACAAAGGCAGCAATAGACTTAATCTGTCGTCAAAGTAAACAAGCGTTTCAGTATTCGGGGGTTACACACAAACTTTCGCATTTATAATATTAGTGTGATTAGCAAGTTGGCTATCGCCGTGTCCGAGGGCCTAATTCCCTAGATTCTGCATTCAGAACACTCGAAGCGCATCACGCATCAGTTTAAATACACTTATAAGAAATTACTCTGATTGGTTGATTGTTAGGCGCGAGTAGGCGTAACCTTGAGATAGCCAATGAGAACGGTCGGTCGCACTCCCCGCGACCCGCGCCGCGCCTCAAACTGACGTCACTTTTTGTAGGAACATCGAATTTCGTAATGTGGTATCTAGAGTGTGATCTGTGGCCTAATTCTATCCAACACTTCACTTGACAGTTCATCATAATCGTTCCAACACAATGCTAAAGTCACTCAGCTCATGTTAGCTGAGAATGAACACGCTTTGCTCCTTCGGCTCGGGTACGACGGGCTCCTTGTCGTTGTCCTTCTCGTCGTCGTAGAACTCGTTCTTGGCTTCCACCATCTTGTCGGCTTCGTCCTGCGGTATGCGCACGTCGGGGTCCGGGTCGTCCTTTATTCGGTACTCGTCCGGGAAGAAATCACCTGAAATCAATAAATACTAGTTTTAGAAGCAGTTAGAACTATAGAAAAATTATAAGAGAAGATTGACAATCTCATACCAAAAAAAGTGTACGCCCGAAAAAATTGCTTAATACTAGATGACGCATACGGATTTAGTTAGCTAATGTACAAACCGCTATAAAAGTCTGTAATGCGAAAGTTTCTGTGTATGTGTGTTCGGTCCCGTTCAACTCTGTAACGGCTGAGCCGATTTGGATAAAATTTGGTATGGAGGTAGTATATTCCCTGGATTAACACATAGGCTTTTTAACCCGAATAATTTAACCGTTCCTGTAGAATTGCGGGTGAAACCGCGGGGCGCAGCTAGTGTTTTATATTAGTTCATTTCTATACGGTACAAGAATAGTTTTGAACGGCGTAGATAACATACAAAAATCTGATAAGCGGTCTAGGAGATCAGAGGGAACATATGAACATACATACATACATAGACTGTCAAACTCATAACCCTCCCTTTTTGGTAGGCAGGGAAAAAATCAAATCGGATAAAGTTTTAAGCGTCGGAGCACAGATCACACTAGATACCGTATTACGAGATCCGTTGTTCCTACAAAAAGTCACCAAAATTTGAGTCGCGGGGAGTGCGACCGAGCGTTCTCATTGGCTATCTCAAGGTTACGCCTACTCGCGCCTAAGAATCAACCAATCAGAGTAATTTCGTATAAGTGTATTTAGACTGATGCGTGGTGCGCTCCTAGCGTCCTGAATGCAGAATCTAGAGTGTGATCTGTGCGTCGGAGACAGTGGACGCTTTTTGTATGGACAAGTAGACGGTGTACTCTAAATCTTAAAAATAATTGTAATAACCTGGTACGTGTGTCATCTGCACGGCCGGCGAGTGTTGGCACATCTTCAGGTTGTCATACACGTGCTTAGTTATCGCCTCTAAGTACTGCTTGCTGTTCGCGTTGTTTGAACTGGAATTCAATAGATACTTATCTATCACACTAATATTATAAATGCGACAGATTGTAAGTGTGTTTGTTCCCGTTCAACTCTGTAACGGCTGAACGGATTTGAATGAAATTTGGTATGTAAAAAGCTTACATCCTGGATTAACATATAGGCTACAGGAAGTAACATAGGAATACACAGACATTCATACTTGTCTTACATACTATAATGCACCCCCAAAAACATTGCCCTCCTACTTGGGCAGTAGGGTAAACGAGTAGAGTAATAAGGTAGATGAGGCAGAGTAATGTATAATTACACTCTTTTAGGGTAATGTATAATTAATGACCCTCATGGAGTAATGTACAATTACCCTCTTTTAGAGTAATGTATGATTAATTACCCTCTCATGGAGTAATGTACAATTACCCTCTTTTAGAGTAATGTATAATTAATTACCCTCTCATGGAGTAATGTACAATTACCCTCTTTTAGAGTAATGTAACATTATGTTCTTGTGAAGTAATTCACTATTACCTGTTGATATCCGGGTGCAGTTGGAAGTCAGGAGCGAAGAACTCGAGGTACTCCGTGTACGGCAGCTCATTGGAAATGTTGTCGTCTACCAATAAGGACGTCTCGTACGTCCAACACCGAGCCACGTTCCGTAACGTGTATCTAAAAATAAAATTATAGAATACAAATTAATTACGGTGACGGTAACGAAAAATTTTGGAAACGCGTGTTAAAAAATCAGACAAACTTCCAGGATACAGCAAATATTCTCCTGCAAGAGATGCTAGCGAGCAACTCTTTTATCTGTTAAGGAAGGATTTTTCCAGGAGGGCACTGCCGTTACCATGCTTTCTTTAATATTTTCTGAATAAAGCTGCGGCCACATAATTGACAAACGCTCTTCGACCAAAGCAAAATGAATAGACTAACCTAACCACACAACGTCCTGTCAAATGAAATGTCAAAACAACCGAACTTACCCCCGAATACTGAAACGTTTGTTAACTTTGACGACAGATTAAGTTTATTGCTGTCTTTGTCATTTGCTTAGTGCCAGACAAAGGCAGTGTTAGAATTAATCTGTTGTCAAAGTTAACAAACGTTTCAGTATTCGGGGGTTAGCCTTCAATACGTAATTAAAAGTATGTCATCATTAGTCACAAAAAAGAGATAGGGAATATTATATCATATTTTTGCGGTTATTGTGTCGCATATACTGACGATCGTACGACTCGCTTTTTTCAGACTGAGAGGGTGAGCGCCGGCGCTCACTTTAAAGTCTTCAAAATTCTATTTACTTTGGTCGAAGCCACAGCTCACAGCTAGTCGGATTTCAGCGCGAGTCAAAGGTCCGGCGAGATAGCTGGATAGGAAGAGAACAGAGATTAATCTATGGCAAGGCGATGAATAGCGCGAGGAGCGAGTAAAGCAGTGAAAGGGGCATAGTGTGGCTACAGGGTAACTCACCCTCCGCCGCCCACCACGAGTGTGGGCACGTTCAAGTTCTTGACAAACTTGACACACTCCCCGTGCCCCCGCGTGGACAGCGAGAAGCACCCGAGCCTGTCGCCGGCGAGCGAGTCGGCGCCGCACTGCAGGACTATCGCTGTCGGACGGTAGAACTCCATCACATTCTGTATTGTGGGTTTGAATACCTGGAAGCAGTTTAGAATAATTGGTAACTTGCTTGAGAACAGGAAACCCATTTTCGTTCTCTTTTTTTCTATCCCGGGTTCTTCCTCCTCCGGTTTCGTGGAGGTGGGGAATCTGTCTCGAGGTCTCATTACCGAGGCTGGGCGACGGGGGCAACTACCCCCGGGGAACGGTGGAGGGTGCGTGTCCCGCACCCGGCTGTTTTTCGTTCTAACCGACACCTTTTATATTTTTAATTAGTTTACCGAATCAAGGGTCATTTTGAAAAATGTATATTATTTACTAGCTGCGACCTGCTATTCTACAGGAACGGTTAAGTAAACGGTTAAATCAGGTTAAATCTTATTCCAAGGAATAAGCCACCTCCATAGCAAATTTCATCCAAATCCGTTCAGCCGTTGAACGGGAACAAACATACTTACAGGCTTATACACAAACTTTCACATTTATAATATTAGTGTGATTAGCAACATTTTGTGTCAAAGCAGCCTTCTCTCTAGCTTGCGGCAGAGTCCGCCTGGGTAAGTTCACACCTTTGCCAGTTATTCAACCGCCAAGCAGTAGTTTGCAAACTATATTGTGTTCCAGATTGAAGGGCAATATTTCCAGCGTAATTACTGTGCATACAGAGATTTAACATCTAATATCTCAGAGTGACTAGTGCAGGACAGTGTCGCGCAGTGTTTAGAACAAAATTATCCTTTAAAAATTCTGGGTGGCTTTAAACTTTAAACTTTTATGGGCAACCGTGACGCTTACCATCAGTCGAGCGACCTGCTCGTCTCATCACTAAGTTTCATAAATAAAAAAACTAACCTGCACATAACTCTGATCATCAATGCCTTCCTTCAACGGCACATTAACTGAGTAGTACCGTCCACTCTCAGCACCAATCTCATACATATCTCCAGTACCCGGGAAGAAATAATTCCCGTACTTATGAAATGAGACTGTCATCACTCTATCGGTAAGGTAGAAAGCTTCCTGGACCCCGTCTCCGTGATGCACGTCTATGTCGATGTACAGGACTCGGGGATGGTACTTGAGCAGCTCGAGGATAGCTATGACTATGTCGTTTACGTAGCAGAAGCCTGCAATTTTGAACAAAAGAGACCTAATGAGGTGTTTTCCTTTCTGACATTTGTCATTTAATTCTTAAAGAAGGTGTTGTAATCGTCAAACAATTTTCGTTGAATATAAATATTTACGGTTGAAGATTATTGTTAGATTTCCACCCCATCTATTTTCGATTGTAGAACGGCTCGCACGGCTTTGCTCGCGTAGGCTACAGTGTATGAAACACCCCATTTCATCTCTTACCCTTTATCCCATTTCATCTCTTACCCCTAAAGAGATGAAATGGGGTTGATTTTTAAAAAAACCCTGAGACATGCCTTTCTTTATTTTTAATGCTTAGTATGAAAAATATATTTTATTTCCATACAAGCTTTAAGTTCCATTTTACCTCTTTAAAAGTGGAATTTCGCAAAATACGTTCTTATTATTCACGTAAACCATTTGAGGAGTATTGAGTACCATTGGAGTCAATTTCAAGTCTCTATCGTAAGCAGTTTGGTCTGTGCGTCGATTCCTAGAAAAGGTCAAGTTCTGGTATAATTATAGATGACTTAATAGGTAAAAGACGCAATCAGCTCATATTCATTCAATTTGATCCACAAATACTTGAGTCATTTGTTTTTCTACCAGATTTCCATAATCCAGCCTTCACACAGTCAATGAACTTACAAATGTATAGCTAGCTGTTATGTCCTAAAATGAGGGTAGTTCCGGAAAAACCAGTCTGGTACTGTCAACCTAACCGGTGAGATTGTGCTCAGCTATTTTGTGTATATAATACTAGCAAACTTACCAGAAGGCTCAAATTTCTTCGCATGATGTAGCCCGCCAGACCAGTTGATTGCAATATCGCAGGCATTGTTGTTTAACTTCATTGCCCCCTCTAACGATGCACCCGTATACATTGAACAGAAATCAAACAGACCCTCAAATACTGGGCAATCATCCCCTACATTGTAGTGGAGCAGGTCTTTGGAATAACCTGGAATAACATAAAGAATCATAGTAACTAAAAAATAACTTTTCTACAGCATTTTCGTAAATTGTATTTCAATTCAATCATTTATTTATCAATTTGGTACAGTTGTTACACTTTTGAATGTCATTCAGGTTTAACACTATTTTACAATCTTACACAATCAGATTATAATTAAATTAATTAGTATATGCAACTATTTTGGTTTTACATTGCATTCAGTTTTTGATTACAGTGGCAGTGTCCCGTTTCACCCTCAATCCTACAGGATATATTCCGTTGTATCCACAGATCACACCCTAGATTCTGCATTCAGGACGCTCGAAGCGCACCACGCATCAGTCTAAATACACTTATAAGAAATTACTCTGATTGGTTGATTGTTAGGAGCGAGCAGGAGTGGCCTTGAGATAGCCAATGAAAATGCTTGGTCGCACTCCCCGCGACCCGCACCTTCCTCAAACTTTGGTAACTTTTTGTAGGAACAACGAATCTCGTAAAGCTATATCTAGTGTGATCTGTGGTTGTATCCGTATATATTTCTGGGGTAAAAAGTAGTTCTTTTAATTCAAGGCATAAACTACTCTCAATCCATGCAACCATTAGCGAGTTGAATGGCTTCACATTATAATATTAGTGTGAAGTGTTAAACATATACTTATTATACTAGCTGTTACCTGCGATGTGTTTGTTCGCGTGGGTCTACAAAGAATCTATATTCTCCGATCCTTAAGCTACTTTTTTTTGCTATATAACCCCACCTAAGCCAAATAAAGTCAGACCTTGCACAGCTTTGTTTGTTACCTTAGCACAAAATGTACTTTAAAGCGGAACTTTAAAAAGTGGATCATACAAAGTAATGATTATTAAAGTTGACTCACTCTGAATATTCTGTGGGGTAACATTCTGCAGGAATTCAATGTAGTCCTCACTGTGAAACCTGCACATATCATGTGCACTCGCCCTATAAGGCTTGTATATCTGCATCTTCTTATGTAGTCCATAGTTTAGGACCAGACTATGTGTGACTGCCAGTCTATGGGGCTTCATGGGATGCCCAGGGCCATAATGGAAATTACCGACGTCGGCGTTGTAGAAATACGCAACACGGTGTTGTGTTTGTGTCGTCATAGTGAGACAAACACGTACTCCTTCAAAATGTAAATAATGCCGAGGACTACAGCTATCACTACTAGGCGCTTGGTCAGGCGAATGTCGTTAAGCATGCCTATTCGATAGCCATGGTATGGGAATTGTTCACTGTCGCGAAAAAGTGACACTAATTCACTTCTTAACCAGTACTGTGGCGCAGTGTTGCTTTGTGCCCAGTTCAAGCAAGCAGGGAAGAATTAGCACGGTTCACTAGTAGCAGTCAAGAACTCAAAATCACAATTTTGTTACGAAGGGAATAATCTGAATGAAATTTCAAATTGACTCAAATTGATCTAGAAACTGCTGTAACTTTCTGTGATATAATGCATGTATTCCAAGTAATTTATTTAATAATTTTAGTTATAAACTCGAAATTACGAAATAAAAATCACCACTGTCACCAATCACATCAGTGTTGTTTGTGTTGTTTGCTTTGCTTATCGATTTTGTCGAGACGATCAATGGGATCGATATTTCACTATCGATAGTCTATCGATGCAATGATGCCAGAGAAGAGCATGTGTGTATAGCGTGTAGCAATGACGGTGCGAATGATGCGATGCATGCGATTTGATGCTATCCGCTCCCACAGCATAATGAAGCCCTTAGGTGGTAAACATTGCTGCACCTCTTCATACTACAGAAAGCAGTGATCACGCCAGTCGATGCTAACAGGCATAAAGCACTTAATCTTTGGTCATACGACAAACAAGCAATGCACACTACCATAATTGACAAATACGCGGAATGCAATCCCGAAATATATGGTCAATAGGGCGCCCAAACAACATGTCACGAGAAGCGAGATGCTACACTACAACTGCATGAGGGACCTTGTGATAGCTCGGTTATACCATACATGAAGTGACTGAGAATCTACACTGACAGATCTAAGACGGGTACATTATGTTATCAAATACGTTAAAAATATGATACACTTAAAACAAAAAAAAATATATTGGACAAATCAATTCGATTAATCGAAAATTGAACTTATACATTTCGATTCGAGGTGTGTTCGATTCGAACAGAATCAGGAATCGATTTTTTTCATAGAGGGGATGTCGAGGACATCCCTAAACGAAAGAGAAAAAAAAATATATTTTTTTTCGCTCTATGACCAGGCTAGAGCCATTAAAACCTTACCGCGTGTATCACTAGTAGCTTTTATAGAGTTTTGGATACAACCCGAAAAGTCATGTTTCACGGCTACTCACCAACATTCACGAACAACTCCTCCTCTCCTCCAACGAACTCCGTAGAAAACTTTAGTAAAGTCTCCACCAATTTACTGGGGTATGACTTGGATTTGACCGTAACTTACTTTACTAGACCTAGATTATGACTAAGACTTGTTTTAATTGTGAAATACTTTACTTCACTTCAAATATTACAAAACTTGACACTGACTAAATACACACGTGTGAAGCCAAAATTTAAGAGGAAAAAAAACAAACCCTGAGACAAGTCGACATTGACATTGGCTTTAATAGATTGTCAAAGTAATATTTGACAAAATAGAAAAGGCGCGCTGCCCCGCGCCGGTATATCAAGCAGTGATACCAGCTTTTTTTAAATTAAGCTGTCTTTAGCTAATTTTACCTAAAAGTGACAAAAATACATTATCAAATAGATTTTTTTTCGCACATCGAAACCTCCTGTGATTACAACTGTCACTACCCTATCACTGATAAGTAACAAAGATGATAAAAATGGGTGAAAAGATAAACCTATGATAAACTTATTTGATAAACTAGATTTTTCTTCTTGCACTTGAAAATAATGGGAAAATCGCTTTATAAGTAGACATAGACCAAGGGTATCTGTAGAGGGGACTATCTGTGTCTTACTTTTACTGTCGCTATTGCACTGCGTGATATTCGTTGTACTGGTATATATAATTATGTCATATCGGGTCTTGTACGACCCGATAAAACGTGTACTTTTCTCAGATACACGGCTTTTCGGCTGTATATTTGTCAGCTATATATTTCTGGTCGTGCTTTATTGGCACTTGCTGACTTGTATAATTGACAGCCAGCATTTTACGACTCGAGATATTCTCTTAAAAGCAGTTTGAATTTGAAGCGGCGGATTGGTCCTCTTCTCTTTGCTTTGATTGCTGATTCTCTTTGACAAGCAAACTAAGATCACCTCAAAAAGGGCGGTCTTAGCGTACACAGTTGCTTTTTTCTATTTACCAACGTTAAGGTGCAACGTTTCGTGTCAATTCTTCGTCGTGTTTCGTGTCTTAATTACTCATCGTGGGTTCATGAAAATGAATTTCCGACAATAATTAGGTCGTATCAAGAAATTACGGCTAAAATGAACACCTAGATAATATTGGTTTAGCTACAAACTATTCATCTGTGGCTACGAATCTCAATAAGCTGATTTTATCTTGGTTTTTGGCTTAGTGAGAAGTGTACTTAAGTATACTAGCTCTCACCTTGATTTTTTGGTTGGTGTAATTTCTTGGTACAACCTATTTATTAGCGTAAAATTCATTTTAATTTTCATGAACATAAGAAGAGTAATTAAGTTGTAATTGACAAAAAACGCAAGAAAATTTGAATTTGCTGCGCTGAGCGAAATATTGGACCTAAAGTTAAGATCAATCTTGCGTTGCGTTGTGGCAGCCCTCTGTTTTTCTATGCTTTTTTTGTGACTTGGATTGGATATCGTTCACGTTCTATAGATATTGCGATAACTCGAATAATAAGTTTTACTCTTGCTTGTTTTAGCAGTTTTACATCGTTTTCGTATAATTTTACTGCAATAAGGTAAGATTGTTTCAATGAGACTGGCTAATAAGGTGTTTTGATCATTTTATTATATTCCTGAGCTTTAGCAAACCGCTTTTCTCACGTCTATAAAATTCTACCGGTTAAATCCAACTGTGATCATAAATTATTATGTAATTCGTGCGACAAGCTACCTACACTATCACCGGCAAAGATAAAGCATTGACATTTTTACATGTGCGGTGCTTTGTACCGCTTTTCGCCTTTCTATCTAGATTTTGTATTAACCATTTGAAAGCCAAGGCATTGGAAGCGCGCTCTTGCCAATAGCCCAGTCAAGTACGGTACTTAGAATGGAGGACCCGGAAATAATTCATAACATAAAATATTCAATTGTGCTTAGTATAATTTGCTGATGTAGAATCAATATTAAATGAAACAGACTGAAGGTATGGAACATTGAAAAAACATTTATGCTTGAGCCATTATACATTATTAATCACCATTAATACATTTAATTATTAATATTACTTATAGGTTGGTTCTACAATTATGTACAGAAAAAGAAACTGTTATTAGTTACTTCCAGTTCAAACGCTAAATTGACTGGGCTTTAAGCCGTTTTTAATATTAGCAGCCAATCCATTTTTTTCAGTTGGAAATCATTATCACTAATATTATAATGGCGAGATATCATATCCACAAATTAAAAGATCCTTTGACAGATCTATGTTAAAAGCTCCAATACACCATAATATAGCACAATAACTGAGATCGCATGCTTATTTAGTCTTGTGTAATGGCTGTTATACAGACTAATTCCGTACAACTAAATCACACACTAAATCGCATATGACAAAACAAAAAAGTTGCACCATGCAATACAGCACACAAAACTGAGATTCAATGGTTATTTAGTCTTGTGTAATGGCTGTTATACAGACTAATTCCGTACAACTAAATCACACACTAAACCGCATAAGACAAAACAAAAAAGTTGCACTATGCAATACAGCACACAAACTGAGATTCAATGCTTATTTAGTCTTGTGTAATGGCTGTTATACAGACTAATTCCGTACAACTAAATCACACACTAAACCGCATAAGACAAAACAAAAAAGTTGCACTATGCAATACAGCACACAAACTGAGATTCAATGCTTATTCAGTCTTGTGTAATGGCTGTTATACAGACTAATTCCGTACAACTAAATCGCATATGACAAAACAAAAAAGTTACACCATGCAATACAGCACACAAACTGAGATTCAATGCTTATTCAGTCTTGTGTAATGGCTGTTATACAGACTAATTCCGTACAACTAAATCACACACTAAATCGCATATGACAAAACAAAAAAGTTGCACTATGCAATACAGCACACAAACTGAGATTCAATGCTTAAAGAAAATGTCATGTAATCGTGTTTTCCCTCTTAGCAATACTAGACGATAGAACAAAAACTCATATATACATCTCAAAATAAGGTTTTTATTTATTCATTTATTTATTTATTTAATCTACTTATAACTAATGTGCACTGAATAGAAAAAAACACATTTTTTTTTCTAATTTTCTTCATAAAATAAATTAATATTGGTGGACTTTTTTACACACAGCGCCATCTAGCCCCAAACTAAGCAAGGTTGTACTTTTTTTTTTTTTCTTTTTCCTCCTAACAGGATTTTGGCGTCGCACGTCTTATGCATTTGCCAGTGTCAAGTATACATATTTATTCTCAAGTTTAGTTAGATATAATCAAACAAGTCATAGTCACTGTCAAAGTCGAGCAAAGCAAGTCACGGTCAAGTCCTAGTCATGCCCCAGTAAAGTGGTGAAAACTTTACTAGAGCCTTCTATGGAGTTTTGGAAACAACACGAAAATTCACGTTTCACGACATTATACCATTCACCAACACTCGTACATGTTCACGAACACTTAACGGGTAAAAATTCACAGTTTTTACACATTAACACTCGAAATAACACAAGTAATGGAAAATAATATAATGACGCGACATGATTTCTTCACGTTCCCGCCAAAACTCCAAGGTTGTACTATGGGAACCAGATAACTGAAAAGATGGAAGTTTTGGCGGGAACGTGAAGAAGTCATGTTGCGTCATTATATTATATTCCAAAACTTGTGTTATTTCGAGAGTTAATGTGTAAAACTGGTGGATTTTTGTTCATTAGGTGTTCCTGAACATGCACTTGTTGGTGAATAGTATAATATCGTGAAACGTGACTTTTCGTGTTGTTTCCAAAACTCCATAGAAACCCTTAGTAAAGTCTCCACCACTTTACTGGGGTATGGCTTGGACTTGACCGTGACTTACTACACTTGACTTAGACTTAGACTGAGTTTTAATTGTGAAATACTTTTACTTCTCTTGAAATATTACAAAACTTGACACTGGCTAAATAAACAATGTGTGAAGCCAACATTTCAGAGAAAAAAAAAAGAAATATAAGTACATAAATACTTCTGTTTAAAAAAAAATAAGTACATAGAATATAGAGCTATATGATAATAGTGTACGATTTGGCGCCTCAACATTATTATATGCAATGATGATTGTTAGATTCAGCTGATGACGCTTCGCGACCGCATATTGCGTCGCAGCGTGATGAGGTTCACGGGCGCGCAGCGTCCGCGGCTGAACCTAACAGTAACTTTCTACTACACGGTACGGACCCTTTGGGCCGGCCAGTCATAGGCGGTCCAATGGCGAATGTATGCTATTTTGCGCGAAATATTGTGAAATGAATACGCGCGAGCTGTCCACTCGTTAAATTATCTGTGGCTCCTAAAATCGAATAGAATAATTGTATGACCTTCTATCATTTCGTTATACTGGATGATACTGGACTAATGGATACTAGATGAGGTGGCCATTACCTTGGTGTTTCAACCTGTTGACTAGCTTGTACCCGCGGCTTCGCTCGCGTGGACCTTACTTTACAAAAGGATCTAAAAATAATTATCTATGGGGTTTTTAACTTAGAATATTATCGGGTGAGATCAAAATAAACTACCGGTAAATTGTAATAAATCACTACCGGTAAATTGTAATAAATCACTACCGGTAAATTGTAATAAATCACTACCGGTAAATTGTAATAAATCACTACCGGTAAATTGTAATAAATCACTACCGGTAAATTGTAATAAATCACTACCGGTAAATTGTAATAAATCAAAATAAGTTCTTATTGTTACCATCGTACCATGTATCATATCATTTGAGGAATTACATTACATTAGCAGCCAGGAGACGTCCACTGCTGAACATAGGCCTTCCCCCTCTGATTTGAGGAATATTAGGTACTAATTTCACGTCTCTGTCATAAGCGGTTTAGTCTGTGCATTGATTCTCAGAAAAAGGCTGGTTCTTATTTGAATATATTTAGATTAGAGAATGATTTTCGAGACATGCCTATCTTTAATTTTTATGCTCTGTTCACAAACCTAGTTTCATTGACGTAGCAATTTCTTTTAATTTCCATACAAAGTTTGAGGGTCCATACTTCTATAGAGGCGGAATTTCACGTCTCTATTATTAGCGGTTTGGTCTGTGCGTTGATTCTTAGAAAAAGGCATTTTTTTTTAATATATAATAGACAATAGACAAAATTTGATTTATGGTAAAAAACAAATTGTACACAAAAACCAAAAACAAAAAAGGAGATAAAAAAATAACATGACTACACGTTGTTTTTAACCACAAACCGGTTCTAAATCAGCATAATACTGGTTGCGAACAACCAGCGCTGGTCTTCCGCTGGAACCGTTGGTGACGTCACCGGCTATTACCGCACATGTAGATAGATAGATTCAGCTAATGGTGCTTAGTATGTTTTGATGATGACATACATTATTACCTACGAGTACATCCGCAGTTAACACTAGGACACGTTACTCGGCCCGGCACAATAGTAATTTTCCAGAATTATCATTTTTCAATACCAAATACCATTCATCCAGTCGTGATTCAGTCATATCATAACACCTCGCTTTATAGCTGTACACAATATCTATTAAAGCCTTTTCCACACGATACGAATTCCTATTTTTACTCGACTGTCGAGAAGTAGGATATTGTTTTTACCCGAATGTCATGGATCAACAGAATAGAGGTTACATTACATTCACATTTAGAACTTTTGAGCTTTGAAGCTGGGCGCACCCCCAATTGTGAAAGATACGTTACGTTATGGGTAAGCATGACGCTTATCATCGGGCGAGTGAGTTGCTCAATCGATAGCAAAATTAAAAAAAAAAAAAAAAAAAGTCTAAAAAGTAGCACTCTGTGAACCGGACTGATAACCGAACTACTGCTAAAGGCCGTTTAGGTCATAGGAGGCCATATCGGAACACATAAATACATACTTACACGTATACTGACATTCTTACACACTGACCACAGATTGACATACTTTTAACAATGTCGCCCATCGATAAGTGACCGCCCGAAAAGAGCTTATAGTACTCATCATTATGAACAACTTTTACTATGGGAATAACCCTGACTCTCCTACAAAAAAAAATCTGTTGTTCCATACATTTTGTCGAGTGTCATTGATTTTTCTATGGTACAGCAGATATTTTTTCTCGATTTCAGGGTTGGTCCCATAGTAAAAGTTGTTCATAATGATGAGTACTATAAGCCCTTTTCGGGCGGTCACTTGTTGATGGGCGACCCAAAAAACGTTGCCCTCTTTTTGGGCAGACAGACAAACAAACATCCAAAACATGCAGGTTATTGGCCAAACAACCGAATAAATAGCCAATTAAATCCGATCGTGTGAAATGGGCTTTATTGAAACTGGTCACCGCTTTAAAACAGCCTCTTGCCCGACCTTTCTTCAGTTTACAACTATCCTTCGCGACGATCGCACGTCTTATTTCACGCTTCTAATATTTGTCTGTGAGCGTCTTCAATATGGGACGACTATTGAAATATGCGATTGTTTTGTTAATAGCAGACAGCACTATGGTCAATTTTAGGGTGTTTGCGAGAGGCATGGCGACGGTAGCGAAGAACTTCGAGGCGCACCAGGTGGTGCCAGATGTGGTGGCCAAGGCGCCCGCTGCTCTTGTTCAGGTGAGTTTAATACCTTGCTCTGTTCTGTCGACACTACAACAGCCTTGCTGAAAATCATAGTTTAGAAAAAAAAAAAGGTTCTCTACTTAAATCAAATTAAAATTTAAAAATTAAATATGTTTGATTCAATTCAGATTTTTAATATAAAATCTGCCGCGCCTTTTCAGCCTGCTGGAAAATCACTTTTTTTTTTTTGTTGACGAAACTGTTGTCGGCCTCTGCAGCTATAACCGGACTTTGGTAAATCACTGATCTTTGTACCCTTGTGTCTCCGTCTCAGTCTGTCATAGCATCACTAGTTTTACCTTATTGTGATGAAGAGTTTAAGGGCTAATATCGAGAAAAAGTAAGCGCTATACACTTTCGCGCGCAGATGAAAAGAGTTTTTTTTTTCCTCTTAGCTAAAAAAACATATACATATATATGTCTCAACAATCAACATAAGATCCATTATCTACATAAATAATGAGGTGCAAGGAATATAAAATACCAATTTTTTTCTTCAGAATAGCTCCTTAAGGAGTAAATAGTCGTCCAATCAGTCAGCTATCTCGCTCGCACATTTGCAAGTTTTTGTAGATACTGTGAATTTTCATAAACTAAGTATGTCTGTCTGTACAAAACATTAGTATTTTTTCTGTTATATTTATTTTGAAGGAACAGATCGAAGAACAATATTTTAGTTCCCGTCAAATTAAGTTTTAAAATTCACACATATAGTGACTCTATATCTTCGATAACGTAAAAATGCGTGAGCGAGACAACCGTTGATGCGACTAACGGCCTTAAGTAGTATCTCGTTATTCTTCATTCAAGATAATCTAAGAATTAAGGATCTAATTCAAGAACTTTCATAGACCGATATAAGACAGATGTCATGTCGTACAAGGAGGTGAAAACGTTGGCAGGAGACTTCGACCGACAAAACGGCTAAATGATGAATTAATTAAACCTCTTGTGATTGTTTTGCACAGTCACTTATGAGGGTATTTCAAGAGAAAGGTAGCGCTATACGCTTTCGCGCGCAGATGAAAAGAGATGGCTTACGCGGTAGTCAAAACAACAGATAATTGCTAATTACGTCTAAACCAGCCAATCAATCGAAATTCTGTGCCATGTAAACCTAGATATTATTACATCACTATAAGTGTAATATACACTGTATATACAGAGATTTAACATCTCAGGGTGACGAGCGCAGTGCATTGCCGCGCATAGTTTTGAACTGTTGAAGTTCAAAATTCTTGGTGGCGTTGAACTATTATGGGCAAGCGTGACGCTTAACATCAGGTGTTCGACTTGCTCGTCTCGTAACCGAGTAACATCCCAAAATAAGATTTTTAACTAATGAGGGTCACTAAATAGAAAAATCACATGTTTATTAAAGTTGGTTAATCTCAGTTTATCTAATGCTTAGTCCAACGCTTCTAGTTAAACCTGCATTTAACAGAATCCTTCACATACTCGTCACGCGAGGTCGCCGGAACCAACAATTGAACTGTGGCAGGAAAAACCCCATTTTTGTATCTCAGTTTAGTCTGACTTTTTCTAGATTTTACGAGAACGACCTAAGATTTTATGGCACTTAGCTTGTACCAGCTAATTTAACTTGAAGTACAACGTACTGATTTGCGCTGAACTGTAATGGGTAAGCGTGACTATCACTACTATACTATCAGGCGAGCGTCTTGCTCTCTTTACTTAGTAGCATTAATGAATACAGGAAGGTTTATTGTCATTATTTGGGTAGGTAGACGATACTCCATAATCACATTAAGGGCCGGCTTCCGTATTATCGCTATCTCGTTCGCACTTTATCTTTTTTTTTTAAATATAAATTTGAATTAAAAAAAAATATAATTTTATATTTTTGGAATACCGTTGTCAATGTTTTATAGCAATTTACATATTACTTACTATTTTTTATTTTCGCGTGGGAGAAAGAGAAAAGCTCGAAAAATATTGTTTTTTTATCCCTCTTCTTCGCACAAAATGAAAGATAATAATTCTAAAAATAATACTTGCAAATCTGTCCTGTCTGTTTACAAAGCTTTATCTAGCAAACCGAGAACTCTTATCGGATCTGTTACATAACATAAAACGGTTCCTTGCGTAACACCTGATGCAAATGATGCTCGAAAAAAAAGTATTGACACAACAATATTAAAAGCGAAATGATGTGTCGTACAAGAGTCATACAGCGGGCAACAGAGAGAGAGCTATGCTCGGAGTTTCTTTGCGCAATAAAAACCGGATATTCGCCGAAGAACCGTAATCACCGACATAGCTCTCAGGGATCTGCTCCGCGCCTCGCGACGGTGTGCTGGAGAATAAAATTTAACAACAAATCTTTATTCCGTGGGCAAAATCAGAAACTTCAGTTTTTTTTTAAATTGCCTGCAGTCTCCAGGCTTGTAACTAGTATATGATTTTCGTGTCGTAATTATGTCATTATCATCCGAAATTGCCGTCCAATTTCGTAGGCGATATAGTTATGTTATTATTACAATCAATTGCTAGTTAGTTCAAGTAGGTGTTTTTCGCGTTGTGTGAAGCTTACACTATACTTTTACAGATTACCCCGTATAGATTTCGCACTCAGGACGATCGGAGACACGCATCGGTCAAAATACACATACAACAACTATTATTATTCAATTAAAAACAAAAAACCCTACTGCAAAACAGCAAGAGAAATCCAAAGACACCTCACTCGTTTAAACCTGTCAAGCCGTTAAGGCTACAGGAGGTAGTATAGGAACACACAAACATACATTCTTACATACACCCCAATAACACAATCCACGCGCTCTCGAAACGACGATCGGTACAGAGTAATCTGTGGTCGGCCAAAATATAATGACATGTATTATCACTCCGGTCTGATAATGGTAGTGAGTGAACGCGATAACTGCTCCAAATTACTACGATGTTCACTCAACTAGTTATTTGATATCTACCCACATACTTAGCTTTTTGATACGGTTAAATAGCTTTTTGTGGTTTTATTTACATTGTGAGCAGCTTTAGTCTAACTGCAATTTAACAAGAATCAACGTTTTTCGTTTATACTGGGTTATATGGAAAGCGTATGCAAAGCTGTAAAGGCCATCATTATAAACAAATTTTACTATGGAACCAATCCTGAAGTCGAGAAAACAAAATCGCTGTTCCATAAAAAAAATTCAATGACACTCGACAAAAAAATGTATGGAACAGCTGATTATTTTTTCTCGATTTCTGGGTTGGTCCCATAGAAAAACTTGTCTCAATCATGAGTACCATGAGCCCCTTTCGGTTAAGATCCTTTCCCTATAACCCATAAAACCCTTTAGAGTTTTAAACTCTAATTTCGCATTGTTGATATTTTTTGTCCAAATATCGATTAAATTGGTTGAAACCAAAGTGTGTTCGCTGAGCAGTCTATGCTATGTTGCAATTGCAACTTGATATTTAAAAAAAAATAAGAAAATCTAATGACATAAAATGTAAAAAAAAAAAATGTACTGAAAACTGTCTTGAGTCTTCAACAAAATTTATAAAGCTTTTTATTTATATAATTATTTTTTTTATAATTATTTTTTTCTTACCTTCTAAATTTTTAAACTCTGTGTTCTTACTTTCTTTTTGCGGAACCTGATACATATTTATTACTGTTTAATTTAATTCTATAATTTTGTAGTTCCATAATCGAATGTTTTCATTAAATGTACTTTTAAATAGTTTAGTTTGAAGGGAAGGCCTAAGCTCCAAGATACGGGTACTTAATTGAACCCAGTTTGGGGTATAGTGCTACTACATTATTACAGATCAATACTTAGATGAAATAAATAATTTCAATTTAAATGTTCATTACAGAGGACGAAACAGAATATAAACAATATACAAAAAACACAACTTTTACTATGAAAACTTACGTGGTTTTGATACATTTTGTTTTAATAAAACGGGAATACTCACGTTAAATTGAGTCGGTTATTCCGACTATAGTTTCGATCACATTCGGTGACCTTTATCAAG
The DNA here is from genome assembly GCA_947579745.1 of Apocheima hispidaria. Classification (NCBI taxonomy): domain Eukaryota; kingdom Metazoa; phylum Arthropoda; class Insecta; order Lepidoptera; family Geometridae; genus Apocheima; species Apocheima hispidaria. The sequence continues at coordinate 10,001,967 of OX388166.1, read as the reverse complement.
GAATGCTCAGCGAGACACGCGCGCGACCTCATCTTGTCTTGCACTCATGTATTCTCATGTATTGTATTCCCGTTTTATTAAAACAAAAAAACACAATTGTTTTCTGGAGATGTGAGCCACGTCCCTACTTAGTGTGTCCTATCCGACTACGTCCTAATCTTGTCATAAAATGGTCAATCCGGCACTACTCCCTACAATTCTAATATATATTTCAGGTGAAGTACCCGAGCGGCGCGGTGGTGAACGAAGGGAACGAGCTGACTCCGACGCAGGTGAAGGACGTGCCGCAGGTCAGCTGGGATACGGAATCCGACTCGTTCTACACGCTCGCTATGACTGGTCAGTATTTTCTATGATCTGGCATTTGACCACAAAATCAACTGTCATGGTCCAAAGCGAGGTTGTTAAAAGTGATATTAGAAATACACTAGCGACTCGCCCCGGCTTCGCAAGGGTGTAATTTAGAAAAAAAAAACACCTTTCGTGAAAAATTATCTAAATGCTGGTGAAAACCGCAACAAAATCCGTAAGGTGTTAGCGGATATACAAGCGGAAGGCGATTTTATTCTATACCATACATAAATAGACGTAGATATTTTGAACGTAGTAAATTGCAATCCAATTTAAAAAAATCATATATATACAATTTATTAATAACTTTTAGTTATATAGTGAAATATAGTGCCATGAATACCAACCTGTGTTTTTCAATAGTATTTTTTTTGCAAGACGTATACCCAATATGTAACCGCAATAGACGCTCCAAAGGTGGAGGAAAACGCGGGCTGCGGGACTGAGACCAATCGTTCCTGTGGCTACTAATACTGTCAGCGTTTTAGACATCCACTGCTAGACGAAGCGTCCCGTATATTAGGGGCAACGACACCCTCCCCCAATGGCAACCACCCGGTTGCCTTAATCCCCACGTTTGGCTGGCGGCTTGTAGATCGACCACATCTCCACGTTATGCTTATTACACCCGCGCCTAGCAATGAAAGTTATTTTTCCCCGACTGCCCAAGAATGAGCGTAATGTTATTGGGATGTATGTAAGTATGTTTGTTTTTTATTATTACTCTGTGACGAGACGAGCAAGTCGCTCACCTGATGTTAAGCGTCACGCTTGCCCATGACAGTACAACAGAATTTTGAACTACAACAGTTCAAAACTATGCGCGGCGATGCACTGCGCTCGTCACCCTGAGCTGTTAGATGTTAAATCTCTGTACGCCCAGTAATTACGCTGGAAACATTGCCCTTCAATCCGAAACACAGTAATGCTTGCACACTACTGCTTGGCGGTTCCTATAGTTACCTCCTGTAGCCTAAGCGGTTTGAAAGATTTTGACGTCGTTGATTTCCTCTTTACGACCGGAGTGTCATAGGCTACATTTGGCAGTCGGGTATTTTGTTTTTCTTCGTATGATATTAGTTCTCTGTGTATTTTCTCCGATGCGTGGTCCGCTTAGATGGTCCTGAGTGCCATGAACAATATACCATACCATGGAATATCACACTAATATTATAAATGCGAAAGTTTGTGCATAATAAGTTTGTGTGTTTATCCCGTTCAACTCTGGACTTAGCTACTTTTTATTCCGGAAAAATATTCGGTTTATGTAGAATAGCGGGTGAAACCGCGGGGCTTTCCTATTGGAGTAATATTCGCTTTGCAAGAACTAGATTTTTAAACTTTGAAAACCATTCAGATCCGGACGCGCCCTCCCGTACGGAACCCAAGTTCCGCGAGTGGCACCACTGGCTGGTCGGCAACATCCAGGGCAACGACGTGGGCTCCGGCGACACCCTGTCCGCGTACGTGGGCTCGGGCCCCCCGCAGGGGACCGGCCTGCATCGCTACGTCTTCCTCGTGTACAAGCAGCCCGGCAAGATCAGCTTCGACGAGCCGCGCCTTCCTAACACGTGGGTAACACTGTGTAACTAGTAGTTCGCGGCGAACCGAGACCTCGCGACCCCTATATATATATATACAACCCCTGGACCGATTCAGCTCATATTCGAACTTAAAAATTGTATTGAAATAAACTACTTGCCTACAAAATTTCATGAAGATCGGATCAACGGTTCGCAAGTTATCATCGGACAAATATACACACAAACATACAAACATACATACAAATGCCAATTTGTTCCAGTAAACTCTGAGACCTTCGCTTCGCTCGGTCAAATATTTAGGCTTCGAAAACCAATTTAAAAAAAAAAGCTAGATTATTATTTATTGTTGTTAGAAGCCATTGGCTCAAAAAACAAAAGATTTTGATAATATTTGGTGGTTTATAACAGTTTTCCCCCGAAACGCTAATTTCATAAAAAAACATAGGTAAATTCAGTAACTCTTACTCTCTCTATCGCACGCACGCGACAGCAATACAATTTTCAAATACCTACTACAAAACCTTGCGGCAGGACGACCCTCACAATACGTTTGTCTTCACTTCCAGCTCGGGCGACAAACGCGGGGGGTTCTCTATCGCCAAGTTCGCCAAGAAGTACAACCTGGGCGACCCTATCGCCGGGAACCTCTACCAGGCGCAGTACGACGATTACGTGCCGATTCTGTACAAACAACTTGGCGCCTAAGATGGATCGAGATAGACAGAGGTTAAAACACTGAGGTTATAAACAAACTTGCCGCGATATATTGGAGACCTGACTTGCAGCAAGCTCCAATATCAAGTTGCCGATGTGAGCTTATAGTATTTTCTTGTGTCAGATATCTTAGCAAAACCCATGCATTTTAAATTTTACTATATTTGTTGCCTTGAAAAAAATGTGATATCAAACTGCATTTACAGGCTAAAGTTTTATAAAAAATCAGTGCTTTGACTCTGTCTATTACAAAACGAATCGGCTAGAGGGAGCGGGATGGAAGCATAATTCGGTGAAGACTATGGCAGGTGTATATTTAATGTAGGCATTTAACTAACCACAGAACTGATTTAAAAGACACCACAAAATGTTCTTCCAATGGTAGAGATTCGAAATTATCACCTAAAAATATTGTTTGTGAATAAGGGTAGTTGCACACTAGTATGATATAGCCATTGGTCTTACCGTAAATAGTGCGCGATTACCCTAAGTGTATCTCGTTTCTTGATTGAATTGTTAATTCCTTCTTATATTACAGGTGTAACCCAGTGTGCATTATATTAGCTCGTAAGATATATATTTGTCCTTTGAATATATTTAGAGGATGTTCCATATAATTATGTTTTTTTTAAATCTCCATTCATAGACAAAATCAATTTTTTTTAACGTTTACTAGATACACACACACAAATTTACTAGATAATATGGACGTTATGGTTTTTCATGAAGATGGTAAACTCTCGCCTATAGCTCGGGCTTACAAAAGACATCGTTTTAGCAGTTTCCAAGTTATCTTAATTCTGTTAAAATTAAGTATTTTCTTACTAGTTTATCTTTATAATTTAGTTAATTTTTATATTTTTTTTTACCATGTCATGGTGTAAAAAATTGTGCGAAATAAGTAAGCTTGCCTAGGATGGCAAATTTAGAGACCGTTTTTTTTTTGTATTAACCATAAACGTAATTTTTAACGTGAAAACGTTTTTAAAAAAAGGCTCCCACACATACATCTTCCGCCAGAGTAAGGGATAAAACGCTTTTGTTGTCCCCAAAAAATTTAATATATCTCGAGACGCCAGGGCTGTACCGACAAGTGCTGTATATATTCTGAGAATATATCACTGAACTGTGGCTGTTAGTACACTTACGTCGTGGGTCTGCGTCATTGAACAGGGAGGGGTTTGAAAAAGAGCCTCGAAGTTCACTCTGCGCGATCAGAGAAATAGTCATAACTCCGCAACGGAAAGAGTTACGTGAGTTATTTGTATGTCGTAAAAAAGTAAGTGTAAACTACACTCTCAAAAGTGTAAGCAGAAAAAAAAAAAAAAAACGTCCTAAAACTGCTATTTTCAGGCAATGCGTAGCAATTACAGGAATATTTAACGCCAGAGGCAGCGGGAAAGGACTCGACCTCTTACCGGTTTCTCTTACCCGAAACAAACGAGTGCCAAAATGTATCCACACGAGTGAGGCGCCTTCTTGAGCGCTTTGTAAACGGAAGCCGCTCGGTGGCGCCACCTGGATGCTGCGCGCCATTGTGTTTTCATTTGGAATCATTGGTGTTTTCATTTTCGTCGAGGTCGAGGTCGTTGCGATAAAAAATCAAATATCTCCGTAACCTTACGACCGACTTATGCCGACTAGAGATCATAGCGTCTACTACAGTAGTAAGATAGAGTAAGTAAGTTACTTACTCTACATTTAAACTTGCTAAAAATAGATGCTAGCTGCGCCCCGCGGTGTCACCCGCTATGCTACAGAAATTGAATATTTTTCCGGGATAAAAACTAGTCTGTGTTAATCCAGGGTATAAGCTACCTGCATACCAAATTTCATTCTAATCCGTTCAGCCGTTACAGAGTTGAACGAGAACCTTCACACAAACTTTCGCATTTATAATATTAGTGTGACTAGCTGCGCCCCGCGGTGTCACCCGCTATTCTACAGAAGCTGAATATTTTACCGGGATAAAAATAAGCTACCCCCATACCAAATCTCATTCAAATCCGTTCAGCCGTTACAGAGTTGAACGATAACAAACACACATACTTACACACAAACTTTCGCATTTATAATATTAGTGTGATTTAGATATAATATATAAGTAGGTACGAGTATAAACCTAATAAGGATACAGGGAAAAATAGAGGTAGCCCAGGTAAGGAAACACATTGTAAAGGAGATACTTAATTAATAATTTTTTTTTTTTAAATAATTTAATTTCCTTTGAAATAGGTACTCGTATCAGAAACTCGGGAGAAAATAAAAAAACATTCATTCAATTAAATCAGGAATGACAAACATGATTTTTAAGTGGTCTTGCTCGCGCAGTTTCACGTTGTTGAATAATATAAAAACACTACTTAATTGTGGACTAATTGTCTATTTATGATAAGATTAGGAATCAATGTTTTACAGCTTTCTTTTTTATAATTTAATTTGCAAAGATAGAATATCACGAAAATAACAGTATTTCGATCTCTTCCGTCTTCAAACGATTTCATTACGAAAATGTCTTTAAAATATTGTTAATGTAAAGACAGGTACATTTTTTGGAAGATAGCTGTTCACAGCAGAGTGACAGTTTAGCGCCCTGGGACCCTATTCGGAGAAATTACATTTTATCTCGGTCACTCTCACTCCCATTAAATTCTAAATTAGAGAGACAGTGACCGAGATAATCTCGAGCGCACAGGAATAGGGTCCCTGTGATTTTACCACTGACTTCTACTTTAAAGCTCACTTTAGAAGTTTTGGCGGGAACGTGAAGAAATCATGTCGTGTCATTTTATTATTTTCCAAAACTTGTGTTATTTCGAGTGTTAATTTGTAAAAACAGGGAATTTTTACCCGTTAAGTGTTCGTGAACATGCACGAGTGTTGGTGAATGGTATAATGTCGTGAAACGTGAATTTTCGTGTTGTTTCCAAAACTCCATAGAAGGCTCTAGTAAAGTTTTCACCACTTTACTGAGGCATGACTTGGACTTGACCGTGACTTGCTTTGCTCGCCTTTTACTGTGACTATGACTTATTTGACATTATTCACCAAAACTTGAAAAAATATGAGTGTACTTGACACTGGCAAATGCATAAGACGTGCGACGCCATAATCCTCTTAGGAGGAAAGAGAAAAAAAAAACTCACTTTAATAAAATAGAAGTCAGTGGATTTTGCACTTTATTTTCGTACAAAATAACTACAACTGCTCGTGGTTAAACCCCCAGGCTCTTGTAAAGCAGCGGCACGTAGTCGTCGAACTGCGCGCGGTAGAAGTTGCCGGCGACCGGGGCTCCGAGGTTGTATTTCTCAGCGAACTTGGCCGTGGAAAACGCAGCGCGCCCGTCTATCGACCTGAGGAGACAGATAACCTTTAATTTCTGTAAAGCGTAGCAACTGTAACACGTTAGCTCCGTTTGTGGGAACATTTTGTTACAAAAACCTAAGTGCAAGGAAAGAAAAAAAATATAAACCATTGTAAGTACTTCATTTATAAACTTACTTGCAGCGCCCCGCGGTTTCAGCAGCTTTTTTATAGGAACTGTTAATGTTACCAGGCTAAAAAGTAACCTAATCCAATTATGAGCAACCTCCATACCAAATTTTATTCAAATCCGTTTAGCAGTTACAGAGTTGAACGGGAACAAACTTAAATACACGCATACGCACAAACTTTCCCATCTACAATATTATTGTGATTTATTTTATTTATCGATGGTAATTATTTACCGATCACTAAAAAAAAAGAGTACATATGATGCTAATGCTAATTTTTGGTCTAACAATGTCTCTGGCATGTATAAGAGAATGTAGGTATAGAAGGAACAACAAAAAAACCAGTACAGTTGCAAACGAGACGCCAACAGGTTTTAATTTAAAAATATATATTTATAAATATCTGGGACATTTTTGCACACACGGTCACCTGACCCCAAACTAAGCAAAGCTTGTAATATGGCTGCCTGAGACTGATATACGTACATATATATTTTTTAAATACATACTTATATAAATATTAACACCCAGACAAAAGTGAAACAGTGTTAATAATCTTCGTTAGCCAGAAGAACCAGCACAGGAGTGGAGATATAGGGGTCGCGAGGTCTCAATTCGGCGTAAACTATTAGTTATTATGTGTTTGAAATCCTTACCTATTTGTGAGTCTCTTTTCATCAAAGTCGAGCTTCTTCGGCTGCTTGTAGACAATGTAGACGTATCGGTGGATGCCGGTGCCCTCTGGCGGTCCGGACCCGATGTAGCCGGACAGGACTTCTCCCTTAGAGACGTCTCCGCCGGGAATGTTGCCGACTAGCCAGTGGTGCCATTCGCGGTAAACCAGCTCGGGCCCGTCGTAGTTGTCAGGGTCTGAATGTCAAAGAACTCCGCATAATTTTCAAGTTCACTATTCTGAGTAAATCACGGAGACGGAGAGTGTAGATTTCGAATCCAATCTTTTTCGACTGGTTTCAAAATACAGGCTATTATTTTAGCTTAGCAAAGAGTCTTGTTGTAATGAGTTGGCGAAAAATTTATAGAATTTATGGAACTATATGATCACGAGTTTGTTCAGATCCAAATGTCTGGTTGGCTAGACCTGGGATGTTTTTTATTTTTATCCGACTGGCCAAGAAGGAGGGTAATGCTTTTGGGGTTTATGTAAGCTGTATGTTTGTGTATTATTTTACCTCTCCGATTGTGCGACGACGAGTCGTTGGATTTCTCTTAAAGTGGAGTGACGTACAATATAGGCTTACTTTGCAATCGGATTTTTAAGACTACATTTTATAAGATTAATTCACAGCAAAGAAAATCTACACGAGAAGAATAACAATCTCATTCAAAAAAGTGTACTCCCGAAAAATCCGCTTAAAACTAGATGGCGCTTACGTACTTACTTATTTAGTCAGCTAATGTCCAAACCACTATAATAGCCAATGTAAATATGGTTAACATAGAAATAGTATATGTCCGCTACTTATGGTTTAGTTTAGATTGAAATATATGACGTAAAAATATGTTTCTGACAATAATGTTTTCAACGCCATCTTTTGAGAACCTAGGGAGTTTTGCAAATAAAATATAAAATTAATAATTTTACTAATATTTTTATAACAAGTAACGTTTTTCCTCCGTACCAGTACGAATGAGTTAGCATGGGTTTCTGTTTTAAGTCGAGTAGAAATTGTGACCGCCATGTCGCACTCAAGACATCTTACGTCCCTAACAGTACAATCGAGTCACGCATCTTTTTAGAGACATTAGCACTCATACCTCGGGATTCTGAATTTGTTAACTTTGACAACAGATTAATTCGAATGCTGCCTTTGTCTGGCACTAAGCAAATGACAAAGACAGCAATAGCAAAGTTAACAAACGTTTCACAATCGCGAGGTTAGTATAATTTCACTGTGATCCAGGTTAAGTTAGATAGGTATATTCACCAGTGAAGACAAGGGTGTAGTACGCGTCTGGGTCGGCTTTGAAGGAGACCGAGGGCTGGTCTTTCACCACGGTGGGAGCAAGCTCGTTGCCCAGCGACGCGACCGCGCCGCTTGGGTATTTCAGCTGAAACACAAGTAAGTACCAATAGGTATCCAGTAATCCAACAAACACACTCGTCAAAATCGGTCAAGGCGTTTAGGCTATAGGAGGTAATATAGGAACACACAAACACACTTACATACTGAAAAAAAAACCTTAAAAATTACCTTCCTTCTTGGGCAGTCGGGTAAAAAAGAACTCGACGTGAAAAATATTTCCAACAATATAATTATAAGGTTTGCATGTTAGTATTTTGTGCAAACATATAATATGCTTGAAATATTAAAAATGTGACTGATTTTAACAGACGTCAGTGTTCACGCCATTTCGCATCATACTCATCAACTTTTGTTTCACACTTTTAATACCTACGTAGGATATTCTTTGCTAATAGGTTTCGTAAAAAGTCTGAAAAGTAATATTCTGGAAGGAAAGTTTATATTTTTTGTTTATTCAGAAGAGGGTCGCGCAATGTTATCATTTAGAACTAATTAGCTGTTACTGGCCTATGTCCGTCTATATCTATGCAAAAATTCAGGTCGATCCGTTCAGCCGTAGGTACAGAGAGAGTTACTTTCGCATTTATAATATTAGTTTGAATTCTGTTTTTTTAAGAGTATTTTTTTAAAGTCATGTAAATAACGTGGAAATAAATATCTAATCTGAACGTAAATTGCTAAATGTGTTTCCAATACGATTCGTTATCTGCTTCAGTAATCATCGTTGCCGTAATCGACCTCGTAATGAAATAATTTTGAATGATTTTGAAATCAAGTAAGTAATAAATCATTTTTATCTTTTATTTATATCCACAGATAAATTTATATCGTAATAAAGTTATCTTCAATGTACGTAACTACTTATTACTAAGTAGACAACTTATTCTGGTTCTTCTAAATACTTCTATATGGTCCGTTTTGGGTGTCTACACATGGCCCGACCCGACATCGCTTGAAAGAGATGGCTATATATAAGTTTCTGGGGAAGCGAAAGGGAGAAGCTATAACCTTAATAGTTTGTTTCTTTTGCTCCCGTGAAATTCAAATCTAGCTGTCCCTTTCACACGATGTCAGGTCGGGCCATGTGTAGACACCATGTGTGTTTTTTCTTTTCTGTGTCAGGTCGGAACGGACTCGGTCCGTTCGCCGGAAACCCTTCCGGTGCCAGATTTAAAATCAAGTGTGAAAAATCGAATGAAGGTTTTTTTAAACACTAGTAATCTTATCATCAATCGGAGATCGAATAAAAAAACTCTTATTTTAGTTCTCTTTTTTTTGAGTTTACATCTGGTGAGTTGTGGTCAAACGACTATCCAGTGAGAAAACTACTCTTTTTCTTGAGTTTACATCTGGCGAGTTGTTGTCACACGGTTATCCATAAAAGCCATAAAAGCAAAGAATACTACTACATAAAAGCACAGCCGTAAAAAATAACTACCTCAATATTGACGGTGGGTGCTGTGGGGATGACATCCGGCACTATCTTGCTGGACTCGAAAGCTTTGGCTACCAGAGACATGATTGCTGAAAATAAAAGGATAAGTCGGCAAAAAAGGTAAAAAATACCACATCCCTGTGTCAAGGATGTAGTAATTCAACTCTTAAAAATTTTACACGACCACCTACTGGGACAGTAATAACTAAAACTCCCACTAGCACAACGGTTGATCACCCACAGGCCGGTGCACAATTTTATCCCTGGGACCCTATTCGGAGATATGTAATTTTATCTCGGTCACTCTCACTCCCATTAAATTCTAAATTAGAGAGACAGTGACCGAGATAAAATGTCATTTCTCCGAATAATGGCTGGCTGTAATAAGAGCCTACTAAAAAGGGGACCTCTAGGCTGGGGGGAGGTTACAAGTGGGGCTCAAACACAGCTGAAATCTGTGGGCTCGAAGACTCGAACCATCCATACGAGTCAAAGTTTGAAATAATCGGGTATAATAGTGGGTTAAACCTAGATTTTTTAGCCCACCAGGGGTGCTAGTCTCGACTTTTCGCTACAGCACTTTGCGACCGAATTTGATCGCTATGACGCAAAAATTCGACAACGAACACGAATTGTTAACGAAAAAACGCAAACAAAGCGTTGAATTTTGCGTCATAGCGACCGACTTCAGTCGCTATGACGCAAAATTCGACAACAAACACTAATTGTTCTGAAAAAACGCAAAAATAGTGTTGAATTTTGCGTCATAGCGACCGAATTCGGTCGCAAAGTGCATAGCGAAAAGTCGAGACTAGCGGCCCTGAAAGCCTCTGACATGGCATATTACTTTGTTCTTAAATCGAACAACTGGGAGGGGAGTTTTGGCGAGAACGTGAAGAAATCATGTCGCGAAGAAATCATATTGTGTTCCAAAACTTGTGTTATAAGTCATCATCATTATCATCAACAGCCTAAAGACGTCCACTGCTGAACAAAGGCCTCCCCGTTAGACCGCCACACTAAACGACAATTTGCAACTTGCATCCACCGGTCACCGATCTTCAAAATGTCGTCAGTCCAACCAGACCAGTCTGGGAGGCCTACCTACGCTGCGTCTTCCAGCTCGTGGTTGCCACTCAAGAACCTTTCTTACCCATCGGTGCCCATCGGTTATCGGTTCTTCGAGCAATGAGGCCTGCCCATTGCCACAGCTTGCAAACCCTGAGAGCTATGTCGGTGACTTTGGTTCTTCGGCGAATATCCTCGTTCCGAATCCTATCGCGTAAAGAAACTCCGAGCATAGCTCTCTCCATTGCCCTCTGTGCGACTCTTAGTTTCTCCAAAAAGCCAGTTAAAAACAGTGAATTTTTAACACGAACGTGGACGAGTTTTGATGAATAGTTTAATCTTGTGAAACGTGACTTTTCGATGTGTTTGCTGAACTCCATAGAAGCTTAGACTAAAGTCTCCACCACTTGATCATGACTTACCTGTTTTAACTGTGAACTATTTTAATTAACTTGTAATATTACAAACCTTGACACTGGCTAAATGCACAATATATGGAGCCAAAATATAAGAGACAAAAAAAAAACCTAAGTAAATACTTATTGTTTTTTTTCCCCAAACACTTACATGGATTTGTAGTTTCAGTGGGAGCACTCTCGCAACACTGATCGGCAGTATGCAACGTCGCAAAACGAAAACTGCCTATCGCTAAATCAAACCAAAGCTACATAATTTGTCTCTTTCATTCCTCTATTCATGAGAGAGACGGCGCAATTTCACATAAACATTTTATTGTTCGTTTTATGCCAATTTAAGTACGAGGCATAATTATTAAAATAAGATAAAAATATTGATAAATTAGTTGATAACCCTGACATTGGTATGCTTTTTTAAGATAACTTCTGAAATAAGTACACTTAAACGTAGGCACGCGGTTATATCATACCTTAGTACCGACGTACATATCTGTGTGTTAGACAATTTTAAAAGGATCTCCACATACATTTTATAAGAAACTAGCTGTTCCCCCGACTTCGTTCGCGTGGACCTAAAAAAAAGTTGCCTATGTCCGTATCCGATACTTATGCTCAAATAAATGGTAGATCCGTTCAGCCGCTTAGCCGTGAATAACCGACAAGCACCCAGACCACAGATCACACTCTAGATTCTGCATTCAGGTCGCTCGAAGCGCCGTGAAGCCGTGAATACCCGACATGCACCCAGACCACAGATCACACTCTAGATTCTGCATTCAGGTCGCTCGAAGCGCACCACGCATCTGTCTAAATACACTTATACGAAATTACTCTTATTGGTTGATTGTTAGGTGCAACTAGGCGTAATCTTGAGATAGCCAATGAGAACGCTCGGTCGCACTCCCCGCGACCCGCGCCGCGCCTCAAACTTTGGTGACTTTTTGTAGGAACAATGAATCTAGTAATGCGGTATCTAGTGTGATCTGTGACCCAGACAGACAGACAGATAGACAGAGTTGGCATTTGTTATGTTAGTTAGGTTATTTGTTTCTGAAGATCTATTTTACGACTAAGTAGGTATACATATAGCCGCACCCCGCGATCATATGATGTCTAGTGTTTTGCAGTTTTAGTGTTCTGTATGTCAAAGGGATATAAACTAAAAATAAAATTCAATGTATAAAAAGGACGTTGTTTTTTTATTACACAATATTTTTTTAACTTACATTTTCTTAATTTGCATTAAATTTTTTCAGAATAATCGGCATAGTTCTATTAGCTGTGGGTTCCCTGACTTGCCGTACTGTAGCGCTGCCAGGCAATGCTGCGATGATGGTCACGGGCACTCTAATGCACACTACTGGGGTGTTGTTGTCGTCTGTGATCCTGAACTCTATGGTCACCGATGTGCCCTGAAAAAGTAAATATTGATTACAGGTAACTAGTTCTATCCAGCGGGCTTATCCCGTAACTCTGGAAGCGATAGTGATAGTGCGCGAACGGGACCGCGCATAGTGCGACTAAGTTGGTACGAGCGAGATGGCATGCTCTCGCAATCAGAATCACGAACGTTTCAAAGTTAGAGGATAAGCCCGCTTAACACCACTTACTTTCGCCTAGTCGTTCACAATCATCATCATCATCAATAGCCTGAAGACGTCCACTGCTGATCAAAGGCCTCCCCCTTAGTCCGCCACACTCGACGACAATTTGCGACTTGCATCCACCGGTTACCCGCGACCTTCAAAATGTCGTCAGTCCACCTAGTGGGAGGTGTGCCAATGGTCACAGTCACGAACTACATGTCGTTCACAGTGCATTCAACTAATGACTATGCCATAAACATAGACATAATATATTTTTTTTTTTATAGGTCTACTGCTTGGCTGCTAAGCAGTGGTGTAGCTTGCCTTAGAGGGGCCCTGTATCAAATTTTTTTGGGGGGCCCAAATGAAGGGTTACTATTTTTAAAGAAACAACGTTCGGGGTCTTGTAGCCCGGGGGCCCCGTATCATTGATACGGCTGATACGGCGCTAGCTACGCCCCTGCTGCTAAGGTTAAAGCCTGCTCCACTCAGATGCTGAGGCTCATGCTGACTCACGCACGCATAGCTAGGTATTAGGAGGCGCGGAATCATCCTGATCCTACCATCGTGCCCTAACGCTACCTACTCACCAGCAGTGTAGACTTATATCTTGTTTTATATCTATACATATAATAAAACTGTAGTCTATAATAACGATCATACGACATACGAAACAAGAACCGACTCAACTCGCTAGACGCTCCGGTCTATGAACGCGTTAGTGAGGTGATAACACGCTTGTAGTCGCCGTTACACTTCCGTGCTAAACGCAAGTAGTGGCCGTTACTGTTACACTTCCGAGCTAAACGCACGTAGTCGCCGTTACACTTCCGTGCTACAAACACGTAGTCGCCGTTACACATCCGTGCTACACGCACGTAGTCCACCTTTACGCGTTAGCACAGTCGTGGCACAGTCGGATCACTCGCGGCAGTCGCTATTACGGCCTGTGTAGTTTCCGTTACTTTTCGCGTTCTTAGATTTTAGTGTATTAGTTTATATCTCAGTAGTAACCCTAGTTTTGGTAGTGAAATAAATAGTTTTGAAATGGTGATAAACTAGCCCCCGAATACTGAAACGTTTGTTAATTTTGACAACAGTTTAATTCTTATACTGCCTTTGTCTGGCACTAAGCAAATAACAGACAGCTACAGACTTAATCTGTCGTCAAAGTTAACAAACGTTTCACTATTCGGGGGTGAGTGAACCTGCATTTATCTTGAATATTAGGTCAGAGAAATGTCAAAATATCGTATCGTATTAGTAAAAATCCGAATCAAGTATGATTACTTCATAGTACTACATCAGCAAGAAAAATGCAAATTCACTTTGTGTATCACTTCACATGCGTGGTTACAGGTAATAGTTTGACCTATGGTTATACGGATACAAACATGTCACTCACAACGGGGAAGAACGACTCAATGTACATCCTCAGGGTTTTTGGAGAAACTAAGAGTCGCACAGCGGGCAATGGAGAGAGCTATGCTCGGAGTTTCTTTACGCGATAGGATTCGGAACGAGGATATTCGCCGAAGAACCAAAGTCACCGACATAGCTCTCAGGGTTTGCAAGCTGTGGCAATGGGCAGGCCTCATTGCTCGAAGAACCGATAACCGATGGGTAAGAAAGGTTCTTGAGTGGCAACCACGAGCTGGAAGACGCAGCGTAGGTAGGCCTCCGAGACTGGTCTGGTTGGACTGACGACATTTTGAAGATCGGTGACCGGTGGATGCAAGTTGCAAAAGAGGCGTTTTCCAAAAAAATAAAAATTGTTTGTGTATCACTTCACATGCGTGGTTACAGGTAATAGTTTGACCTATGGTTATACGGATACAAACATGTCACTCACAACGGGGAAGAACGACTCAATGTACATCCTCAGGGTGTACTGGACGACTTCTTCCTCGAGCACGGGGCAGTACGTGTTCGTGAGGAAGTTGCAGGTGACGGCTTCCTCGCCCAGGTCGTACGGGATCCCGATCGGACCCAGAATGTACGCGGTGGCGACTGTCCTCATTGATCGCATGGTGTAGGCTGTAAGGTCATAGATGTTTCATTATTAGCTGTGGTCTTAAAGTTTACTTATATTTTTCGTGATAAAACAAGGTAAGGAGTTTTAGGGGAATGTGAAAGAAGTTATGTCGCATCATTGTATTATTTTCCGAAACTTATGTTATGGTGGACTTATATAGTTATATCCATTGTGTTCGTGAACGTGCAAGAGTGTTGGTAATAGTATAATGTTCTAAAACATGACTTCGCGTTTTTTCCAAATGTCCATACAAACCTATAGTCTCTACCACTTTACCGGGGCATGACGTGGACTTCACCGTGACTTACTTTGCTTGACTTAGATTTTATTTTATATTTAAACATCTATGTTACTCCGGAAGTAAATATGAATCCAACGACACCTCACTCGTCAAAATCGGTCAAGCCGTTGCTACAGGAGATACTATAGGACGCACAAACATACTTACATACACCTCAAATACATTACCCTTCTTGAGCAGTAGGGTAGAAAGTGGACTGAAGGTAAGGTACATACGTGCTTGGAAGATAATGTTCAGCACGACATCCTGGAGTTGAGGAAGCTGGCATGGCGGAGACGCGCAGTCCTCGATGTACGTGTTAATGGGCAGGGGAGCTTGGTGGTAGATGCCTGGAATTAAACGAAGATATTATCCAGGGGCGGATTTGACACCTTGGTTCGGCCACCAGGCCTACGGAAGATTGCAGACCCTGCAGGGTCTCGAGCCTATCGGTTGTTAGGGTTTCGTAGTACTACGAGGAACTCTTATAATACCTATTTATAAGTTCGTCATGTCCGTCTCTCTGTCTGTCTGTCTGAATCCTTTACAGCATAATAGCGTCCAAAGTTATAAACCTATATACATGAATGAAATTTCGCACAATGACAGACCAAGTATAGATCTCAAATATACTTTTTTTGTCTCACTACGATGGCTCCCATACATTGAGCAACTCGGTACCGGACCGAACCCGGGTCGGCCGGAGGCCTGTGTTGCTCTAAGCTCCCATACAAAAAGAATTAAAAAAATGTTCGCGGTACCCCAACATGTTGAGTGTTATTGAATAGGTCTTAAGTTAAAGTTATAATCATCATATTTGACCTATTCGGAAATCCGCCCCTGGAGATTATAATATTAATTACAAAGAAAATAAAACTAGCTATAAAACAGATGGGTAATAAATTCAGTTATAATAAAAAAGTTTCTAAAACAAGTAATCATTAATAAAAGAAAGAAAATACCCGACTGCAAAATGTAGATTTTGACAGTCCGGACGTAAAGACGAATCCAACGACATCTTACTCATAGGAACACACAAACATACATACACCCCAAAAACATTACCCTCCTTCTTGGAATCCGGGTAAAGCCATATACATCATCTGAACTTGGCGAGCGCCTGCCGAATTGTTGCTTTTGCATAATGTTTGCAATCAGGCGTTAAGAATGGAGTAAACTTTGCTTGTATGTTTTTTATTTTTTATTATGCAATATCTTCGTTGTTATATTACAAGTAGGCACACACAATGACATTTTTTTGCGTCGAAAATACAACGAAGACAAGCAGATGTTATTTTGTTATTGAATTATTATTAAAAATATTTGACACCACAAACAAAAGATTTTTATCAAGATTTAGGGGGTGATAACAGGCTACTCCAAAAACAACAGCTACATCAAAAAGTTAGGAAAATTCACTAACTCTCTCTATAGCACGCACGAGAAACAGAGCGACAGCTATACAATTTCAAACATAGAATGCGCTAAAACCTCGCAAAAGGCTCATCAGATGTAAAAACTCACATTGACTGACTGGAGTGCTCTGACTCCTGGCCAAAGCCAGGATCCCGGACAAAAGAACAGCTGTTTGCAACATCCTAGCGAGGTAGATACACACTGAAGCACTGTAAGGACATCTAAGCATTTATAATTAGGTGTTTCACACACTGATAAGCTTTATCGGTGATAAGTGATAACACAGGTGTGAACAGATTGCATCAATAAAAAAATAAATCATTAATTAGGGCGCCCGCTGATAAGTTAAATTGGCTAAATTTTACCCTTAGTTTTCCCGCGATAGAAATTTTCTAATGTAGTACTTTGTATAGTTAGGCATATAAGGTGACTTAGTTGACACTTAGGCTGGGTTGTACCACAATCCGTTAAATCAGTTAAAGTTACAGTTATAGTAAAATTAACTATAACTTAAAGTTTAGCCAGCTTGTGTTATCCGCTGGTCTTTAAACTACAGACATAACTAATGTGAATGCACCATTTAAGTATGGTCAAAATGACGTCATAACTTAACGGTAACATTAACTACGCAAGATTGGCATGTTAAAGTAAACGTTATAGTTAAAACCTGTCAAACAAAGCTTACTGATTTTTTGCATGGATATAGTAGTCTGGGAGTTACAGGCTACCTTTTATCCAGGGAAAATGTACGGTTCCCGAGGGATTTTTCACGCAGATTTGGAATATCGTTTTAATATTTTAGCCATAGATATTTTTTATCATAACCGGTAGGCAACTTCTCACGTGGAAATATTACTTAATATTATTACTATTATAGTTGTTGGATAGCCGTGCCGCCCGCGCCGTCCGACCGAAGGCAGCCAATCCTAAATATATAGGCGCAAATAGAATTTTATGTACGTAGGTACACTAAAGCCAAGCTGCAGGGTTAAAAATTTAGAAATCCGAATTAGTCACCCCTAATCAAAGTTCATATCAGCTCAGTCGACACCTGTAAGCAAACACCTGACTAAACAGTAAAATATGTCATAATCACTGTCGCTTTTAATATAAGTATTTTTGACTAGCTGTACCTGCAACTTTGTTTGCGTGAAATTAAAAATTGGTAGGCCCTGACGGAGTCGCCTTACAGACTGGCTTCTATGTAACAATATTGTTATTTACATTTTCTTGGCTGAAGTGGCAATGGGCATCATTATCTTTTGTAATTACCATACACATTTACACGACGTCATGCTGAATATCTGCTAAACTCAAATAATAAAATTCGACACTTTTCCGATAGAACAAACACAATTTGCGAATGCACCTGACGTCGATGCAGCCGCCACGGCTTTGGCTTCATCCAGTCATCTCCATTGACAAACAGTACTATGTAGATGTACCATATATCGTTATGTTATTATATCATTATGTGGTTGTTGTAGTTTAAACTTTGGGGAAAAGGGGAAAATTGAAAATAAAACAATTTCCTTCTTCGAAAGAAAATATTATAATTTGGAAGTGTCTTAATTTGGCATTTCTTAGAAACAGTATGTAGGTACTAAAGAAAGCGTAATTTTGACAATAATAAATAGAAAACTAAGAATCAGCTGCCTGTTCATATTAAATGACATGTTACAGAATGACATGCAGGTTTCTCGAACTCTGATCGCGATTTACTGATCGTAGTCAAATCTGGGTCTGTACTTTGAATATCCTAATTGCGATGATTGTTAGGATTCGCGGTTTGGGCGCAGCGTCGGCGGCTGAACCGAGGCTATCAATCATCGCAATAAGGCTATACTAGGTACGTGCCCAGATATCAAAGTATTAACACGCACTCACGACAATGGTCTCATTTCTATATCGATACTTTTCGAGAGGTCGAGAGCCCGATTGAATAATCTGACTGAAATTAAATTATCTACATCTCTTTTCATTTCAATATGAGAGAAGAGAATGGCAACAATTTTTGAAATGGCCCGTCCTTTACAGTTAACACAGATTGTTTACTTAGTTTTTCATTTCTATCTAATCTAATTTAATACCTAAGTAAGTATAAGCCAAAAAAAGACGACAAAAACGCTTATAAGTTACACATATAAGTTAGACGTTAGACATAGTGAGCAATGCAAATACAAAAATACTTGAACAAGATGAAGCAAACAGGTTTAACCTTAAATTAAATCAGCTCATTATAAAAACAGAAATCTCTCTCTGCTCGCAACAACGAATTATCGTCTCTTAATTCGTTGGCTCGCAATCTTTTCCATGATTTAGAGCGTGGTCCGAAATACGCCAACAGTGTCCAGGTGGTACAGATAATTCAACTAATGAGTGGTTCATTTAGAACAGTTCCACACAGCCATGCAAATATGCGTTTCTAAAACTCGTAAAGAAAAGACGTTCAGCGTCCCTACCGTATTTGCAGCGCTGCTCGCTGGAAAGCTAAAAAGGCGCTTCTAAAGAATGCTGTGTGTTAACATGTCATATTGGAGCTAATTTATCAATAGGCGTGGTAATGGTGTCTTAACGTGGGACTGCGAGCACTATGAGCGCTGTGCTATGACGTCACGTCTCTCATCGGTGCCAACGTAAGCTTCTGTTGACAAATTGCGGAACGGCCGAGACCGTGTTAACACTGCTTATGGCGTATTTCGGAACGCGTTTTTGACATTTCGGATTTCAGTTTCTTTGCCCCTTGTCTACTTGGCAACAAAAAAAAAAACAATACTAAAGAAAATACAAACTAAACAGTAGCAATTCTTTGCAATTAAACATTAAACAAAACTAACATATAAATGCTTGATCAATAGACTTACATACTCTAAGAATGTTATAAAAATCACAGATTATCTTTTCCATACAACTAATGTAGGTAAAATTATGACTTCAATATGTTAACACTCTCTATGACCGGATGATACACTTATCCCTACCAAGCAATTTAAAAAAAAAAATAACATTAAGACCGGTGTCGTAATGTATTTCCAGCAAAAAAAATACCACTTATACCTACTAGTAGGGATACCTTGGTAGGAATAGGTGTACCCGGAAATGGCACGTTATTTTAAACTTTTATAAGAATACAAATAAATGCTATTTTAGTTTTCCTTGATGTGGCTTCTGCTGTGCAATTCTCCAACCCTAACTAATATCACAGCGCTAAAGTTATCCGTAACTCTTATAATTTGAGTTTGTTTGAAAAGGATAGCTCCATTTTTAAACTCATGATAAGTGTTAACATATTTTATAGTCAGTTTACTTCTTCGTAATAGGATACTACTAATTATTTCACTTTTTATATCCATTTGACATGTAATCAATCAACCCTCAGTTATAATCGCTCCATACGGACCTGGGGCCTTATCCCGTAACTCTGGTGGCGATGGTCTTCGTTTGCTATCCTGCTCGCTCGCATGGTGCGAGTAAGTTGGCGCGAGTGGGACGGCACGCGATGTCCATTGCCACCAAAGTTACGGGATGAGGCCCCTGATCTCATTTTATGCGAAAGGTATAACTAGACTTGACTTTCAGTGGAGGAAAATAGACAAAGTAACGAGGGTATTGTCCCTTTTGCTCCAACGAAATGCATATCTAGCTATTCCGTTTGCATGATATCAGAACATGTCACGCAGAGGCCTTAGGGAAATTGTTGAAGTATCAAAATCAAATCAACACCTCACAATTTTTTTTAGTTGTTTAACTATATTTTAAGTTATCACGTCGTACGTTTTGAAACAGTCATAAATTCACGTAGAACGGTTCTTCTTTTCCTATATATACACTATCATCACAACAATACTTATTTATATTCACTGTTTACCTAAGCTACTGTCGTAGAAGTCACTAGAATCGCATCTTTGATAATGTCAACTTCTGTAATCCTTAATGACCACTTTCGGGTCGATCTTCAGAATTCCGCTCAACTTCTGGACATCTACTTCGACCATCGAGTTATACATCGGCATATTTAGAGTAACGTTCCTGTAATGCTGTAGAGGTAGCGGCTTAGCGCCGTAATACGAAGATTCCTCTACACCGGCGTCTTCCGGCAGTTTAGTCGTAGATTTCTTGGCAACCGCAGAATTTGGCAGTTTGGACGTTGATTTTTTTGCGATGCGTTTCGTCGACGGACCCGCCGTTTCCTCAGCTTTTCGCTTACCGGTCTCGGTGTCACCCTCAGTGTGCAAATTATGACTGAAAGGTATAGATGTGTAGGAGAGAGATAGGGACGTGTGGGAAGTCGAATGGTGGACCTTGAGGTCTCGTAAAAATTTGAATTTCTTATAGCAGTGCCCGCAACAGTGTATCTCGCGCGTATCGACCTGTAGTTTGAAATACGCGTAGTTATCTAGAACGCTCTCGCCGGGATGACAGGCGTCGAAGTGCTCTTCCAAAGAGGTGATAGACAAGCGCAGGACTAGACACTTGCAACATTTAACTACGACTTCGCCTCTCTTTGCGAACTCCGCTTTCTCTGTCCCGTGCGTGTGCGACCCCGTCTCTGTCTCGGGAACAGATTTCTCACAGTACAAGCAGACTTTCTTCGTCACGTCCTCGGTATCTCTAGCGTCACGTTTAGACGTCTTCGCCGACGTCACCGCTTCACTGTCCTTATCCTTATCACGTTTAGATGTCGCCGTTATCTCGGGACCTTCAGACGCAGTTTCTCCGGGCAGCGTCTTGGGTACCTCAACAGTTATAATGCGGGATGGAAGATCAAAATGCTCGGAGTTAGTATGACTAGTGACGGCCTGTCGCGTCCCTTCGAATGGACAATAGTAGCACTGGTACGGCTTCATATTGTAATGTTCTTTCAGTATGTGCTCCCTGATGTATCGAGAGTTCTGTATGTTGTATTCACAGAATGGGCATTTTCTGTGTGGTGAGAACGTGTCTGTTTTACATTTCTTCGTCTGCGGTTCTACGATGACTAGTCTTTCGTCGTCACTGTCCGCGGTCGAAGCCGGTCTTTTGTTAGCATGTCGTTCGTCTATTTGGACTGGCTCGTCATACATAGCGACTAGTAACGAGTTCTCGCTCTGGTCCAAATCTTCCGAGTCGGTGGTCTTTTCTGGAGTAGGTTCGCGGTTAGTCTCCGATATACACTTTATGAACTGCCTCTGGCTGCTGACTACGGCCCTGACCCAGCCAGATCTCAGCGAGGGGTCTCGGATGGTTTCCTTGGGGCGCGCGGGTGGCCCTGTATGGGCGCTCTTGCAGTGATACTGCGCTTCGTGGAATGTCTGATATTTACCGCTACAAATGGTACATCCCCATCTGGAATTGCAATTCTGCTGTTAGATATGAATGGTATGATCAAGCTGGGTGGAAATAGATTTGAAAATGGAACATTTTAAAGCGACTAAGCGATAACTAAGCTATATTTACAAAAAAAAAGCAACCACGCTAGCAATGCACGCAACATTATAAAGCAAATAGACTAGTTTATATATTTGTATAGATAGATCATTAATTATTAAAAACCACACACAGTATATAAAAACAAATAGTAAGTATTACTACCGACTAGAATTGTTAAATTAGCGGCCTTATATTTTAAAGCGATGTCTTCCAGGCACATTGATATTATAAATTCGACAGGGAGTGATTAAGCTTTATTTTTTTCCTCTCAAGTACGCAACGGCTGAACGGATCTCAGTGAAATTCGGTTTGCAGGTAGCTTATACCATGGATCGACACAAGGGTACAAGAAAGCGGATGAAACCGAGGGGCGCTGCCAGTAGATTAATGTTACCTTATCTTGGTCAATTCGCTTTCTAAATGGGTAATCATCGCAGGTTCATCTTTCGTCGTGAACTCGCACTTGGGGCACGCGAACTGCTGGTTTTTAGGGGCTCCAAAGTCTCCGAAAGCGTTCTGCAGCTCGGGATCCGAAGCACTGGAGGCAGGTTTGGGAGAGTCCGTTCTGTTCGGCGAGGCTGGGGCGGTCGGTCTCTCGCTTTGAATTTTTTGTATACTCAGATTATTCAAATTGGATAATATCATTTTCGCTTGATGGTCCAAAACGTATTGGACCCATTTCTCAATGTTGTGGTCGACCGCCAGTGCCCTCGGTTGAGTGAACTGTCGCGAGTGCTCGGACGCCATGTGGTCGTTGAGACCGTTTTTATGGAAAGCTTTGTATGAACATATCACACACTCCCATCTGTAATATAAGAAACTACATTATTATTTTTTATTTATTTATTAACAGACCAACAGCACAAGAGCATAATATAAAACTAATATTAAACAAACATATAGTGCAGTCAAAAAAAGGTCTAAACATATTATTTAAGTAGGTAGAAACAAATCGTATTATTATTATGTGTATATTATAGGTACTATAGATTAGAAAACAAACAAAACAATAGAGTACATCGACAAACTACATTAAGAATGGAGTATACTGCTGTCTCGTCCATACAAAAACGTAGTCTGATAGTACCCCTAAATGTTATCCGATGTCGATGATTTTTATATGTTATCTACAACGTGGAAAACTATGCTTGTATGTTTGTTTTTTCTCAATAACTTTGTTGTTATAGGTTTATTTGCGTCGAAAATACGACGAAGAAAAATAGTTGTTGTTGGAAACCCTTTTTTTTTTTTTTTTGAAAAATAAACGTAGTGTCGTAGTTTATCCAAGCCTTTGACACCAAAAACAAAAGATTTTGTTAAGATTTAGGGGCGATAGCAGACTACCCCCGAAACGCTAATTTCATCAAAGTTAGGAAAACGCACGACGAATTTTAAACATGAACCGTCTGTCATTTTGCACCTTTTGCACGGCTAAACGGCTGTACCGATCTTGATAACGTTCGGCAAGTAGTTTTGGATGGCGGAAAGACCAGCAGCTGTTTATTTATGCAGGGTGGCCCATCGGCAAGTGACCGCCCGAAAAGGGCTTATAGTACTCACCATTATGAGCAACTTTTACTATCAGACGCGATAAAATGTATGAAACAGCAGTTTTTTTTCTCGATTTCAGAGGCGGTCCCATAGCAAAAGTTTTTCATAATGATGAGTACTATAAGCCCTTCTCGGGCGGTCACTTGCCGATGGACCAGCCTGTATATAGATCATGCGATGTACTCACCGTCTGTAGTTAAGTTCCTCAAACAAATGGCACTGCATGGTGTCTCTCGAATGTTCCCTGACAGCGTTACACAAGCAACACTTGTACTTAATGCCGTCCGGTTCGCAGAACGCGCCGAACTTTTTGCACAGTTCTTCTAAAGACAGCTCCGTACCGAGACTTGGGTCTTCCTTCTTCTCTTCTTTGACAATATTCAAGTCGATCGTTATCGGATCGAGCGTTACTGGAGCAGGAGTTTTGGGCGTTTCCGGTGTCGGTTCCGGCTCCACCTCAGTTTTGACGTCGCGCTCGTCGAGGCGTAACTTCTGCCGCTGTTTCTGCCAGCGCGGAACGCCCTCCTCGTCGGGAATCGAGCCCTCTCTATAGAAGTAGTAGAACACCTCCTCCGGCAGTCCCGGGTGAGCGTTCGTCTGGTGCTTCACCACGTTCTCCTTAGCCGAGGACCTGAACGAGCAGTTGGCGCACTTGAACTGCATTTTCGACTGGTGTTCTGTGGCACAGTGGTTCACGACATTCGGGCGAAGCATGTTCGAGTAGTCGCAGAGGCCGCACTGCCACGGCTTTAGGTCCATCGTGGGAGCCGCGGCCGGAACCGGATCCGGCTGGTACTCCTCCCTGACAATTTTCACGGTTCCATCTTTGTGGTCTTCCGATAGATGCTTCTCGACGAGATGCTTTCTGTAGTGGTAGTAGGAGCACACCGAGCAGGCGTAGAGGCTGACATCGTGCATCCGCAGGTGGCCGAGGATCCTGGCGGCGGTGAGCGAGACGGAGGTGGTGAGGGCCTGGTGCGGCGGGCAGTGCACGCAGCGGTACTCCTCCTCGCGCGCGTGCAGCGTCTCCCAGTGGCAGCGGAACATCTTCATGTCGACCGAGATGTAGGAGCAGTCCCGCGCGCCGCACGTGTACCGCAGCCGCTCGGGCACGTACTTGGGGTAGCGGGAGGACTCCGCGGGCGGCACCCTGAGCGGCTTGTCGGGCGCGCGCGACGCCACCGAGCTGGACGCGAGGTTCACCATCCTGTCGAAGTGCATCTCGTTGGTCTCGAGGTGCGGCACGGGGTTGACGGGCGCCGAGTGCGGCACGGGCGTGTTGCCCGCGTGCTGCTGCAGGTGCCGCACCATGTTCGCCCGCACCTTGGTGCCGAACTCGCAGAGCTCGCAGTACACTTGGCTGTCCAATATCGCCCTGATCGGGAGCTTGTCGATGTCGCCTACCCCGTATCGTTTCTTGATCTCGGTGGAGGGTTTCCTCGTCCTGCCGCCCGGCTCCGCTTGGTACCTTCGAACCTCGGTGGACGTCTTTCTGCCGGATATCCTGACGGGTTCGGATAGTTCGCTCGTCTGTCTTATGATGCATTTCTCGAGGCCGCTCTTGTCGAAAATCGTGGCTAAGCTGTGATCCATCGCTTTGTGTACGAGTCTCATGTGATGCTTCGCTCCGTTTACGCTGGAGAAGGAGAGGCTGCACATCCCGCAGTGGTAGACCGGAGCCTTCTTCGTTATTTCGGAGTGCACTTCGGTGTAGTGCGCGACGAGCCTGGAGATGTTGGCGGCGACGAACGTGCACGGTAGGTGCGGACATTTGGGAGCGTGGCCGATCCGAATCGAGCAATGCTTGCTCATATGTTTCCTGAGCATTTGCGCCGACTTACAAATCTGTAGACATCCAGGGCATTTGAAGAGAGAATTTTTGTCGATTTTTTCGGTCGGACCGGATGTCGTCGCGTTCGAAGGACCCGGGTCGTCATCGGACAGATCTATGACGTTCTCTTGCCTGGTTTCCGTCTGTTTCGGTTCTTTGCTAACCTCTGTGGAACCTTCTTCTGTGACCTTCGTTATCGAGACCTCATCAGTTACGCTTCTTCTCGATATTTCTGTGCTGACTTTCTGTGCTACTTTTTCAAGTGCCCTACTTGTAGTGTCGTCGTTTGAAGTGCCAGCGGCTTGTTCCGTCGCTGCCTCCGATTCATCATCGCTGTCGAGACAGATGATGTCTGAACTAATCATGTCCCTAACAACTTCGGTCGGTTCGGGTTTCACAGCTGGGGGCTCAATTTGAGTCTCGGAAGTGTGACTTTTCTCCGCTGGCGCTGCAATTGAGTCAGAGTCCGTTTCAACAACATTTGACAGCGACTCCAGACTAGGCTCGTCGTCTTGATCATCGGCTAAATTGTCAACTATGTCCACGGGTTCTTCTGAGGAATCGTCTGTGTTAGCGTTCAGGCTGCAAGAATCTATAATCATCATTGTATGAGCTATTAGTTTTTCCAATTCGATGGAGCGTTCGGCTTCTTTGACCGGATTTTCTTTGGTGGTGTTGGGAGCCACTTCTTCGGTTGGCATTTTGGATTTGTTCAGGTAGGCCAGAGGTAGCACTCGCTTTCCTCCTTCCTGAAAAGTGAGATTTTACTTTTTAATGGTAATTATTTATATTTTATTTATATTATTTATTTATATATATTTATTGTTTTATTAATAATAATTTATTGTAAAAAAAATAAGGACATTTAAAGTTAAATTATAATTTGTCTATTCATTCTCTATAGTCTTTTTAAATCGAAGAAGAATGTACACTATTTCGAGTCCATGCAACTCTAGGTCGAAGGTTGATTTAATAATTCGTATTATTAATTAATTAACTAGTTGTTGATGACCCTGACGAACATTGCTAAAGATACCCCTTACGTACCTAGCAAGTGATGACTCCAACGTATCTTTGCTAGCACAGATTACACCCATTCCACATTCAGGGCGAACGAAACGCACCACGCATCGGTTAAAATATACCTTCAAAAATCTAATCTCATTGGAGTTATGCTGGACGCGAGTAGGCGTAACCTTGAGGTAGCTAAATATAATAAATATAAATATTGTATAATTAAGTTGACATTGCATGTATTTAATATTCTGGAATAATTTCTGAAATCAGAAATCAGAAATCAGAAATATTTATTGGCCATAAATAACATAAAAATATTACAGGCAAGTCACTATTATAAAAAAAATACTTAAGTTTAACTAGGCAAACTAAGTTATTAATTATTTGAATAATTTAATAATATATCATGACAGGTGGGTACTTATTATGCTTTACTCCGTTTATTGTCCGTACAAAAATGAGGATTCTGAGAAGTCCATTGACATGTATTCACTAACATTGTAGAACGGATTGCTTTCAAAAAAATGCTTAAGAGCCTTTTTAAATCTGATTTGATTTAGTTCGGTTACAGAATCAGGTAATTTATTGTACATTAATATTTTGGCGTGACGGCCCTGTTTCTCAACTTTAACTAGCCTAGTCCGTGGCTTATACAGCTTTTCTTTGTTTCGTAGGTTGCATTGATGCATGTCTTTATTTTTTGGTAAATTAGCCTCATGTATTTCTAGCAAACTATTATAAATGTATAGAGATACCACTGTCATTATATTATTACTTTTGAAGTGGTTTTTCGCGGAACTACGTTTTTTTAAACCGTTGATAATTCTAATTGCTCTTTTTTGACATCGTAACACTTTTGTAATATTTACAGCATTACCCCAGACTGTAATTGCATATCTTATAACAGAATGTATGTAAGCATAATAAACGGATATAAGAGTTTTTTTATCTAATAATGGCTTAAGTTTTAGCAAAGCGTAATTTCCGCTTGCCATTTTTTTACATATTTTATCGATGTGAGCAGTATGAGTAATTGTGTTGTCTATTGTGTACCCTAAGAAGACATTTTCTTTACTGACTGAGTTCCCAAAAATACCTAGCCTCGATTGATATTGCATCACAATACTTTTACTAGAATTGAGAAGTATACCATTACAATCAAACCATTCTTTAAGCAAGTCCATAGCATTATTTATTTTTACTTGTAAGTTTTCTATATTTTTATCTCTAATTCCAACATGAGTATCATCTGCAAATAGACTTATATGCATCCATTCTGGCATGGCACTTACAAGATCATTGATATAAATTAAAAACAGCAGTGGGCCTAATATGGAGCCTTGTGGTACCCCTATTGAAACTTGACCCGGTACTGAGGAAGATTCATTTACGCATACTGTTTGGCTACGATTCCTAAGATAAGTTTTCATCATATTCAGTTCAGGTCCCCGAAAGCCATAGAATTCTAATTTTAATATTAACACGTCATGTCTCAAACAATCAAAAGCCTTTGATAAGTCACAAAATATGCTTGCACATCTATTAGAGCCATCCAAAGATTCAAGAATATAATAAATTATATTTCTAATAGCCATTTCAGTCGAACGACCTCTTCTGAATCCAAATTGAGCAACATTAAACAGATTGTTTTCTTCAAAAAAATCTACTATTCGGGATTTAATAGCAGTTTCTAATATTTTAGATAAAGCAGGCAATATACAAATTGGTCTGTAGTTATTAGGATCTAATGAGCTTCCTTTTTTGAAAAGTGGTATTACCCTACCCGGCTTAAGTACGTCGGGAAATATACCATCGGCTAAGCATGAATTTGTAATAATAAACAATAACTCAAACACATTGTTATTGTTCAAAATAATATTTCTCAACGTTCTTGTACTCATATCATAAATGTCTAGCGTCGATTTTTGCTTTAAGTTAGTAATAATATTTCGTAATTCTTTATTATCTAATAGATTGAACTTAAAAGTTTTCTGTGGTTTGTTTAAATTATCTAGATATTTCAAGCAATTTTCCGCGGCTACATCTAAATTACCAGTTAATTTATGCGCAATATTACGAAAAAAATCATTAAATAGATTTGCAATCTCTTTGGCTTCCGTGACAACCTCCTCACTATCATTTTTTATTGAATGAATATTAGACGTTTCATTCTGTTTTTTATTTTGACCCACTTGTTCATTAATTATGCTCCACGATTCTCTAATTTTGTTATTAGACTTATTTATTCTATGTCGATATTGAATTTTTTTTGCTGCAATCATTGTCTTTTTCAGTATTTTCTTATATTTTTTTATGGTAAGTTTTCTTTGTTCACTAGGATCGTGGTCTTGCAATATTTCTAACTTTATTAAATTTTTCTTAGACGTTTCTATGCCTATTGTAGTCCATTTTTTCTGATTATTTCTAATTTGCTTTTTTGTTTTCGGGAAAGCAATGTTGTAATAATAGTTCAAAGCCTCTTGAAAAATCCTCATTTTTGCATTCGCGTCCGTGGTTGATATTATTTCTAGTTTTAATTCATTATAACTCTTATTAAATAGATAATGGAAATAATTAAGATTATTTTTTGAAAAAGTTCTCGCTTCATTACGTGTTCTTTCTTTTACAATTTTAGTTTTTTTAAGATGATAAAGTTCTATTTTAATTACATTGTGATCAGAAAGTTTATAACCTAAAACGGAGCTTTTATGATCATCATAGTTTACAATGAAGTTGTCAATGCAAGTAGAACTGGTTTTATTGTTTTTTGTCGTTTGAGTTCTAGTGGGCTCATTTAATACCCATTTACAGTTGTAATTATTTAGCATTACTTCAAATTTTTTAACATTTTTATCCATATTTAAAACATTTAAATTAAAATCGCCTGCTATTACAATTTTTTTGTTTTCCTTACATAGCTTATGCAAAAGTTTCTTAAATATACTAAAAAACAAATCAATATCATAATCAGGTCTATACAATGCTATGATTACTATTTTTGATTTTCTCAGTTCTATTGCTGACAATTCACAGTTCATTTCAAATGCTAATTTGTTTATATCATTTCTTACTTTATAGTCTACATTATTTTTAATATATATCGCACACCCACCATGTTCGAAAAAAACTCTATTAAAATAAGTTGCTAGTATATAATTTTCGATTGTCATTGCCTGGATCTGATGATTTTTAGCCCATGTCTCCGTCAAGCACAGCACATCGCAGTCTTGCTCAAATAACAGGTTCTCAATTTGCAAGTATTTATTGTGTATGCTTCGAACGTTCGCATGAAGGATTATGGTCCCTGCAGCCTCTCCAGAGCCATTGGAAAATTTGTGTCTCGATCTTGTGTGACAGTTTGTTGGTACCTTATGAATCTCAGCGAAGAAGATCCTTGAAATCGTTCTATGCACGTTATTACATTATCTGTGATAAGGTTTTTTAGTGATTTATAGTTATTAATAATCTTCGAATTGTTATCTCTCCTATTTGGGTCTAAGTATTTTACATTTTCGTTTGCGTTCGCTATGTTGGCTATCTGTTCATTGATGTGGTAGATATCGTTATCGTGTGTACCATTATATCGTAGCCCAGTTATTAAGACATTAAATTTTCTTTGCGGTCTTTTTGTAATTTTGTTTAATAATTTTATATAATTTTGCTTGTTGTTATACAGTGAATTTTCATATTTAGTAATTAATATTGCCATCAAATCTTCTTCCACCAGATCATCAGACAATACGCCATAATTTTCTAAAATATTTTGAAATCCTGCTTCAGGTTTACAGTTGTTTAGAACTTTACAATTAGTTTTATCTGTGATTTTTAACGATAGTCCTTGACCTATGCTGTCTGAAAAGACTAACACCTTTTTTTTCTCAGTTTCGGCTTGTTTATTTGTTTGATTCTTATTTTTAGATAATTTATTCTTTGTAACACTCGCAGATGCAGTAATTTTGTTCACAGGGATATTTTTCACGCCTTGTGCTGATTGCGGTTTTTCCTCACGTGTCTTATTATCACTAATATCTTTTGAGAACAGTTGAGTTTTTGTGTCTTGATTCCGAAGGTTTAATTCGTTACAGTGAGAATCATCTAGCTCTAATGATCGGCCTGTTACAATTTGTTTCGTATTTTTTTTCTCAGACCCATCTCTTCTTGAGAAGGACCCTCGTCTTTTCGGTGTACTCATCGCTTCCGTAAAAAGTTTTTTCCATTTAACTGTCAATGTTTCTTTTTCTACAATTTGTCTTTTTAATTCAAAATTTTCTAGATTTAAGTTTTCTATTTCATTGTGTGCTTTTTCTAATTCTAACTTCAATTTTGAAATTTCATTAAGGAGTTCCTTTTCGCCTTCGTTTTGTAGGGTAGTCAAATCGGGTAAACTATTTATGTCGTCATCGGAGCTGGTTTGTAAGTCTTCCTCAGATTTGTGTAAAGGTGTCACAGGGATTGCTTTGTGTCGTACTCTTCTTTGTGTCACGTGTGACAAGGGAGTGTTTGTGTCAACACTTGTGTCAGCACTCGTGTCCACAGTAGTAGTTGTGATCTTTGTTTTTGTGTTATAACAAGCGTGACATTTCCAAATATCTTTCTTAGATTTTTCCATTATGTGAAATCTGGTGCTTGACACTTGTGCACAGCATAGGTCATAATATTTTTTGCAGGACGAACAGCACAACATTTCCCTAGTCTTTATAATCTTCTGACATTTAAAACATGTTTTTTTACAAGCCGATTTATCCATTTTGTGTCCAAGAATAACAATTGGTACACAAAAAATATAATTGGTGTGCAAAAAGAATAAAAATGCACCGACCTTGGTGGGACTCGTACTCGTCAGCTGTCGCTATTAAGGCAGAAGCTCTGACCCCTAGGCCAATCGCTCGATAACGACTGCGGCGAAAATAGCGTATGGTAACTGCGACGGGGTGGTTAAGTCGAGTATAATGCCGTTAAAAGGTGACTCATACGTCGTCCAACTTAGCACTGTTTCCGCACACTCCGTTGATATATTTTATTCACTATGAGGGTGATTTTAAAATACTTTTACAGTTTTATTTTTATTTTTGATAGATTTTGATTTATTTTTCAGTCTTTAACACTGTTCCCTCATTAACTCTTATTTATTTTGTAACACTGCACAATTTCTAGTCTTAAAAGTCTTAAAAGTCTGTTGCACTGATACACTACTATTATTGCTAATTGATTTTTTTGTTTTTATGAATTTATCAAAGTTCCGTTAATAATTTAGTACAACTAACACTACCACAATTTTTTTTTGTTCCTATATTTACACGTTTAGCTAATTATATAATCTTAAACTGCAGATTTATATTTTTAAATAATTTTTTTAACGCGGAGACGATACGTTCGCGACAGCAGCAGTTACGTTCCAGTTACGTTATCTATTCTTATATATTTTAAATGTTGACATAACTACACTATTGTATTAGGTGCTATCCTGTAGTTGTAAAGAAATAAATAAATAATAACGCTGAGACAAAGCGTTCCTTTTAGCAATCTCAAGGTCCCCATAAACCGCGCTTTCTCTCAACCTTGGTGAGTCCGAATAACGATCTCGTAATACGGTATCTAGAGAAGGTGTCTGTGCTTGCTAGTAATGAGTAACGCTAGAGAGCTAGCGCTAGTGATGATACTAATGTACCTCGCTAGAGATGCCCTAACGTGCCTCACTAGTCAAGACCCTGACATACATTGCCAGTGATGCCTCTAACGTACCTTGTTAGTGATGACCCTTACGTACCTCACTAGTCATGACTCTGTGACATATATTGCTAGTGGTGCCCCTGACGTACCTTGTTAGTGATGATCCTGACGTACCTCACTAGTCATGACCCTGACATACATTGCCAGTGTCGCCTCTGACGTACCTTGTTAGTGATGACCCTTACGTACCTGACTAATCATGACCCTGACATATATTGCTAGTGGTGCCCCTGACGTACCTTGTTAGTGATGATCCTGACTTACCTCACTAGTCATGACCCTGACATACATTGCCAGTGTTGCCTCTGATGTACCTTGTTAGTGATGACTCTTACGTACCTCCCTAGTCATGACCCTGACATACATTGCTAGTGGTGCTCCTGACGTACCTTGTTAGTGATGATCCTCACGTACGCCTGTGGCTGCGCGTCGGGGTGTTTAGCAGCCGCATGGAGTAACAGCTCGCTTTCGTTGTTGGCACCGTGAACGCACCACGTGCATTGGTACAGCTTGAAGCCGTGAGAGCGAAGGTGTAGCACTAGCTCGGCGGGAGTCGGCGCTGCCGTCGGGCATAGCTACGGGGGGAAAACTCTCTGAGCAAACACATTCAAAGTAAGACCGAACGATACACATTGCTGCTCCAACGGTGATCGACCAATCTTTTAAGGGTCGGTTCCGGTGATTCAACTGTTATTCGCACTTTCCCAATATTTTTAAAACATATAAATTACAGAGAGATATCTTAAAATTTTAAAATAAGTTTCTAAAAAAACTTGATCATTTAGTCTTTACAAATACCATTGCCGATATTTTATAGCAATTTTCATGTTATTATTTATTATTTTAGCGAAGAACAATAATGTTCGAAAAAAATGTATTTCTTCTTGGTCTACTGCTCAGGTACATCGGGAGGAATTATGAATTGTGTGAAACTGTACTGTACCATCTGTTTTTAATAAATGTCGCTAATCAGCAAGGAAAGCCTAGACTAGGTGGATGCAAGTGGCACGTTGTCGGTCGGTGTGGCGCTCTAAGGGGGAGGCCTATGTTCAGCAGTGGACGTCTTACGGCTGATGATGAAACAGCAAGGAAAAACATTATTGTCTATATTTAAAAACGTACGTTGCAAGGATGAGACGTTGCATTCGCGTGCCTTTGCTGGAGATGTTCTATGAATTTGCCGGGAGTGTATGTTTTAAAGTTGCACGCGCCTTCATCTGAAACAACGTAATTTGCATCTTATAGTTTGCTGTAAGAAATCGATAATCGTGTAATCGATGTTTACGTCGGCCTACTAGGCAAGGCTTTAGTGAGACGTGTCAGCGCCCGAGTCAGAATCGTATGTCACTTTGACAGATAATAGATGCCTGCTTATTTTGTTCTGTAAGATATTTGTACTAATTTATTTAAATTAATAATTAATTAAATTAATTTTAATTTAATTTATTTTGCGATTTTTTTTACCGCAAACTAAGCAAAGCTTGTAATATGGCTGCCAGAGACTGATATACGTTACGTATATCAGTCTATAATACGTATAATACGTACATAGATATTTTTGAATACATGCTTATATAGATATTAACACCCAGATATAGAAGAAACACAAATATTCATCACATGAATGTTTGTCCTAGATGGGAATAGAACCCACGCCCCCAAACACAGAAGGTAGGTTCACTACCACCGGGGCAATCAAAGTTGTGTTTTATGTGGCAGAGCGTTGCGAATGTGGATACCGCGACAAACTTACTGTAGTTTTCCGGTATTCTATTTCTTTGAAACTACAATGTACTGAGTAATGAAAAAAAAAACATTGAATAATATTTTGTGAAGAGATATTCGTGGGAATAATCAAACGAGCGTTTCAGTTACGTACCATGGTTACAAACCAAGTGTTGCACAGCGACGTCTCTTGTCAACATGCCCGCCGCGTGGCCCGGCGCCGGCGCGGTCACTGCGGCCGCACTTCGCAGGACGGTCTGTAGCTTGACGGCCCCACCGTGGGCCTTCGCGTAGTGCACGCCCACCAGCTGGCTGGCGGCGGCTCGGTAGAAGCACATAGGACAGCAGTATTGGCAACGACTGTGCTCTTTGAACACGTGCATCACCAAATCTATACCATTGTCACACGCGTCGTAGTTACAATACGCGCAATTCAGCGCCCCTTCGCCGCCCACGCGCTGATGAGTCGAAGCGTGCAATAACGCATCCTCGGGCGAGTCCGTCGTGAACGAACAGAAACGACCGGCGCATTTAAAGACTCTCACTAAATTCTCTTTCGACATCATCGAGTCTAACACGACTCGATGCTTTTTCGACATCACTTCCGCCTGCACTTCTTCGTACAGGAACGGCTTCTGCGGTAGCGGAGCCGGTTCTACGTGAGTCGGGTATGAGGGGCTCGGATGCGCCAATGGCACGGTCTCATCGCCGAGACTGACGATGTTTTCGATCTTGGGAAGGGCTATCGGTGTTTCTGGTTCTGTCGGTTGGATGTTTGTCACGAGCTCTCTGGATATGAGCTCGGCGAGAGGGCGGACGGCGATGTAGGAGGGCGACGCGGTCCTCTCTGCCGGCGGCGTCGCGACCCGGGCCGGTATGGCCGGCGACAAAGCGGCAACCGGCAAGGCTGACGCTACCATCGGCGGTACACAAGTCGCTACATCTGCTACAATTCCCGGTATATTCAATTCGGGCTGGCTTGACGTCTCCATCTCTTCTCTTGCGTTTTCCGTTACTTTCTCTAACACTGGAAAATCATCCATGTGCTTGTCGAGAAAATGCGACAAGCAATCTCTAAAGTCCGACTGAACTCCCTGCAGAGTGACGATAACTTTACACACGGAACAATAGCCGTCCCATTTTTCAGAATGCTTCGATTGGATATGCTTCTTCATAGAGATCAAGAGCGATGTTTTGTAGTGATTGTCGTGTCCATTGATGCAGCAAACGTATTCCTTCGCGCCGGACTCTGTAAAGTTCAGTTTGAAATGGGGATAGTCGACGATCTCATCAGAGTTTCCTCTACGCGAATCTTTTCGGATTGGGTTAGTGGTTACTGCATTGAGCGTGTCCTCGAAATGCGAGCTCTCATTAACATCCTCCTGTTCGATTTTAACAGAAGTATCATCGCTGGGTTCATCATTCTCAAAAGTCAATTTAGCTTTCATTTGATCGATTTTTGGTTTTTGTTCAAAGACATTTTCTTGTTTTTCTTCGGGCTCTTCGGTGACCGATTCAGATGGATCGCATTCACTGTTGTGGTCGCTACTTGCAGAAACGTCACTGCAGTCGTCACGGATGTCGCTGGAGTCTGCGACGCTATGGTTTGAACGTAAACTTCTTAGGACTCTCGGTTTATCTGCCTGCGCGCGTCTCAGCAATGCATTCATCGCTTTATTAGACATTACAGCTAAATTAATCGTAAATACTTCCGTTTGTTCGTCATTATGGTGCACAATAACATGAGTCTTTAAATTTTCAAGCGATATTTGAGTGAAGTTACATTTTTGACAAATGTATCCGATCAGTTGCCCCCCGTCTTTGGGCGGGGGTGGAATATCCAGGTCAAATGGACAACGAGTTACGTTTACGCATTCAGAGCATAAATGCTTGAATTCGCCAGTGTGATTACTTACAACGTGCCAAAAGAAGGTTTCCAAAACATTTCGGTTGTTACCAAATTCTTTATGACAGAACCGGCAAGTGTATTTATCTGAAGATATTTTACTAAGAGCTTGAAAATTTTTCTGTCCGCATTGTTGAATGGCAAGTTCGGCCGTCTTTCGATCCAAGCGAGACAGTGGGATTTCAGTGTGAGGGTGTTGCTTTTTGTAATGATTAACAATGTCCGCACCGCTATATACACACAAACGACAATCGTAAGTAGTAACGCCTTTTTGAAAGCAATATGATTTATCAATAAAGCAATTTAGATCAGGTATAGTTATAGGCTTCCGAGACTTTATTAAGTGCGAATCATTATTTGCGGTCTCCTGTTTTTGTTCTTTCTTTTTCTTATGCTTTGATTTTATAATTCCTGATTGCCAGCCGCCAATTCCGCGGCGTTTGCGTTTGCGTTTTTTTTTTGTGTCAGCCAACACTTCGCTGCTACCAAAGCTTCGCGAAGACGCCAATGATTCGTTTTCGGAGTCTGAGCTATCATCATCACTTTCTTTTGTAGTGTTTGTGTCGGCAACTGAATCTGTGTCAAATTCATATGGATCAGTGTCATCACTTTTTGGTTTTGTTTTCGACTTTGGCCCCGGTTTATACTTAGCTACAGCTTTAGGCTTGTACATCTTAGTATCTGCTTCTGGAGACTTGGTTCTATTTTCTATACCTTTGTTTTTGGGCTTAGGTCCAGGTTTCTTTCTTATTTTAGTCGGTTGGTCTTGGTTCTGTACTTCTTTAACTTTCTCTAAAACCACTACAGGTTCAGAATCCATAATCTCTTTTTCATTGCCCATTTTTGCCAAGCGACACATTCTTATACCCGTTGCATTTAGTATGTCGTCACACATGAACATTTCTTTGATATCTTCTTGAAGTTTCTGCAGTTCTCCTCTTTTCTTTACTCCAGTTTTGGCAGGAACAGCTCGAGTAGTAGGTTTCTTAGTGGCTTTATTAGCTTTTAATTTACCAATAGATTTTTTACCTTTATTTTTCTTTGTTACTTTTTTCACTAATGGTTCATTGTCTTCAGCATCAGATTGGCATTTTTCGCTACTTGATTTGCTAATACTTTGTGGGTTAGATAATTTTTCTTTGTTATTCTCATTTTCTGAATGAGGAAAACTGTCTAGTTCTGTTTTGCTCGCTTTGTCAGCAAGGGTTTTTATATTTCCTGTATTAAAGACGTGTATACAAGAAGAATTACCATAATTATTCTCTAAATTTTTATCAACAGATATTTCTGTCTCAACTTGCTTCTGCACATTTACAGGTGGAGGTGGTTCATCGCATTTTTGCACTTCGTCATTTTGCTCGGGTTTGTGTTCGTTGATTTCCTCAGTCATGTTCATTACTTTACTTGCCTCTGTAGGTTTTTCTTCAGTTGTAGCATCAAGAAGCTTTTCTGCCATATTGTTTAAATTTTCTACATCATCGTCTTCTTCATCAG
Organism: Apocheima hispidaria; assembly: GCA_947579745.1. Lineage (NCBI taxonomy): Eukaryota > Metazoa > Arthropoda > Insecta > Lepidoptera > Geometridae > Apocheima > Apocheima hispidaria. The sequence goes on along the minus strand of OX388166.1, from coordinate 9,964,920 downwards.
AAACAATTTCTCTCAATTTTTCTAATTTCTTTTTTATTTTCTCATTGTCACTAGATTTATCTCCTAACATCGCTAATAATTCCCTTATTTTTGATTTATCTTGTAATATTGATAGTAAGCTTCCAATGGAATCGAATGTTTCTCTTTGAGTTGTACTTTGTATCTCCGATTCTTTATTAGACGTTTCGGCAGTGTCATAGGTAGATGTTACGTCAGAACTCAGCTCACAATGTATTTCGTTCGTACTATCGGGTAAACCATCATTTGTTTTATTCAAATCAATTTTATTAATTGTGCTACTATCGGGGACAGACTGATCATCATTGTTAGCAACAACTTTTACAACTGTTTGAATTTTATCTGCGTTTGTTATTCCTTGTTCAATTTCAGTGGTTGAAACGATGGCTTCGTTGACTTTTGACGCAACTGTGTCTTTTAAAAGTTCTTTAGGTTTTTTCGGCTCACTCACTGCTGTTTCCGGATGTGTAGTAGATTGTTTAATATCCGGATGATTGGTAACATCTATCGGTTCACTAGCATTTTGCGAGACATCATTTTTTATGCTATGTAACACAGCTGATTTAACATGCTGTGCGGTTATGTCTGATATAGTCTGACTTTTTTCGTCTAATAAGTTGTCTGCGTTCAAATTCTGCTGAAATACGTTACTTTTATTTAAATCTTTTTCTATAACTTCAGAGATATCACCCAAAGTGTTACCTTCAGGACTATTTACAGTTTCCATCATATTATCAATATCAGTAGTGAAAGCAATGTCGGTTGAAGTTTTCGAAGTATTGAGATCATTATCAAGATCCGCTATTAAAGCATTTATATTGTCTATCACTGAGTTTGACTCTAAATTTTCCGAAAATATTTCCATTTCATCAATTCCAAAATTTGAGTCTAGAGATTCCTCCATGGTGTCATCGTGCAATTTCTTTGCTGTCACAGGGCTTATTGTTTTTTTGCTTTCATTTACTTTTTTGCTTGGGGAATCAGGCATGCAATCAGGTTTCTGAGTACATGTTTTTGCTACTTCTATTTCTGGTAAAGAATCAGAATCCGAATCATAAATGACAGATTTTTTTGATTTTCTGTTCTGTTTGACAGTAATGTCTTCATCGCAAACGTCATCATTAGATTTATTTGAGTCTGCTTTTTTCTTTGCTCTAGTCACCCTTGCTTCGGACTCATCAACAATATCGCTCAATTTTTTGCGTTCGTTGCGATTCTTAGTATTAATATTTACTACAGACTCTTCGGCTGGCTTAGTAGGTTCTTTCATAACTTTCTGTTTTGTTTTGTTATCGCTTTCTTTTGTTTTTTTCTTAATTTCTATAGAGTCAGAGATGTCTTTCTCTTTAGTTTTAACTTCAGACACCTCTGGTTCCAAACGTTTTATTTTAGGAATCTTATAATTTTTGACCCCAAATCCAGATCCCATTATGGTGCCTTTTGCGATGTTATCGTTGGAATAAATGATTCCTGATTTTCGGCTGTCTCGCGAATCACTTCTTCTGTCTATTTTGTATCGACTGTTTATTTCTATTGCATGTTCTTTACGCATACGCGGATCACGATAGTTTTTCTTTGGAGAATACTTTTGTGTACTTTTTTGGTCCTTTGATGTATCTTGATCTTTCTTAATACGCGGACTAAGCAGACTATTATTATGTTTCTTTGTTTCTTTATTAGTTTCCAGTGGATGTATTGAAAGCTTAGGCTTAAAAGTCTCTGAATTGGTTTTGACTTCTTGGTGCGAGGAGATCGAAATCTTTTTTTTTGATTCTTTCCTAATATCCTCTTTCTGTATTGTATGTTTAGACCTAAATGCCTCGAAATCAGCTTTTACTTCTTGGAGTGTTCGGACTGTTTTGACCATCTCTCTCCCTACACTACTAGCTCGTTTAAACTTATTATTTCTATCCTGGGCGTAAGTAGAATAGTTTTCTTTTAGCCCGGTAGATAGCTTACGTTCAACACTACTTTCGCGACATAATGAGCGTCCAACACTCGCAGCTCTCTGTCTTCTAGCATCGAACGAATATTCAAATACCTGTATTGGCTTACCAGAAGGTAGAAAATCTTGAAAAGTAGATTTAACACTAGTATTTATAGTAAAATTTCTACCAGTGTCAGATTGAAATGATATGTTATCTTTGTTTAGTTCTTTGCCAGTACTTCTGCCGACGCTAGCTGCACGCGATGCACGCGATCGTGCTCTGTCGACGCATTGCTTAGTGTCCGGTGTTCGACCAATACTCTTTTCTCTTTGATTTTGTCTGGAACTTAAGTCATCGTATTCATTAGAGTACCTTCCGCCATAATGATTTTCACGTTTCCTTGAGTAAAGACGATTGTTTTCTAAATCTCTAGACGTAGACGGTCCAAGATGTATATCTCGTCGATTTTTATCATACTGTTGCGAATTGCGATCGCCATAATCCCTATTATTCTTCCCTACACTTCTTTCTCTTTCATAGCTCCTTGATGTATCAGCTCCACTGTATTGTTTACTTTGTGGTTTGTATGAAGAACTTTTACGATCATTTTTAAAGTCATAGTCCCTTTCATTGTAAGAACTTGATTCGTACTCTGCTGGTCTTCTATTAAGCCTCGGATCTTTAGAATACGTCTGGTTGGAATTATTTGAAATATCCGGTCTGTTGTATGTTATACTTTCAGAGCGACCAAATGGATGGCTAGGTGTTTGAGGGCATTCGCTTCTTCCAAATGAATGGCTTGGAGTTGGCGGACATTCCGATCTAGTATAAGAAATACCACTAAACCCACTACTTGGAGTAGAAGGGCAATCTCCTCGTCCAAATGGATGTACTGGCGTAGTGGGACAGTCGGATCTACCGAAAGGATGACTTGGCGTCATAGGAGCTTCTTGTCTTCCAAAAGCACTACTAGGAGTCGCAGGACATTCTGACCATCCAAACGATGGAACAGGTGTCATAGGACAATCTGCTTTACTGTATGATTCTCGTCTATCTTGTGTGTTATACTTATCACCTCTTATACGATTGTTATATTTATCGTATTTTGATGTATATGAATCTTCATACCGAGGAGTGTAAGAACCGTCATTTTGACCAGAATTGCTTCTTGGATCACGATCTTCCCATTTGGGTCCACCTGTATGATTTTTCAATTCTTCCCATCGACTTCTACTTCTTGGGTCAGACTTATTCATTTCCCAGTAAGGGCCGTCTTTCGAGACTGGTGATTCTCTTTCTTTATTGTCGCCCATAGGAAACGACGGCGCGTAAACATGTTTACGATTTGTAGGTTCTTCTAATTCAAATGTTTGGTGTGACGGAGTCATTTCAAAAGTCCTCGCATTTGGTGTATTTGGGTAAACACTGGGCATGTAACTAGGAGTCATATTGGGCGTCCTGCTTGGTGTCATATTTGGTGCACTAGCGACTGGGATACTCGGAAAAGATCTAGGCGTTCTTTCAGGATTTGCTGCTGCATAAGGGTTAGGGCTACTCATGACGGATACATTTAAGTCACGCCTCTTACGGGGATCCAAAGTACCAATTCTATTTACATCAGCAATTGTTTTACTCGAATCTACGCGGACTTCACTGAAATTTCTGTCTATGCCGTATGTTGGGGAAGGTGGTACAGTTCCACACCCCATAGATGGAATAAAGGGTGGTGGAACTAGCTGTGGAACGGGTTGTGGTGGCAAAGGTGTTGGCAAAAATGCTCTCATATCCACATCACATCTGTTTCTGACCACACTCACTTCATGCACTTTCGGATCTGTCGGTATTATAACGGGAGGTGTAGTACATTTGTTTGATGTTTCTTCATCTGGTGATTTCGGTGCCAGATCTCCATAAATATCATTGAAACCCAATGATTCATCTCTCTCTTCTGTTAAGAAATCATCATCTGATATGTCATCAATATCGTCATCATCATCATCATCATCATCATCAAGTGACAGTCGTTTTGGAAAATTAAACCTTTCGCACTCTTTTTCTGTCAATTTTAGGCTTTGTTTTTTGTTTAGATCTTCTTTGATTCGATTCGCTCGATTTCGTTTTTTGAAAAATAACGGCTTATTCGTCGATGTTGACACTTTTTCTTTATATTTCTCAATTGAAATTTTCCTTTTAGGCATAACTTCTTGAGCGTTTGCAACTTTAGTGAGTTTAGGTTGATGCAAAGCTGGTGTAACAACTTCTGTACTCGGCATAGAAATTGATCCGCTCAGTATTTCATTTTTTAATGCCTGTAATATATCTATTTCAGAGAGCACACTTGCTTTTGCTTTTGGGGGCACTGTAGGCTCATTCAGTAATGGTATGTTTTGATTATCGTCTTGCTTTTCTTTTTCAATACAATTTGACATATTGGAAGTTTGATTTTTAGGAGTCGCTGTTACAGTATCATTGTTCCTATTAGCAGTATTTTGTTTTTCTGGAATATTGTTAGTAACATCAGTAGAAGTGACACACAAAGGCTGAACAGGTTCATCTATGTTATTTTCAGGAGCATTTTCTTTTTCTTGAAGGTTGTTAGTAACAGCGCTGGAAGAGGCAAGCAAGTCATTTTGTTGTTCTTCTATTGGCATATAAAAATTGGCAACAAACTTTGGACGTTGTTCAGTGGTTTGTTGTACTTGTTCATTGTTTTGTTTAAGTTCTAAATCACCTTTATCTAGCGGTTGTACATTGTTATTTATTGGCAACTTTGCAGCAGCTTTTGTTACACTGGAATCAGGAAGTTCCTTGGATTCAACACATATTTTCTTGTGGTTATCTGGTGATGGTTCATCGGTTTCTTCAACACTAAGAACTTCTATTGTCTGGTCTTTTAGCTCTTCGTTGTCGTCTTCTAAGGTTATACACTCAGTTACTTTTTCCGAGTTCATACTATTTGCTGGAGGTGTGACATCAATGTTTCTTTTAGCTTTACTATTTTCGCCGATATTTTTTTTAATGAGTTCTTTTTTTTGTGGCGATAACGGTGTATCTGAATCAATGGAAATTATTTCTTTACTTTTGTCACTTTCATTTTCACTACACAGCTCTAATTCAGAGACGAGATCTATTACTTGACTTTGTTGACTAGTTTTATTAGTAATGTTTGACTCAACTTTGTCAGATATAACAAGACAGATCTGAATTTTGCGTTGTTGATCTTTATTTTCGACATTTTTAACAAAGGCTAAAGACTTTTTATCTTTATCCGTCACAGGTAAACTACCATAGATACTTTCAATAGCTTCACTTTCACTGTCAGACAATTCGCCTTCTTCTACGTCTTGGTTTGAATTTTTGCCAGAAATCTTTTTTCTTGGCTTTGATTTGATATTGTATGATTTCAATATTAAATCAGATATGTCGTCATTTTTTCCCGTTTGCTTCAACTCGCCTAGAATTTGAGTCCTCAATTCACGTAGTGTGTCGATATCCACATCACCATCCTTACAATTGATGATTCTTGACAAGATATCTTGTGTATTTAGGGAATTCAAGCTTTCTTGTGGCACGTTTAATGTGATGTTTAAGTCATTAGTTTTACGAGATTTAGAACCTTTGGATTTTTTCTTTTCTTTTTTTCCAAGATGAGTCGGCGAAATTGTTTTAGGTGATCGCCTACTAAATAAAGGTGTTTCAGAAGAAGATTGATCAGAAGTAGGCCACTGTGTGGGACTTCGACCTGGAGAAACCAAAACTCGCGTATAGTTTCTTTTATGTTGGGACTGAGGTGACCTTGTCTTTGAATCACTTGGAGTTTTTTGTGAAAGGCACGCTGGCGACTTTGATGTTTTGTTTGGTCTTCTTTGAAATAGCGCTGGTTCTTTACTCCCAGTATAGTTTAGTTCAATATCATTAGCTCGTGCTATTTCAGGCAAGGTTTCGGCCCCATCCTGTATTTTAGCAACTGTTTTGAGTTTATTTCTTACAGTCTCTAAATCCGATTTGTCATTAGATGCTACAGGCTGTTTTACAGTTACTGGTTTGGCATTAGATAATGAGTCCCTCTGAAAAATAAAGAATGCTCTGTTAAAATATTTATTCAATTTGGACAAAAGAAATGTAATATAAATCAGTAAAAATTACAAACCTCAACTTTGGCATATAAATTGACCAAAACTTGTTCACATTTTAGAAGATTTTCCATTTTCATCCTAAAACAATAACGTAAATCACATAATATATTGAAAATAAAATACAGTAGCTAAGACTACTCAATCTTAATCTTAAAATAAATCTAAATCTAATCTATTTAAATCTTGCTTTGATAAAATCTATGAATATTTCTAAATTATGTAATTATGTAATGTTTAGTTTATACCTTTTATTCTTGTTTAAGAGTAGATCCCTCAGAGAACGGATTTTATCTAGCTGTGCCTGGCGAGGGTTGGTTGAAGATGAACTGCTAGTATCCTCTAGCCTTTTGATCATACTCTCCAAAAACGGTATATACTTCTTCATCTCCTCGAACTTCCGATCGTATGCCGCGTCCATCTTGATGGCTAAAAACATAATTCCACTACTTTATTGTGTAAAATCGTTGTCTGCTACATCTACAATAATTACAATTGACATTTCTCAACGTAATGGACCAAAAAGAAGCGACTGTGTACAAATATGCTGTTCAGCGATAATTTGTTATAAAAGAGCAAATGCTCATACAAAACTACAATTTGATCATCATCATTACCATCTTCATATTATTTAAGTTTGGAGGTAAAACTTCTTACAAACCCATGCTACGTTCCTGCTGCGTAGACCCGCCATTAATGAATCAAAACTCTACAAATTTTGACCACATCTACTTACTAGCGAGTCAATAATTAAAGCGTTAAGGCGCTGATGTAACAGTAGAACTATAAAGTAGCGTCACTTAAAAAGTACGCGTAAGCAAGTTATAGCTTCTAAAACTAGTGATAATCAAAACAATCAAATTTTTCGTGGAAATTGTGTTCGTTTCATAACAAATTAAGTTGATTCAATTCCGAAAAAAATCTATAAGCAACATAAATAAGACATTACTATTAGTACTCACGGGATATTTACCACAAATATTTCGCAAGTTGCATGCCAAACTATCGTACTATTGCGTTGAATATCGGGAACTCAATAAAACTAAAAATCGTGGTAAATATCCAGTGAGTACTAATAGTAATGTAGTAACCAACCACGAAAGTCTAAAACAATGTTTAACATAAATAAGGATTGCATAAGAAACGTATAGCAAAATTTCAAATGTCTGACAACATCGCGCGGCGCGACGTTCTTTCGGAGCCGGTATGTCAGTTTGTTAATTCTACTGTACCTTGGCATCCTCCGATCAATTAATCGTAGGATACCAAGGTTTAATTGCGATGCCCATCTTGGTGACGGCGTATGAGCCTAGTCCTTGACTTCAATATTTCTGCGATCACAGTGGCCGCATCTGCAGGCCGCTTTTAACACGGACAAGAACTCGTGATGTTCCAGTGTCCACTTTTTAAAGCATACTTGATACTTATTTTATTTTTTTATATTTTCTATGAAGTTTTTATATATTCTTGTTAAATTACAATTTATTTATTTTGATTGACGAAATTACTTATTAATTTCAGGCAACATTTTGTACCTTTTAATTTTCAAGGGAAATCCTAACTTATAAATGCGAAAGAAACTCGTCTCTCTGTCTGGGTGTTTGTCGCGTTATCACGCCTAAACTGCTGAATGGATCGAGCTACGGATCGATCGATCGGAGACGTACATACGCCTACTTCTTTTTTGTAGGTACACGCGATATCTTGGGTGTGCACTGTAGTCCTAACGTTTTTTTTTTAAATTCATAACAGATAAAATGTTTGGCAAAAAACAAATGAAAGACGAATAATAAACTGACGTCAGGATAACAAATAATTCTGGGAAAACAAATGAATATCTGAAAACATTATAATAATATATGCCGAGAAAATAAATGAACATCGAAATAATACGTCAAGACACGCTTATAACAAAATGCTGCAGGAATCAAGCTTATTGGTGCATCTGCAGACTAGTTTACCATCAACGATCATAGATTTTGCGCCAGCATCGATGCTGCCTCGCGATTTAGCGACTTTCTAGGTTCGATTGATATATCGCTAATCGTAATCGCGAATGTCAGCAGTTGCTTTGATACTGCATCGCGTCTTTCGGTGTTCAATTACGGACAAGAAATAGAAGACAAATTTCACCACAACAAATCATTGTCGCGTAGTATTTATTTGCGTGACACAGTGCGCCCCGCACGAATTTACCATCGAAGTATCGATGGTAAATTCGTGCGGGGCGACAACAGTATCGATAGTGCCAGTAGAATACTAGTCGCACGTCATTAATAGGGTCTTTGACATAATTAAAAAAATGTTCAAAACGGTTAAATGTCGCTAAAATGTTACTTTTTAAGCAGTGAAACTTGTGAATATCGGGCACCGGTACCACTATTCAGGTGGCAAACTAACTTGGTATGACATTTTAAACAGCTGCCATATTGAGTTCGAAAATTAAAATCAAAAATTCACGTTGGTACTGCTGTTTGAGCCACCATTTTTAATTAATGTCGTGACGTGTACAGTACAACGACAACTGCCAACTGCCGGTAACGATGCAACTGCGCTCGTTTGGTTGGTTGGGCGTCTACATGGTGCCCAACGGTCGGCTGCAGATTACCGATAACTGTTGCCAACCCAGGCCCGGTAGCCAAGAGGGGGTTAGAAGGTCAAACGAATTTCGCGTCAACCCACCGTGTAGCGCTTAGGGCGATTCAGCGTAGGTGACTCTTCCGATTCAAAACCGTTTAGTTGAACGTTGACCTTCAAAAAATTTAATGATGAAATAGATAATTGCTACAAATGATAACAAAAAAACTTACTAATTAGCATGTTTCTAAACAATTTTACATGCCTTTAAATTATTTTTTTATTTATAATATACTTAATTGTAATAAATCTTTGACATGTCGTAGGGATATTGTATGATTTGGCATTTTATAAATGGCGTCGTCCGTTTACGAACGCTCGCTCGTTTGCAAAATGCCGAAGGCAAATTGTAAAACGCCTCGTCATTTTGCGAAAATTCATGAAACTCCAGTAACGATTCGAACGCCGTTTAAAAATGCCGCGGCAAATTCGAAATAACTAGTTCTATTTTCTACCACTTGGGGTGGTACATATAGAAATAATAAAAATGACATTGAGTAGTTATAGTTTATAGTAAAGTAGATAGTTTAAGTTTATATTTATTTCAAACAAAAACTGAAAAATCCGTGGACAACACAAAAAAAAAAAAATTATGTTGTCCGGCAAAATAAAGTGTCCATGGAAATTGGCGTTCGACGGACTCCTGTGGAGTAGGTATTATTGGTAAGCAAATTTCAGGGTTTGCAAGTTGAAGTGGCGATAGACAAGCCCCATTACTCGAAGAATTGATAATCTATGGGAAATAAATATTCTTGTGTGGCGACCATGAACCAGAAGAGGCTGCGTAGGCAGGCCTCCCGCTATCTAGGCGGACTGACGACCTCAAGGAACCGATAACCGATGGGGAAGAAAGTTTCTTGTATGGCGACCAGAACTGGAAGACGCAGCGTAAGTAGGTCTCTCACTAGCTAGGCAGACCGACAGCATAGGCAAATTCGCAGGCAACCGGTGGATGCTAAATGTAAAATCATGGTAACCGTAATATATAACTCTTAGTGGAATGAATACGGTGAGTAGTACAATGAATACGGTGAGTAGAATAGTACAATTTGCCTTTGGCATTTTGCAAACGAGCGAGTGTTTGTAAACGGACGACGCCGTTTTGTAAAATGCCGAATTATATACAATATGATGATAGATTGTAACGAATTACCAAAATGCACCATGAACACTGCTTCAGTTTGCGACCGCATTTTTCGTAGGAAGTGCCTCCACTGCCGGAGCTGGTTCCTGGTTGCCGGACGTGCGAAACGGTGAAAAGTAATTCTCTAATCGGATATATGTAGATTAAGCTATTATTTTCTTTTAAAACAACTAGAAAACCGTTCTGGTTTACTACAACCGACTCGAGTAACAGTAAGTTTAGGTTGCCTAAATATTTTTTTAATACAACTCAAACCATTTCTATGATATAAACGAGTCTGATCAGCTCTGAAGAAGGAAACCTATGGAACTTCAATAGGTTTTCTTTTCCTAGTTATGTTATCTTATCCTTTTTCCTAGTTATGTCACTTCCATAATAGAAGAAAAGAATGGAATAGAAAAGAGCCTGCTTAACTCCGCAACAAAACATGGCCGACCTGGGATCTACCATTCTATTTGACAATTAAACTTTTAAAAAAGCCCACCACTTTTACATGGCAACGAAATAAAAAATGGCCGACAAACGTCAAAAACTCAACGCCAACGTCAAAAAATGTTGATACAGAACTTTGTGTCAATTCCATAGGTTTCTTTCTTCGGAGGATAACAGTAGGTTTATTTTTACAACAACCCTGAAACCCTTACTGTAACATATTTGCCTCTAAAGACAGTAGGTTAGTCGTACCTCCGACAAACGTGCCATTATTTCATCATTGCCGGTTGCGGCAGCAGAGGCACAGCCTTTTTCGTAAGATCACGAGCACGACACTCACCCCCGAATACTGAAACGTTTGTTAACTTTGACAACAGATTAATTCTAATACTGCCTTTGTCTGGCACTAAGCAAATGACAAAGACAGCAATAGCAAGTATTCGGGGGTAAGTCACTGAAAAAGGAACGCTAGAGCTAGGTATCTCATTGAAGGTGAACATAAAAATTGCTAAAAGTGGCTATATATGACCTGACCTGACATCGTGTGAAAGAAATGGCTATATATGAGTTTATTATGGGGAGCGAGAGAGAGAATATATACCCTTAGTAGATTGTTTCTTTTTCTCCCGTGAAATTCAAGTCTAGCTGTCCTTTTCGCACGATGTCGGGTCAGGTAATGTAGCGAGGCCTCAAGCCATACGAGATCGTAAAGTAGGTATTATATTCCCGATGAATAAAATATAGGAAGTTTGATTAGCATAGTAGCTAACTACTTAAGTAGTTAGAATGCAATGATTTGTATAAAATATCATTGTTAGAATGCGATGCAATTAAACTGATATTTTTGTATGAGACAAATTAACGGTGAACACCGTGTGATAAAAGTATCGAAATAGGTAAATCATAGCATTTCCGCCAACATGCTCAACGAAGATTCGAGTGATTCGAACAAAACCTTCCAGAAATCAAATCAAAATCAGTTTTGCTCAAAAATGTCAACTCGTGCGCTCCGGCTCGAATTTGTAGGCTTGCTGAGCAAAAGAAAGGGCGACTGATACAGGTTGCAAAGTAAAGTTTTGGCGAGTGTCTGAACAGACCTTACCGGTTCACCTATCTAATGCTCGGTAAACGAGCCAAACCACCCTAGTAGAGTAGAATAAGGTGAACACGCCAGTTCGCCGAACACTGTTAGTTGTCGATCGTTCCTTAGTATTTTGCGTAAAACAGTGAAATCGGAACGCGGCAAGAGTTCTTTTTATTTTTAAACGAATATTCAATTTGTGCCCTCCCCAACCCGGTCGATTGCTGACCTACGCCAATTTAGACGGCATTCAGTGATTTACAGTAAATACCAGAGTTTGTGCGCACGTGACATGAAACTATCAAAAAACTTATCGAAGACGGATTTTGTCAATCTTTTTATTTATTTATTCTACTACTATCACGCATCAATGTTTAAAAATAACACTTATTATAAGAAAGTTTTTTTTTAAGATCACAAGTTAATTATGTGGTCGACAACTAGCATGTTCACCCTATACACAGATCACACTAGATACCGCATTACGTGATTCGTTGTTCCTACAAAAAGTCACCAAAGTTTGAGGAAGACGCGTGTCGCGGGGAGTGCGAGCAAGCGTTCTCACTGGCTATCTCAAGTTACGCCTACTCGCGCCTAACAATCAACCAATCAGAGTAGTTTCTTATAAGTCTATTTAGACTGATGTGTGGTGCGCTTCGAGCGTCCTGAATGCAGCATCTAGGTATGATCTGTGACCCTATAGTTACCTTACCTACTGAACTTACGTCCAGGGACCCTATTCCTGTGCGCTCGAGATTATCTCGGTCACTGTCTCTCTAATTTAGAATTTAATGAAAGTGAGAGTGACCGAGATAATCTCGAGCGCACAGGAATAGGGTCCCTGAGCGTTACAGGGTGGCTGTTTGATTGGCAATTGGCAAATTGGCATCGAATCGACAAGTCAATAATTGTCTCAAAATAAGTAATTTTATTCAGTAAACCACATGAAAAAATTATACCTACCCATAGGTATAATTAGGGAATGCTAGAGCCAACTTCGATTAAATTTGCAGGTTTATTAGTGTGGGTAATGTTTATATACCTACATCATCAAATAGATAGACACCTAACAAGCGCAATATAAAAATAACCTATTATCCCTATGATTTATTTTATTCTAAATTACAATTGTATTATTACCTATAATATGTTCTGTAATATGTATGTCTAAGCTATGCAATAATTATGTAAAAATCATGGCAACAAACCTTATTGATCGTGCACTTCAATGGTAAAAATATTTTTTTTTCATCGCCGCCATTAATTCACAAAACAACACAACGAAGATATAACGTAAGGAGTATCTTTCTTTGCATTGTGGTCTTAACTCTCGTGTCGTGGTGCAGTTATTTCACCATCTTTACAGAACACGCCGCGTCGAATGTCGATTCACTAGGTAGTTTTATTTCACGACAAGGTGGCAAATACTTTTGTAGCATTGGCAGACCGCGCGCGCTAGTGCGCTTTGTCTTTTCTTGTTCCCAAGCGCGTCGGTGCGTCGTCGCGCGGCACGGCTGCACGAGTGAAGTGAAACAAAATGGCGACGACGGATCGACGGACGATAGATCAACCACGGCACAGGAAGGGAAGGGCACTCGCAGTCAATTTTGATATTATTAAATCTTTCAATGTTAGGTTTAGCTTTTTATCTTCAGAATGACACATGAAAATGAAGTTTAATTTTTATTTTTATACTTTAATTTACTTATTACATTATTGCTTTTAAAAAGTTAAAAAAAAAATAGTTCCGGCAGTTGCAGCGTGGTAATTTTTAAAACTAATTTTATGCTACTCTATAGCGCGAGTACGATATTACGGTGTTTGTTTTATTAGTTTATACCTACTTACCTATTTATAGAAACATGTTATATATTCATGTAGCTAACTACCCAGTTATTAACGTAATAAATAATCAACATATGTACCTATAGTACTTACTAGGTCTTTGCAAATATGATTTTCGAAACATACCTTTGTTCCCAGGCATATTCATTTTATAGGGCCAAAGGTAATTTTGCTGATACACTTGAACCGCAAATTAAATCTAAAACTTTCATGAGATTAAATTGATATAATAAGACGTACCTACCTATGTACTACAGCAAAGCATTAGACTGATGTAAGACCCGATTTCAGGTCAATAATATTCCACTATTTGTCTATGCCAAAGGCCACAGTATGGCGACGGTGACGCATTTTTTTCAATACTGTCTTTCAAAAATTGTATTGTAGGAAAAAAGATAAGTGCCTACTAGGTACGAATGCGTAGAACACACCCACTGCACACGTGTTCTTATCATTACTTCCTTCACAAATATGTTTTAGACGATTATATTCTAGCGGAATTCCACGGTCGACGCTACAAATGGACGCCATCATGCATTAGCAATCTTTCCATTGTCCCGTTGTTGGTATAATTCTTAGCTCGTATTCAAAACTTCAATTGCACTGACCTGTTCAGTTCGATCTCTATTTTCAAGAATATTCCCTAGTAGCAGCTATCAAGCACGAGTACGTAAGGGCATTTTGCGTTCTATGCAAAATGCTTCAGATTATTATTACAGGTTGTCTGTTCGTCCCTGTTGGGTGCGGAGAGCGACTGGTGTGCACGCAGTTGTATGGAACGAGGCCGGCGACCCACGCCCCACCCGCGAGGGGCTCCAATAATGCCCGACTCGGCAATCATCCGAGCATTCGACCGACGGGCTCTGCCCCAGACGCACGGCAGCTCCCCGTCCTGCGCCTGTCCTGCCTCTGAGCGCACAATATCTTCTCAAACGCTGCGAGCGATGCACGTCTCCACAAACCAACTGACTGAAAATCACTACCGTATTTTATTGTTCCCTTCCATGACCAGTGAAATCATTTGTTAAATCTCAGCTGCCAGTAGTACCTGACCGCAAGGAGGTGAGGTTGCAAGTGCTACACGTAAAACCGCTTTCGAAACTGGAAAGACGTCACTAGAGTCAGTGTTAAAAAAAAACGAGGCGCGTAATTCAGTGCATGGAAATCTCTTTTTACTAGCGATTCAGTGTAATGTCAGTCCAAAAATGTTTAAAATATTGTGAAACGCAGTGTCCTGTGCTAATAATTACGAAACAGTTTCTCAACAGTAATAGCGTCTAACTTCTATGTTATTTATTATAGCTCAATAGGGGTATAATGAAGCCCTAGAAGTTAGTGCTTTTTATTGTAAAGTTTCGGCAGAAATATCTCGTGGATATGCGGCAGGTTGGCAGCAAACATTAGAAACTACTGCAGAGATTAACGGATCATAGAATACAATGAATGCGGTATCGTGTAGGTTCTGAAAAAACGTCAATTTTATGCCATATATATATGAACGTCTAGAAAAATTAAAAGGAAATTTTGCGATTTGCGAAGCTATTTAACTTTGGCTAGCAAGGTAGGTGTGGAAGATAGTATTTTTTGTTTCAAGATAGGCAGAATCATTATGTACAATCGAGGCTTGGATAGGAAAGATTTAACAAGGGTGACTAATGCTAAAACTATGCGGCACCTCTACCTACTAGCTGATAAGGTATTTTCTTAGAAACGTCCAACATAGGTACTATCACATTGTTTTAAATATATTTTTTTAAGGAAGTCACAGATTACCACAATTTACAATTTCCCCACGAAACAAGGCAAGGCAAGTTGTGCTGAATAATTTTCCGGATTATTTCAGAGATCATGGCGTGGATTATATTTATGCAAGAAACTATAGGTAGATACGGTACAATTTATTCCTAATACAAGTAAAATTATTAAAAGAAAAATAAAATACCCGACTGCAAACTGTAGGTTGTCACTCCGGACGTAAAGAGGAATCCAACGACACCTCAAAATCGATCAAGCCGTTTTGGCTACAGGAGGTAATATAGGAACAAACATTTTTTGGACACTCCGTTCAGTTATTTCACTTCTGGCTATAGTTTTTTCTGCCGCTACTTTTAATCCTTTTTTTAGTTTTTGTTTAGATTAATCACCGATACAAGAAAAAAAACCAAGAATCTTTTCAACACAAAATACACCACTCTAGCAAGAAAATACACACAGATGTCAGAGGTAAAATAACTGTGAACGGTGTAACACTCCAAAAACATTACTCTTCCTCTTGGGCAATCGGATAAAGGTGACAGTGCACATAAAAACGATCAGTTACGTGTGGGAAGGGAACTTTAAATGCGTAACAAATACATTAAAATAATCCATTCGTTCGATTTACCTTTATGCTTAGCTGAAGCATTCTAGCACAAAAAAAAAGGATTTGATTCGAGAGTATCTATGGAGATAATCATAATGTCTTTGAATGCAGATAACGCAAATGGCTGCGTTATTTACATTCAAAGACATATAGTTAGAATTCGAATCGAATCCTTTCCGAATTAGGGCAGGTAGACATAATGTACCCTACGCAGATACAATAACGTTATTTTATATTTACAAAATATGCATTGTCCTCAGTAACAATAGGGTTCGCTTTTGTCTCGAACTTACGCTTCTTTACTTTCGAAATTACATCACGTTCTGAAACACAAACGGGAATATGTGTTTACATTCACAAGGCAGTATGCACGCACCTGCATGTTGGACTGTTACATCACAAAAAGGATAGCTAGATACACATTTTATTGGAGTAAATGAAACAAACTGCTACCGTCATAGGTTGCTTCTTTTACAACGCCATCAACAGCCTGAAGACGTCCACTGCTGAAAAAATGCCTCGCATTAGAGGGCACACTGATAAATTTGCATTTTGCATTCAGCTATTATATATCCAGCAAGTCGCGGGCTTCATTTCCACGCGTAAATACAATACGCGTGCTCCTTGTGCAGTCGGGTAAAAATCACATGGCTCGACGTGTAGACTTCAATTTCTATTGACATCGATATCAATTTCTATTGATATCGAAGTAAAATAAAAGCGTCTTCATATTGTTTTGAATTACCTTGTTTTTTTTTGGATTGGGATTGTTGCGGGAGATATTTATAAGGTCGATGCTACTGGACTACTCCTTCGCTCTACCGAATAAGGTCGATTTAATACACTTATAGGAGATAGGTACCGTTTCAGACCCTTGGCTCAAATTAATTGGGCCATTTGGACCTTTTTCCCATACTAGCAACTCCTCAATTAGTATCTTTTATAGGCTTGGCTACGAGCCTCGATAGGTGTACATCTTCAACACAGCGAATTGTTCGTTGACAACTCATTTGCTCACTGCTCACTCAACATCTTTGCTACAGGCACTAGGCCTACCTAGAAAAGCATTACAAAAATAATGAATTTAATAAGTGTTTCTTGCGTCCAATGTTATGTTTTTGCTCAAAAGCCATTTTGAGGTTTTTTATTGAATTCGTCTCCGCTGCAGTCTGTTTACAGCTCATTGTAACCTAGCAACCAAGTTTCGCCAGAGTGCGAAAGATGTAAATCATTGCCTGCGTCACTTATTTTTCAACCCAAATGCCCAATGAATACGATAAAGGCGCGCGGCAAACTCGCGTTGTTATTAATTCTGCGCTCGGGCGTTACCTATCTTACAAATGTATTTTGTGGCTCCACGTTCGTGGTCGTGGCAAGCCGAGGCACAGTTATTTCCATCCTCGTATATTGATCGTCACGCGGCCTTGCGCATGCCCAGTACTAACTACCACGGCAGCACGCCACGATTTCACGTTGGCTTTGGCTTCGCGGTTCGCGCTGTTCGAGTCAGTCGCCTGCCGCGCAAGCGAGGGCTTCGGTTGTGTCGCTTGTAGATAGATTCTTATTTCTTTGCTGTTCACGCACAAACGTGTTATTATTATTTATATTTGTTTTCAGAGTGAATGGTCGGTTTCTAAGGCTTGTATTTTTGATTCATCGGGTAGTTAGCTACTTTCACTTCATTTGTAAACGTGCAGTAAGTTACATTTATATCCTCTTATCAACTAGTATTTTGATAAGATGACCTTGTGAAAGAGACCGGTTGTCATATGGCGGATGCATACAGTATTATTTGTGATATTTTCCGTATGCAGTGCATGGATATGAAATGATGCAGTTTTTTTAACTAACAAAAATTGAGAAAATACACATTATATTATTTGACTGTTTCCTATGTTACTAACAATAAATAGTATATCAAGCAGATTTTAATTTTATTGAAACCCTATTTTGCCTCATCATTAACAAAAATTATTTCGTAGGTACATATTAAATGAAATAATCTATTATAAGTACTAGTCCAAAATTGTTATTACTACATTTTCACATTATTGTAGATTTTTCTATGACAAAATTAAAAATATATTTTCAAAAAAAACTTTCGTATGGCGTAGATCCTGTTGTAACCACTCAGTAAACTAAACCGTTCTGACAGTACTACAATTCTCCGCGTCTCATTTATATTCAACACGTGTAAAAAGGATGGCAATAATTTTAGAGCCTTCAAATTTAGTTTAAAAGATATCAAAACGGAACTTTAGACTAATCCCGTTGTTATAATAAACAGATCCAATGTAGTTTTTTGGAAATTCACACTATCTAAAAAAACTTTGTCAATGTGCGAGTGAGATGTAAAAGTTTGTCATACGTCTTACACCCAAGATTAAAATCCGAATGAAACAAGAGCAAACTTTCAAATTTTCTTTAATCAATAATTTAAAGCTTACAGGAGACTTTTGTGTTGTAAGTAAGAAGCGACGCGGGCCGTTCCCACCGCGGGGCGAGGGGCCCTCGCTCCGCGGCTCACATCCAGAACCTTTCTACAACTATGTAAGAACCGAAATCGCTTGACACATCTAATGCGCTTCCACCTTCGGCCTGCCGGAGTCGTGCAAACAAAAATAACGACAAATCATGATTAAGAGTATTCAATTTTACATCATCAAAGCCGAAATGCAGACTCGACGGCCCGAGTTCGAGAATACGAAATAACGAATACAGTAGAATCTGGTTACACAATGACTAACACAATAACTGGAATTAATTTTATACTACACTGTTCGTATGAACATAATAATAACCTGATGTTACTGTATTTAAATAGGGCGCGAGAGTCGGCATACGAGCTCGCAGGATAAGGGTCGGCTCAAACGAAAGGCGTGCGTTGTTTCCCCAAGCATCACGTTTATTGCTAGACAGTATTGAGCCAAGAGATATTTGACTGTTTCTGAAGATATGGACGGTAACAACCCTACCGAGGTGTGATGAAACCACGAAACTAATTGACACATTGTCCGCGACTTGGCTCCCGAATATAGAGAACAAAAACTAAACGCAAAAACGTTCGTAATAATATGCGTGGATCGTAAAATGTATAAAAAATATATCCGGGTATTTCAAACACAAATGCGCGGCTACGGACACTTGTGCAAATTCCAAAATGATCATAAAAAATCCGCGATTCAGAACTAAAATTGTCATCCTAAAACGCCTATTCTCCATATCCAATAGATAGACATGAAAAATGACAAATATCTCTTTATTTATCTTCATTCCTACGAAAATTCTTCTCCTCAAGAAAATGACGTAGTAACAAAAATGCTTACAAACACAACCATAGCCATACATTTACATATATTTCTCTGTCAGTCACGCACACACTCGACGTCCAGTGCCAACAGGCCACATACCTCAGTGAATGCACTAAACACGATTGTCCCGTCATATTTCTTGCGTGGATCGCCTGAGACCGTCACAAAATCTGGGATAACTTACAAGTTAGCACAATTCGAAGATAATTAACTATCTTCAGATTTTTACATTTTCTATGGGTCAATGGAGCTGACAGTGGGCGGAAATGAAACGAGAACGGTGGCTTTCAAGATACGCCAATAAAACTAGACTCTACAACAATAAAGACTATAAAGTAATACATCAAAAATTACTTCCCGCCATCAGCTACTACCTCTTAGGGTCGGTGCAAACTGGGCGAAGCGCAGCGCAGTACGCTGTCCAAAAAATACAGGACCACATGACCGTTGACTCCACTACTTTCGATTTCAAATGTCGATATTCTTATGTCAGTTTTGTCACTTTATCATGATATAGGCTTTAATTTTGTTATGCCATTCTCTATAGACTTTTGACAGCACTTAAATTAGCTCGACTCTTCAATACGTCGACGAATAAAGGATAACCGCAATCTCTTGAATCACACTGATATTATAAACGCGAAATTTTGTGTGTAAGTAGGTAAGTATGTGTGTTTGTTCCCGTACAACTCTGTAGCGACTGAACGGATTTGAATGAAATTCGGTATGGAGGTATATTACAATCTGGATTAACACATAGTCTAATTTTTATCCCGGAAAAATATTCAGTTTCTGTAGAATAGCGGGTGAAACCGCGGGGCGCAGCTAGTGGGGTATAAAATGGACTTGACTGTGACTTGCTTTGATTGATTTAGACTATGAGATCTGTTTAAATTGTAAAATATTTTACTTCACATTAAATATGGAGAAACTTGAATCTGGGATATGTGTGGAGTCAAAATACAAGAGAAGAAAAACTAAGTTTTTAGTGCTGTCAAGTTTGGTGTTAATTAACAATCGACAAACGCTGTTATGACGTTAGTAGTGTTGGTATTCATGTGGCAGTGAAAATCGCACCGCGCACCGCTTCGCCATATCTGACTCGGCCCTTACAATGGTTTTCGTCACCTCGTCTTTTCCGATGCTTTTTTACTTCTTTTTTTTTTATGATGAATACTTTTAAAATCTTAAATAGCTGTCATTTCAACGTTATCTGATACAGGTCTTTTTGGGTTGCGATTTCATGATAGTAAAAGAATAAATAGTCAGTCACAGATAACTTCTGTCGATTATCGAGAGACTTTTTGTTTTTAATTTTTTAATGATTTGTTTAGTCAAAATCGGTAGGTGTCAATTCATTGCAAGTAGGTCGATTGTCCACAAAAAAGTTTTCGAACATGCTATTAAACTAATTATCGGGGATAAAAATAAAAATGACATTGCTTAAAATAAAGAGATCAATTCTAGAAAATTTAACAACGACAACTTTTAACGGGCAAAATAAAAGTTTTTCGTAATGCCATTCTCATTTTATATCCTGATTCGTGTTAACCGATTCCATCCAAACTGGTGGGTTTACTTAACAATATTTTACAGTTAATTTTTACACAAGTTCATTTGTTTTTTGTTCATGCTGATAATTGATTTTCATGACTTTTTACGATATTCAGTCGGGGCCAGCACTGGATAAAAGTTTTCCATCGATAACCCAAAAAAGTCACAATTTGTCACTTAAAATTTCTCGACGCGTAGGTGTACTCAAAATCTTCCACATTTTGTCTATGTGTCCTTGAAAGAAGTTATTTCGTTATCGTCCGACTATACGGCGTTAAACCTACGCCTCGACAATAATAAACGCTACGTACGGAATAAGGCATGATGCATTAACAATCAACACTCCACGTTCACACACGCATGCGGCGCTGGTAACGCACACAAACACATTCATACCGTTTACATTCACACGATCGATGCGGTTTGATCCGGTGTTCGAATGAAGCTCGACTTACCAAGACTGACAGCGCCATCTGTGATTTTGACTCGAAGCTCCATTTACTCTAGCAACAGGAAGCGCCATCTAGCCGCCGACCAATGAACCAAGTTCACAATTCACAGTTTCATAAATATAAAGGAGGCGCTCCAGGCGACCTCCTTACGCTCAAAAAATCGAACGCGCCAAAGCTTACAAATTACTGTGGCGCCACAGTCGAACTCCATTCGCACCAAAAATCGAGCCTATACAAAATTTCCTATGCATCAATGCCTACGTACGTTCTGGTCACGTCCCCGGGTATATAAAGGGTGATGATGGTGAACGAGCTCAGTTGCGCAACGGCGGCGCCGGCGAGTGATGGTGCCGCTCCAGGTCTTCCAGCGAGAGAGCGTTGGGCACGTGCACGGAGGGCAGCTTGCCCGCAGAGGCGCGAGCCAGCAGCTCGGGGCTGAACCACCTGGCGAGCTGGTTGTCGCCGCCGCCCGCGCCCGCAGAGTTCGCCATGTCTTGGGACAAAACCACACTGTTCAGCTGCGGCCGTATTGTGCGAGTCTCATAGTGATCGCGTGCCAACCGCACCGCAACTCGCACCGTGCGCGAGCGGGATGGTGCGGCACGCAATCACTATCAGACTTCCTTAAAAATAACAAACCTTTTTTTATGATTGAAATTGAAAAATAATCATCGGTCTTTTGTGAGGTTAAATTCTTATGTATTCATAACAACTTTTTGTTCCGACTACGTCGTGGTAGCTCAGTTAGCACGCTCGCCTCACATTCGTGGTGTCGTGGGTTCTAACCCAGACAGGCCCATACCAATGAGTTCTTTGGGACTTACGTACGGATATACCACTAGCTTTTCGGTGAAAGAAAACATTGTGAGGAAACCTGCAAACTGAGCCAGCATGGTAGATATGGCCAAACACCCTTCAGGGGTAGGCCGGTATCTCAGCAGTGGGATGTTTAAAGGCTGATGCAGAAGTTAGCTTGGGTTTCTATTTCAAGTCAAGAAGAAACTGTGACGATCATGTCGCAGATTAAAGCACTAGCGACATCTTAAGTCCTTATCAGTACTACAAACGAGTTGAGCATCTTTCTACGGACATTGGCAGTATAAGAGTGAGGTTTAAAATGCGCAGTCAGCGTGCAAAAAGTTGGTTCAAGATGCGCTTTTATAGGCGCGCTATTGGCGTACTAGCAATTTAAACCGATCGATATCAGTGTTTATGGTTTTTGCACTGTGAGCGCAGTTTAAACCATAGCCTAAGTATAATTTCTCTATGCTAACAATAAGGATTGATACGGATATGTTCTCACCATTGAGGCTCCTCTGATGCGACTGGACTAGCAGCTGGTGGAGCGTCGTGTTCCCTGGCATGCCTCGACCCATGCTGCTCATGTTATTGAACTGCGAAACGATATTAAAATTACAACGAATTTATTACAGGGTTGCAGCCAACAACCTCGAGCAGACAACGTCCTACCATCCTACGTATTAACTTTTGTTCTGTGAAAAAAAAGTTAAGGTATAAAAAAAAAAGTAAGGAAACCAGCGACCTGCCCCAGCTTCGCACGCACATTTAAGGTTCAAATCAGGGTTCGCCGATATATATCAGCGGATATATATCAATTGGTTTTTATCTTGATATATATCAATTGTTTTTTCCTGTCTTCAGAACTAACATTTTTGGAGATTAATGTGTACCCTGGCAACACGTAGCAAAGAACTACAATTCAGAATAATTTAGATTGTTTCCCAAAATGGTAACCTCATTAAAAGTTAGGAAAATCCCCTTTACTTTAACTTACCAGCACTGCTAGCATTTTATTGAAATTCAAACCTTAACTAAACTTTAAGCTAACTAACTATAAGGTTTATTTTACGAGGTAATCAAAAATGAGGATTCCCCGGTGCTCTTAGCATTAATAATTTTCACTTTCTAGGGAAAATTTGCTTCTTTTTCTTAGCCTGGATATATATCGGATATATATAAAAAAAATCGGATTTTTGATATTTATTATTAAAATCGGATTTTTTCAAACCCTGGTTCAAATACCAACATTAAAGTTTAAAAGTAGACCGTGTGTCGGCCTATACTGCCCATTCAAGATAGTCGCGCCATTCATGGAGAGCTCGAAGCGATGTTTCGTATAGGTAAGAATTATTCAAGCTGTTACTGAAATGTGCAACAATACTGAATGGTATGTATGTGCTCATCATTATGAATAAATTTTACTATGGGACCAATCCTGAAATCGCGAAAAATCGGCAGTTCCACACATTTTTTGAATTTTTTTCTATGGAACTGGTGCTTTTTTTTTTTTCGCGATTTCTTTATAGCTCTTAAGCGTATGAAGGAAAATATCCAAAACTTTATCATGGTACCCTCAAATCAAAAACCTGTACCCAAACGTTTAACCTCAGAACTATTTCGTCTGGGGTAGGTCGGTTTTACAATTTCTGACGACAACTACGAGAGCTGCGGTCAAATGCCTAGCCCGAGACAAAACTTACTGAATTAGTAACTTGCTGCCTCTGTGGCTGGTGTGGAAACTGGCGAGCGCCGCTCATCATCTGATAACAAAACACAATATAAATTTCAATTCAAGACATGCCTTTCTTTATTTTTTACTAGTTGTTACCCGCGACTTAGTTCGTGTAGACGTAAAAAAAATATCCTATGTCCGTCTTGTAACTCCTTATCAAATTTTACCAAGATCCGTTTAGCAGTGATAACGCGACAAACAGCCAGACAGAGAGGCAGACAGACAGAGTTATTAGTTATTATTTAGGAAGTTAAGATTATTTTGTGTATTTATTGTATGCTTGTATATTATATTGTACTTAATAATACTTATTATGTAGTAGTTTAGTAGGTATTTACATAAAATTATGAATACCACAGACCGTATTTCTGTCCATACCAAGGTTGCCTGGAAGAAATCGCTTTAGGAGATAAGGCCACCTATTATACTGCTGGATATTTCATGATTGAATTGTTTAGTTTGTATTTTCGGTGTCTAAAAAATAATATTTTATTAAATTGGAAACTTTGGAGTCCAATTTACCCCTTTAAGGGTGGAATTTTGCAAAATCCTTTCTTTTTGTTCTCTATTTGAGGAGTATTGGGTTCAAATTTCACGTCCCTATCATAAGCGGTTTGGTCTTCGATTCCTAGAAAAGAAGATTCTTTTATATTTACATAAATTGTCGAGACGAGCGAGTAGCTCACTTGATGGTAAGCGCTGTCTCGCGCGCTGTTTATCTTGCCCATAATTAGTGCGTACCTGTTGTTGTTGGTTCATGTAATGTTGCTGATAGTCCGCCTGCGCCGCGTACCCCATCGGCGGAGCGCCGCTTTGGTTGCCCTGAAATTATATTAATATTATTATATAAATAAAGATATTAATATGTCCGTCTCCTGGCCTTAAGCTATATCTATGAAAAATTCAGGTCCAACCGTTCAGCCGTGATAACGCAACAAACACCCACAGAGGGACAGAGTTACATTCTCATTTAATAATAATAAATATTGGTGGATGTTTTTATTTCACACAGCGCCATCTAGCCCCAAACTAAACAAGTTTGTACCAGTGTTATGGGAACCAGATAACTGATAGAATACACATTTTTTTTTGTAAATACATACGTAGAATGTAGTACCACCCAGAAAAAGAACAAAAATCCATGTTTGTCCTGGGTGGGAATCGAACCCACAACCTATAGATCAGAAGGTGGAAATCCACCCACTGAGCCACAAGGCTGTGTATTTTATAATATTAGTTAGGATTACTTTCCTACTCATATCTTTTTAAAATTCTTCGTTGCGTTTCTTTCAATCGAGGATGGTTTGCAAATCTATCATCATCATCATCCACAGCCTTCCTTACCCCACTGCTGGGTATAGGCCTCTCTCTTGC
Source organism: Apocheima hispidaria (assembly GCA_947579745.1). NCBI lineage: Eukaryota > Metazoa > Arthropoda > Insecta > Lepidoptera > Geometridae > Apocheima > Apocheima hispidaria. The sequence goes on along the minus strand of OX388166.1, from coordinate 9,940,116 downwards.
TATGCCATCTGCCTCGGTCCTGTGCCAATCCAGTCCAGGTTCGACCCGCGATGGTGACGATATCGTCGACCCATCTCACGGCTGGACGACCAACGCTCCGCCTACCTTGCTTCGGCCACCATTCTGTTACAGCCTTACTCCACCTGTCATCTCTGAATCTAACAAAGTGTCTATAAGAAGCAAATCTATAACACATTAAACGCAGATTTATTTTTATTATGTTTTTAACCGACTATGGCAAAAGGAAGGTAGGTAGGACTTAAAAAACATAATTGTTTACTAACGCGCTGTCTTGTTTGTTTGTTTATTGGTTTGTTTTGTCGTTGCTTAGTACAACTGAGTTTCCGATGAGCTAGAAAATTAAACCTTAAAAAAAGCTCGGAAACTTAAGACAATGCATTATTCCGTTCAAATAAAATGTAAGTAAAAAGTATGAAAAAGAAAAAAAATATTTGTTGTCAGCTTACCTTCACGATCGGGCGGCCCATCTGCGGCATTTTAGGTGGCTGTGCCCATTGCTGCTGCTTTGGACTGAGCGCATCGGCTTCCTTCTCAGCAGTCATCTTACGGAGTACCTAGAAAACATGGATATGTTATAGTTCCAATCGCGACCACAGCGCCACCCGTACGTGTAGTATGTGTAGACAGAGAAAACAATATACGGCCGGTTACATTCTCTTTCTCACAGATAAAAGGACGGAAAATAGCAATCTGTCCCATAGCGTATTTTCAGTTTTATCAAGGGTCTGCAATACCACTGCATCCTGATTGGTCGAAAATTGGTAATCTTGATTGGTAGATGCACATATGATGTTTTGTCTCATGTGCGGCCACGCTAACCGACATTCTTTTTTTATACTTTTTCTAAGATGTCAGACATTCCCCACGTTCGTTCCCCAAAGCGCTTCGATTCAACATTGTTTATAGGCACAGCGAGGATGTGGAACTCTCTTCCGGAGTGTTTTTTTTTCCTCTTATACTTTGGCTCCACACATAAGTGTATTTAGCCAAAGTCAAGTTTTCTTATATGTATCAAGTGAAGTAAAACATGAAGTCATAATCTAAGTTAAGCAAAGTCACGATCACGTTCAAGTCATGCCTCAGTAAAGTGGTGGAGACTTCACTAGATTCTATGGAATTCTGAAAAGAATACGAAAAGTCACGTTTCACAATACACCAATACTCATCCACGTTCAAGAAAACTTAATGGAAATCTTTCGATACCACATAAGTTTTGGCAAATAATACAAGGAAGCGACAATGACTTTTTCACATTCCCGACAAAAAACCTCTTATCTTGTTCTACATCCGCCGTGGACTCTCGCCCGTGCACTCTCGTGACAGAGACCTTCCGCTCACCAGCACGGGGCGCACGAGACACTGTATGTACGCTACAGCGCGTGCACGCGTTCCCGCGCGTTACCACTTACGTACACAGTAAGCGCTACGATTCTAAATTTTTAAACGGCCAGCGATGGAACTTTCAATGTCGGCCAGCAGCTTTATCATGTAACTCTGGGGGCGATGGTCATCACATGCCGTTCCACTCGCACCATGCGAGCGAGCGAGATAGCAAACGAAGGCCATCGCCACCAGAGTTACATGACAAGGCCCCGGGTTCCAGGCGCTTTTCAGAGATACTCGACTCGACTGGCGATCGACTATTATTTGAATCGTGCACAAAACGTACGCTCGTACGTGTCGAACCGTGTGTTTGAAGGTGCGGGGAGCGGATGGAGGTATCTAGAATTGGAGGGGGGCGGGCCGTTTGTTGAAGTATTAATTGACCGAGCGAAGCGAAGGTCTCAGAGTTTACTGGGACAAATCGGCATTTGTATGTGTTTGTGAGTATATTTGTCCGATGATAACTTGCGAACCGTTGATCTTATCTTCATGAAATTTTGTAGGCGAGCAGTTCATTTCAATACAATTTTTAAGTTCGAATACGAGCTGAATCGGTCCAGGGGTTGTGAAGATATAGAGGTCGCGAGGTCTCAGTTCGCCGCGCTACTAGTTAACCAAGCGAAGCGAAGGTCTCAGAGTTTACTGGGACAAATCGGCAATTGTATGTATGTTTGTCGCGAGGTCTCAGTTCGGTGCGAACTACTAGTATGGTATACTGAGCTTATTATAGGGTAATTATTAATACACTCACCGATGTCGGTGTGAAGGAGATGGGCGTGGCCTGCTTGGCCTGGTGATGTATCTCCTGGCGGCGGCGGTTGTAGTTCTCGCGCTGTTCTTCTAGTTTCTTCTTGATGAGCGCGTTTTGCATGATGGACTGCGTGTGCACGGCTAGTTCGCGCGGCGACGGGATGCGGGCCGGGACCCCTGCGGCATGTCTCGACACGTTACTACGTCGCCGGGACCGACTGGCGCACCGCGCACCGCGCACCGCGCACGCGACACACTGTCCTGGCTGAGGCCACAGATCACACTAGTCACGTCAGTGTGAGGCGCGGCGCGGGGCGCGGGGAGTGCGACCGAGCGTTCTCATTGGCATCTCAAGGTTACGCCTACTCGCGGCTAACAATCAACAGTGTATTTAGACCGATGTGTGGTGCGCTTCGAGCGTCCTGAATGCAGAATCTAGAGTGTGATCTGTGGCTGAGGCACACGACAGGCTTTTTTTTTTCGCGCTCAGCTTGGCTCAAGTGTGCATGATCGAAGATGACGGTCGAATTAAAAATCCGTCGTAAACGTTGGACAAGAGGTTCATAAAGGTCTCGCTACATGGCCTGACCTGACATCGTTTGAAAGAGATGGCTATATATAAGTTTCTGGGGGAGCGAAAGGGAGAAACTATAACCTTAATAGTTTGTTTCTTTTACTCCCGTGAAATTCAAGTCTAGCTGCGAAAGGGTCGCACGATGTCAGGTCAGGCCATGTAGCGAGGCCTTTAACATGCAGAGTCGTTACAGCTCAGTGGCAGCACGCTCGCCTCATATTCGTGGGGCCGCGGGTTGAACATGAAACCCGGAAGGACCACTACAAAATGAGTTCTTTGGAACCTACGTACGGTATACCACTGGCTTTGCAGTGAAGGACAACATCGCGAGGGGGAACCTGCATATTTCCGGAGGAAATTCAATGACTTTTGTGAATTTGGTATCCCGCTTCTGCTGCTGCTACGCTACTGCGATGCGTGTAAATACAATACCTGGATGATGTACGCCGAGAGTGTTGGGACTGTGCGCCATTATCGGCGACACGCGGAACGCTGCGTCCGGACGGACAACATAATGCTTTACTTACTCATATGCATTAACATAAATTTTAAACGAAATAACAATAGTACAAACACAAAACTTCCTCGAGCAAAGATTTTGTTTAGATACAAAAAGCGTAGACTGATATCCACCACATCCGATTTCGATATTATCCGATTTCGATAATTCTTTATGTTATTTACACCGTGAAACTGTTACACCGTTTTTTTTTTAAATTTCGTGATATCTCATTATTTAGACACTTATTGACATTTTTTTTGCGTCGAAAATACGACAAAGAGGTTTAGTATATATATATATATATATATATAAACATTTTTTTTAAAAAAAACAGAACATCGCGGCATAGATTACAGTTTATCCAAGCCATTGACACCAACACCAAAAGATTTTGTTATGGTTTAGGTGGTGTTTGTTACGACTTTAAGGAAGACTTTTAGAATATTAATTAATGAAATTATAATAAGTGATATGATTGAATAAACTATTTTTTTTAATGAAAAAGTGTCAGCGTTCGTAATGGCGTTTTACAGTCTGATTATAAATTCGACTACAGTAACTTTCAGAGAAATAGTACCAACTAACGTTTGTCTCTTGAATATCTGGATGTGGAATTGTTGAGAGGCTTACCTCCTTGATGCGGCAGCGGAGAGAGCCGCAGCGGCTGGTGGTGCGGGGGCACCACCAGGTGGGGAGCTGTTCCCATCGGCAGCGGGGACCCGCCCATCTGTTCACCACATCACATCATTATAGTCATGATAACTATGAGACTTCTTCACAAACTACTATTTTTATTTTTTTTCATAGTTAAGGTTATTAAATCTCGATATTTTTTTCTCGCTTGATGCTAGCAGAAATAAATGTCTAAACCTTTAAAGTATGGCTCGTGTCTTTGTCTGAACAATGGGTATTTTAATGTCGAATCTCGATATTTCCGTGTGTCACAATAATGCACTTTGTGTCAACAAAAATAGGTGACTGAATTCAAGGCTAAATAGCTCTGACTGAGCCAAATTTACTGTAAAATTTTATTACCTCATCACAGCTAAACAGATAAGACTGAGCCAAATCTGACGATATTTAAGTACAGTATACTTCCTAGTACACTTTTTATGCGAATTATGAAAAACAACTGGAGAGAAACTTGTAAAATATAGAGACCTGTCGTTGATGGTGGTGCAGCCGAAGTATGGTTAACAGCATCTCGCGGTGTCGGCTCTGCAGGCCCGGGTTGCCGAGCTGCTGCATTAAATGCGTGCCTGTTATCTCGCCCGACTTCAGACCTATACCAAACAAAAATATTTTTTAAAAAAACGCCGACTGCGAAATGGAGCCTGAAACTGCATACAAGCTGCTTATCTAACGATACCTCGCACTTCAGAATATGTCAAGCCAGTCTGGCTATAGGAGGTCACACAGAGCTCACACGCACCCAAAAAACGTTACCCTCCTGGGCAGTCGGGTAGAAAGCGTATAGCGTCCAGTCAGATTCTGCTGAACTATATTTTCTAAGTTTTATAGTATTTGATGAAACTATCGATGTTGTGTTTAGAAAAAAAAAACAAAAACTGACTTGAAAAATATATAGGTACGGTTTAGAAATATCGACAAGTTAATTTTTAATCCCTATATGGACAAAAAGATGGCAAAATTATTTACATTCATTCTTAATTTTCATAAAAAAACTCACCGTGCAATATGGCTTGAGCCTCTGGTCTCTGTAGCAAATCTCTGTCGGTCGGAGTCAGGTGAGCGTTCATTTCGTTCTGCTGTTGTTGACGCTACAAACCGAAGATTATAAATTTAATCTGTATCATTTAGTTATTACGTGCTACATACTAGAGGAGTCACCGCACTAGATGGCGATGTCCCATTCAATGTGGAAGTCACCACACTAAATCGCGATGTCCCATTCAATGTGGAAGTCACCACACTAAGGGCCGATTTCACCATCAAAAATGAACGCGATCAACGCAAGCTAAACTAGTTTAAAGTGGCTAACTGAGTCCAAAACGTCAATTTGGATTTCACCAACATAAAGTAAACGTAGTTAGGGCATAAGCGAGTTTAAATTCTAAACGCCCGAGTTTGGGAGGTTTAGGCCCTTGAACGCGTTTATGAGGCGGTACATCTGTACTGCAGATGTTGAATAGCAACATTTCTCGGTATAAAAAGGATCTATTATGTTCCTTGCTCCACAATGCGATATGCATCAGTACCTACTTTTAAATGCTTCTTCAAATACAAGCTAAAATAACTTTGTGGTAATTGTATTATTTTATTTTAATGTTTTTTTTTCTGATGCATTGTAGGGATTCTGTTAGTTTTTGTTAAATCTTCCTAATTTTGTTTTACATTTTTAATTATGGACATAATCTGAAACAAATTATGTTCGAACATTTACTGTAGCTTTTGAAGATAGTGATGGAGAAGAGTATTTTATCCGCCCAAGGCACCCAAGATGGACACTACCACAAAACAAACGAACTCCTACGCAGAGTATCAACGTAATCTGTTCACAACTTTGAGGAAAGAAAGGGAGGAAGTTTTGACAGAGACAGCACTACTACAGATGACGGCTGCGCTCAGTAAGGTCCATATTCGCGTACCATAGCACGTAATCTTGGTTTACGTGAACGCGACCAATATCGTGCCGGTGAAATCGCTTTGACATAAACCGAGATCAAACTCTACGTTTGAACTTGTTTAAGTAAAATCGAGTTTAGTTAAGCTAGTTTTGTAATGCAAACGGTGAAATTGGCCCTAAATCGCGATGTTTAGCGAGTGACTGAGCGACGTGTGGCGCTGTGACTGTAATGGTACATCGCAAATGTCGTGCGGTGTCTCCTCTAGTACGTAGTACATCGGTGATATGTATCGGAAATATGTATGTTTTTAGAGCATCCGCGAGAATATCAATTGCAAATATCAAGCAAGTGACTAATCGTGTCAAAAGAGGGCACTCCATGGCATAAGCATTTAAACTTGTGCGGCACTTTTGGCGCGATTCGGAACGCGCACTGTAATGTAATGTAATTATAGAGAATCCATAGACAATCTACGTTATAGAGTAATTTTATAAATACCCTATTAATATCTTCCTGTTATGCATGAAAACGAAATTACATGTTAGTCACACGTTTCAATAAAAAAAAAAAAAGTAGTAGATTGTAGTGGTAGGACTTTTGCCAGTTATTCAACTGCCAAGCAGTAGTGTGCAAACATTAATGTGTTATTTCGCACATTTTATGTTTATTTTATGTTATTTTGTGTTTTGTGGGTGTGTTATATGTGTTCCTACAGGGCAATGTTTCCAGCGAAAATCGAAAAGAGATTTAACAACTACTATCTCATCATTGTTTTGAATTATACAATACAAATACAAATACAAAAATACAATACAAATACAATTGTTTAATTTTGAAAATTCTGAGGGCAAATTAACTGTTATAGACAAGCGTGACGTTTACCATAAGGCGAGTGACTGGTTCGTATTGTTACTTAGTAACACACAAAAAAAAACTCCAATGTAATGTAATGATATGCTCTTTTAAATCACTTTTTTTTTAATTACTAATTTTTCGCCTATACAATTTAATCATTCTCCTTTAGTTCAGAGAAAGGTACAAAACCTACAAAAAAAAAACAGGCTTTCCAAAATCATACATTATATTATATTTAATGTATTTATTTAGAATTTCTGTAGACATGCGTGTTCAAAGTATTGACATCGTTGGCGTACAGGGCCCGTTATATTCTATCAAGTATGTCACAGGGTGCGCTATCTCTTGTCAGGTATATAATATAGGCTCCGCTATCGCTTTTTCAAGTATGTTACAGGGTCGGGTATCACTTGTCAAGTGTGTCATAGGCTCCGCTATCGCTTTTTCAAGTATGTCACAGGGTCGGGTATCACTTTTAAAGTGTGTCACAGGCTCCGCTATCGCTTTTTCAAGTATGTCACAGGGTCGGGTATCACTTGTCAAATATGTCATAGGCTCCGCTATCGCTTTTTCAAGTATGTCACAGGGTCCGCTATCTTTTGTCATTTATGTCTCAAGGTAAGGTAGGTTGTCAAGTATGCCAACGGGTCGGATATGGGTTGTCAATAGGGTCTGCCACAACTGTGTCGGTCATTGAGTTAATGCCATTGAAACAGATTAGATGACAAACTGCCACGAGCGCTATAGCTAATGTTGTTACCTGTTGCACTTGCAGTAGTTTGTAGAGAAGATCTTGAGGTATGTGCGGCTGTTGCTGTTGTTGTTGGTGCTGTTGTTGCTGCTGGTGCTGTTGTTGCTGTTGCTTCTGTTGTTGTTCCATGCTCTTGTTCAGCATCTGGGCAAGTAGTAAGTTGTGAAGGCTAACGAAACTTTTGAGAAAACAAAGTAGAACGCCTTGGTAACGAAGTACTGAAGAAATACAATAATCTATATTATATAAAAATCAAATGCCGTGCTAGTCTTGCAAAACCTCAAAAATGGCTAGAACGTTTTTTTTTTTTTTTGTTTTGTTCGCCTCAATACTGGAGTGGTTTAGGAAAACAGGAAACCGCGCGGGTGAAACCGCGGGGCGCAGCTAGTTAAAACAAAATAAAAAAAACTGATCAGTGAGAGTACGAATAGACGAAGCGAAAGTTTCACGCTTTTCGTTCTTCGTGTTCAGCGGGCGTAGGATGCGCTCCGCGACAATATCTTCTGTACTCTTTATATCGTGCGAAAATGAGGTAAACGTATATACGTGTCCTGTTTCCTTATGACAAAAGGAGTATAAATTTTCTTACGCGGTGTTCAAACTAGGCCTGCAAGATGCTATATTATGTAAGACACACAGGTGTAAGCTGTATACTTGTTACAATCAAATATATTTTATCTGTGTATCAAATAAATTATTGCCATCTCACTCTCTCCTATCTCCAACAAAGACCTCCTTAAAGTTGCCATTGAAATCCGACCGACCAACAGACCCAACGTCGTAAGTGGAACTGGATCGGCCAAACGCTTCGCAGGGCCAGATCATATTAGCGAAACAGGCTTTAGACAAGAATCCCCACGGCGCGAACTAGTTGTCTAGTCAACCTTAATTAGGTTTTAAGACAACTTATGATGTTGAAATATTGTAAATATTTGGTATGAAATAAATTTAAAAAAAAAGAAAAGCAGGGCAGGCCAAAGCACACCTGGCGACGTTCTATGAAGCCCGAGATAGGACGGGATGGAGAGTCTCTGTGGACGCCCTTTATCCCTACCTAGGAAATTAAAAGAAACTCTTCCCTATCGGAGAAAAAGAGAGGTCGGACAACATTGTGGTTACATCTCTAGTTTCAAATTTAGTTTTCAAGTACTGATGTTGATGCTTTCGATTTTTATACGAATTGATAATTATGTCAAACATTTAATACAAATTATTTAAAAAATACGAATTGCGAGAATTGAGCATTTGCACGAATGGCGTTGGTAATGTGTGGGTGTTGTGTGGGTACCTGGAGCAGCGACATGGGCTGGTGGTGGTGCGCGCGCGGCTCGGGCGCCGCCGGCACTGCCTGTCCGCCGGACACCTGCGCCAGCTGTCAACACGCACTCGCATCACACACCATAACACATCACATAAACAGTAGGAAGAACAGTAACAGTTCATTAATGATCTAAGATATGTTAAAAGATTGCCTATATACACAATTTTTAATTATAATATTAACGGAAAGAAATACAACAAGAGCCCGCCGCTGTTCCATACAGCGCCATACATTTTTGTGTCACAGCGCCGCATCCGCGCGCCCGAGGCACTTCCTATACAGAATGATTTTTTTGCCTACAGTATGAAGAAATCCGAAACTAAAGGAGATACATGGAAACTGTTTTAGGCATTTTTTAGAAAAAAAAAAAAAAAAAAATTGGCATAACAATATTTTTGGCTAAGTTGAGTTCCCCATATAAATGAGTTATTTTGAATTTATTTTTTTAATGCGATTTGACTATACTGCTCCGTTTTTTTCTTCTTCCAATACAATGAAACGAAACTTAACACGAAAATGGAGTACATAAACGGATCCTAATACAGTTTTCCCGTATCTCATAAGGATTCGGATATGGCCATACTGTCTCAGTGAAAAAAAATACACCTGTATATCAAGTCCTTTAATAATATGAGCAACTTGACGCTTACTAACGGGCGAGCGTCTTGCTCTACACTAAAGGTGGATTGGAGTGGACAAAACGAGAGTAAATTTTATTTTTAGAATAAATCGGCCTTTTGACATATTTTCTATAAAAAAGCTATAGAACCGTTTTTTTTCTCTCATGTTTTGGCTTCACACATTGTGTATTTAGCCAGTGTTAAGTATTATGATATTTCAAGTAAAGATAAATATTTCACAATTAAAACAAATCTCAGTCATAGTTTAAGTCAAGCAGTCACGGTCTAATCCACGTCATGCCCCAGATAACAGTTATCTGACGTCGGAAAAATCCAGGCTTGGTACCATAATAATCTTCAATGTACATTTATGTTTTGGGACATACCCGAGTCCCGTATAAAGTGGTGGGAGGCATAAAGTATATACGCACGAGTCTCTTGAAGGCGGAGAGGTCGTGGTCGGGCACGGCATGCGCGGCGTGCGTGGCGTGCGTGGCGTGCGCGGCGTGCGCAGCGTGCATGGGGTGCTGCGGCCGGAGGCGCGCCTCCAGCTCCTCCAGACTGTGGATCTTGCCGGCCGCCGGGTTCAGCTCTGCAGATAGATAGATAGGTAGATAACTCTTTATTGTTCATACCAGAAATTACATACATAATACAAAAATCTACTTAAAACTAGTGTAACAATCGGCGGCCTTAGGGGCCGTTCAAGTATTACGTAAGCACTATGGGGGTTGAGGGGGGGTTTTTGTTTTGCTTATTTTGGATGACATGGGGGGGTAGGGGAGTCTAGATGATGATTACGTCATCGGTAGTTATTTACTATTTTACACGAATGGCAACCCTCCAACTTAGAATCATGGATTCGGGTTTCATGGACTGAAGACTGTTAATTTGAATTTAATGTGTACCAAAAATTTAAAATAACTTTATGTTCGTAAGATTATAATATTTTTGTCCCTTACTCTATGTTGAATACTGTATCAGTAAAATCTAATATCTATCCTAAATCTATTTTCTTATTTTTAAAATTATAATTATAATATTTAAAAAAAATAACATTTGTAATTGAAAAATGTTTACGTAAGCATGGGGGGAGGGGGTAAGAGCTTTGCTTACTTTTGCTGACGAGGGGGATGGGGGGTAAATAATTAAATAAAAAAATAAAAAATAAAAATAAATATCTGGGACATTTTTGCACACACGGTCATCTGACTCCAAACTAAGCAAAGCTTGTAATATGGCTGCCAGAGACTGATATACGTACATAGATATTTTTTAAATACATACTTATATAGATATTAACACCCAGACATAGAACAAACACAAATATTCATCACAAAAATGTTTGTCCTAGATGGGAATCGAACCCACGTACCCAGGCACAGAACGTAGGTTCACTACCAACTGAGCCACCGGGGCAGTCAATTGTAATAAATCTGCTTACGTAATACTTGAACGGCCCTTATCGCTTAAAGCGATAACCATAGACATACGCCAGACTTAATGCTGCGGCCACATACGCGACGACTGCCGAGGGAAGTAGGCAGGGACGAAGCGTGGCCGCGCTCCTCGTCATGCTCCTCGCCTCGCACATAGCGCTCGATTTTGTCGGTTCTTTGAGCGCGAGTCGAACGACAGGCGGGATAGATAGAGATAGAGCGATGACAAGGCCATAGACGATATAGAGAGAGGCGCGAGACGCATGTTCCGGTCGCAGGTACAACAATCAAGGAAACAAACAAATGTGGTATGAAAACTGACGTGGTTTTGACACATTTTGTTTAAATAAAACGGGAATACTCACGTTAAATTGAGTCGGTTATTCCGACTACAGTTTCAATCACATTCGGTGACCTTTATTAAGGAATGCTAAGCGTGAGACGCGCGCGACTTCATCTTGCCTTGCACTGATAAAAACTGATTCCTTCGAAATTATAGTCGGAGTAACCGACTTAATTTAACGTGAGTATTCTCGTATAATGAGAGAGAATAAGAAGGAAATATGTCTGTCTTTCTCTCTCGTTCGATAGATGGACGTGTCCTGTCTGTTACGGTTATCATACCGGACATAATGGTAGGGTGGACCAATGAGAAAGAATAAGAAGGAAATATGTCTCTTTCTCTCTTGTTTGTTATACGTTCGTGTCCTGTCTGTTACGGTTATCATACCGGACCGGCTATTTAACTATAGGTTTTCGCACAGTATTTGGTTAGCGAGCGAGAGCGAGACTTCTTTTATGTCGGTCTCGCTCGTGACTAGGGCATGTAATACCGGAGCGATTTTCAATACCGGTATTGGTTCCGGTATTAGGCCTCAATACCGGGATACCGGCATTAGTACCGGTATTGGTGGTTTTTGTAAACTGTACTTGATATCAGTTGCCATTTTTATCAAATCTCTTTAAGAACACTGAAAATTAACGAAATACGAATAAATTGGCTTCCATCATCATTATAATCAACCAGAAGAAGTCCATTGCTGAACAAAAGCTGCCTCTTAAAGTGCCACATTCTTAGACCTCACTGAACAACAACTTTCCACTTGCATCCACCGGCAATGCATTGCTTTCCACTTGCACTTGCATCAGTTTAGTAAAAGAATCGGTGGGCAGAAACTACTTAGTGAATTTATAATTGTATGAAATAATGCAATTTAGTAAAACCAGCTAACCAGGCGTCTGGTCTGGAATGTGCAGTACAAATAGAAGCGACATATCTACTAATCTGTTATACTGTAAAAGAGAAGTACCGAGTAGCAAGCGCGTCCTAGAGCGTAATGAGGTGATTAACATACGCTTCAGATGGTTGCGCTGTCATATCATATACTTTTAACCCAATACCGGGATCGCGGTATTGAAATCCTCAATACCGCTATCGTAATACTGGTTCGTAATACCGGTATTACGCAATACCGGGATCCCGGTATTCATGCCCTACTCGTGACAGCAATAAAATATTTCTAAATAGGTTTTCAAGTTTCCTACGTCTCAGTCGCAACGAGAACCACGATTTTTTATGAACCTATTTTTTAAGCTAATATATGATAGCTATAATATTATAGCTAATTGACCGAGCGAAGCGACGGTCTCATAGTCTACGGAAACAAATCGGCATTTGTATGTACATTATTTTCTGTGGTAAGCTCACCTGGCGCGGGTTCGTTAGCCCGCAGCAGCAGGTCCATGAGCGAGGGCGGGGGGTGGGGGCGCGCGGGGGAGATGGGCGCGAACACGTGCGCCGCCTCGCCCCCTGCTCCCCCGCCGCCCCCGCCTGCCGCCTGCCGCCCTGAACTGTCCAGATCTGGTGAAAAAGAAACACGCATCATATTTATACACCGCACCTATATCGCGAGGTTTAAGAAAAGTTGGCCTAGATGTTCTTATTATCCTAGTATTTACATTTATTTGTATAAAGGCTGTTTGGTTGTCCAACTAAAATAAAATAAAAGAAAAACAAAATACCCGACTGCAAAATGTAACCTATATCAGTCCGGACGTAAAGAGGAAACCGACGATACCGCACTCGTCAAAATCGATCGAGCCGTTTACGCTGCAGGAGGTACTATAGGAACACACAAACATACATTCTTTGAACTTTCCCTTTTTCTTGGGCAGCGACTTCACAAAGACGTAATAAAATTTAATGTTACATTATCGGTTTCTTATTCTTATACGAGATGGGGGCGATAAGCCCTGCACTGACGTCCCGCATGGGGTGTAATGTGCATTTCCCCCTGCCAGCCCAGCTCCTTGAAGTACCGGAGCGAGGCTCTGGGCCGCTGGCCTAGCTGAACCAGTCGTGTAAATTGTCGATGATGATGCGACCAAGACACAGATCACAACCTAGATTCTGCATTCAAGACGTTCAAAGCGCACCACGCATCAGTCGAAATACACTTATAAGAAATTACTCTGATTGGTTGATTGTTAGGCGCGAGTAGCCGTAACCTTGAGATAGCCAATGAGAACGCTCGGTCGCACTCCCCGCGACCCGCGCCGCGCCTCACACTGACGTGACTTTTTGTAGGAACAACGAATCTCGTAATGCGGTATCTAGTGTGATCTGTGCGCCAAGTCAAGCCGTCGTGGTGACATGGATGATGTTGAAGCTGTCTCAAGCAACCTAGTGGCCGTAGCTTTTTCTGTGGCTGTACAGTGCCACAGCACAGGTTTCGTTCTGCTGCATGCAACCACGGCACAGCGGACTATCCGTAGTTCCTATTTTGTACAAGTGACTATTCAATGCTCAATACATTTATTGCAAACATTATGTGAATTACATGCAGATCTTAAATGCCAATTCAATTAAATTGCAACGACCGGCTATGACATCTACCTGCAGGCGAAGGTCCTAACGTTACAATACATTCTCGATTTGTTTAGCAATCAAAGGCAAAGTCAGGTCTGACTTAGACAAATTTGACTAGCGCGGGAAACTCCGATCCACCAATGGCAACTACGCGCGCTAAAATCTTGCGCTGTTATTGGTTGATAGGTACAGCCTAAGTATAATTTATCCGTTTTAAATAATAGCTGATACTTACCGCTGAAGATAGTTACCAGCAGTTGACTGATTGAGCTGATAATGAGGCTTAAATTTAGAACTCACCATCGACCATGTTGTGCAGCAGCCGCTCGTAGTGCCGGTCGTTGGTGGGGCTCTCGCGGTGGAACCACTGGCTGAACCGACTCCCACCCTCCGTTTCCCCACCGCCGTTCTAAACAAACAACACGGTAGGCTTGGAAAGTTTTATGCCTGGATTAGCTTAAGAGCAGGTCAACACTTTTCGCCAAATCTCTAAATTATGATGGAGTCATACTATATATTTTTAGGGTTCCGTACCTCAAATGAAAAAAGGAACCCTTATAGGATCACTATGTCGTTCGTATGTCTGTCAAGACTCTTTTTTTAGGGTTCCGTAGTACAACTTTTACTATGGGACCAACCCTGAAATCGAGATTTAAAAAAACAGCTGTTTCATAGAAAAATGTAAACGACACTCGACAAAATGTATGGAACAGCTGATTTTTTTTCTCGATTTCATGGTTGGTCCTATAGTATAAGTTGCTCACAATCGTGAGTACTATGAGCCCCTTTTGGCTTAGCAAACCTTATAACCCTGTATGACACTACAGAAAAAAAATGTTTTTTTCTTTCTTGAAAAAAATAGGTATAGTATAGTAGGAGCATGACTGTGGTAGATATAAATTTTATGGCATAGAATATTTATATTTTCTGTAGTATTCTCATTATTCAGGGAGGAAACAGGAGAATACGTTTGTATGGAACTGACGGACTATAGTTACCTCTTAGAGGTTTAACTCTGCGCTTAATTTTCACAATATGTTGACAGTTTGATAATAAATAAATAAAATAAATATTTGTGAACGTTTTTCACACACAGCGCCATCTAGCCCCCAAACTAAGCAAGCTTTTACTATGGAAACCAGATAACTGATAGAATACATAAATACTTTTTTTTTTGTAAATACATACATAGAATACATAGAAACACCCAGACAAAGAACAAGCATCCATGTTCATCACACGAATGTTTATCCTGGGTGGGAATCGAATCCACAGCCTACAGCTCAGAAGGCGGAAATCCTCCCACTGAGCCACAAGGCTAGTGTCATGTATTTGATATTTTTATTTATTTTATTTTCTTAGGATAACTAACAGCTAGCGCGTTAAGTAACAGGTTTAATATTTTAACTTAAAGCTAATTAAAAGTTACCACAAATAGGCATATATATAGCTAGACTCTTCTTTAAGAAGAAAGAAAAAAGCAAGTTTTTAAAGCGTTATTTAAAAAATTGAATATAGATTCTAGGACAGAAAAATGTAGGTATACTTTACTGCGTCTTGTCTGTACGGCTAAAGAATGCTCACTTAAGGCGAAGTGAAGTGGCATTAAACAAATCAATTTCAATATTGTTAGCTAAAGTATTATGTTCTGTATTCTCGTTTCTCACCGTGAGCACCTCCGGGATGGAATCGAACTTGAGGAACTCGTCCAGGTTGAACTCGGGCTGGTCGCAGCCGGCCGCCGGCTCCTCCGGCTTCGACTCCACGCCGGAGTCCTTATCCTGAGGAACACATATCTCGTTTATACCCACTCATCGCTATTCTACAGAAACCGAATATTTTTCCGGGATAAAAATATGTGTTAATCCAGGATGTAAGCTACCTCCATACCAAATTTCTTTCAAATCCGTTGAGCCGTTACAGAGTTGAACGGGAATAAACACGCTTACATACCACCACACATACACACAAACTTTCACATTTAAAATATTAGTGTGATTATTTGAAGTGGTTCTGTCGCACTGTCTGTCGGTGTATATTGTATATGTTGTATGTATAATATTATTGTAATTTTTTTTTTTTTTTTAATTTTCTTTTTGGTGTATAATAAAGCTATATTGTATTGTATTGTATTGTATCCTCCTTCCACTTCACAGTTTATAGCTTTTTACCCGACGGCCCAAGAAGTTTCCAATTTTTGTTTACGAATGGGATTTCTTGCGACTGCTTGACAATTTGCCAATGGGACAATGCGCGAAAGTGTGTGGCGCTATATTTTTTTCTCAAAACAGCGCTTTTAACCCGTTACCTGCCTGTGGGGTACACTATGACAATCCAAAAATTAAAAAAAAAATGTGCTGACATATTTCAAACTTTAAGTTTTTGGTAATTTTAGGTACAAATTTAATTGAAAAATATTTAGAAAATGTTCAATTTGAAAACAGTGAGACTTTTATTAGATACAATTTTTATTTTCTGAACAGACATGATGTCCTCTATCCGCAGGTAAAGGGTTAAACAATGTAACTCACATTGCTGGTGTTGTGCGAGTCCTCGGGCGGCGCCGCGGGCGAGGCGTCGCGCCACCGCTCGGCCGCCGGCGACCGCGACCCGCCGTTATTGTTCCATTTCTGAATAACACCACATACTATTAGTACAGTACTACTGGACTACATTAGTAGTACATAGAGAACGGCCACCCCCCCCCCAAATTTGAACCCAATACTCCTCAAATGTTCTACGTGAGCAACAAGAACGGATTTTACGAAATTCCACCCCTAAATGGGTAAAATGCATACCCAAACTTTTTACAAAAAAAAAAATAAAAAAATCATGTGTTCAATATTTTTTAAGCTAATGAAACTCGGTTTGTGTACTAAGCATAAATAAGTTTTTGTGAAAAAATGTATTATATCTTCAGACAAGCTATTATAAAGACTGTTATTGGCTAAGCTGGTCAAAATGAGTCCAAACTCCATCACTCTGCTGTTAGTTAAATCAGCTCGCTCTCATAACATTGAATTGTCATCGGAACTTGAGAGGCATGCAAAATTTTAACTCAATTGAACAAGGGAAACTGCTTTAAAATTCAGTTGCAAGATTTGCAGGCGCCCATTCGTACACATTATTTTGCACTATAACTATTATTGCGATGTTATTGTTATCCGACTGCCTAAGACTGTTTATTTTTGTTTAAAAAACTCTAAAATAAAGAAAAGAATAAAGAGATGAAATGTGGTATTGATGTTACTGTAGCTTATGCGAGCAAAGCCGTGCGGGCACGCTAGTCCGTAATACACATGATACTAGCCTTTCTGTCCGCCTGCCCGGTCGAAGCTTTCCCATTCTTCTGCGGAACATCAGCGTTTTCCTGGTGCAAAAATAGTAAAGCCGTTATAAAATGGCGTACAAATTTTGGTTACTACATGTCGGCGCTGAATTTCAAACTGGAATATTTAAGTAGTTACTAGTAGTTCGCGCCGAACTGAGACCTCGCGACCCCTATATCTTCACAACCACTAGACCGATTCTGCTCATATTCGAACTTAAAAATTGTATTGAAATGAACTACTTGCCTACAAAATTTAATGAAGATCGGATCAACGGTTCGCAAGTTATCATCGGACAAATATACACACAAACATACAAACATACATACAAATGCCGATTTGTTCCCGTAGACTCTGAGACCTTCGCTTCGCTCGGTCAATTATATTTATTTATTTATATAAACAAGTATCTTCACGGGTTACCCCAATATTAAGTTTTTCAAAAGAACAAACGTCCATGTTCATCACACAAATGTTTGTCCTGGATGGGAATCGAGCCCAAAACCCACAGCTCAGAAAGCGGAAATCCTCGCACTGAGCCACAAGGCTAGTCGCGTATATATGGGCTAGTCCATATGTAATCTATGTTTTTTGATTGTTGATTGTTGTATCAAACAAATGTTAGACAGGGTTATAAAGAAAGGGTATGCTAAGCCGAAAAGGGATCATAGTATGTATTCATGATTGTCAGTTGTTCCAATGAAAAATTTCAATCGCGAATACAGGGTGTGTCCGATAGTAAAAGTTGCTCACAATCATGAGTACTACGACCCCTTTTCGGCTTAGGTATGCTAAGCTTGAAAAGTAAGTCAACTGAATTATTAAACGTTGTTATTTGAAAAAAGGGACACCCATCTGCGCTTACATAACACTAGTAGTTCGCGACGAACTGAGCCCTCGCGAACCCTACATCTTCACAACCCCTGGACCGATTCAGCTCACATTCGAACTTGAAAATTGTATTGAAATGAACTACTTGCCCACAAAAATTCATGAAGATCGGATCAACGGTTCGCAAGTTATCATCGGACAAATATACACACAAACATACATACAAATGCCGATTTTTCCCAGTAAACTCCGAGACCTTCGCTTCGCTCGGTCAATTATTTATAACACTAAAATTTGTTAAGTCAACTGAAATATTAAACGTTGTTATTTGAAACAAGGGACACCCATCTGCGCTTACATAACACCAGGGCTTTGATTCTAAAAAAAAAGTTCATTAGATCTGAAATAACACGGGGAATTTAACAATGTGTGTACTTACATCAGTCTCTTTATTGTTCGCTTTACCGTTCTTCTTGACGGGCTCATCGAAGCCTCGCAGCTCGATCGTTTCCAGCTGAGATGTCGGCCCTCCACTAAACCTATACCACAATGTTACAAGTTACTATTTGTACTTCATTTAGAACCAATATCGCAATGTTACAAATTACTATTTGTACTTCATGTAGAACCTATAACAATGCTACAAGTTACTATTTGAACTTTAATTAGAACCTATACAATTTTTAAAAGTTACAAGTTTTAAAAGTTTTTAAAGTTACTATTCGTACTTGATTTAGACCCTATAACAAAATGTTACAGGTTACTATTGGTTCTTTATTTAGAACTTATAAAAATGTTACAAGTTACTATTTTGTACTTTATTTAGAACATATAACAATATTTGTAAATTATAATTAGTACTTTATTTAGAACATTATGTACCAATGATACAATTTACTATTTGTACTTGATTTATAACACAATGTTACATTATATACGTATACAGTACATATTATACAATAAATAATACAAGTTACTATTGTACTTGATTTAGAACATATGCAACAAATTTTACTATTTTATTTTATTTTATATGTTACTATTTGTACTTATTTTAGAGCCAATAATACAATGTTACAAGTTACTATTTGTCCTTGATTTAGAACCTATAACAAAGTTACAGTTTACTATCCTGTACTAGATTTAGAAACTGTAATACAATGTTACAATTTGTACTTATTTTAGAGCCAATAATACAATGTTACAAGTTACTATTTGTCCTTGATTTAGAACCTATAACAAAGTTACAGTTTACTATCCTGTACTAGATTTAGTAACTGTAATACAATGTTACAATTTGTACTTATTTTAGAGCCAATAACACAATTTTAAAAGTTACTATTGTACTTAATTTAGATGATGATAGACAAAAAGAAACAAACATCTTTTATTTTTTGTTAACTAACAGACAGGGAGAGAAAGAGACAGTCCCTTTCGCATTTATAGTTTTAGTGTAGTTCTTTATTCTTTTACGAAAATCAATCTGGGTATGAGTAATAGGGTTATAGATAACACCGGTTTAGGACACACTTCCGTTCACGATAGTGTGCAATCGTATTTAAATCAGAAAAAGTGGATGAAACACTGAAAAACACTTACCATTCGGGTTCATCTTCCTTCTCAAAGCGTCGTTGAGAATAGCGACCACCTGATCTACGGTTGTCCTCTCTGCAGAAATACATATTAATTAGTCTCATATAGATAAACCCGGAACACAAATGAAGCACATCATCATCATCATTATCATCATCAGCCGTAAGTCGTCCACTGCTGAACAAAGGCCTCCACCTTAGAGCGCCACGCCGGCCGACACCGTGCCACTTGCATCCGCGACATTCACAATGTCGTCGGTCCACCTATTGGGAGGCCTGCCTACGCTGCGTCTTCAGATTCGTGGTCGCCACTCAAAAACCATTCTTCCGCATCGGTTATCAGTTCGTCGAGCGATTTGACCTGCCCGTTGCCACTTCAGCTTGCAAACCCTGAAAGCTACGTCGGTGACTTTGGTACTTCGGCGAATATCCTTGTTCCTAATCCGGTTAGACATAAAGCACCCCTGCTCCATTAGACATCCCACTGGTGAGACATCGGTCTACCCTCGAAAATGATCAGGTCATATCCACCACGCTGACCCAGTGCGCTGACCCAATGCGCCAGGATTCACATACGCCATCAAATTTCTTCTCCGGAAATAAGCAGGTTTCCTTCACCGAAAAGCCAGTGGTATATCCGTACGTAAGTTCCAAAGAACTTAGGGCCCGCCCGGGTTCGAACCAACGACCCCACGAATGTGAGGCGAGCGTGCTCCCAATGAGCTACCATGACTACACAAAGCACCTAGTTTCGTGTAATTATGTATACACCGTGATGAGTCCTGACTACGTAGAAATGTTATCGGGAGTAGGAAACCGTAAATAAGAAGGACGCATCAAAATGGGGCATACATAGTTTGGAGGAAAGAGATAGAATGATATGGCAGTGAGTGAGTGTGAGTAGTTACCTATCGCGTATCTTCTCGTTGTTGAATCGGTCGTCCCGCTCCCTCTTGATGTCAGAGGAGTAGGAGTCCCGCCCGAACGAGCGCCGTTCAAACCTTTAAAGATAATTATTGTATTAAATGCGTAATAAGTTAAAAAAAAGTCACTAAAACTAAACTAGAGTAAAAATGTCACGTGACATAGGAGGAACGGAAGGGACTCATACCAGCGGGCACCATGGGGAGAGGCGTTCAAAATTAGCATCCGAATATTCATCACGTAATATACTAACAGAAAAACAGGCATTTTTAAAATGTTTGATAATCCAATCTATATTTCGAATTTTTATTTAAGAAATAAAAATTAAAATTTAACTGTTTATTATTTATAATAACTACACAAAAAAGTTACATGGTTGCTCAGTCTAATCTTATAATTAAAGATTGTTTACTCAGCTATCTTTAATATCTATATGCCAAGGATCCCCAACATAGATCACACTCTAGATTTTGCATTCATGACCCTCGAAGCGCACCACGCATCAGTCTAAATACACTTATACGTTTTTTTTTTAAATGTTGTGTCACCTTTTTTTCTAATTTACTAATTTAGTGATTTAATGATACTGAGAGACGAGACGGACAAGTCGCTCGCATGATGTATGGCATCCTTAGCTACGGCTTGCCCGTAACAGTTCAATGCCACCCACAAGTTTGAAATACAACAGTTCATAACCATGCGCGGCAATGCACTGCGCTCGTCACCCTGAGATGTTAGATGGTAAATCTCTTTGTGCCCATTAATTTCGCTGGAATCATTGCCCTTCATTGCCGAATGCAGCAATGTTTGCACACTACTGCTTGGCGGTTAAAAAACTGACAAAGATGGAAGCTTCCCCAGGCGGAGACTGCAAAAGATGTATGTTATGTGTGTGCTAAAGATTGCTATATTCACCTCTCGCCGTTGAGCCGCTGGTGCGGCGGCGGGCGGTAGGGCTCCGGGCGCGGCGCGGGCTCCTCCCAGCGCGACTCGCGCGCGGCGCCCTCCCGCACGTCGTCCCGGACCATGATGCGGCCCGACCCGATGCGACGGACGCCTGCCAAACAAAACACTTTGAAATAAAACCAGAAAGGCTTAAGGCGAGGACTGATCGTGATTTGAAATGAGTATTGTCCCGCTCAAAGTTCTAAGGTCTAAAGTTGAAAATCGCATATCATACTTGATGAGAAAACGGTAAATTGTAGTTTTTCATTGCTTTTTTGCCGATTATCGGAAATATACAAATCAAATAAAAATACTACCTGGTTCGCCGTATAAACTACTAGCCTGGATATTTAATTTGTAGTTGCCGCTGAAAATTCAGAGCATTTGATTTCAAAAGGGTTTTTCAGGGGGTCATTTTGCGATTTTTTATTTTGTAACTAAGACAGATTTTCGAAATTTTATTCGGTTAAACGTAATTTCAGTTCTATTTTCTATCTGCAGTATTTTTTGCACCTGATTAAGTAATCTCGTCACTTCGGACAGAGCGCTGAAAAATGCTAGTTTTCGTTGTTTTGCGATTGAACCTCGACTTAAAACGCGCTGGCGATGGCTTTCTTAGCCCTATCCGATACCGACTCTAGTTTCTTACGCGGCTTCGCAATATTGTCTGGTTTGTGGTTAATTTTCTTTGCCATGTAAGCAAGCTCTAGTCGCAAGGTAGCTAGTACATAAACTAACCATCTGAATTACTTCACAAAGATACCGGACACTCGAGACATCGGTATTCTTGTCACACCTAACACTGGGGCTGAATGACTGTTCAGCGGGCTTATCCTCTAACTTTGAAACGTTCGAGATTCTGATTGCGAGAGCATGCCATCTCGCTCGTACCAACTTATTCGCACTATACGCGGTCCCGCTCGCGCAATTCTCGCTATCGCTTTCAGAGTTACGGGATAAGCCCACAGTTCGGTAAAACACCCAACACCTGGCAACCCTGGCTGCAGCACATGCTTTGAAGTATCACTAGCCGCGCCCCGCGGTTTCACCCGCTATTCTACAGAAACCGAATATTTTTCCGAGATAAAAAGTAGCCTGTGTTAATCCAGGGTGTAAGCTGCCTCTTTATAGAGGCAGCTTAAGTTTCATTAAAATGTGTTCAGCTGTTACAGAGTTCGACGGGAACAAACAAACTGACCCCCGAATACTGAAACTTTTGTTAACTTTGACGACAGATTAAGTCTGTTGCTGCCTTTGTCATTTGCTTAGTGCCAGACAAAGGCAGCATTATAATTAATCTGCTGTCAAACTTAACAAGCGTTTCAGTATTCGGGGGTTACATACTTACATAGTTATAATTTAACATTGTAGTTAACATTGTATAACGCATTTAAATGATATTCAATGAATAGCCTCTACACTGTATACAAAAGGTTATTATTTTTGACTTGTAGATGAATATTTACCAATAAATAAATTTGACTTTGACTTACACACAAACTTTCGCATTTATAATATTAGTGTGATTTTCCTGCACGGCACAGCGGACAGTGTTTTTGTGCCCTATTACCGCTTCGATCGTGATGTGAAACTTGCTTATCGAATTAAATTTGGTTTGTAAACAAATTGAAACGACATCAATTGCATGATACAAATACAAGGTCATCCTGCTATCTTTATGTAATTGGATAGCGGGATTTAATTATTGATAGCATACTCGAGAAAGTAAGATTACTTTTCCAGTTTTTCGATAGAAATTTATGATAGTTTGAACGATATAAAAGTGTGATGGATTGAATAAGGGAATCATATTTTTTTAACACCACATTAGGTCGTTTTTCCGACAAAAAACTCATCAAAGCTGGACAAAAGTGCCGGTTGCCGGGACTGCGATCAAGCATTCTCATTAGCTATGTCAAGGTTACGTCTAGCGCCTAGCAATGAACCAATGATCTGAGAGTTATTTTTTTATACGTGTATTTAGAATTTCGTATAAATGATGAGTGATCGATAATGAGTGACCGACAACCAGTGGGAAAGAAAGGTTCTCGTGTGGCGACCACGAACCGGAAGACGCAGCGTGGGTAGGCCTCCCATTAGGTGGACCGACGACATTGTGAAAGTCGCGGGCACCCGGTGGATGCAAGTGGCCCGTTGTCGGTCGGCGTGGTGCTCTAAGGGGGAGGCCTATGTTCAGCAGTGTACGTCTTATGGCTGATGATGATGATGAGTGATATGTGTCTGCGGGCTACGTACTCGTGTCCGGCTTGGGCTGGTGCGGGTGGTGCGGCGCCGGCTGCGGCTGCGCGGCCGCCAGCGGGGAGTCGGGGCGCGTGCGCGCCACGTGCGGCGGCGCGGGGGGCGCGGCGCACACGGGCGCGCCGCAGCCGGAGGTGAACGAGCGCCGCTGCGGCGACAGCA
Organism: Apocheima hispidaria; assembly: GCA_947579745.1. NCBI lineage: Eukaryota > Metazoa > Arthropoda > Insecta > Lepidoptera > Geometridae > Apocheima > Apocheima hispidaria. Next base: position 9,916,401 of record OX388166.1, on the reverse strand, counting down.
CGATGCCGCCGGCGCTCGGCTCCGACTCCTTGCGCACACGCTCGCGCGGGTCCGCGCACCGCGCGCCCGCGCCCGCGCCCGCGCCGCCGCCCGCGCCGCCGCGGTCGCGCTCGCGGTTCACGCTGTACACGCCCTGACGGACACGAAGTCACACTTTCAATAAACTGCCTACTTTGATAAAAATGTGATTGTTCTATTTAGTGCTCCGCATTAGATATATGTAGATTAAATATCTTATTTTGGGATATATGTTTTTTGGCGCTGCATGGCGGAAAAACATGATTACATTTACAACATTAAATTCTGTTTAATCAGGCACTCGTTTAATTAGGTAGTTTTGCGCACTCGCACCATGTTTGTTCTGTAAGCGATAGCCTCCGTTGGCCTAGGTGTTCTTATTATCCTAGTGTTTAAATTTATTTGTATGAAGGCTGTTTGGTTGTAAAATAAAATAAACAAATAAAATTACATGATATTTTCTCGAAAAAAAATAAAGCCATTGAAAAGACCTCGATTTACACACATTTTTCGCTGGCGCTCGAAACCCCTATTGTATATTCAAGTGATTATTACACTAATAATAATATCTAGGTTTGCATGGAACAGAATTTTGATTGATATCCTGGTTTAGATGTAATTAGCAATTATCTGGTTTATTGACTAGCGCGCGCTTAAGCCATCTCTTTTCATCTGCGCACGAAGGTGTATAGGTCTATCTTCTATCAAAATACCCTCCTAACATCAGCCAGTCTATTCTGCGAGCTAAGTGACGTGACTAACTGAGCCGGCAGTTTTCGTGCCCATTACTGTACATAAATGTCAAAATATCGAATTGTAACAATAACGTACATAATACATGCGTGATCACTCGATATTTTGACATTTCCGTACAGTTAACCAGCAGGAAAAATGCAAGTTCACTCATCGTATCACCTCACTTCGCTGGCAGAATACACATACAGGTGAGTCGTGCTTAAAAAGTTTAGCCTGTCGACCATTAAATAGTCCAGAATTTTTTAATGCGACAGTTTCGTGTAACGTTTGTCTGTGTATGTAACTTGATTTGTTTTGATTGATTATTAACATTTCATTATTAATTACGTTCGTATATTATTAATTACGTATATAATATATACGTATATTTACATACGTATATATTAAGTCTACTTCTTCTGGTTTTGCCCTGACGGGGAAACTGAAACAATTTTGAATTATTTACTATCTTGCAATAAACCATCTGAGTCTATATAAGAATCGCCACTACTACGAATATAAAGTCGCGTTTTCGCACAGTATTTTTATAATAGTAGGGCTCTTCTGCAGAGTCCGCACTGGGAAGTACCACACCTTTCCCGGTTATTCAACCGCCAAGCAGTAGTGTGCAAACATTACTGCGTTCCGGATTGAAGGGCAATGTTTCCAGTGTAATTACTGGGCTTAAAGAGATTTAACATTTATTATCTCAGGGTGACGGGCAGTGCACTGCCGCTTATGGTTATGAACTGTTGCAGTCCCAAATTCTGGTTCGCACTGAACTGTTATGGGCAAACGTGAAGCTTAACATCAGGTGAGCGACAAGCTCGTCTTGGGAACTAGTCCCAAGAAAAAAGTGTACAACTGGGTACCGACAGCGACGGATCACTCATTATAGAATCCTCCCGCCATAAATTTATGAAAAAAAACTTGTTGTACGTGGTGTCTATGCCACACGCTCACCTTATGGTTCTCGCTGGGAGCATCTCCCCGTCCTCCTCGATCTTCCTCATTCGGTGAGTCCGAACGTTTCTTCAGCACTCTGAAAACGATAATATATACAACTATAGCGACCCGCCCCGACTTCGAACGAGTGTAATTTAGAAAAATTATATCTATTGAGTGTATCGTGATGAATGGATAACCCTTTACCTGCGGGTGGAGGACATTATGACTGTTAAGAAAATTATAATTTGTATTCAGTAGTCTCACGGTTTTCGTGTTATTCAACATTTTCTAAATATTTTTCAATGTAATGTTTACCTAAAATAACTAAAAAGTCAAAATGTTTCAAACATTTCAGCACTTTTTTTTTTAATTTTTGCTTTGTTAGTGAGTTATCCATTCATTACGACTCACCCTTTATAAACCACCCGTAAAAAACTATTTAAGTGATGGGGAAAACCGCACCAAAATCCGTTGCGTGGTTTACGAGTTAGCAGATATACAGACAGACAGACAGACGCGGAAAGCGACTTTATTGACCGAGTGAGCGAAGAGAACGAAAAGTCTCTGTTTTAACTGGCAAAATTTGCTTTCATCTGTCCGTATGTTAGTACCCGCGTACAGGGCCCGTACCGTGAGGTGCTGATGTTTAGGCAAACATCATCGCAATAAGCACCTTGAGCCTGAGCCTTCAGCCGAGGACGCTGTGCGACCATACACCTTATCGCGCGGCGATACGGTTCCTGGTCGCGCAGCGTCACCGGCTGAACCAAACAATAATCGCAATAAGCATCTTACGGTACGGGCCCTGTACGCGGGTACTAACATACGGACAGATGAAAGCAAATTTTGCCAGTTAAAACAGAGACTTTTCCTCGACTTTTTTTGGGCGTCGGCGATTTTTGATTGGTGGTATTTACAACCAAGGGCCAATCTATGAGTTTGTAGAATTGCGATTGTGCAAAAAACTTTAGTTTTCGCGAGGTCTACTGTTCGCAGAACTACTAAGTTTTATACTATGTATATAGACATGACTAGACTATCATTATGCAACGGTCTTGTTTGGGAAATCACGATCAGTGTTGCTACTTCAAGCTGGTCTCCCAAGCGCGTCTAACTGAACACCCATAATATAAGCCAGATTAAATATAATAGGTTAGGTTATATTACATTGGTTGGGTACTAATACAATACTGACAGCGAGAGCGCATCGCACCCCGCGAACGCATGCTCGAGGTTGTTCTTGACGAGCGGCGAATGGCGCAGCTTCATGAGCTCGTCGCGGGAGTAGGTGATGGGGCGACGCGCCGGCCCCACGGCCAGCACCGCCGGGTCGCCGCCGGCACCGCCGCGCGGCACGCCGTCTTCTTGGTCTGCGGAAAATACCATAGATAAGAATCTCTTTAACTACGATAAACGATATTTTTTATTGATTGATTTCGATATTTTTTTTCTCCTTCGCCAAAAGAAAAAGATACATACATACATAAGATACTGACATAGCCCAGAGGATTAGCAAGTTGAAGTGGCAGTGGGCAGGGCACATAGCACGCAGAACTGATGGCCGATGGGGCTGTAAGGTTCTCGAATGCGAGCCGCTTCCATCCGCTCTTCGTGGAAATCTAAGGGGGAGGCCTATGTCCAGAAGTGGACGTCCTGTAGCTGAGATGATGATGAAAAGAAAAAGATAATAACATGAAAATTGATATAAAACATTTGCGATGGTATTCTTAAGTCAATGACTAGACATTTTTTTAAATTTCTTCTGTTGTTTTTATATTGAAACATGTTGATATGGTGCGGACCAGACAGCGAGAACCAGGGTATACGCGTCCTTAATATTTTTGATGTTCAAAAAGCGCGAATAAGATAGCTGAATTAGCGAGCCCTTCCGTAGGTCTAAAAAACATTCCACCTGCATTATCAACGTGACAGTAGGCAAACTAAACTACCGCTAGAATCTTTATCAATCACAACATTGACAATGAGTGTTATCAGCGCGCGTCATACTCAATTAATCATTGCGTTTGCAAGTGGCACCGCGGCTAACCAGTGTGACAATGGCGCTGATTTTTATTTTTTATTTTTTTTGTCCTGGAAAAGTAAGTTTAAATAATAAAGTAGAAATACAGTTAACGGGTTAAACGGGTACACAAAAGCCTAAATTCTCGCTTATAGATAAATCTAGAATGCCCTGTTACAACACAAACGTGGGCTCGACCTAATTAATATATGGGTATAGAGAATATATATAAATTACAAAAAAAAAACATCTCAAATAGTACCGCTAAATAAGTGACAGTAGTACAAGATTTTAAATACCCCTTGCTTTGTTAAGTCAGTTAAGTTTAAGTTCAGTGCCGCCCACCCCCGAATACTGAAGCGTTTGTTAACTTTGACAACAGATTAATTCTAATACTGCCTTTGTCTGGCACTAAGCAAATGACAAAGGCAGCAATAGACTTAATCTGTCATCAAAGTTAACAAGCGTTTCAGTATTCAGGGGCCAGAGTTTAAGCTTCGAGAGTTCAAAACTCTGCGCGGCAATACACTGCGCTCGTCACCCTACTACGCGAGATATTAAATCTTTTTGTGCCCAGTAGTTTCGCTTTAAACATTGCCCTTCAATCCGGAACACATCATTAATGTTTGCACACTACTACTTGGCGGTTGAATAAAGAGTCCTACCACTACAAAAAAAAGTCATCTTATGGCCCATGCAGTGCAACCTAAAGCCAAAGTTCTAAATAAAATAATTGACCGAGCGAAGCGAAGGTCTCAGAGTTTACTGGGACAAATCGGCATTTGTATGTATGTTAGTATGTTTGTGTGTATATTTGTCCGATGATAACTTGCGAACCGTTGATCCGATTTTCATGAAATTTTGTAGGCAAGTAGTTCATTTCAATACAATTTTTAAGTTCGAATATGAGCTGAATCCGTCCAGGGGTTGTGAAGATATAGAGGTCGCGAGGTCTCAGTTCGCCGCGAACTACTAGTGTTAGAATAGTTGTATCATCCTGTTGGTAAACCAATAAAAAATTAAAAAAACTTAACAATTTAACATACTAGTTGAGAATAAGGGGGTTAGTCGGCGTAAGTAGTGAATAAGGAAGTGCATTCTGCGTTTCTTTGAGGCGCTTGTCTGCGCGACCTTGTACACATTGTTCATCGGAACGCGCTCTATTTTAGTAACGAAAGTGTAATATAACGCGCAAAACGACACTGCTGAATTGATAGTTTGTCGCTATGTGTCGATATTTGTCGCAATTTCAGAATAACTATTTATAACTAGTAGTTCGCGGCGAACTGAGACCTCGCACTACACTACGCTGGGATCACAATACAAACAATATGTGATCCTGTACGTATACTAACGCATCGCGTAAGGGATAGAATAGCTCTTTTTAAACATAGGGAGGGAATCCCTAAAGAAGTCAATTCCGTGCTCTGTCCAAAGCCAGTTAGCAGATCTCAACATTCTTGTTAACGGGCTTGTTATTCATACAGGGCTATAAGGAAAGGGTGTTCTAAGCCAAAAGGGGCTCATAGTACTCATCTTTATAAACAACTTAATATGGGACCAACCGTGAAATCGAGAAAAAAAAAAGATCAGCTGTTCCATAGAAAAATGTTAATGATACACGACAAAATTTATGGAACAGCCGATTACATTTTCTCGATTTCAGGGTTGGTCCCATAGTAATAGTTGTTCACACTCAGAGCCCCTTTCAGCTTAGCATACCCTTTGCTTATATAAAAATGTCAATGACACACGACAAAATGTATGGAACAGCCAACAATTTTTTCTCGATATCAAGTTTGGTTCCATAGTATAAGTTTTTCACAATCGTGAGTACTATGAGCCCCTTTCAGCTTAGCATACACATTCCTTATAACCCTGTATAACCGGGTACTTCAAAGGATCAGTTTGTCGGGTTTTAACGAAATACGGGTAGGTAAGAATTGAATAAATAATGCCGAAAGAACACAGAAAAAAAAGTTCGGTAAACGCTCTAAGGCCTAAATGTATTATATGGTCATCGTGGACTCCGCGTTTAACTAGCTACCTAAAAACACAGGTGTGTGTCAGTTTGTAAGTGCGAAAGTAAATGCTTCCACAAACTAAGCATCAGCAGCAATACATATTGAATGCGGGCCCGCGCGATTTGTAATACCAAGAAAGAACTGTAATGTATGAAGCACTAGCCAGCCCGCACGGCTTCGCTCGCATAGACTACAGAAATTAAACAACCTGTGTCACTCTTTAAGGGTTTGATTTTCGAAAAATACTGAGACATGCCTTTTTTATTTTTTTGTTTTTATCCATTTTACCCCCTTTAGAGGTGGAATTTCGCAACATGCGTTCTTAACGTCCACCTAGACTAAACCATTTGAGGAGTACTGGGTTCAAACTTCACATCTCTATCACAAGCGGTTTGGTCTGTGCGTTGATTCTTAGAAAAAGGATTGTTCTTTTATGTATGAACTGTATAGATTACACACAAATTATATACGAGTGTAGGTGTTCGTTAGTTCGTACACGAGCTTGCACTCATATGTGGTGTGTAGTGGTTACCGATTATTACGAAACGCACAGGCCCGCTTGTCCGCTGCCCTGCGTGCTGCGGACACGCGTCACTGACGGCTACGAATTTTTATCGACTAAACTGCATCGGTCGTTGTGTAATTTGACCAAGCAAGAAATAAAGAAGATAGCCTTGTGGCTCAGTGGGTGGATTTCCGCCTTCTGAGCTGTAGTTTGTGGGTTCGACTCCCATCCAGGACAAACATTTGTGTGATGAACATGGATGTTTGTTCTTTGTCTGGGTCTTTCTATGTATTCTTTGTATGAAGTTACAAAAAAAAAAGTATTTAAGTATTCTATCTATCTGGTTCCCATAGTACAAGCTTGCTTAGTTTGGGGCTAGATGGCGCTGTGTGTAAATAACGTCCACCAATATTTATTTATTTATTTTCTTAGAAAAATGTGGGATACATGAAATGTAAGCTTAGACGCAGCTTCTACAATGTAAATACTTGTTGTATGCAAAGCTATATTTTATTCCATCATCACAAGGTTAGCAATGACGTGATAAGAATTGGTACCAACTTTAAACACTGCTTCGTCTAATGAGGTTGATTTAAAACTCAATCATAAAAGCTATGTAGCTGCCCTCGCGGTTTAACTGATAGTCGCCAGTTTTGCCGCATAAATGTATTTTTTGTTTATTTCATTGCCATATAATTTCGGGATCGGTTTACTCGCTATGTCGCTAAACGAACAGCGTGAAGATTGACAAAAAACGGGGTAGATATCTAAGGTGTAAGTTACAAAGCATAAGTTCTTGAGAGCAAAAGTCCGTCAGCAAAATTTTGGAATATAAGGAATTACATCACGAAGCGCCGAACGTAAAGCAGGCGCTCACAGACGATCATCATTTTGAAACAAAGAAAACTTACTCAACGACCACGACACGCGTTTGACCCTCTTCGTGGGCGGGCCAGCGTGGACTTTCGGCGGCAGCTGGGCAGGCACTCTCCTCAACGCGCTTTGGTACCGCAGTAGAAACGCGTGAACCGCGCATTTCACTGGTGACGTGGGAATTTCTAGCGGGAGCGTGGTTGCGGCGGCAGCCGACTTCTTAGCACGCCGCCTCGCAGACTTGCTAGAACCTCGTCTTCCTCTAGGCTTCTTCTTAGCCTCCAAGACCGGAGGCAAAACCTTCGACTGCATTTTATCCTCCATTCGAACACGAGTGTCACGAAACAAAATGGCGACACAAAAACTTAACTTCGTCAAACTAAACCTAACCTAAACTCTAACTAATACCGAATAAAATATTGAGATAAAATATATACAATTAAAATAAAATTTGAAGATTAAAAAAACAACTAAAAACTAAAGCGTCAGAGAGACCGAAGCGGCGGCAGAATACGTATTTTTTTCGGATCGAAATACAAGATCGAATACCTAAGCTGCGTAAAACTGAGAAGACTATTACACTGGTAAGGCTGACTAGCCAAAAGACGGATGGGAGAAAACTCAAGTTTCAAATTTAGCGGGAGGTCGCGATGCACGCTCAGCGCACGAGTTCGTCTCAGAGACTGAGGCGCGACGTCCGTTGACGCCAGCACGTTTAAATCTACCCTCATCTTTTACGATCTCCTTACGACAAGACGCTTTGATTGGCAGAATTGTGAACCAAATCGTGTTTTTTTTTTTGCGAGGGCGATATCTTCCACAATACAATACAATACAACTTCGACCTCACTGTCATTTAACATCATTTGGTATGTAGTCAAACGCCTAGTCTATCGAATACTATCTATATATATAAAATAACACGCCCTGTTCTAGGAATAAACGCACAGACCAAACCGCTCATGATAGAGACGTGAAACTTAAACCCAATACTCCATAAAATAAGTAAACGGCCTTTAGATAAACAATAAGAACGGATTTTGCTAAATTCCACCTCTAATGGGGTAAAATGGACAAAGTTTATATGAGAATCTTTTTTCATACTAAGCCAATGAATCTTAGTTTGTGTACTGAGCATCACACTAATATTAGAAATGCGAAAGTTTGTAAATATGTAAGACTGTAAGTGTGTTTGTTCCCGTTCATCTCTGTAACGGCTGAACAGATTTGGATGAAATTTGGTATGGAGGTAGCTTATTCCATGCATTAACACTCAGGCTACTTTTTATTTATTAACCGTTACTGTAGGATAGCGGGTGAAAACGCGGGTCGCAGCTAGTAAAAAAATAAGGAAAGGCAATATCTTAGGATTTTTCGAAAATCAACTTCTAAAGAGATGAAATGTGGGTCTTGAAATTAATGTAGCTTATGCGAGCAAAGCCGTGCGGGCTAACTAGTCAACCATAAATAAGCTGAAAGTTTTTTTTTTATTATTTTACTAGTATCTGGCTAGCAGCTACGAGTACATTCATTCAAAAAAACTAGGAAAAGTAATCATACTTTCTACAATGTTATTGTAACTGTCAGAATGCATCATAGCGCGGCCCAAGTGTAGGCGTAGAAGCCATAAACCCAAGAATTGAATAAGAGATATAATACATCAGAGATAAGCACAAGGCGGTCTTATCGTTAAGAACGATCTCTTCTAGACAACATTTGATAGTATAGATAATAGAGATTCTGAAGTACTGACAGCGGCATAATTAAATGAGCTATTTATATAAAATTCGTTATGTGTATGTATGTTCCCTACGGAATCCAAAACGGCTGGACCGATTTTGATGAAATTTTGAGGCAATCTTCAGATTAGCCCAGCGGGTGATCCTGTGAAGTTTGGTACCCGTGCGAAGTCGGTACACTAGTACAACATTTTGTTGTCATAATCCCTTCTAATATTATAATATGCTAGTGTTTGTTGGTCTGTTTGTTCCTCTTCCACGCAGCAACAGAGCGCTGTTGCTCTGTTGCTGCGTGGAAGAGGATCGACCTAAATTTTTGCATGTTTATATCAAAGGTCGGAGAGTGACAACTAGGCCACTTTTTATCGCAGGGAAATGTACTATTCCTAAAGGAATTTTTCACGCGGACGAAACCGCGGGGCGTAGCTAATACATAAATTATTATGTCAAATCAATTCTTGTTTTATGGCTTCTGCGAGATTTTTTCACAATTTTGCCAATGTCATGTGATGAGATAGACCACCAAACGTAGAGAATTTGTACGGTGTTTAATTGTATTGATTGGTGTCTTATGTCAAAGACTATAAAGACTATAACACCACATGAAAATATTGCTTACAAAATAAAATACTCGTTATTGTCTCTACCCTCATTATTTCCATGAAAATGAATGTTAATGACACGCGTCGATGCTTTGTTTAAGGTGCAACCACAGATCACACTAGATACTGCATTACGAGATTCGTTGTTCCTACAAAAAGTTTGAGTAAGGCGCGGATCGCGGGAAGTGCGACCAAGCGTTCTCATTGGCTATCTCAAGGTTACGCCTACTCTCGCCTAACAATCAACCGATCAGAGTAATTTTTTATAAGTATATTTAGACTGACGTGTGGAGCGCTTTGAGCGTCCTGAATGCAGAATCTAGGATGTGATATGTGGGAGCAGCGGAATTAAAATTTTCTTGCGTTTTTTGTCAATTACAGCTTAATTACTATATAGCGCCGATAAATAAGTTGTTATAAGAAATTACGGGTAAAATGATCACCTAGATAACATTGGCTACAAATCTCAATAAGCTGATTTTCATCTTGGTTTTTGGTTTAATGAGAAATGTAAGTATACTAGCTTTTTTAATTTCGCTTCGCTCGGTCAATTTGCTAGGTACCGCGGTATATTTGACTTTGACAAAGTAATAATAAAATAGATACTACTCCGTTAGCAATATAATGAGTGCAAAAGAACCTTTTGTGCAACAAACAAGGGGACCGCGGTCCACCCTTGACCTTCATTCCCCTCACACTCAGTAAGATTTACCGTAGTGTAGGGCTACCAACCATACTGATTTTTTAGGACATCCTAAGACATTTTGACCAGATTATGTCCGGACAGCTCATCCATTTGCACTTCAAATGCAGACCTTCCCCAGAGGCAATTGCTGCTCTGTAAATTTTTTAAGAAACTATCAAATGAAGAAAAAGTATTTATTCTTGGAAAACTTTACCTGAGCTGCGGTAAGAAACATTTTAACAGCTGTAATAAAATAGTAAAAAGCCAATGTTTTACTATAGCATTGTAACATTAAAAAAACTAGCAAGTTAACAGAATTTGCTGCTTACCGGACTTGCTTATGCTTGGGCAACATCGAACATCTAAATGTTTGATGTTGCTCAGAAGATGATGCTTTAGTCCTTGCCTAAAGAGGGACTGGGCTGGCAAGTACGTACCCACATACCCATACGGCAGAGGATTTTTGGGGTGTAATCACGACACAGTGCTTCCCGCAAGAGCGCAAATGACATTTTTACGACTGGCAAGGCTAAGTATGTAAAGATTAGCTAAAGCATCATCATCATCAGCCATAAGACGTCCACTGCTGAACATAGGCCTCCCCCTTAGAGCGCAACACCGACCGACAACGGGCCACTTGCATCCACCGGTTGCCCGCGACTTTCACAATGCTTTATTAGCTAAATAAAAGCTTAATATTTTAGATTATTTTTATTAAAGATAATAAATTGTCAACCTACATTTATCTGATAATAATAGTTCCGAATCCTGAGGCGTATTTCGAATTTTAAAATTATTCTAAATTCTAAATATATTATTTATATTTATTCCGCTTTTTATTTATTTTTCCAAAACGCTTCTTAGTGCAGCTCGGTTGTACACACTAACAAAAACGATAATACAATATCAATACAATTATTGTTGCAGTTTTATGGCCTTTCTTATAAAGTCCTCTTAAAATTACTAAATGTTGTTTAAGTCTTATTACAAAAAAAAATGAAGTGCGCATTTCTAGCTAAAAGTCACTTTCAGAGGCCTTTTTAAGTAAGACATGTAGTAATTTAGGGTAACTTTAAAATTTTGAGTTGGTAACCCTATCTTTCACAGCATGCGTAACACTATGGGCAGATGTTCAAGGGACAGTGTCCGTTATAATACCCGATATTTGCAAATGTAAACACCAGATATAGAATGTATATATAGAACTTTATATTATTACCAACATTTTATTAAAGAAAGTCTTGCATCTGCTCTCACTGATTGAATACAGTTTGTTGTTTAATATACTAAAGTACCTTTGTCTGGCACTAAGCAAATGACAAAGGCAGCAATAGACTTAATCTGTCGTCAAAGTTAACAAATGTTTCAGTATTCGGGGGTTAATTATATATTTATTTAATAGATTAATAGACAACAATATGATGTACATCATTGTAACATAAAAGGAGGCCAGCAATGGATACAGGCTAAGCATCAATACAATTATAGATTTCAGACTACTAAGATGATGAAGATGCCTTTGAAAATGCACTTATCTTTATCTATTTATCGTTATACGGGTAATACAATTTGAGTGATTATAAATATTTTTGAAGTAAAGCAACTGTGCCAATGACACAGAACTCTGCGCTAACGCTTCTGCTGCATTTTGTTACCTTTCTCTAGAAAACTATTCTGTATAATATATGGCTATCTAATCTTTATATGTGTATAAAACGACTTTGTTGCCGACTGACTGACAATAATAATCCTTAACAATTGTTACATTGTATGATCTCCATACCTTTTTATGTGAATATTTTAATACCCTCCTTGCGTATGTTTACCTATTTCGCTAAATTAATAGTATCATATTAGGCACATACTACTTTTGGAAAGTAGCCTAGTATGTAACCAAATTTGTGCTTTCTCTTTAACCATATCTGTATTACTTTCTGTTATTTGTGCTATGAAATAATAAATAAATAAATCAACGCACAGCCAATACCATAGGAGATAGAGACATCATATTTTCAGACAATATAGTACATATGGTACGGTATAGGATCATTAAGACAGGGTGAAGCTGCGGAGCGCAGCTAGTAGATATACTATATAGCTAGGTTAGGTTTTAGCTAGCTTGAAAGATCTGTTGGACTGTAAAATCTGGTTAGCGATAGAAATATGCTAACAGAAATGTGGATTTGATTCCATCTAACAAAAGAGAGAGAAATATGTTTATCTCTTATTTTCTATGTTTGTAAGCTCTGTGATTTTCAAGTGTCTTCAAATTTGAAGAATGCAGCTATATTTAAGATAAATTTTATGATTGCTTTTACAAAAATATGCAACAGCTCTAGAATATTTTAGAATGCGCTTGAGTAGATAGTAGATAGTCCTTCCGCGAGGTTTTGGTGCATTAGATATTTGAAATTGTACAGCTGTCGCTCTGTTTCTGATGCATGCAATAGCGAGAGTTAGTGAATTTTCCCAATTTTTTGATTAAATCATCTTTTCGGGGGTAGTCTGTTATCAACCGCAAAATACTAACAAAATCTTTTGTTTTTGGCTTGGGAAAACTATAATCTAGGCTGCAGTTTTTATTTAAAAAAAAAAATATAGAATCTTCGACGCATTAAAATTGACAATTTAGGTACCTATAACTACTAACAAATTGCAGAATTTAAAAAAAAATACATACAAGCATAGTTATGCATAGGGTAAATAAAAATAAAAAAAACCATTAAAATCGTATAACATATAGGGGTGGGTATCAGACTACGCTTTTTGTATGGATGAGACGGAGATATAGGCTTAAGTAACTTCCTTTCAAATTTTCTCCGACCACAAATAATAATACTTCAAAATTATAACTGTAAATACATAATTTAAGAAATTTAGAGCTTACATTTTCTTAGGCAGACATTCATCAATTCTGTTGGCAATATGTTTTAAATAAACAAAAATTTACTAAAGTTGTTGCCACCCTATTCTCCCATTTTAAAATGAAACGAGAGGCAGATAATTTTATCCATGTAACATAAGCATTGTTACGATTCAAGTTAGTGACCTACTAAAACAAGTAGACTAACATTATTATGGATACATTTAGCTCAAAACCTGACAAGATTTAAATAAGAATCCTATAGGGCTTTGCCCATTTATTGTAGGAGATACTGGTGACTGCTTGAGCGATTCTACATGGCTGAGATCTAGAAAAATCAAGGGTGAATTTCCTTATTAAAATTAATTATTGCTATTGTGGTACTTACGTTACGAAAGTCAAAGATTTTTCATGTAGACTCAACATAGTATTGATTTCAATAAATGTGGAGTAACTTACCTTCGTGATGCGAGCCATCGTTTTGGCTTTGGTTCGTAGATTTCTCTCTCCCAGAAGACAATAGGCTCACAGCTGACATAGCTTGGAGATCTTGCACTTGGTTACTCAGTCTTCTTTCAATTTTATCTTTACTAAAATTCTATAATATCTTTATAATATTTACAAAAGTGTTCAGGAAATTACTATTCTAGGTATTGTTTATATCACAGACTTTTCGTTTTTCAACAATACGGATCAAAACGTCCACGCACGAAAATACTATCATATATTTAAAAGACTATAGACATAATAAACTTATTTACACATTAAAAACTAACTGTTATCATCTAATTTCAACGCTTCAGCGGTCACAAGATTCTCATAATCATAACTAAAAGAATTTATCAATTTTCGAATTTTTCGATGCAAAATATAAAACGTCCGCCATATGTCTTTTGAAACGTATATAACCCAGAAAAATCGTAAAAGCGTAAAAACTTTAAGTAAAGCCTGCGACAGTTGTGTCTTTTTGATTTAGTTGTATTATATCCAATTGCCACTGTTTTGTTTTTTTTTAAATATGGCGTGCTTTGCAGAGTGCAACATCCAAGAAGGCTTTTACACCCCAACATGCTAACATACGTGAAAACCACGGACCGCAGAACAAAGAGAGAATAATCTAAAACATCGAGTGAAATCTAATGTAATTTTTTAGACAAATAATCTATATCTATTTAATAGTTTAGTGTATTTCTCTCTTTTTAAACGACTGCCCAAAAAGGAGGGTAATGTTTATTTTCTCTTATCTATAAGTTTCTTGGGGAGCGAAAAGGAGAAACTGTAACGTTATTTACGTTAATAGTTTGTTTCTTTTGCTCCCGAGAAATTCAAGTCTAGCTGTCCCTTTCACACGATGTCAGGTCAGGCTATGTGTATGGCTATACGTGGCCTGAACTGACATAAACTAAACTTATATATAGCCATCTCTTTCAAACGATGTCAGGTTAGGCCATGTAGCTTAGACGAAGCATCATACCAAGATCCTTGCCATGTAGCGAGGCTCTTTTTTGCACGTTGGATATCAATGTCTTTTCAATTTCATATGTCACTGTCATAGTTCCTATCATGGCGATGGCCATTTCGCGATCGAGTTGTTTGGGCGTTCATAAATTCCAAGTAAAATATCAAAAAATTTGAATAACCACATGCAAATGTCGTCAAAGTGGACTGCAAATCATAGTGAAACTGGAATATTAAGAAAAAGTGAATTCAAGGAGAAGAAAGAAGAACTTTTCGTGTTCGGCTACTCGTGCAAATTGTTTCGGAACGATGATAGGGCTCAGCATATTGACCAAGGAAAACACCTCATACCGTGGATGGGGGATGAAACGTTGAAAATCGACAGGTTCGATCCGTTTTTTAATATAAGACTGTTAATGTGGCGCTAAAAAGTACCAAAGCGATAGTAAATGAAAAGTTATAATTTTTCGAAGATTGTTAAGATTTTCGCAGACGATGTATTGAAGTTCTGGAGGAGCAGATGGCGTCGCGGCCGACGCTCTTGGCGTCGCGATTAGTTATGGTGACACGCAGCGGTGGTATGTATAACATGCAACGGTATATTTGAGTATCTATAACTTGTTCTCACTATGAATTTCTGTATGGTATGATTGGAACCATACATGGCAAATTACTAGTTGTGCATATTTCTTGACAGGGATAGCTATTAGAGACTAAGAAGTATTCATATTTATACTTATAAAAATCTATTTTCATAAAACAATTAAAAAACACACCCTCTATGGGTGTGTTTTAACACACAAGTGTACTATAAAAATAAATTAACATAATGTAAAGTCACATGCATTTTGGCTATCGCTATAACCTCTATGATGATAAAAAAAAAAACAGCTAGCTAATCTGGTACCGAGTGTGACAATCACATTAAAACACAGATTACCTCTACACATTCTGTACTTAAGATGTTCAAAGGAAAAACACACATATAAAAATAAAACACAATGATAGGCATGTCTTGGCCTTGAGACAGCCAATCGTAACTTCTTGTTGAATTCTTCTCAACCTGTATTTTCTCAAACTTATAAGTATCTATAGGTCTATGTGATATTGATACGGTAATTTGTGCCTTAACATCATAAAAAATGGGTGTACTTCTGTGTTCGAAACTTGAACACTCTGATTCTTAGAGTGGTTCTCAGACTCTCCCTATTTGGACAGGTACGATGCAAGGGGGGCCCTCCATGAGCTCTCCAGGTTCGAGGCTCCTCCAGGCGGGTACGACTGGCGAGTGGAACTCACCAGGTCCGAGCAGGATGTGGAGCAATTGTGTGATGAAGAGAGATACCGAGCCCTGCATACAGATGAGGATGAAGAGCTGATGTACAAAGGTTAGTTCTTATCCACAGATTCCATGCTATAGATTAAGTATTATGAGATTTTTGTAATTTTGAAGCTTAAAAGTCAAAGTAATAGTCTATATTATGATTTACCTTGTTGAACTTGCTCTACTGGCCTTTTACAACAAATACCATTTCTATTTCAATGATCTGGTGTCGAATGACAAAAAGGCCTATAAAAATTTGGTAAATACAGGTGATTCATATCTGAAGGCTTGATGTGACATTGTATACTGATGCCTACATTTTAACAAAATCATATTACTTAATTATAATAAACTAGGGACCTATCATTACTTTAAATTAGATTGCAATAAATATGACGTAAAAATTATGTTTCCAAAAATAATGTTTTTAACGACACCTCTTGAAGAAATAGCAAGTGTTTCAAATAAAATACAAAATTAATAATTTTACTGATATTATTGATGAAAAAATATTCATAACAAGTATTTTTTCCACACCATTACGAATGAGTTCGCTTGGGTTTCTATTTCGAGTCAAGCAGAAATTGTGACGATCATGTCACGGTTTAAACCACTAGGACATATTTCGTCATAATCAGTACAAGCTACGCATCTTTCTAAGGACATTAGCACTCCCTCGTATATTTTCTCTATGTCAGAAAACCTTGTTTGTATTAGTGTCAGCTATCGATTAACATATAGGTTTTATGAGTGGCCGCTATTTTGATGAAAAACCAAGATAGCAGACAGTAGGTATGCCCTTTCCATAGAATAGTCTTAACACAGCTTTTAATATTGTTGTTTGCTCTAAATGTAGTTTTGATAATTCTGTTTATTGAACAGAGGAAGAACTGAAGAGACTGCATGCAGCAGGGTACGGTCAAGTGGGGTTCAACTACGAGGCAGGAGGCGAGCCTCCGCCGGCGGCGCCTCCCGCCGAGGTTGACGAGCCTTTTGTGCCCACACTCGCCTTCAAGGCTCTCTTCCAACATGACGTTACACTGGTAAGTAACTTTGCAGCTTTGTCAACTAGGGTTCATTACTTAACCCTATACAGCTATAGCGTAAACGCATTATCATCTGAGCCGTCGATCAATGAACGTCAATGGCGATAGAAATGTGCAACGGAATGCAGTTTGCTGTCGATACGTAGTTAACTGCGCACGCGCGATCGCGTTATCATAGATAAAATGCTGAAAGAATCGAGCTGAATTTTTGAATCGATTTAGATTAAGAGTAGGAGACGGACATAGGCTACTTTTTTTTTATTGGTCCACGCGAACGAAGTCTCGGGTAACAGCTAGTATACCTGTATAGAGGAGATAAAAAACAGCCCTTTTTATAAGGGCCACAATACGATCTACACTGTTTCTTTACGATGACGTCGATAGAAACATTTATCAAGATATAATAATCTAATTTGTTTTAGTAATAAAAAATAAATAAATTAAGTCTTACATGTTACAAACGTTTATAGCGCAAAATTATATATCACATCGTATAAGGTTATCGATATGCACCTCTATCATTCTTACGTACATCACTATACCACTCAACGAGACCTGTAAGTATGAGCGAGATAGATAGATAAAAATATAGGGTCAATATAGGTGTCAGGTAAGAACGTACTTGCGCCCCAATTCGGGCCTAAATCACAGCGAGTTCGAAGCCGCCGCAGACGTGACGTGGCCATCTAATGTAAGTAGAGCGAAAGTGACAGAGCGATCACTCCCGTCTTTCCGCATGCGTTTCGCGCCATCTAGGCTTACATCGCGGGCAGTTACTCTTCACTCTGCATGCCAATCACACTAATATTATAAATGCGAAAGTATGTAAGTGCGTTTGTTCCCGTTCAACTCTGTAATGGCTGAACGGATTTGAATTAATTTTGTTACGGAGGTAGCTTACATCCTGGATTAACACATAGGCTAACGCTCCCGGCCAAATATTCGGTTTCTGTAGAGTAGCGGGTGAAACTGCGGGGCGTATTACATATATTGTGACGTAGACAGTCTCTATTTATATAATTGCTATATGTTACCTTCTGTCGTTGTACTATATTGTTTGTTCTGTGCCCAAAGTCTGGTTAGGGGCTCGCCATCGAACTTACATTGCCAAAAAAACTGTCTGTCTGTTTTCTTGTCTTTGGACTATAGATTTTTCATTATCAATTCAAAACATTGCCAATGCTTAGACTGTCACACCCACATTTTTATAGTTACCATTAAGATAATTATCATCTCAATTAATTACGACTTCTGTTTTGTTTACAGCCTGACACCCAAAAGCAGAATGCCATAATAGAAAAGACAGCCAAGTTCATAGCCACCCAGGGTGCTCAGATGGAGATCCTGATCAAAGCCAAGCAAAGAGACAACCCACAGTTCAAGTTCCTGAACAAGGGAGACGAGCTACATCCATATTACATGGCTCTGATAGCGCTTGTGAAAGCAGGAAAATGGCCCGAGAAGACGCCGGAAATAGTTGAAGGTCAATTTTCTTGAATTTATTTTTAATTTATTCCATGACAGCTTTACAATAATTACTCATCGTGGATTCACGCAGACTAATTTTGCGGTAATAAATAGGTTGTATAAAGAAATTATGGCTAAAATTAACCAAGCCACCGGGTCAATCTAAATACATTTCTATTTTAATTTATATTACAAAATTTCATGCATGTAGGTTTATGACTTTGGAAGTTATAAGGCTGTAAAGGATTCAGATAGACGGACATGACGACATTATAAGGGTTATTTTTTTTATTTTACAATATTGCTCCACGGACTCCGGGGTCCGTGCCATTTATCAAATTTTACAAATATTTTATCAACTATAACGGAATATAAAAACTAAAGACTTTACAAAAGGAATAGACCAACGTATATACTAATAAAGAGCTAAGTGCATACATTTGCGTATATACTCCGAGCAGTCCAGCTCCCGCTAGCAGCGGGAGTTGACGCATGTGCCAGCCATAGCTCTCCTCAATGAGGCGTTTTCCAAAAAAAAAAGAAATCCTGGTTATAAACGTACCCAATAGATGGCGTTAGATGTACCTTGCGTTTTTTCTGTCACTGTCAAGACATGAAAGACAAAAAAATGTACGTGTGCCTTTTATTTTCTCGTGTTTTTTGGCTCGACATGTTTATTTAGACAATTTCAAGTAACGTAACTATGTATTTGACTTCATTTCAAATATTACAATAGTTGACACTGGCTAAATACACAACGTGTGGTGCCAAAATTTACGATTTAAAAAATAAACATAAAATATTTCGACAGAAATGACAATGACAGGTAAAACGGTAGTTCTGTTACGCCATCTAGTAAGTATTTTAGAACTACTTTTTTTTTTTTTGGAAAAATTATAAGGGTTTATAATTTTTATATGGAACCCTCATTATAAGGGTTCCTTGTATTACTATGGAAACCTAAAAATCGCAGATCTTATAGATTTATATTTAATTTGCAGAAAAACCGCCTGAACACGATGAATACTTGCACCCGAGTTTGGCAGCTACTGTCATTGAATCTGTAAGTATTGGAACAAACCAAAAAACTGCTCGCAAATTTTTTGACATTTTCCTCACCAATTTATCCCTGTCTCACTTCTTTGCGTAGATCTTGTTTCTTTCTAATGATGGCGATTCTTATCAAATATGTGGAGTGTGAATAGTTGTCAGGTGTTGTAATAATGCTTGTAATAAAAAAGTTCAATTTTTTTTTCTGTTCTTGAAATCATAGGACAAGAAAAAGGTAATGATGTATATTTTTAATAATTTTTAAAATACCTTTTAATATACTTTTGATAGGTCTAGGTGTCAGGCAGTTAAAAATATTTAGTTACGTATTATAAATATTTTTATTTATTAACTAGGGGATTTACCAGATTGGATTAAAAGGCTAAGCCAAAGCCAGAAAAAAAACGTACTTGGGTCCCTCTTAGAACTTAGATATACTTCTGCCTCTGATGTTCTGCTGGTGTGAACATTTTGATTCGTAATTAGTAATGAGGCGTTTTCCAAAAAACAAAAAAAAACGTTCTAAAATACTTACTAGATGGCGTTATAGTCCTATGGGTTTACCTGTCATTGTCAATTCTGTCAAAATATTTTATGTTTATTTTGTAAAGCTTAAATGTTGGCTCCACACGTTGTGTATTCATCCAGTGTCAACTACTGTAATATTTCAAATGAAGTCAAATACATAGTTACTGTTGGAGCCGAAGTCCAACGAGTTACTCACTCAATCTTCTTCTTGATCTCCGATGATTTAAGGTCGTTTGTAGTGCGCCTAGCTGTCGAACTAGTACCACACGGGCCCGTGCAGTTCGTGAGTTGCGCGCGCGATTGCTTTGTCCGAAGTGGCGGCGCGTGCGTCGCGTCGCCTTTGACCATTACGTCCCGTCCCGCGCTTCCCCGCGCGGGGTAAATTTACATTACATGAAATTGTCTAAATACACATGTGCAGACGAGAAAAAGAAAGGCACACGTACATTTTTTTGTCTTTCATGTCTTGACAGTGACAGCAAAAGTTCAAGTTACATCTAACGCCATCTATTGGGTACTTTTATTAAAAGGTTTTTTTTTTGGAAAACGCCTCATTGTTAGTACGTTCAGTATGGAACGGTATTTTTTTAAAAGAATTATGCTGCTATATCTTTATATTTATTCACTTAAACTTCCAGGCGCCGTCAATCCCCTCGATCCACTACAAGCCGTCAGCAGACTGCGACTACACGATGCTGATATCGAAGATGCGCGGCGAGGGCGAAGGCGCCGCGGCTCTCGCGCCGGGGGAGCTGCCCCCGCCCGGCACCGAGCCGCCGGCGCAGTACTCGCACACTCCGGTCATGTACAACACGCAAGGTAAACTATTATGACATGTACAACACACATTTGGTAAACTTTCATATACAACACACAAGGTAACCAATAAGGTCCAAGGTAATAAAGGAGGTACTACTTGCGAGGTTACGTAAATTACTGTAACTCATGTCCATAGCTCAATCTGGTTCTGACAGGTCTATGATGTAATAGAGACCAGTGGCGAAGGGTGAAAATTCAGTAAAGGGAAGCCGGAGAAAAAATAATATAAGTCTTTGGATAGGTGACCGCGAGTTGCAATTATACATTTAATTAGTATTGCTGTGTTTCGAATGACACGTTAAGTGTTGGCCCCCCTGATTCAGCTATCTCATTGGCACTTTTTAAAGTTTTTTTTTTTAATGTAAAAATTACAGAGAGGATTTGAAAAGAATTTGACCATTTATTATTATGTTCACAATCATGAGCTCATAAATCCGAAAATAAGTCTGTCTCTCTGTCTGCGTGTTTATCGCGTTATCACGGCTGAACGGATCGTCCTGAATTTTTGCATAGATATAATTTAAGGATCGGAGACGGACATTGGCAATTTTTTTGTCGGTCCACGTGAACGAAGTCGCGGTTAACAAGCTAGTTATTCAATATATAAATGGTTTTTGTTTTGCAGTGCCGCCACCAATCACCCCGGCACAAACTCACGCGATGTACCAACAGTACGCAGCGTACTACCAGCAGTACGCTGCGCCTCCGCAAATGAAGCCGCTAGCGGAGCCCTTCGCGCCGCGCGACTCCACCGGCCTCAGCCTCATGAAGCACTACGGATCTGGCACAGATACCGAACCTTCAGGTATGCGACACAGTACGCAATGTACTACCGACAGTACGTACTCGGGACTATAAGAGCTACCATGCATTGGTCAAAATACACCTACAAAAATGTACTCTCACTCGTTCATTAATAGGAGCGAGTAGACGTAGCCTTGAGATAGCCAATGAGAACGCTTGGTCGCACTCCCCGCAACCCGCGCTTAGATCCAACTTCGGTGTGTTTTTGTCGGAGCAATGGTCTACCACTACAACAAAAAAAAACGTTAAAAACGTCAATAAATACTAATATTGCATTCCGTCCTCAGATTCCGAAGACAGCGCATCGAACGATAAGCCCGCCCCTCCCGAGCCGCCCGTCGCGGTCCCGCCCGACGACGTCAAACTGTTCATAGAGAAGATGTCTACATACGTGGCGCGGAACGGAGACGCGTTCGCGGACATTGTGCGCGCTAAGAACGACCCTAGGTTCACGTTCCTTGAACCTACAGATGTCTACCATCCGTATTATAATAAAATAATGCGGGAGAAGAGGGGAGAGAGAGTTAATGGCAACGGGGGGAAGAAGATTAAACGTGAGTTCTTGAAGCTTGTATATCAATTTTAGGGGTCAGTACCCAAAGGGTACCAACGGGATCCTTTTGATGATGATGATGCGAAAGGGCGCCAACGGGACCCTAGTACTATACAGTCCAAAACTCAAAGTCAAACGATGGCACGGGATGAGAAAGACGGGGGTGGGGGCGGGGGGGCTTTCATACCATGCCCAGGATCATACCAGTTTCGGAAAAAATAAAATAATAAATCCATATTAGTTAGTTCACTTACAACCGGCGAATTTCTGATAATAGGGAAAATCGACACCATAAGTCATTTCTTTAGGTATTGTGATCGTACATTGTTTATTTTCACTAAAGCGTCTTAAATAAACGTGCTTTTTACCGCAGTCACAAATAAAGCAAAAAATGGTTGCTAAAGTTAAAATTTAGTTGCAAAAAATAATATCACCTAACTTTGACTCTTAATTTAAAAAAAAATAATATAAACTACCCTGGGCAAGTTACTCCAAAAGATGGCCCATTTAGTTGAGTTTCCAAAATAAAAAAAATTGTTATTTTTCTACCCAAAACAGTAAATGCCACTTTTGTTTGCAAAATGTCTTCATTTTAAAAATAAAATAGGTCATAACAGTATGTGTTTGCGCTCAAAGACTCTTAGAAATTGAACATTGAACAAGTTATTTAGTACTAAAAATTACTTGTATATCTACGGAGATTGACAGCGATCCTCGAACAAGACTAGGAAAATTATGTTTTGTATTGTAATTATATTTTTTTTGTATTTGTATTCAATTTTCAGCTCCAGTTTCATTCTCAATAAAGAAAATGAAAGAACCCGACCCGATCTTACCGAAGCCTGCTTTACCTTACGAGTCCAGCTCGGACGAAGACCCGGACAAGCAGACAGATAAAGAAACAGATAGACAAGACGACACCGAAGAAGCAAAACCAGTTCAAGTTGTACAAGAAATCCCCATGAACACAATGCCACAAGCTGTGATATACAAAATGGAAGGACAGCTCACCCAGAATCTACCAACGGTCACAACTATAGAACATATGAAACCGTTTGTCCCAAAGCCAATAGTGGCAGAAATCAAGGATTGTCCGAAACCAGAAAGAATATCAGTGGAACATGTTTACAAAGAAGAAAACAAAGTCGATAAAGAACCTCCGCAAGTCAAAGAAGTTAACAAAGAACTGCCTCCGCTTGTTGTGAAAACTCACGAAAATAGAATAGAGAATGAAAATACCAAAAAGGATGTTCCAAGGGAAAGTGAGAGTAGAGAAAGAGTTATCGGTACTAATTATAAAAAGGATAAAAAGAGGCACAAAGAAAGACGCGAATACGTTTCGAAGTCAGAAAGTAGAGAAAAGCGGTCGAGAAGTAGAGAGAGAGAGAAGAGGAAAGAAAAGGACAGAGATAGGGATAAGAAGAAAAAGAAGGCGGATAAAGACGATTTGGAGAGTGAGATCATTTCTTTAGAAGACAATTCAGATGAAATGATCGATTTGACTGGCGACCAATCGGATTCCAAAGGTATCTTTAATATCATAAAATAGCTGTGTCCCGCATTTATCTCGTTCTCCCGAATTTTGAGGGTAATACAGTAACTTCATAATATTTTATATACTCCCTTTATAAAGGAGAATGCTCCAGCATGGTACCAGTTTATATCTCATAAAGATCAAAACGTCATCTATATATATAAGAGAACAAGCCCTTTTGTAGGAATCGTATATATTATATTCATATTCAATTTATTCATAAAAACATTTATACGTCAGTTACATTATAAGAAAAAAATTACTAGAAAATATTTTATTATTTGAATGTATACTACAGCGTAATGTAGTGGGTACATTCCTAAATTAAATGTGAAATAATAATAATAATAATTCAATGTCAAATGTAAATTAATAATGTATTTAGTGCTTACTTAGTAAAAATAAAATAATATAATTCAATGTCATATTCAAATTATGACTATTATTAAACAAAATAAATTATTGCAAACATTTAAAGCTGCTAAAACCATAATACGTCTGCTCGATAAGCCAGCGTTTCAGACGACTTTTAAAGCAATTTATAATAATAATAATAATAATAATAATTTATTTCATAAAGAATGCACAATATAACATTAATAATTAGTGGCTAGTTAGGTGATACATAAAAACAGGTAAACTGCTGCCGAACTAGGCTCTAGGCCTGTGATTCAGCGTACAGCGCCCTTCCCACGAGAATTATGCTTATTACTTGCCCTAGACAAGTTAATGGCATCATATTAGAAAATATTAGACTTGCTATAAAAATTTGCATTTCTTATTTTAAATTATTTGCATGCATATAAAAACAAATATAAACATAAATCCTAAAAAAATAAGTAGAAGTAGATAATAAATAATTATAGTATAAATATTTGACACCAAACACACAGGTATAATGTAATTGTGTTTTGTTCCTCTCTGTGTTTAAGGTGTTAATGAAAGGGTGTGTCAGTGTGTGTATGTGTGTGAGGCATCATCGCGTAACATCAGCCTCGAAACGAGTTGAGTTCGCGGGGATGCCTTCGTGACTGTGTATCTGTGTGTAAATGTGTATGTGCGCATGAGTGAGTGTGAGAGGGTGTAGATTATG
Organism: Apocheima hispidaria; assembly: GCA_947579745.1. Lineage (NCBI taxonomy): Eukaryota > Metazoa > Arthropoda > Insecta > Lepidoptera > Geometridae > Apocheima > Apocheima hispidaria. The sequence continues at coordinate 9,891,713 of OX388166.1, read as the reverse complement.
TGATTCACCAATTATCTGATTGTTCTTGAATATATACACAGTTTTGTTAAATACTTACTAAATTTAGACTAGGGGCATTGGTTACATGCTCTGGTAGACAACGCACAGACCAAATCTCTTATGATAGAGATGTGAAATTTGAACTCAAACTACTACTCAAATGGTTTAGGTGAACAATAAGAACGGGTTTTGAGTAATTACACTTCTAAAGGGGTTAAATGTACCCTAAAATTTGTAAGGAAATTTAAAAAAAACATACTCCGCCTCCCTATGTATGTATGTATGTAAGTTCGGGTCAAATCTTGCAACTGAACTTTAGACCAGTTCCCGTTGTTCAATTGAGTTGAAATTTTGCTTGCCTGTCAAGTTTCGATGACGATAAAATATAAGAGCGAGCTGATCTGTTGCTGGAGACGGAAAACGGAACTCCTCAGTAACGAAAAGTAGATTGATGGAGTTTGGACTCATTATGATCAGCTTACAGTACCAATAACGGATTTTATGAAAGCTTGTCTGGAAAAAAATATTTTTCCACAAAAACTTATTTGTTGTGAAATTACTTCTGCGCGGAGTGATAAAATTGGTACCTACTTTTAATAGAACCCTTCGTGTTCATAATATCTACAAGCAGTGCCCCGGGGCACTGTCGTATTAAAAAATCACCACATGTTAGTCTATCCTGCAAACAAAAGAGGATTTTGAAAAATAAAAATACCGCAATGTAACATTGCCATAGGTATATCTACTCCATGTACATTATCAGCCAGAAGACGTCCACTGCTTAACATAGGCCTCCCCCTTAGAGCGCCACACCGACCTACAATGTGCCACTTGCATCCACCGGTTGCCCGCGACTTCCACAATGTCGTCGGTCCACGTAGTGGGAGGCCTGCCTACGCACCTAACCTTTCCTTCCCATCGGTTATCTGCTCCACGTATGTAAGTGTAATATAATGTGATTCTGCAGGCGAAGGCGAATCGGAAGCGGAAAAGGCGAAGCAGCTGGAGCGGCGGCGCCGCGCCGCGGAGTTCCTGAAGAAGGTGGGCGTGGACCCCGGCGCCGCGCTGCCCACCAACTCCCTGGCCAGCGCCATGGTGGACACGCTCGAGACCATACGGAGGAGGAAAGCCGCCGAGGAAGAGAAGAGGCGCCGGAAAGAGAAGAGAAGGCGCCGTGAAAAACGCGGTAACAACCGAACTTGTTAGAAAGATTTTGTTATAATATCTCAATACAGGGTTATTGGTAACTAACGCAAAAACCTCGCATTACCTAACAACTATGACTTTTTGCGAAACTTAATAAACTCGCCAAAAACAATTTTTATTTATATGGAAAAAAAAAATATCCATGTATTATTCTGGTGCAAATTTCAGCTCCTATAAGCTTCACCCGGGCCCCCGCTTTGTTCCTCATTTTAAAACGCTTAATTTTATTGTCATTCGGAGCCATGGTTTAAACATTTTTACCCGACTGCCCAAGGAGGTTAATTTTTTTTGGGTGTATGTTTATGTGTTCCTATAAGACGTCCTGCAGCCTAAATGGCTTGACCGATATATATTTTTCTCTATTTGTTTAGGTCGTAGTTTTAGGACAACCTACCCGGGTTGAATTATTAGTTTTTTTTTTTGTATATATCTTTCTCCCTTTCTTCTTTATAACAATATAAAATGATATAAACTTACAGATTATGAAGATTCTGAAAAGTCGCACCGCAAGAGTAAAAGGAGAAAGTACAAATCCTCGGACGATAATGAAGAGTCGGACTATGAAAGGTAACTAACGCCCTAGCCACACTGTGCTCCGAAAAAACATCCTACGCCTCCATGTGTGTATGTCAGTATGTATGTTCGGGTCAAATATTGCAACTGAATTTTAGACCAGTTCCCGTTGTTCAATTTAGTTGAAATTTTGCATGCCTGTCAAGTTCCGATGACAATACAATATTATGAGATTTTATAAAAGCTCATCTGATAAAATATATTCTTCCATAAAACTTATTATAGTACTAGCTGTTACCCGCGACTTCGTTCGCGTGGCCGTAAATAAGTATCCTATGTACGTGTTTGAGATATACAGTAACTCCTTATCAAATAAGAAATAAATGCAGAAGACGTGCGACGCCAAAATCCTCAAGGGAGGAAAAAAGAAAAAAAACTTCGCTATACGAAGCGGAGCCCTCGAGAGTTATGTACACATAACTCTCGATGGCTTCTCTTTGTAAAATGGCTGTAAATCATCGGGTGATTTTTGTTATCCCTCGGTAATTTTTTCCGGGATAAAAAGTAGCCTGTGTTAATCCAGGGTATTAGCAACCTCCATAGCAATTTTCATTCAAATCCGTTAAGCCGTCACAAAGTTGAACAGGAAAAAAAAAAACACTTACATACTTACACACATTCACTCAAACTTTCGCATTAGTGTGATATCTTGTCTCAATTATAATCATCTAAAATTTAAACGAAATTGCCGCGACTCATTCGTTTCCGTCCATTTGTTTTCATGTTTGATATCGAGAATCATGTGTCCTCTAGACATTTTTTTTAATGGTCACCAGGCTAGGCGTTTGACCACAACTCACTTGATGATAACTAATGGTGTAAGATGGTAAACACACCTAGCCCGGTATGAGAACTGGCTCTAAAGTGAGGCTGCTGTTACACAGGTGCTTCGTGACAGATTCTTAGCTTGTGGATGGTGGCGTCGCCAACCGACTTCAAGTATTGAAAAGTACAACTACCATGCTATGTGATTTTCACGATGTTTTCCTTTACCGGTAGCTCTAAGCCACAGATCACACTAGATACCGCATTAAGATTTCCGTTGTTTCTACAAAAAGTCACGTCAGTTTGAGGCGTGGCGCGGGTCGCGGGGAGTGCGACCGAGCGTTCTCATTGGCTATCTCAAGGTTACGCCTACTCGCGCCTAACAATCAACCAATCAGAATAATTTCTTATAAGTGTATTTAGACTGATGCGTGGTGCGCTTCGAGCGTCCTGAATGCAGAATCTAGGGTGTGATCTTTGCTCCAAGCTCATTGTTGAGATATGAACCCACAACCTGCATCGTGCGATCCGAACGCGCTAACCACCGAGCTGCCACCGCTAAGCGCTACTGCGGGTCAGATGACTCGTTAAGTTATAGATTTCGGTCAGAAGCCGCCGTCCTAAAACTGACATAAAGGCTGCCCGCTGAGCCTATACGATTTTTTTACTAAAACGAAATAAATAAAATAATTAAGAAATTAAGAACTCCAACGCCCACAGCCCAAAGAAGAAGAAACGCAAGAAGGACAAAAAGACGTCAAAGAAGAAGAAGAGGCGCTCCGAGGCCGCCGAGGAAGAGGAGTTTGAAGATCAGCAGCTGCCGGCCAGCGTGGACCTCTCCAGCACTCTCAAGGAACTTCGCACCAACTCGCCCACCAACAACCTTATCATACCGGATATAGGTAACACCTATACAGATAAGGAAAGGCTATTCATCATCATCATCAGCCGTAAGACGTCCACTGCTGAACATAGGCCTCCCCCTTAGAGCGCCACACCGACCAACAACGTGCCACTTGCAACGGTTGCCCGCGACTATCACAATGTCGTCGGTCTACCTAGTGGGAGGCCTGCCTACGCTGCGTCTTCCGGTACGTGGTCGCCACTCGAGAACCTTTCTTCCCCACCGGTTTTCGGTTCCTCGAGTGATTTGGCCTGCCCATTGCCAATTCTTCATTCTTCATTCTTCATTCTGAAAGCTATGACAAGGGTATGCTGAGTCGAAAAGGGCTCATAGTACTCATCATTATGAACAACTTTTACTATGGGACCAAACCTGAAATCGTGAAAAAAATATCAGCTGTTCCCATAAATTTTGTCGAGTGTCATTGACATTTGTCTATGGAACAGCTGGTAGTTTTTTCGCGATTTCAGTGTTGGTCCCATAGTAAAAGTTGTTCATAATGATGAGTACTATGAGCCCTTTTCGGCTTAGCCAACCTTAACACTTTTTACAGGTTCACTTTTTAAGGAGTGGGCAAAGTGTACTTGAAGATTGATGCTATTTTTCGGTTTTGCCCACTGTATCGAAATAACTTCAAATACACAGTAGCTACAGCAAGATCTAGTCATGGTCACTCTATTTGTGATTTTCGAACGAATAATTCCACATATTTACATCGGCTTTTGTAATGGTTTAGACATTAGCTGACTAAACACGTGAGCGGCATCTAGTTTTAAGCAGATTTTTCGGGCGTACACTTTTTTGTATGAGATTGTTATTCTTCTCGTGTAGATTTTCTTTGGTGCGGCTTGACTAGTTGCGTCCGCTGTTTAACCCGCGTGTACAATGATGAAAATTGATGATGATGGTGATGCAAGTACCTATGTTAATTGTTTTGCCATTATATTCAGCTCGACCTACTATCAAAACACTTTTAAAAAAACCTACTTACGTTTTTTTTTTTCAGAAGAGAATATTGCAGACGAAACCTCATCCGATGATGAGAGAGAAGGGGAAAGAAAGAAGAAGAAGAAAGATAGAGAGTATAGCGAAGGGGAGTGGTCCAGCGATAGTGAAGCCGATTCCTACTCCTCTGCTGAAGGGAGATGCAAGATTGGAGATAGACATGTGAGGGAGAGAAGTCCGATGGAGGAATGATACATGTAGCATCAACAAAATTGATAATACTCAGTGTTTTGGTTTTTTACTCTGTGACACAGCCTCGAAAGTGCTATTGGCGAAGTTCGGAACGCGCCCTGTTACGTATTTGACATTGGCGTCGATTCTGTTGAACCACTCACTAAACTAAACCAGCCGGGACTAAAATTATCTGCGTATCTTTTTCTGTCATTAGGGGAGAAAATGATGGCAACAATTTTAGAGCTGTCGAATTTATTTCAGTCTAGAAAATGGCAGAATAGAATCGATACCAATGACATCGAACCTGATGTACAAGTCACTAAAATAAATCAATCATACGGGACTAAAATTATCTGCATCTCTTGTGATTTCCATAAGTGAGAGAATAATATCAATGATTTTAGAGCTGTCAAATTTAATGCAGTTTAGATGATGTTACAACAGAATGATCGTTTGATTTGTGAATTTAGAAAGGCTAATAAAATTATTAACATTATAATGAATTTTGTCGTCTTTTTTCAACCTTAATTGTAACAGATGAAAACGAGACGAAGTACATTGGAATTGTCGAAGAAAATCTCTATATGAAATTTCAAGTTTTTATAAAACAGTGGTTCAAACTTGGGTTATATTTTTAATAAAACTGTGTCTAAAATAACCAATCTGTAGTGTCTTTCCGCTGCAACGTCGCGTACAATTGTAATAAGGATCAATTGTTTGTTTTTTAGCTTGTATTTATTTAAATTAATATTTTGAATACAAAAGTTACATAATAATATAACCTGAGTATATAGATAAGAAAAATATTACAATTTTGAAATGATTAAAATAGAGCAACACCGCTCTTTTTTCTATATATTTGTATTAATATTTTTTAACAATTAGACACATTATTAATTAATAATTATATTTATTATTTTATACATTTATTAATTATTTACATTTATTATTAATTACATATTTTAATTATTTTAGACACAGTTTGAAAATGAACTTCTGCAAAGTCATGCCTGAAACAATCAATATTTTTAATAATTATACAGTAATAATTATAAAGTGCTTTATATTACTGCCACTAGCTTAAATGGGAAGATACACAAAAAAAAAAACATTTCATTGTAGTATCACACTAATATTATAAATGCGAAAGTTTGTGTGTAAGTAGGTAAGTATGTGAGTGTGTTTGTTCCCGTTCTACTCTGTAACGGCTGAACGGTAATTGGATGAAATTTGGTATGGAGGTAGCTTATTCCCTGGAATAATACATGGGATACTTTTTATCCGGAAAAAGTTAACCGTTTCTGTAGAATAGCGGGTGAAACCGCGGGGCGCAGCTAGTTTGAAATAATTGAAAAAATTTAATAGAGAATATGTAATAAAGAAAATGTTTAGAAAATATTTTTATTTTACTCTGAGTAATTTTATTTATAAAATAAAATAAAAACAAATTATAAAATTACAAGCTGCGCCCCGCGGTTTCACCCGCTATTCTACAGAAACCGGATATTTTTCCGGAATAAAAAGTAGCTGTAGCTACTTTGTACCTGTTAATCAGGGAATAAGCATACTATAATACTTTCGCATTTATAATATTAGTGTGATAAACGTCGATTGTGCGAACGAGAGAGCGTACATTACGTAAGTAAACGCGTCCTTAATACAAACAGACAGACAAGAGGGATTGGGAGAAAAACTTTCGCACGTAAAATATAAAGACAATCACGGTTCAAACTTTGACCCAAAGGAAAAAAAAAAAACCTTTAAAAAGTACGAAATTGATTTCGATCATCTGACTTCAATTGCTTGTCTATGCACTTATATCAACAACAATAGATGTGCATAGAAGATACTACAGATACTATGTAGATATATAAAATCTTGATTTAGATTATGCTAGATTTAGTTATGTATTATACTTAGTTTTCGTAAATAAAAGTAATTTGGTAGAATATGGATTTCATTTGATAAAATTATGAAGTTTTTTTATTAATTATAATGAAAAATATTTGTAGAAGACAAGTATTTGATCACCTTCTATACAGTGTCTACACATGGCCTGACCTGACAGCTAGATTTGAATTTCACGGGAGCAAAAGACACAAACTATTAAGGTTATAGCTTCTCCCTTTCGCTCCCCCAGAAACTTAAATATAATAATAATAATTCTTTATTTCGGACACATGATCCATATGGAGAAAAAAAAACATTAAGTCATAATTTAGAATTCAGTCACAACTTATATTAATTAAAAAAAAAAAAATATATAATTGTACCTAGTTAGGTGGCAATAGCCACCCAACGTTTGTAGGTTGCAGTCAGTGGCAATCTGTCAGAAATACTTTGAACAATCGCGTTTTTACACGTGTCAACTCTGGACATAAACGACGCTATTCGTTTGCGCTGTATTGCGCGACCCGCGGACGGGACGGAATGGCAACGTCGCTCATAGGCATACAAATACAATACACCTATTGCCTGATCGTATTTTGCGAGCACAATACTTTCGTGAAGAGCGACGTTTTTGTAGGCGCAAATAGTTTTTGTTTAAAAAATCGTTATGTCGATCACTGTTCGAAACAAATAGACCTGTACAGAAAAGGTACGCACTATAAGAACAACTAGTCCGAGTTTGCTACTAAGCGAATGTGAAACACCCATAAAAAACGCTTTGCTAGATCTTGGTACATCAAAGTAGTTGAAATAGTTGTGGGTGTTCACTGGTGCTAGCTATAACCGACAGCAAGTACTTGGAGTCGGCAATAATAACTACAAGATATGTGTAATAGGATGTATAAATATCGACGCTCCACATGCTATATTTTTCGCCAGAAATGTTTCTAAAAACACCTTGTTTTCGTGTTTTTGCCTTTCCCATCACCTTAAATGAGTCCACTCGCGACTCCGTGTACATCTCAGACGCGCTACAATACCATTTCAGGCCCATCAGGTGCCTGAAAATGTTATTGTACGCCACTCGTAACGCGCTATGCGCCTTCTGTGTGTACTTAGTCCAGAGCTGACACGTATAGAAGGATTGGCAGAAGGACTTAGAGTAATCTTCACATCAGGCGCCGCCCTATAGAATTTCCTTGCAACCATGTTGCCAACTACGCAAAGAGACCTTCTCTGTCTCTCCATATCTTCGTCGTCTGATAGGCTGGATGTCACTATGTGGCCAAGATACTTGAAACTATTTACTATGGCTACCGGTTGCCCATTAAGGTAAACCGCCGGCACATTTTGTGGTCCCTTTCCCGACCTGAAGACCATCATCTCCGTTTTTTTGGCATTGTAGACTAAGCCGTAACTATGCGCATATCGTTCGCAAATATCGATGAGCTTTCGCAAACCCTTAATCGAGGGGCTGATATAGCCATCTCTTTCAAACGATTTCAGGTCAGGCCATGTAGCGAGGCCTTTAGACAGCTATGTGCGAGTCGGTCGTCGCTAAGGTTCCTAATTTTCCTAACAGAAACTTCAAACTCCTTTAAAAAAATATTGTATTGGTTTTGAGTACGCTAGTATACATTCATCTATGGTTTTGAGGACCCCGTAACAAAAATAGTCCAAGGTTAACTGCAAACACAAATACGCTACTATTTTGGTGTTTTTTGCGTCTCTGTTTTTTTTTTTTTTATAATGCTCCTCGGACTCCGGGTGTCCGTGCCATTTATCAAATTTTTCAAATATTTTATCAATTAAAACGGAATATAAAAACTAAAGACTTTACAAAAGGAATATACTTACCAACGAATATACTAATAAAGAGCTAAGTGCTATTATAGATTTGCGTATATACTCCGAGCAGTCCAGCTCCCGCAAGCAGCACCCGTTCACGAGTTGCCGCATGTGCCAGCCATCGCTCTCCTCAACCATATTGGAGGGAAGAGGGCGACCCGCCACACGACGCCGCCGCAAGAAGAAGCTTTTTAGTGAGCGTGACTGATCTGCCGTCTCTATGTTGAATCCACAGAATTCTCCTTTAACAATAATTTTAAAAATCTTTGTTGGATTCTAAGAAATCATCTTATACCTATACCACTGGTTATTGGCCACTGCCAATAACCCGTGAAATCTGCTTCAATTTTTGTTTTCGTTTCGATAAGTTAATTATTGCGATTATAATGTTTACAGTCTTATTCACAGTACAATGGAGCACAAATTGTATAATTTGTTCCAAGTGCCACATTTGACCTTAAAAATCTCTATCAGCTGCGCAATTTCAACAAAAATAATTGTATTGTAGAGTAATTTATTTAAGATTAAGAGCATGCTATGCGACCGCTTAGTCCATACAAACGTATTCACCTGTTTCCTCCCTTAAGGTGCAACGTTTCGCTCAGCGCGCGAAATTCCAATTTTCTTACGTTTTTTGTCAGTTACAGCGTAATTACTCATCGTAGGTTCATGAAAACTAATTTTGCGACAATAAATAAGTCGTACCAAGAAATTACACCAACCAAAAATTCAAGTTGAAAGCTAGTATAAGTATATTTCTCACTAAACCAAAAACCAAAATGAAAATCGGCTTATTGAGATTTGTAGCTAAACCAATGTTATCTAGGTGGTCATTTTACCCGTAATTTCTTAAAACAACTTATTTATTGGCGCAAAATTGGTTTCAATAAATCCTCGGTGAGTAATTAAGCTGTAATTGACAAAAAACGCAACAAAATTTGGATTTCGCGCGATGAGCGAAATGTCGCACCTTAATAATGACACGACAGTTTTTTTTTTGGTCATTAAATTAATAATAAAAAAATATGACACCATGAGCTCAACGACATTGCTCGCAGTTTTTAAATAGGCGTTTATCCTAACCCCTAGCCACTCCTAACTAATCTAATATTATAAATTCGAATGTAACTCTGTCTCTCTGTCTGGGTGTTTGTTGCGTTATCACGGCTGAACGGATCTACCTGAATTTTTGCGGGTCGGAGACAGACATAGGCTTCTTTTATTTGCAGGTCCACGCGAACGAAATCGCGGGTAACAGGTAGTATTTTATATTTAAGTACCTAAGTCTAAATTTGTATAAAAAACACGCGCGTTGCAACACACCGAAAACTCCTCTCCGCGTGGCACGCTTGCCACGCTTGGCTCTGCGTCCCGCGCCCCGTCCCGACCCGCGGAGTGTGAGAACTACAGAAGATATTCTTTTTTAAATCTTTCTCTTCCTCTTTCCCCCTAAGAGGATTTTGACGTCGCACGTCTGCCGTCATTTGCCAGTGTCAATTATACTTATATATTTTCAAGTTTTGCTAAATATTATCGAACACGTCATAGTCACAGTCAAAGGCGAACAAAGCAAGTCACGGTCAAGTCCAAGTCGTGCCCCAATAAAGTGGTGAAAACTTTACTAAAGCCTTCTATGGGGTTTTGGAAACAACACGAAAATTCACCGTTTTTACACATTAACACTCGAAATAACACAAGTCTTAGAAAATAATAAAATGACGCGACATGAATTCTTCACGTTCCCGCCAAAACTCCTTTCTCTTTTCTGTGGTGAGAACCGCCCACAGATGACTAGAATCATCTGTGGAACCGCCTTACCTCTTTCACATTGCCCAGGATTCTGGTAATTAAGAAGTAGCTGTGTATAGTGAATATTTCCAATAACTCCATATGTGATAAACGGACTTGGATGAAATTATTCATTGCAAAATCAGCGAGCAAGTGAAATTTTATTCCTAAAAATTTAGGTAGAGCAGCGGGAAAAACCACGGGACTCGGCAAACATGTCAAAGCGTTATCTTCGAAATTGCGGTCTTCAAAATGCGAAATCTTTTGAAATTCGGACCTGCCATCCAGAACAGCGTCTCAAATTAATGCTAAATTGGCCCTCACGTGATAAAACCGCTCGTGTTTGGGCTAAAAATAATTCATGTCCTGGACCTTGTAATGCGTCCTCAGAACTGACATGATTTAGCAATTGTCGGTCCAAAGTCTAGATGACATTAAACTACTTACCGTAGATATCATAGTTTCAGGTCATCATTGGTGTTGGGAGAAAATCAATGAAAAAATTAAGTGGTTTACCCTTTCTCTAAGCTATACAATATACACAGAAGATCAAAAAAATAATTACTTCTAGATCTTTTCTGTGAAAAAAATTGTGATGAAACATAACGCCATGCGAATATGGCGACACGACTTTTTGTATTTATTCGACTGCCCAAGAAGAAAGGTAATATTTTTGAGGTGCATGTAAATATCTGAGCATGTACCTACCTCACAGATCTGTGACCTTCCAGCATAAGTAGATATGTGTTTCTATGTATGATATTACTTCCTGTAATCTAAACGGCTTGACCGATTTTGACAAGTGAGGTGTCGTTACATTCATCTTTGTGTTCGGAGTGTCATAGGCTACATGACGCAGATTTTTTTAAAATTATGATATTACTGGAAAAATGTGGGAAACTGAAATCGCGGGATACCTAATATATTATCTACTAGCTGTTACCCGCGACTTTGTTCGCGTGAACCTACAAAAAGTAGCCTATGTCCGTCTCCGACCCTTAAGCTATATATATGCAAAAAATTAGGTCGATCTGTTCAGCCGTTTAACCGTGATAACGCGACAAACATCGAGACAGAAAGACAGAGTTACTTTTGCATTTAGAATATTAGTTAGGATTAGGATATGGTTACGTAGTCCATGTTAGCCCTGGGTCCGTAATATGAAGTCCTTATTGCGATGGTTGTTAGGTTCAGCCGCCCACGCTGCACTACTTTGAACCTTATCGCACGATGATACGATTCGCGGTCGCGCGTCGTCGGCGGCTGAGCAAAACAATCATCAAATATAGCACTTGACGGTACGGGCCATGTTCTCATCCTTGCAAATCTGCCGCGCAGTTCAACACTTCCTCTAGTGTTGCCATGCTATTTATAGAAACTTGTGGTGGCTAGATTGCTGATCACGTAATGACATCTTCTTCAGCTTCCTGAGTAATCACGGCAGTGTAGCACCGCTTCGCTGACAAAGCCGACCAGTTCTATTCTTGCCTTAGCGTTTCAAAATAATATTGTGTGTACAAGTACTTACCTAGTTATTCGTAGGATTTTTTAAACCTTTTCTGATATTCTTTGTATATTTACGTGAACATAGAATTATTTTAAAATGCACATGCAGATTTGCACAGGGCTCTCAACGTTTGAGTTTGAGGTAAGAAAGATTATAATTAAGTAAATAAATACATTTTTTTTTTGTCTGGGATGGGATGGAACCATGGCACACCCACAAAGACATGGACAAGTAACACCCATACACAGCAGATTATAAATTCATCATCCACATATCTGCATGGCTAGGAATCAAACCGGGAACCTGCTTATAATGAATACAGCAGTACCTAGCGAGGGTCGTCAAATAGGTTACATCTAAGTATGTAGGTATACATAAGTACTTGTTTTGTTTTATGAGTGTTTCATTCCGCAAAAACCACAAGTACGTTTGAGATTAATCGAGTTTATTTACAAAATTCAAGTTCACTTGAAAAGATATCGCTAAAATGATAACTTCCCATGACACTCGCGACAAAACAAGATAAATTCATAGACTTGTGACTATACCAAAGGCCAATCGTATTGCTTTGAAGACAAATAATTAATCTATTAGGTACTTCAAATCAAACAATTCACTAACAGACATCGCAAACGCTGATTTCGCCAAGGGAAGAAAGTTGCTAGTCCAAGCTGCCACAATCCTACATTATCGTCACCATCTCGAATAAGAAATTCAATAATAGAATAAGAATATTATAGAATATTTTAATTAGCCTTTACAATATTTCGATACGTAGGTTTTTGTTGTTGGCCCTCTTCCAGGGTCCGCCTGGTGAAGTACCTACCGCACCTTTGCCAGTTATTCAACCTATAAGCAGTAGTGATTCTTTATTTTTTCTGGAGTTTTGTCGATATTTGGCCATAAAGCAGTAGTGTGCAAACATTACTTTGTTCCGGATTGTAGGGCAATGTTTCTAGCGTAATTACTTACTAGGCATGCATAGAGATTTAACATCTAATATCTTAGGGTGACCAGCGTAGACTTTGCCGCGCATTGTTTGAACTGTTGAAGTTCAAAGTTCTGGGTGGCACTGAACTGTTATGGGCAAGCGTGACGCTTAAAATCAGGTTAGCGACTTGCTCGTCTCGTCACCAATAAAGAAAGAAAGAAATATATTATATACCTTTTATTTTACACGCACATAAATAGGTGTATAGGTACATTTACTTCTCAAATCTAGTAGGTGGTACCTATACTGGTCTACCTAGTACCAGATGTACATACCTGGAACCTGCTTACCTATTATACTATACCTTTCTTCCCCCGAAGAACACAGTGTTGCAGATGTCCATATTAGGCGGCTTTTTTTAACCATCAGACGAAACGACAGCTTGTTTGGCACTGTCTATTTAAAAAAAACTATAATTTTCCATCGAACCTACCTATTAAGAAGTATCTTGATGATTTTAATAGAAGCTGAAGGTCTGGCTTACGGTGTGCTTTGGAAGTTGCGCCTTTAGCACATCTTATAAGAGAACTTATTTTTTGGCGGCTTGTTCCACAGTCTCTGGGGTCTGGGGGACTCTGGGGTCTGTGCCTTTTGTCAAACTTAACCATTTTTGTTAACTAAACATTAATATAAAAATTAAGTTATATATACTTTAAACATCCCACCGCTGAGATATCGGCTTACCATCGAAGGGTGATCTACCACGCTGGCCTAGTGCAGATTGGCAGATTCACATATTACTCCATCGAATTTCTTCTCCGGAAATATGCAGGTTTCCTCACGATGTTTTTCTTCACCAAAAGCTATATCCGTACGTAAGTTCCAAAGATCTCATTGGTACTATGTGACATACATATGTACTTACTTACTATAAGAACCGGTTGTCCCAAAAATACTATGCTCGTAATATCATAAACTGGCCAATTGGGTAGCGCAGGGTTGACCGGTTCAAAGATATTGCATTAATTAATTTTGAGGCGCCCAAATGCGCGATTAGCATACCTCTGACTGCCCCGGTGGCCCAGTTGGTAGTGAACCTTCTGTGTTTGGGGGCGGGGGTTCGATTCCTATCTAGGACAAACATTCATGTGATGAAAATTTGAGTTTGTTCTATGTCCGGGTGTTAATATCTATATAAGTATGTATTTAAAAATGTCTATGTACGTATATCAGTCTCTGGCAGCCATATTACAAACTTTGCTTAGTTTGGGGTCAGATGACCGTGCGTGCAAAAATGTCCCAGATATTTATCTGTTTTTTTTCTTTATGCTCGAGAATTAGTTTGAAATGAAATATAGAAATATAATAAATTATATTATTATTCCTTTGCTTGAAATATTAGATAGGTAAATATACAGATAAACACACCCTTTGACTGTCAATAACGAGGGTTATGTGAAGCTGTCAACCAAAAAATCCCTCATAGCCCACCCATTAAGATCAGCTGCCACTAAAATTACCCATAAAATATTTCATAGTCTCTAATTCTAATAAAATAAGAGCTATACTTCTCCAATTTTAAAAAGATCTTAGTCTTACGGTCGGCATTCTTCAAAGTGGAGATTTAGATAACACTAATTCTTTGGTGATACGTTGAGTCGTTGTTGAGCCGCTGGAAAATTCGCAATAGATAGGTGTATACAAATATTTTGTTAGATATACAAGGTGGTACTGAAAGGTGTGGCTGTTGAAAGGTATGTAGGTACTCATCATTATGAACAACTTTTAACATATTGATAGGGGTCTGGGAAACAGCTGCTCCATAGAAAAATTACAGTGACTCGACAAAAAGGATGGAACAGTTATTCCGCGATTTCATGGTTGGTCTCATAGTAAGTATTTTTTCATAATAATGTGTACATACATACCATACCATCCTATCTCACCTTTCAGTAACACCTTGTACCTATATTGCATATATGTTTTTCAAGATAAGTACAATTATTTCCCGGAGTTTTCCAGGAAGTAAACTTATACTAAATTACTTACTACTTATTAAACTTATATTAAATTCGCCAAAGAGACCTGGCAAACCCAACACACAACAACTGGACCGATTTTGCTCATGAATATTCAAAATTTATAATAAAAAAAAAAAACTGGAACATTTTTGCACATACGGTCATCTGACCCCAAACTAAGCAAAGCTTGTAATATGGCTGCCAGAGACTGATATACGTACATATATATTTTTTAAACACATACTTATATAGATATTAACACCCAGACATAGAACAAACACAAATGTTCATCACATGAATGTTTGTCCTAGATGGGAATCGAACCCACGCCCCAAACACAGAAGGTAGGTTCACTACCAACTGAGCCACCGGGACAGCACCGTGAATAGCTTTGAAATTACTATATATGCTTACTTAATAGCCAAAAAAAATTCAGAAACATCTGATTAACTACCTGTACTCAAGTTATCAACGGACAATTATCATCATCAGCCAGAAGATGTCCATTGTTGAGTAAAGGACTCCTGGTTAGAAACGGGGTGGCAGGCGGCTTGGGCATTGCAGAACGCCCACTGCTTACTAAGAGGACGGTGCTGCTCGTCCTTCGGTGGTTCTAGTCGCATTTATTTTTGGGTCCGCAAAAAAAACAACTGTATTTCTATTTATTTATTTATTTAGGTTCACCTACAATGTGCACACCAATACAAAATAATGTACACAAATAAAATAGTAATTTCTAATCAGAAGCATCGCCGGGGCAATCGCTAGCTCAGATCTAGTAAAAGTAGGTATCATTATCTCGCAGGGTACCTAGAGATATCACGATTGAGATGAACTCACATATCAATATAAATAGTGACACGAGACATTTCCAATGTAGTTTGCTGACACTCTTAGAAGCTTACCTCCGAAGCAATTTTTTTAAGGATCAAAAATATTGACAAAAATGTCTTCCGAAGTAAGTTATCCTGAGCTTCTTAACATAATCCTTAATATTCTTAGGGTGTCTACACATGGCCCGACCTGACATCGTGTGAAAGGGACAGCTAGATTTGAATTTCACGGGAGCAAAAGAAACAAACTATTAAGGTTATAGCTGCTCCCTTTCGCTTCCCCAGAAAGTTATATATAGCCATCTCTTTCAAGCGATGTCGGGACCGACCAAATCGTTTCGTGTCACTCTTAGTTTTTCGTCACCACGGAACTTTCCTGGAGTCAAAGGCTAAATTAGCTAGTCAAAAGCTGGGCGTCTTAAATAAGGTTAGGCGGTATTTCACGCCGGAGCAGTTGCTTACTCTTTATCCAGCGCAAGTCCGGTCGTGTGTGGAATACTGGTGCCACCTATGGGACAGCTCGGCCAAATACCAGCTCGAAGCTCTTGAGTCGGTAGACCGGCGTGCTGTTCGGCTTATTGCTAAAAAACTTCTTAGCCTGGAACACCGCCGTAAGGTAGCCAGTCTGTCAATCATTTACAGGATTCATTTCGGAGAGTGTGCATCAGCCTTTATGATCTTATCCCACCATCCCCCAATTAGTACAGGACAAGTAGAATGACGCCTCAATACCAGCCTTACACTGTTGATTTCCCTTGGATACGTACAAAACGTTTTAATCCGTACGGCTAAGGAATGGGATAAACTGCCGGCTTTCTTGTTCCCTGTGAGTTACAATCTAGAGCTTTTCAAGGTCAGAGTGAACAGGTATCTTCTTAGTCTGAGTGCTTCATCTTCGGCCACATCATCGCTTACCAACAGGCGAGTTAGTGGTCAAATGCAGACATATAAAAGCGTTTTTATTTGTTTTTTTTTCGCTTCTATAAATTTTTGATTAAATACCCATTGTTCGGTGGTTGTTCGAAAAAATACTAGAAGTGGTGTGATGAAGTGATCTCTTTTCTTGCTTTTCTTTTAAGTATAAACTAATTCCACATCTTTTTACATAAGGATCCATTGTCCAAATCCTATTAATATAAGTGACCATACTATCTTCTTATCATTCTTCCAGAAGGGTTCAGTCGGGCTTATCGATCCCTCCCAGCTCCTGCGGCCCGAGGAGACATTCAACGGCAAGCCCATTGACGCCTTCCGTGACTACACCATCGACGACAACGACCCCATCAGGATGCGTGTGCGCAAAACATACTACGACATGCACACTAATGTTACCGTAGATCTCGTCAAACGTAAGTACTCGCACTTCCATCAGCATCAACCACCAACTGATGTTAGTTTCTAGAGCTCGTCTCGCTGCTAACCCTCAATTTATTTCGAATTGAGGTTTAGCAGCAACAATCTGTCGCTAAGCCTGCAAGAGTTCCGATTCCAGCCCCCGTTTTCTCAAGCCAAACGATGGATCAAAGTGCTCCAACTTCGATATGTATACCTACTATTATACAATCAAAGATAATAAATAGTCTGTGAATGATCTAGGCAACTTTAAGGCTAGGGACACAAACTTCATCGTCGTTCACAGCTTCGCCTACCATCAGGCATTACGAGATTCGTTGTTCCTACAAAGAGTCACCAACGTTTGAGGAAGGTGCGGGTCGCGGGGAGTGAGACCAAGCGTTCTCATTGGCTATCTCAAGGTTACGCCTACTCGCGCCTAACAATCTACCAATCAGAGTATTTTTTTATAAGCGTATTTAGACTGATGCGTGGTGCGCTTCGGGCGTCCTGAATGCAGAATCTAGGGTGTGATCTGTGGCCAGACGCATATATGACTTCAATATTTTAAAAAAATACTCTCTGCAGAGAAACGCGAGAAATGGCTGAAGTTCAACCACTTTAAGGCGACGATTAAGGAGTCGCTGATCAAACTGAACGACCTGGTGGACGAGTCGGACCCCGACACCGACCTGCCCAACATCGTACACGCCTTCCAGACGGCCGAGAGAATCAGAGAAGACCATCCTGATGATGACTGGTTCCATTTCACTGGCCTGATTCATGATCTGGGCAAGGTTAGTTCTGACTTTTAACAAATTACCGTTTGTATTCCACACAGATATATCTACTCTATTTAAATAAATGATAAATAAATATTGGTGGACGTTTTTCACACACAGCGCCATCTAGTCCCAAACTAAGCAAGCTTGGGGAACCAGATAAATGATAGACAATTAGACAATAGTTTATTTTGTTGCAAAAAACATATAGAAAAATAAATTAAAAGGTGAAAAATAAACAAAACGTATACAGAGTTTTTTGCCACAAACCGGCCCCAACTCAGCAAGAATACATGATGATACACGAATACATGATACATGAATACATGAGAATACATAAGCTGATAGAATACATGATCACTTTTTTTTTTGTAAATACATACCATCATAGAATACATAGAAAAACACAGACAAAGAACAAACATCCACGTTCATCACACAAATGTCTCAGCAGGTGGAAATCCTCCCACTGAGCCACAAGGCTACTCATGCCTTATTTAGACTTGGTTCCTTGCCGCTGGATTTGTTTTCGGAGTCGGGAAAATCGCCTCTCCCAAAATGTTACGTTAGCTCTAGCTTAGATTGGCAGGACATATGATAAATCTGTTTACGGCGAGGACTGATCGTAATTTGAAATCAAATGAAATCGTCCCGCTCAATGTTCTAAGGTTTAAAGTTGAAAATCGCATATCATACTTGATCAGAAAACGGTAAATTGTAGTTTTTCATTGCTTTTTGCCAATTATTGGAAATGTACAAATCAATTAAAAAAACTACCTGGTTCGCCGTATATACCACTAGCCTGGATATTTAAATTGTAAAATAAAATTTGTAGTTACCGCTGAAAATTCAGAGCATTTGATTTCAAAAGGGTTTTTCAGGGGGTCATTTTGCGATTTTTTTTATTTTGTAACTAAGCCAGATTTCCGAATTTTTATTCGGTTAAACGTAATTTCAGTTTTATTTTCTATCTGCGTATTTTTCGCACCTGATTAAGTAATCTCGTCACCTCGAACAAAGCGCTGAAAAATGCTACTTTATGTTGTTTTGCGATTGGACCTCGCCTTAAAATAGCGTTGTCATTGTTTTCTGGCAGGTGATGGCGTTCTACGGCGAGCCGCAGTATTGTGTGGTGGGCGACACGTTCGTGGTGGGATGCCGGTGGGCAGACTCTATCGTCTACGGACACGATAGCTTCAAGGACAACCCTGACACATACAATCCCAAATATAAGTAAGTGCTTAACTTTCCTTACTCACACTGAAGTTATGGGGTTCCGAAAATTAAATAAAAACAAAATATCCGACTGCAAAATGTAGCCTATGACATCCCGGACGTAAAGATGAATCCAACGACACCTCACTCGTCAAAATCGGTCAAGCCATTTAGGCTACACGAGGTAAGTACTATAGGAACACATAAACATACATACACCCCATAAACATTACCCTCCTGCTTGAGCTGTAGAGTAAAAACCTTTCGCAGGCAGCTTCCTACGTCATACTTTAGGCTGCTAGCGAGATCTTTTTACCCGACTTCCCAAGATGGAGGGCAATGCTCACACTAGAATCCTTCGCTGCGCTTTGGATTCAAAGAAATACTCCAGCCTTTAAAATGGCTGTTTGCCCAGATTTCGCTAGCACAGATTCTGTGCTCCTTAGGCAAACAATATGCTATTATTTGACAGTACCAAGTACCTAGTACGTCCTTCAAAGTTTAATACATTTTACTATGAAAACTGACGTGGTTTTGACACATTTTGTTTACTGTGTTTTGTTTTTGTTGTGTGTTTTGTGTTGTGGTTTTTCTTTTTGTTTTAGTACATTGTTCAGTGTTCACTGTGGAGTTCACTTCAAAATTGACCGATTATACCAACGCGGATGTAGTTACACGAGTTAGGAATCGCACTTTCTTCAGAGTGGTACGTGCGTGGTGCTTTAAATACAACACAAACAAATTGAAAATTCAGCTAAATACCCAACTAAAAGTGGTGTAATGACTTACTTTGGTATACTTACTTGGTATAAAGTCACAGATAAATAGAAAGCGGAATGATAAAATGAGGAAAAAATTATGTTAACTTTTGTTGACATTTCATGTTGTGGCGTAATAATTAATATAATTGAATGTTAATAACTTTGCACAACGCATTTTAATGATCATTGTGTTCAATGAATAGCCTTTACTTAATTTTCATACTATTGTATACAAAAGGTTATTATATTTTTACTTGTAGATGGATATTTACCAATAAATAACTTTGACTTCAAGTTTTTTTTTTTTTTTTTATTACTTGGTAACGAGACGAGCTAGTCGCTCACCTGATGTTAAGCGTCACGCTTGCCCATAACAGTTCAGTGCCACCCAGAATTTTGAATTTCAACAGTTCAAAACAATGCGCGGCAATGCACTGCGCTCGTCACCCTGAGATGTCAGATGTTTAATCTCTGTATGCCCAGTAATTACGCTGGTAACATTGCCCTTCAATCCGGAACACAGTAATGCTTGCACACTACTGCTTGGCGGTTGAATAACTGGTGTGGTAATTCCCCAGGCGGACTCTGCAAGAGAGCCCTACCACTACACAAGTGGTTGAAACCTTCAGCAATAGGCCACTAAACTTGTACTAGGCCGAAATGTCCTAACCTCTTAAGTTTCCCACAGCACCAAGTACGGCATGTACGAGCCGCACTGTGGGCTTGACAAGCTGCTGATCTCGTGGAGCCACGACGAGTATCTGTACCAGTTCCTGAAGCACAACAAGGCCAAGCTGCCGGAGAAGGCACTCTACATGATCAGGTATGAAGAAATCAGGGTTAATATAGAGTTTTATGATCCACCATTTTATAATAACTAAACACGAAATAGGAAAAAGAAGAAAAAAGACAATAGTTTTTTCTTATGGTTGTCAGGCTAGGTGGTGTAGTTGTAAATGATAAACACACCTAGCCTGTAATGGAAGCTGGATCTCAAGCGAGGCTGACGAACCGTTAGGTGCTTGGCGACTGACCCTGATGTCGGGGAGGCACAGGTATCCCCTGCCTGTAGTAAGAGTCTACCAAAAGGGGACCTATGGGCTTGGGGGTGGTTAGAGATGGGGCTATAACTATCTACCTACACGAGCCCGTGGAGGACGATAACGAGCTGGCGATGTCGTAGGCGGAGGTGTCCCAGCACAGCTCGTAGTTGTCTCGGGAGGAGCTGAGGCGCGGTGCTAATGGCTCCGGTGCGTTCCCTTAGAGATCCCGGAGCCCTCGGTCAAGCGCCAAGGCAGGCCACCGGGCGGGTTTTAGTGGGTATAGTTCCACATAGCCCGGCTGCACCCCAAAGCAGTCGGGCGTATTGTGAAGATTTAACCTCGCCAAAAAAAAAAAAAATATATATTCTTGGCGACAGTCTCAACTTGAGAGGTAAGCTGTAGGACGATGTTTTTCTACACCGGTAGCTATAATCGCTACAAACTTTGTTTTTTCTTATTTTTTGGCTCCACATGTTGTGTTTTTAGCTAATGTCAAGTATTGTATTATTTCAAGTGAAGTCAAATATATCACAATGAATATAAGTCTCAGTCATAGTTTAAGTCTACGTCAAGCAAAGTAAGTCACGGTCAAGTCCACGTCATGCCCCAGTAAAGTAGTGGAGACTACTAGAGGTTTCCATGGAGTTTTGGAATCAACACGAAGAGTCACGTTTCACATCATTATACTATTCAAAAAAACTCGTGCACTCGTGCGGTTTGGGGCTCACAGAATGCTCACCGCTTACTGCTCGTCCTCAGTTGGTTTTGGTCACTGTTTTAGACATCATAACGTACTGACACCGATATAATTATAATCAGCCATTAATTGCTCCCTATTGACCGAGCGAAGCGAAGGTCTCAGAGTTTACTGGGACAAATCGGCATTTGTATGTATGTTTGTGTGTATATTTGTCCGACGATAACTTGCGAACAGTTGATCCGATCTTCATGAAATTTTGTAGGCAAGTAGTTCATTTCAATACATTTTTTAAGGTCGAATATGAGCAGAATCGGTCGAGCGGTTGTGAAGATATAGAGGTCGCGAGGTCTCAGTTCGCCGCGAACTACTAGTAACTAGTAAAGTCTCTAACCAGAGATAAATAATGTTTTGATTATGATGTTTTATTTTTGTTTTATCATAGAAAATGTTATATGTTCTAACTAACATTCTGATTATATTATAGTTTACTTTATTTTATTGACTAATGATTATTTATGGCGAATGTTGTATATGCCTATAAAGGGTGATCATATCAGTTCCATGTACTCACGTAGAAATATACTAGTAGTTCGCGCCGAACTGAGATCTCGCGATCCCTATATCTTCACAGCCCCTGGACTGATTCAGCTCATATTCGAACTTAAAAATTGTATTGAAATGAACTACTTGCCTACAAGATTTATGAAGATAGAATCAACGGTTCGCAAGTTATCATCGGACAAATATACACACAAACATACAAACATACATACAAATGCCGATTTGTCCCAGTAAACTCTGAGACCTTCGCTTCGCTCGGTCCATTATAAGAATGTAAAATATGTTCACTGTTGGCGTATCTCAATAAATAAATAAACTCCAGATACCACTCGTTCTACCCGTGGCACGCGGGCGGCGACTACAAGCATCTCACCAACGAGAAGGACGAGGAGATTCTGAAATGGGTGCACGAATTCAAGTGAGTCTATCGTCTTCTATAACTACATTTATGTCTGCATCATTTTGATATCAATCAATCACACTAATATTATACATGCGAAAGTTGTAAGTATGTAAGTGTGTTTGTTCCCGTTCAACTCTTTAACGGCTGAACGGATTCGGATGAAATTTGGTATGGAGGTAGCATTTTCCCTGGAATAATACATAGGCTTCTTTTTATCCTCAAAAATCTAACCGTTCCTGTAGAATAGCGAGTGAAACCGCGGGTCGCAGCTAGTTGATTTATATATACAACCAGCTGCGCTCGCAGAAGAAACTATTTACTAAGAGGACGCTGCTGCCTGTCCACTGGTGGTTCTAGTCGCAGCTGTAGGACACCCTGGTCCTAGTAAAAAAATAATTATGTGGTTTATCTAGATATATGTGTGTGTTTACAGCAAATATGACCTCTACACGAAGAGTGCGGCGATTCCTGATATAGAAGCCCTGTGGCCCTACTACGAGGGACTGATCGACAAGTACTGCCCAGGTGTTTGCGAGTGGTGATCCTTCCACCCTTGCAAGAACCCTATGCATTTAACCAATAAATATACTTCCTGTAATATAAACTTTGAACACCTTTCTATGTATGTTTTTTTCATGCAAATTTTGTATAATTACCAATTACCAAGGCTTTTGGGTTATTTGAACACTTTCGCAGCTAAAATCTTGTATAACCACAACGGGCCACTTGCATCCACCGGTTGCCCGCGACTTTCACAATGTCGTCGGTCCACCTGGTGAAAGGCCTGCCTACGCTGCGTCTTCCTGTTGACAAATCAAGACCCTGTCTTTAAAATGTTTTTCGAATAATACCAGTATTAATAATTTGATAAGTTTTATTTGCTTTAATCATTATTTATTCAAATAAAATTAAAGAACCTGAAATTGAAGTTTTTTTACACGACAAAAATATATTAAAGAAATAATAAACCCGACTGATGATTTATCAAACACACTTGAAAGATGTGAACAAGACGTATTTAAAATGAAATTATGAAATTTGGTCTATGAGAGAAAACGTACCAAAGGACACTATAAGAGTATGTCAAAGGACATAGTCGGAGGCTTTTCTAAGCTAATAGTAAAATATTTTTAGCCTCCGACTGCATGTTTTGATCATACAACATGTAGTTATAGATCCTTGATACATTTTCTCCTACGTCTTGTTTACATTAGAATTTAGGCCTGCGTCGATCACGACCGACCGAGCCAAAACGACCAGCGGGCTTATCCTCTAACTTTGAAACGTTCGTGATTCTGATTGCAAGAGCATGCCATCTCGCTCGTACCAACTTAGTCGCACTATGCGCGGTCCCGCTCGCGCAACTCTCGCTATCGCTTTCAGAATTACGGGATAGGCCCAGTGAGCTGTGGGCCTGGCCCACAGCTCGCGATCCATATGCTAACAAACAGATATCGAAGTATTTTATTATAAATAATGAATTAGGTAAGTAACAAGATTAGAATTGACTTTTTAATCATTAAATATTCGAATAAATAGATCAAAGAACTTGAAGTTGCTGTTTTATTTTTGCCTCTTATCATTGATTAGGTTGGACGCCTACTTGAATAAACCAGTTTTCTTTGGTTATTGCATCAAAATACATACATACAGAAACAGTGATAATGATGATTTTGATTTATTCGGACTTAGTCTCAATCGATTTAGGATGAATATCCATAAAAAAAAAAAAAAATTAAGACTCCCATTGCACTGCGATACATTAAATTAAACTTTGGTGTATCGCATTGTTATGTTTAGATAATATTTTTTAATTATTTAATTAATTTATTACATATAAAACAATTCATTTACTTGAGTATGTATTCGTATAATTTTTATATATTTTGTAACGCAATTAGTCCAGCAAGTAATCGCTGTTATAACCATGTTGTGTGCTCACGGCTTGGATCGCGGATTCGAATAGAACATTGGAGTTTTGGCGGGAACGTGAAGAATTCATGTCGCGTCATTTTATTATTTTCCAAAACTTGTGTTATTTCGAGTGTTAATGTTTAAAAACGGTGAATTTCTACCCGTTCGTGAACATGCACGAGTGTTGGTGAATGGTATAATGTTGTGAAACGTGAATTTTCATGTTGTTTCCAAAACTCCATAAAAGGCTCTAGTAAAGTTTTCACCACTTTACTGGGGCATGACTTGGACTTGACCGTGACTTGCTGGGGTCGACTTTGACCGTGACTATGACTTGTTTGAAATCTAACAAAACTTGAGAATATGTATATATACTTGACACTGGCAAATGCATAAGACGTGCGACGCCAAAATCATCTTAGGAGGAAAGAAAAAAAAAAAAAAATTGAACATTTATAAAAATATTATATCAGGTATCATCAGTGATCTGTTGTGTACAAAAAATAATAATAATTGTAAAGCACAGTTGGCGAAAACAATCGAATAATTTAGAAGTGGAGGCTGCGGGTCTGGGAGTCGTGGACGGAAGTAGGGTTTTAAAATAATTTGTTGCTTTCGAGAAAATAAAAAAAGCAGTAGTTAGATCTCGTATGCAGAAATCACAGATCACACTAGATTCTGCATTCAGGACGCCGGGTGCTCACCACGCATCAGTATAAATACACTTATAAAAAATTTACTCTGATTGGTTGATTGTTATGCGCGAGTATAGGCGTAATCTTGAGATAGCCAATGAGAACGCTTGGTCGCACTGCCCGCGACCCGCTCCTTCCTCAAACTTTGGTGACTTTTTGTAGGAACAACGAATCTCGTAATGCGGTATCTAGTGTGATCTGTGGCAGAAATATAATCTTTAACTTATCCCCCCAGGCGCGGAATGAGGTACCTACACTCTTTATAAAAAAAAAAAGTTTGCCCTCATGGCCGGCCATTAGAATCAGGAATCAGGCAGGAATCTCTTGCCTGTAGTGAGAGCCTACTAAAAGAGGAGTTTTGGGCTAGGACGTATAAACATTTACGTATACGAGCCCGGGAAGGACGACAGCGTCGTGTGGATGGGGTTGTCGTGGCGTCTACGTCTGTCTGGCGTATATTACAGCTACGAGATGTCAAACGACCGATATTTCATCAATCCCATGATTTTAAGCAACCATATGTTTACTGTATATATATATGTATTATTGTATACTATAGGATATGATCAAATGTCAAATAATTATGGCTTGCTAACAGTACATAAGACCAACAGCGTAAGCAATTCGAATGATTATTTTATATACAAAATATTCTAATTTTATATTTGCCAGACCCCAAAGTTTGAAAAAATATGTTAATTTATAACCTTTATATAAGTATCACAATTCCATTATAATTTAGATACATATTTCAGCTATTGTGGAAATAAAATTAAGTGTTCCAGCACCACGTATACCTAAAGACACCGACAAGGAATAAATATATATAATAGATTACATATTATGTAATAGCAAATTAGAGTTAATTAGATTATTTATGGGCAGGTAATTAATTAGAAAATGAGATTGTTAGCGAAATACCTATTAACTAAATTCCTAACGGTCGGTGCATTATGAACAAATATTTAAAAAAATATAATTATCGTTAAAAATAAAAACAGGAAACCCGACTGTCAAATGTAGCATATAAGGAATCTATCGAGCCATCCAGCCGTTTAGAAGGTAGGGTAGGAGGTCACGTAGGAACATACAAACATACAACAACGAAATATTTCACCAAGGCAAGGGGGAGGGGGCACAATCCCACATGGCCCGAAGACATCAACCTAGCAAAACAAAAACGGGATGTGTCCGATTGATATTCATCCAATATAGGATTGTTTTTTCATAGCTTAAATATGGGGGAAAGAGGTTGAACGAAGCTAGGTGTTTTACATAACTAATCGTTGGGTTGCGTGACGAGGAATGCGCATCTTCCGCATGCAGAGCAAAGTAAGCTTTGATGTAAATAGACACAGTTTCATAGCTTTGCTTTGGTCTCGCATACCGCTTAGCTACCTCGTACATCTCTGGTGAAAAGGCAGCCCTTATACATTTAAAATACGAATAAGTAATTACTGCGTAACATCCAAGACCGCACCAACAGATAAGTATAAAAACGTCACGTCATAAAACTGAGTCTTGATTATATTCGCCATAGTACTGATAGCCTCCGAACCTTAGCCATGGTGTATCAGGCTTGACCCCTGGCAATTTTACTTATCACCAGCATATAAGATCGCAGACCAGTGCGAACCGTCCTGTCGTTCTGTACGAGAGAGACAAACGTCGGAAATGAAAGTGAAACCAGTGAGTATTTTTTATAAGATTTTTGAAATTACAAACGTAAATCAGAAAACTAAAGTGTTATATTCCGAAAATGGTACAAAAGTTCGAAAGTACTTCCAATATTTTTTTCAAATAAAATTGGCCGTGGTATGTCAGTTTCACATCAGTTCTTTGGATTTATACCTTTTGGTTCTTGTGTTTTAGTTAATCAATAGGTGCAGTATGGGGTACCGCAATATAACCTTTTTTAGTTTTATTATATTATATTATTATTATATATATTTAGTGTATTTTTCACGCAATTCACAAAAGTTCTTAAAATTATTTATACATATAGCTAGCCCGCACTGATTCGCAGTACCCCATTTCATCTCTTTAAGGGTGATTTTCGTTGAAATCCTGAGACATGCCTTTCTCTATTTTTTAACTTCATTTAACTTCAACGTAGCTTAAAAAAATATGTTATTTCCATACTTCTAACTTTGGGGGTCCAATTTTACCCTTTCAGAGGTGGAATTTTGCAAAACCCGTTCTTATTTTTCATTTAGACCATTTGAATAGTATTGGGTACCTTCACATTTCTATCAAGCGGTCTTTGCATTGTTTCTTGGATTTATATACACGGTTATTGGTAACTAACGCAAAACCTCTCGTAGGCATGTTCTCTTCTTAACAACTTTTGTTCTATGACTAACTTTGTTAATTTTACATAACTTAATAAATTCACCAAAAACTTTTTTTTTATTTTGTAGGGAAACATAAGTTCTTGTATTTTTTAGTGCAAATGTCAGCACCTAAGCTTCACCGGCCTTCCTCGTTCTTCATTTAAAACCGCCTACTGTTATTGTCATTTGGAGCCCTAATTTAAAGTTTATTGTTTTTATTTTAGGAGAAAAAGCTTACGAGTTATTAAAAGTCATCGAACAAAAACACCTGAATAGATAATTTAGGGATTTGACAGAAGGCGCCGCGCGATGCCATCATGTGGGTTTATACTGCCGTAGGTTTGCGCAATTTCCAATTTTCACCAATTCAACTGGTGGTCCGGTGGTCAGGTGGTCCGGTGTTGTCCACGGTACGATTCGCGGTCGCGTAGTGTTGGCGGCTGAAGCTAACAATCATCGCACTTAGGATGTTACGATTCGGGCTTTGGATTAAAAATAAGCAGTAATTGCGAGACCCGTACCGTGAGTTGCTTATTGCGATCATTGCTAGACACTGCGCGACCATACACCTTATTGCGCGGCGATACGGTTCGCGGTCGCGCAGCGTCGTCGGCTGAACTTACCTCACAGTACGATCCCAGGCGTTTTCACGCAGGGCATTATTTCTAAAAATAATTTGCTGCATTGTTTATCGAGCCCGTGGTCATCACCAGGAATCCCCCGTGTCCATGGTGGACCCGTCGCTGCTCCTCCGTCCTGAGACCAAGTACGATGACAAGCCCATCGAGGCCTTCAGAGACTACACCATCGACGAGTCAGATCCCATCAAAATGCGCGTCCAGAGGACTTACTACGAAATGCACCGCAACATGACCGTGGAGTATGTTAGAGGTGAGTTCTGTTGTTCTTGTTCCTGGGGAAGTACCACACCTTTGCCAGTTATTCAACCGCCAAGCAGTAGTGTGCAAGCATTACTGTGTTCCGGATTGAAGGGCAATGCTTCCAGCGTAATTACTGGGCACAGAGATTTAACATCTAATATGTCAGGGTGACGAGCGCAGTGCATTGCCACGCAGAGTTTTGAGCTGTTGAAAGTCAAAAATCTGGGTGGCACTGAACTGTTATGTGCAAGCGTGACGCTTAACATCATGTGAGCGACTTGCTCGTCTATTCATAGAGTAACATAAAAAAAAAGTTCGGAAGTTTGATTGAAAGAAAGAAAGAAGAAAATATATTGTTTTGCAACAACAGTAAAATTAATAATATTGAAGATAGCTAATCAATGTTAAGTGTCACAAAAACGGCCTCAACTCAGCATAATGTTGTTTAGCAAACAGAGCTGATCTTCCGTTGAAGCCGTTCAGTGAAGTCACGAAAGGAGCGTAACAGTAGTGCAACGTAGAAACACGAGTCACTAAATATATTAACCTAAACAATAACAATTTTTGTTGAACTGTTCCACTATTTTGTTGTAAAAGATATAGATAAGTGTTCAAAATAAGATATCCAATAAATAGAATAAAGGTAGGCTACCTTATTGCATACATAAAAGAGGCACATAACAACTATTTAAATAGCACTAGTGTAATGTGTCAAAATTTCCTGCTGCTTATGATGATTAATCAGAAATTTTCAAATGTCTAAAACCAAAGAGTATTATAATATAGGAGGTAAAACCTTGTAAACTTTGCCCGTTCCTAATCGGATTGTTCTACTATCATTTGTTGATAGTGTTGTCTTTTGTACGCATCGTGTTTGCTAGTCAAAATATCAGTCTGTCTTTCCTATTGAGCAACACGGTACAGCGGGCTTATCCTCTAACTTTGAAACGTTCGTGATTCTGGTTGCGAGAACATGCCATCTCGCTCGTACCAACTTAGTCGCACTATACGCGGTCCCGCTCGCGCAACTCTCGCTATCGCTTTCAGAGTTACCATCCGGAGGCCTGTTGCTCATTGTTTGAAAGTATTATGTTCCTTTGCTCAATGGTATTTCCCAAAATGCATAATAACTTCACTTTCAAACTGCAATGTTTCATAAATAACTACTATACTATAATGTATACTGGCTGTTTGTTTTAATCACAATATTGTCATGATGACATAACTTGAATCCTAAAAATAGGAATAGCTTGAAACCTGTACTTTAGTTTCTTAAGAAAAGGAAACACATATTTTATTTTATTTTTGTCCGTGTGAATGCTTTTGAAACACAAAGACATATTCGTCTTGCTAGCTAAAATGGACAAGTGGCTGAAATTCAACAACTTCAAGGCGACGGTCAAGGAGGCGCTGATCAAACTGAACGACCTGGTGGACGAGTCGGACCCCGACACCGACCTGCCCAACATCGTACACGCCTTCCAGACGGCCGAGAGAATCAGAGAAGACCATCCTAATGATGACTGGTTCCACCTGATAGGACTCATTCATGATTTGGGCAAGGTATTGTGAGAACGATCAAACAACTGTGGGTTGTATATACAATCTCTCAAAAAACAATGGTATGAACTGAGCATTTGTACGGACGGCGAAGCTTTTCTCGGGAGCAACACAGACCAGAGTTCTTATCGAGTAGACCGTTCGAGCCGGTACAGAGTTGCTCAATGCTCGGGGCAGAGTTAACTAAGCTTACAAAAAGAGGCCTATGCTTGGCTCAGCAATGGGTGATCACAGGTTGAAAATGACGATGATTATGATAAGTCAAATACTCGTGTTCCAGGGTCATATTTTTATGCTACTGAGTAACAAGACGAGCAAATCGCTCGCCTGATGTTAAGGGTCACGTTTTCCACAACTGATCAGTGCTATCCAGAATTTAGAATTTCATCAGTTTCATCCTGCGCGGCAATGAACTGCTCTCATCACCCGGAGGTATCTTTATGCTACAAAAACTTATGAGACGAGTTGCTTTCTTGAACTTCTACGAAACTAAATGTTACCTACATTTTAGATGCCTTCCTTTGTCGAAGGGGATCAATAACAAAAGAGCTACGACGAAGGTCTGTTGCCCTCCCTGTCTTACACTGATATAGCAGATGGTTCACATTATCGTCAACTGATTTCCATCAACTTTAGCAGCTTTCATCGTAAAAGCTCCTCGTAATTATTTCTGATACAGTATTGGTTCTACTAACATGATATAAAATTTTATTGTTTATTGGTCTGAATGTTCACGCTTTCTTAACCATCTTCCGTAAACACAATATACACATGTTAAAGAACACCGTGTTCCCAGGTTATGGCATTCTACAACGAGCCGCAATGGTGTGTCGTCGGCGACACTTTCGTCGTCGGCTGTCGACCAGGCAAGTCAATCGTTTATGGCGACCCCAGCTTCAAGGGAAATCCTGACATGGAGAACCCTCTGTACAAGTGAGTAAGCCTCCTTTTACGGACCTCAAAAGTAGAGGATACATTGCAAGACGAAGCCACTGAGAAAAGCGGTAACAGTAGGAACTTCGACCATAGTAAAAATAGTTTCTTTGGTAAAATGAATGGACGAGTCCTACACACTTTCCTTAAAAATAACAAGTCAAAACAACCGATTTAGGCTTCAATACGTAATTAAAAGTGTACATTTGTCACAAAAAAAGAGAGGACGAGATAAAAAGGGTCTGTGTTTATTAGTTGCTCTCGAACCGTTTGACATTCGAATGTACGTCTAGCATTTTTTACAGACTGAGAGCGACTGCAGCAAGGTGAGCGCCGGCACTCACTTAAATGTCAAAATATCTTGCCTGGGCTAGTCCATTCATTTTACTTTGGGCGAAGGGTAGGAATACGATAAAAAAATAAAATAAACGGGCGGTTTACTATACAGTACACCTGTCTGTCTACAAAAATGTTTTCTGTCCCTTATAGCCTGCCTAAAAATGTTGGTCGATTCAGGACTGAAAATAATGGGGTGCTAAAGAATATAGGTGTCCAGCGGATTGATGTGGGCTGAAAAGTAAAAATGAAAAAAGTGATATCTAAATGAAAAAAGCGATTTATAGGTGTACTTTGTTGTCGTTTAATTCTACTTCATTCATTTATTTATTTATTTATTTATATAATAGACACCAACATGATGTACGTCGTTGTAACAAAGAAGGAGGCAAGCAATGGAAACAGGCTAAACGTCACCACAATTATAGGTGCAGACTACATGATAAGAAGCGAGTTTTACAGTCAACGAATTATTTGTGTTATTGCTATTTTTCGCCTACTCCCCAAGAAGGAGAGTGGTCTTAATTTTTAAACCTTATCTAAGTAGCCTTGTGTCCTCTTCCAGCACTGACTACGGCATGTACAAGCCTAACTGCGGTCTGGAGAACCTTCTGATGTCGTGGGGTCACGATGAGTACCTCTACCACGTACTGCTGCACAACAAGGCCAAGCTCCCCAAAGAAGGGCTCTGGATGATCAGGTACACCATACTTTGTAGACAGCGTGGCTGCTTGCTTAATCAAGCGTGACGTATATATATTCTACTAGTTACCCGCGACTTCGTTCCAAATTTTAGCCAAATCCGTGCAGCCTTTAGAGAGTTGAACGGGAACAAACACGGTTACATACTTACACACAAACTTTTGCATTTATAATATTAGTGTGTTTTACATACGATACATTTTTCGTGCTACTACCAGTCTTACTATCCCATATTTGTAGTAAAATTAATAATAGTAATTTTAATTTGAAAATTAATGCAAATTACAAATACAATAAAGGAATTACAATTAAGTGTAAATAACATAAGTTCTGCTTGACCTCCTTATCTAAGGTAACAAGGTTTAATAATTACATTAAACATATCAGTCATCTCAGGAAGTAGTTCAGTACAGAACTTGTGACCTTCTTATGAATGCAATCCAATAACATTCATAGATAAGAGTTTGTATAGTACTGGCGTAATCCTATTCGATATGCTCGGAGCCTTAGAGCAACACAGGGGCGCTATAGTCTCGACTTTTCGCTACAGCACTTTGCGACCGAATTCGGTCGCTATGACGCAAAAATTCGACTTTGAACACGAGTTAACGAAAAAACGCAAACATAGCATTAAATTTTGCATTTTGCGAAAATTCAATTTTGCGAATTTTGCTTACAAGTCCCTAACAATTCAGTGTACGGTAATTTTGTGATGAGGACTTTTTATTTCATTAATTTCTACCTCCTCTCCGCTTCGCTTGGTTGGTCAGGCAGTGTTAAAACTAGTTTATTTTCTATGACTTGTCTTGTTCTTATACCATGGTGCCTTATAAAACAGAAATGTAATTTTGATATTTATTAATGCGCCCAGATACCACTCGTTCTACCCGTGGCACGCTGGCGGCGACTACAAGCATTTATTGAAAGAAGGAGACGAAAAAATCTTGGAGACTGTTAACAAGTTCAAGTAAGTACCTAAACCACACACATACACCCATACACACTAACAATTTTTCGAATTTTATTTATTTATTTATACTTACATTCATTTTTCCCTTTTGTTGTCGCTGGGAGTCTTAATAGTAGTCTCTAGTGTAAAGTTAGATATCTTATTTTTATTTTTCGATACGAGTTCTTTTTTCTTCCAAGAAGGGTATCTTTAACTCTTAAACTATGTTTTCGCTAATAGAGGTTCCCACAATACGGGCCTTGAGCCTAGTGTGGGCCGCAGGATTACCCTGGATTATGTAATCTACTGTAACTATCAATAGGCATTTTTATGCACACAGTCTGTATCCAAATAATGTAACGTTTCTACGGCAAATAAATTTTACCTTTACCATTAAGAACAAATCACCATCATCGGCAGCTTATTTAGCCTACCGCAGAGCGTAGGTAAGCCTTATTCACCTCCCGCCGCCTTCTCTCTTTCGCCATTTATCTCTGTTTCGTGTCAATCTCTATAAAGCAGTAAAATGTTTCAAAAACACGCAAAAATCTCCAGCAGGGCTAACACGCGCACTGCGACAAAATCTTCTCTATATATTTTTTGTTCTGCATAAATGGGACACGACTACGATTATGCACGGTTGTCTCATTTTTCACGACATGATCTCTACTCGAGAAGATTTTGTCGCGGTGCGCAGGCTAGCGACCATACACGTTATCGCGCGGTGACACGGTTCGTGGTCGCGCAGCGTCGTCGGCTGAACCTAACAATCATCGCATTTTGCACCTCACGGTACGGTCCCTGCAGGACATAAATGTGGACGTGCATGACGATATTTTGTATAGCCAGTTTTTGGCCACTCTGCTGTGGTGAGCAGTGCCCTCCTCACTCCACTGTACAATCTTCTGTGACAATGTCCAAATTGTCAGCTTTGGCCCGGACTGGATGTTCGATTAGACGATAGACATAATATATTATGATATAATTTTACTCTGATAACACTCTTACATACTATTTAAAAAAAAATATGCACCTTTGACGAAATCTATGGAACGGCTGTTTTTTTTTGCGATTTCATGGTTGGTCCCATAGTGTAAGTCTCATCAGAGTGAAATTATATCCTAGAATATGTCCTTCCTCTAACTTATCAGTATAGTTGTCAATTTTTTTGGCTATTCTGAAGTGGAGTACTTTACGTCTTACGTCAATATTCAAAACAAAAGCTTTGGTCCTGATGTAACATGGCTAATTATGAGTTAAACATAATGATTGTAATGTTTTCTTGCAGCCAATACGACCTGTACACGAAGAGCGCCGGTATCCCCGACATCGAGAAACTGTGGCCCTACTACGAAGGCCTCATCGATAAATACCTCCCCGGCGTCATTGAATTCTAACTCGATCTCTGTTCTCTATACCTTTGTCTATACTTAGGTAAAAATGTCTCCTCGCTTACACAGAAAGGATTTCACAACTTCTGTTAAAAAGGTTAACTGTTGTTCTGTTTAAATATTAAACTGTTTTTATTATGAAAGTACCTATTTAAGTATAAAACTAACAAAAGCCTAGCTTACCTCATAAGTTCCATAATCTAATAAAATTATACAGTTTTTTTCAACACGACGAAGTATTTATTGTATTTCAAATATCTAAAGGTTGGGAAGCAATAAATAAATGAACTAGTTATATATCTGTTATTACCGCGAAAATTGTATACCTAATCATGCCCATACATTGTTTATTTATTATATTTTGACGTAAAATTATCGGACGATATCGTCAAGGTCTTGGTTAAAGTTATCTGTTTCATAACTAAAGATTAGGTCCGTACTTTAATGTAAATAAAGTTGTTTTTTAATTGTTACCTTGTATTATTTTCCTATTTTACGTAGATAATAAGATTTATCGCGTCATTCCTCTAATTAGGTAAAATCTGTGACGTCTGAGCCCGGGTATGTCTTATAAATGCGATAAACTGTAAGACTGCGAACATTCTGCGATCTCCATGTCGCCTGCCGAGCGTGCTGGTCCTATAGCTAAAGTTGTTCATAATGACAGTGTATACATAGAGGTATATCTCAGGATTTTTCAATAATCAATCCCTAAATATGTGAAATTGGATGTTTTATTTACTTAGCCTAAGCGAGCGAAGCCGTGCAGTCAAGCGAGTTTGACATAAAACTATTCCCATTTATTTTAAAAACGATTCCAAATAATAAAACAAGTTGTATTAATAAAATCAGGAACTTTATTTAAGCTATATTTACAAAAATACAAACATCTCAAAATATATAATAACTAATTATAATTAAACTACGCAACTCAACAACCAAAATTAGAAAAAACAACACTCGTATCGTCTAAAACTGTAAATTGAAGGTTAAGTATTTATAATCACAATAGTCACACTTCTGAAAGTGAGCACAGTTTTACCATATCTGAATATAACCTGGGCCCGTACCGTGAAGTCCTTGTTATGATGTTTGATAGGTTCAGCCACTATCTGTGTGTTCAGCGAGTGAAGCTGCGCGATTGTGAACCTTATCGCGCAGCGATACGAGTCGTAGTCGCGCAGCATCTGCCGCTGAACCTAACAATCATAGCAATAAGCATGTACTCGCACATCTAACAAAAATAGTACAAATGGTTTAAGGGCTCGCTTCCCTAATTCAGATATCTCGTCTGCACTTTTCAACATTTTTTTTATAAAAAAATTACTGACAAAAATTTATTAGAACAGTGCAGTTGTTTTATTTTATAGTAATTTTTAAGTTAACTTTTTCAATATTGAGAGAGAGGGAAGAAACATTCGATTTATAATAATAACACGAATATAACTATATAAAACATTGGAAATAATATTCTACAAATATTACGGTTATTATTATTTTTTAATTTCCATTATTTTTTTATGAATAGTATTGCATTAAGAAATGTTTAAAAATTGCGATATAGCTGAATCAGGAAAGCAATGCGCTTGGATGCAATGTTACTTTATGTTTACTAGCTGGTGAAAAATGTAATACTTGATGTTTAAGTTTTTGTATGTATGTTTTTTTTTATTTGGATCGGAAACGAGGTCATCAATACGTGTTTAAAAAAACAAGACAGACGTCTGGCTTATGCTTTGATTATTTCTAATTTATCTGAGGGTATATGCGACACGCAATCGGATACATAGGTTAAGTAACTGCGGCTAGTAGCTATCAGCCGGAGCTCTGTTGTGATTAATTTAAAAAATACAGTTGTATCTACTATTCAGAGGTTGTGAAACTGAGGCAATACAACACCTATATAGCTATACCAATCCTTCTGAAAACGACATCGGTACGTATTATTTTCCATAACCAACACAAATTACACATACCTATTTAAAATCATAATATATAATGTAACATTTAAAAAGACGAAGACTGGTTAGAATTTCATTTTGAATTTTCTTTGGTGTAACAAGCCAAAAATACTACAATATATTTTCAAACGTTTGTTTCATTATAAATACAGATTGGATGGTATTTGGTATTTCTACTATAAGGCCTCGCTTCATTACCCGACCCTACATCGTGCGGAAGGGACAGCTAGACTTGAATTTCAAGGGAGCTAAAGAAACAAACTACTAAGGTTGTAGCTTCTCCCTTTCGCTCCCCAGAAACTCATATATAGCAATCTCTTTCACACGATGTCGGGTCGGGTAATGTAACGAGGCCTATAGAAAGCGTTACAATAGTTATTAGATGCAAAGACACGGACTAGTGTGTAACGAAGTACATTTTGTATACACATAATATTATTACATTAGCATGTTATTGGATACAGGATATGCCATCGTCTCGACAGCATACTATAGATATAAATTAATACAGAAATATAGCTATAATTCAATTCCAATCCTACCACTAAATAGTTCGCCACACTGAAAACGCAAGCAGAAGTACGAGCGTAAATGCGGTTCGTTCGAATTTGGAAATGTTAAGTAATCTAGGCCCGTACGGTGACGTGCTTCTTGCGATGATTGTTAGGTTCAGCCGCCGACGCCGCGCGACCGCGTATCGTATCGCCGCGCGATAAGGTTCACGATTACGCAGCGCCGGCGGCTGAACCTGACAATCATCGCAATATGGACCTTGACGAAATTCGAACACGCGCTTGGAACTCTGCATATAAGAATGGCGAGCCATTTTTGCAGTCGCCTCCACAACTATCCCGCTCTCGCAAATTATTTAACACATTAAATCACTTAGTGTGAACTTTGGAAATGTTTAATGTTGCGTCTGTTTGTGACAATGTTACAAGTATATTATATAGTAACATTCTTTTTAATGTCCTGAGTTAAAAAATACTTTTACCTTGCATAACTTTTTTTTAAATTGTTTTATCATTACGCGAAAACATTTATCTTCATACTAATCTAGTATAATAAATAGTTAGTAAAATAAAGTTTCTTTAAACATTTTGTGTCTGGTATATCAATATTAGGACGATAGAACATAGTTTTATTTAATTATATATTCTATCTTAAAAGCTTTAAAAGTGAGAGAGACAGCTTGTGGCATCTCTACAACTTGTGCAGGTCCTCCTGACTTGCTTTTAGTATGGCGAAGGTAAACATAACATTATTATCACACTACGAT
The DNA here is from genome assembly GCA_947579745.1 of Apocheima hispidaria. Classification (NCBI taxonomy): domain Eukaryota; kingdom Metazoa; phylum Arthropoda; class Insecta; order Lepidoptera; family Geometridae; genus Apocheima; species Apocheima hispidaria. The sequence goes on along the minus strand of OX388166.1, from coordinate 9,854,537 downwards.
TCTTTCAGACCTTATTTTTAACTGTAAGAAATTCCAATTTGATTAGCAAGCAATATTCGCGTCAAATAGTGTTTAAATTTCATCGATTGACGACCGAAGCTTTCATAGAATCGTTTGTGCCGTGGAATTTCGTTTATAGTGAACGACACCACGACACAACACGCCACAATCAATGTTGTAGCGACATAACGATGTATCATTTCATTCTATTATGGCTCAAGTTTATAAGTTAGGTCATCACTATAAAGGCCAATTTTGCAAGGCATTTCATCAATATATTTGAGTAAAACAATATTTCCCATTGCACGTTATAGGATGCACAGTAGCAATCGCAATGAATACTTGCGTCAGTGTTCAAATAAAGGTGGTCACTCACTTTTTTACTAAACAATGAATTCCCGTGATAACATTTCATGACTAATAGTGCCTTCTCGCGCAAGCTACTGGTCATCATGTGCAACGGATATTAGAGCCAGGCCACAATCATGAGACGTGGCGCGAATGCAACTGTTCTCCTTAGCGGCACCACACACCAATACTACAAATGTGCATCGCACATTTATCGTAGACACATTTATCTTATACCTACATTTCAATGAGAGTGCGCTAACAGAAAGCGAAAGCACACCACATTCTGGTCCAAAAGGTGTGCGACGACTGCGACGCAACACAAATGTCATACTGCACACAAATGTGTCATTGGTGTGTGGTGCGCCTTAGATCGCGACCGTGTCTTACGTCATTTGACGTCAAGAGCCACATTTCGATGTCTTTGACATATTATAATGTCACAAACGATGAAATTGCTTCGATGGATAGCGGTTACGTCCGCGTCTCGTCTCATGAGTCTCAATATCATAATACTAATTCTGGCCGAGTATCTAAAGACACAAACTACACCCGTTGTTGCAACCCCCTATAACCCTACAGTATCAGTCTTCAACATTGGAAAGACGGTTTTACAAGCACGCTTACCGTATCCGAATCAAGGCAGATCTATGCATACATCTGTTCCCACCGATTTTTAAAATTGATGCTCTATTCTAATAAAATTACTAGGTAGACACTTGTTTGGAATCTTTAATCAGGTTTTAATATTTTCATACAAAAATATGTACTTAAAGCCTGTGGCAGCCAATTTCATTACGAGTTTCTTCCTTCGATACTTTAGTCAATCTTCATAAAATATTAGGCAATTATAACCTATAGTTAATTAAATACAAATTACGCTTACTACTGGCTTATAAGTTTTACACAGAAATATATAAAATCCAAAAATATCACACTAGCGCGTACAAAAGCTACCATATTTTTAGGAATGTATTTTACAACCTTTTATTTGCTAAGATGCCACGCGGTGTGGCGAGATGTGGCGCGATGGTTTGTCAATGTTGTGGCGTCATAAATAATGTACGTAGATGACGTATTTATATTTGTGACTTAGACCAGGGGCCTTATCCCGTAACTCTGATGGCGATGGTCTTCGTTTGCTATCCTGCTCGCTCGCATGGTGCGAGTAAGTTGGCGCATTGGGACGGCACGCGATGACCATTGCCATCAGAGTTACTGGATAAGGCCCCAGGACCTCTATTATAAAAAGGTGAGATTCAATTTCATCTCGAAAAAAATAATCAAACTTTGATATTTCTAATTCTCAACTCTATCTTTCGAGATACTCTCGATGGCTAGGATTCGAGATACATCGAGTGGTCGGAGGTAATAAGACGAGATACGATCGAGATTGGAATCTCGAAATCGACATCAGTTTGTCATATCTCCGAATAGGGGCCCAGTGTCGATCACGACCGATCGAGTTAAAACGACCGGCTCGCGACCGAGTCGGTAACGCCTGGGAAACCGCCGAACAACTCGATCGATTTTGACCGACGGGTCGCGTCACTGTCGGACTAAATTAAACTTTACGATCATAGATTTACTGTAGTAGGTAAACGCAACTGCAATGCAATGCTTGCGTTATTTCGATATTGACAAAAAAAAATATTGTGTCTTTGTCGATCTTCTTCCCTCAAATTAAAAGATAACATAACAAAATTTTGTTTAGAATATTTGGTATGTAATGATAGACGTACAGCATACAGTTTTTGGAAATACACACTTACACACTTATATACAAAAAAAATTGCCAATGCGCGAGTGAGACTGATATGGCACGGATTTATTCCTCTAATAACGTTCCAATTACGAAGTTCCGTTTTTTCACAACACTGACAAAACGCCGCGCTTATATCATGAAAACAGTCACGCGGCGCGCAACGTTTCGTTATCGCCACACCATGCCATCGTGCCATGTCACGCCACGCCACAAACGGCGCGGCTCGTGTGTGACGAATCCTTTATCGCAACAATTTCAATATTTATCTAAATATTTAAACTTTCATTGGCAACACCTAACTGCAACACAATATTGCGTTTTAATGATTAAAAAACGGATACACATATTTTGTTTGTAATTAACAAATGTAGGTACAATAATTGAATACTAACCTAATAATTTTAAAACACCAATTTGCGGATAACTTTTCTGGTGAATAAGCTCTAACTAGCCCTAGAGCTGCATCGATATACATATAAAGTTATTTTACGTAATGTACGTACGTGTTATTTTGTAAGTCTATGTCTCGAAGTGTTTGTAAATGCTGGTGACGTAAGCCATCACCTGCTGCCAGTCGGGCCGCTCCTGCTGGATCATGTCCTGGATGTTCTGTGGAAACGATACTTATTCTTATTTAAGAGGGTATTCCTTCCGCGAGCTTTTGGGGCATTCGATATTTGAAATTGTATAGCTTTCGCTCTGTTTCTCGTGCGTGCGATAGAGAGAGTCGGTGAATTTTCCTAACTTTTTGATGAAATTAGCGCTTCGGGGGTAGTCTGTTATCACCCCCAAAATCATTGACACCAAAACCTTTTGATTTTGGTGTCAATGGCTTGGATATACCATTACATATAATAATATGCCATAATCTAAGCAGCTAAGGTTTGTTTTTCCAAAAAATGTTTATGATATTCTAATAACAACTATTAATACAAGTATTAGTACTATTAATCGTAGTATTTACGACGCAAAAAAATTGCCACTTTAAGTGTCTCTATAACAACGAAGATATTGCGAAATTAATTTAAAAAAAACAAACATACAAGCATAGTAGTTCATGGTGTAGATAACATATACAGAAATCATCGAAATCGGATAACATTTAGGGGTGGGTATCAGACTACGCTTTTTGTATGGACAAGAGGGCGGTATACTCTATTCTTGAGGACTTATGATGCGGTCTGATCACGATTTCCAATCAGTTTTGCAGCTCAAAGCCCTTGGTTTAAAGTTGGCAATCGCATATCATATTTGGTGAGAAAACAGATCGGCGCTATGTATCCTCAGATCGGGTATTTTCTTTGCTTTTCCAAATAAAAAAATTGTAATGGTTCGCGCCGTATAAAGCAATTTATACCTGGCTATTTAATTGCTAAACAAAATGTGTCTTAACCGCCAAAAAATCAGAGCATTCAGAAGATTTTTTCAAGGGGGTCATTACTTACTGTGATTTTTATTTTTGTAATTCAGACAGATTTTAGAAATTACCTATATTCGATTAAAAGTACTTTTAGTTGTATTCTCAATTTTTTTTTTAACTTCTCCATACGGCTGGGTCCATGCCCTTTGTTAACTTTTACTTACTTTTTTTTTTTAATTTACTATTTCTACTTGCAAAATTTAAGGGAAATGCCCAATGAAAGTCATAAAAAAAACATTCAGAGTTTTTGGGAAATTCTTGTAAATTTTGCTGCATATCCGTAGATTTTGTTTTAATAAAACGGGAATAGTCACGTTAAATTGAGTCGGTTATTCCGACTATAGTTTCGATCACATTCGGTGACCTTTTTTTTTTTTTATTTAACGTGAGTTTATTAAAACAAAATGTATCAAAACCACGTCAGTTTGCATATCCGTAGGTTTCTAAAGTCTCACCAGTGTAGTGGGAATGCCGACGGTCTCCGCCGCCGCGAACGCGACCGAGAAGTTGGTCCGCTTGTCGTTTGGCGTCAGACTCGAGTACGGGATCCTTCCCTCTCCCAGGTACGAGTGGAGCAGGGCGCACAGAGCCAGCCCGTCGTTCCATGACGAGCTGTGGAGATCAACAGGGACCCGATATAATACTTAACTGTTACCACAGAACATATAATAATTGCTATTAAAAGCAATATTATTATTATTGTTGTAGAGAGATTCTCTGTCTCAAAACTCTTAAGAGTTCGGTGATTATGAAATCCACGGGCTTACGCCAAGTGGATATCTTCGGGTGTTATGTCTGTTCAAAGGTCATCTGCATTTATTTTTTTAATTATTATTATTGGTTGTGATTATCACACTAATATTATAAATGCGAAAGTTTGTGTGTAAGTATATAAGTAGCTAAGTATGTAAGTATTTGTTCTCGTTCAACTCTGTAACGGCTGAACGGATTTGCATTAAATTTGGTATGGAGGTAGGTTTTTCTCTGGATTGCTACATAGGCTACTTTTTATCTCGGAAAATATTCGGTTTCTGTAGAAAAGCGGGTGAAACCGCGTGGCGCAACTAGTAAAATATATTTAATGATCCAATGCTTCTGACCAATGAATCTAATGAGAAAGAGAGTTCTCAATTAATCCATACCTTCAAAATGTAATCTAACGTGAAAAAATAATCTCAGTAGATCCATCGAGGAACTACCAATGGAAAAAGTAGAACTACCAATAGATCCAAAAGACTACGCTTTTTGTATGGACAAGACGGCGGTATATTCCATTCTTAATCTCACACCTGGACAACCAAAAGATAACAAATGTATAAACATTAGAAATACAAGAAAATCATTAAGAAAGTGTTACCTGAAGTTAGTTATATCGATGTTGTTGTACCCCAGAGTCTTCTGTTGGCACCACTTCAATAAAGCATTGCGTTTGGAGCCGCCATTCTTCACCTGCAGCGCGTTCAGAGGGTCCTTCCTTTCACCTAAAGCACATTCATTGATGTTTTTATCATTGTCCTGCGGGCTTATCCCGTAACTATGAAAGTGATAGTGATAGTGCGCGAGTCAGAAAGAGGCAACTGACCTAGTAGAATGTCATAATATTTAACTGTGGTCAAACGCCTACTCTATCAATTACATAATAATCCTAATAAATCTAAAATAAAAATAAATAAAAACCTAATAATTAAATAATAATCCTTATTCCCAGGCGTGAGTCCAAAGCTAAGGGAAGAATTCCGAAGCTCAGATGGCTTTGCAGGTAGACACGGATATTAATGAAGTTTGGCTGCTTGTTATAACAGTTGTTTTAAATTACGGAGTGTCATTTGGCTAAAACACTGAAGTGCATGCAACACATTTGAAGACTTAGGTACCGAGGTACGTTAGCTGAATATACTGGGTGGCCCATCGGCAAGTGATTGCCCGAAAAGAGCTTATAGTACTCATCATTATGAACAACTTTTACTACGGGACCAACCCTGAAATAGAGAAAAAAAAACTGCTGTTCCATACATTTTGCCGAGTGTTCCATGGAACAGCAGATATTTTTTTCTCGATTTCAATGTTGGACCCATAGTAAAAGTTATTCATAATGATGAGTCGCGTACAGTATTCAGTAAATTAAATCAACCATACGTAGTGCGCGAGTTTTTATAAAAACTTTGGTTTAAATTTATGAGGCTAAGTAAAAGGAAATTATAGGCAGACAATCTATTCCTGCAGGGCCGTTACCTCCGTTTCTCAAAATGTTGAATTTTAACTTCAAATTTTTCCATTTGCATAAAGACGACTTCTAAAAATGTTGAAATTTCAGTAATTGTAATTTGTAAGTATAGCCAAAATGTTGAATTCCGTTAGTTCCCTTTTTTTTTATCTTAAACTTCTGAATTCTTCCAAATGGAAAACTAATCTCGGTAAAAATGCTCCTATTAACAGACTTGTCAACGAGTTTAATGTTTTCTCCCATGATAAAGACATTGACCTGTTTTCTGGCGGCGCAGGTAAGTTTAAATTATCGATTCGCAATAAATTGTCTTGTATTGGTAAAGAGTGATTATTATTATTTTTGTTTTTTCTGTAAATTCTAGCTTATTCACACTCTACTACGTATACTTTAAAAAAAATATTTTTAAGTCGTTGGCTGTAAAACTCGCTTCTTAATATCATGTAGTCTGCACCTATAATTGTGGTGACGTTTAGCCTGTTCCCATTGCTTGCCTCCTTCTTTGTTACAACGACGTACATCATGTTGGTGTCTATTAAATAAATATATGTGTTACGATATCAAAAAGTAAATGCCGTTGGTCAGTTTGCATGGCAATATTTCGTTTTATTGCGCAAGTCGCAGCGATCGGGTCGCAGGTCGCGACTTGTCGTGTGCCATCGTACATCTAGCTAGGACAATGGGTCAAGGCTACAATACTCACAGATATCCCCGTAGCTGTTCCGTCTGACGAAGGACTCCATCGCCTTCTGCTGTAGCGAGGCGAGCGCGCGCCGCTCGTCCGGTATGTTGGCCCCGGTCGCCGCCGGCTCTGCCGCGCGCACGCACGTTAGACACATCGCAAGCCAGGTGGGTGATAGAGAGCGGTAGAATAGTGCCAGATTACCTCTTTTTTATTGCTAAGAAGTAAACAAAAATCGCCTTCTTCGGACATGCAAAGAGCATTCCTCTGTGATGGTAACATATTTATCCCAATAATATCAACGCCTTTGGCTGAAAAATGAACGCCTTCGCGTCAGACACTTCGGTAAAAAAGACGAATAGGCAAAACAGGACATCCGAGATGTAAGCAAATGGCTCGGATACTAAAGAGTGGACCGGACTGAGTGATCCGCAACTGAAGAAAGCACCTTACCCCCGAATACTGAAACGTTTGTTAACATTGACGACAGATTAAGTTTGTTGCTGTCTTTGTCATTTGCTTAGTGCCAGACAAAGGCACCATTAGAATTAATCTGTTGTCAAAGTTAACAAACGTTTCAGTATTCGGGGGTTAGGATATTAAGCACTTGGCAGCTTGGAGATAGATTCTAAGGTGGTAACCGTGCAAACACTAACGTGTTGCCCATTCAAATGTCCACCACTTGGCTTGATATATTAGAAAGAGCTAAATATCAAGCCAAGTGGCGACATTAGAATGGGCCTACGACACGCAATCGACAAATTCAAGCCCGAGAGACATGGAGTTTTGTTTTAGATCCGTTATTTTTTAAGGTCTGATTCTTTCAAACAATCTGGCACTACACACCTACTCGTGAAGGGAAATGAAGAAATACCTTCATTCCCTGTCGAGTCTGAATGAACATATTTGATTCTAGTCACGTGATGGCCATTCCCTGTTACAGCGAGTATATAAGAACCACAACCGATAGCGAGACAGTAAATACTTAGGAAAGAAATGACAAGCAATGTAACGTTAGGAAAAAGTATTTAGCTGTAGACACAGAACGAACAAGAGTTATTGCGTAACTAGTTAGGTATAGCTATGGTCCATCCATTATGTTAAACGCTTTTTGACAGTGCGTTCTATTTAATTTTATTATTACTGTACAGTTGGTGTGTAATAACTTATAACCCAATTTTTGTGTGCGACATAATTTGCCAGACACTATTACAGATTTATGTCATCGCGCTGTCAAAAAGCGATTTACATAATGGGATAGACTGTAAGACTGTAGCACTTATCCCACTTTAAGAATTTTTTGTCGAGCATAAATAATCACACTAATATTATAAATGCGATAGTTTGTGTGTAAGTATGTAAGTGTGTTTGTTCCCGTTCAACTCTGTAACGGCTGAACGGATTTGGATGAAATTTGGTGTGGAGGTAGTTTATTCCCTGGATTAACACGTATGCTTTTTATCCCGAAACATGTTACCGCTCCTGTAGAATAGCGGGTGAAAACCGCGGAGCGCAGCTAGTAAAATTATATAATAATAAGTTTCTACACCCCTGAGACTATCTTTTATAAGCTGTAGAATAACTTTACAGCGTATCAAATAAAAAACACTTAGGTTTACTACAAATAAAGTTTCAAATGTAACCGACCATTATATATACCTAGTCATAATTATAAATCACAAATTATATTAAAATACTTTGAATAATACACAGAACCCATTTCAATAGAAATATAACTAAATCAACATTTAACCCTATACTAAAGTTAAGTTACATTTCACAGCCAAACTCTCATTTAAAAGGGAAATCTAGAACCTACGAGGCAAGTTACAAAATACGTTTGTTTATTTTTTAACTTTGACAACAGATTATTGACAAAGACACAAGGATTCTCTACTATAGCGGATGGGGCACAAAGTATTCTTTGCTCACGTCAATTGGGACCGCCTTGCGTACGGCCATCTTTTGTATCACAGCCAAGCGAGTACGTTAGCTGTCAAAAACTGTCAAATGTGTTTGAAGTGTAAGGAAATCACTAGTGAAAGGGGTGGAGTTGACGCCATATTGTGTATTCAAAGTGCTGCAAATGACGTGTCTTTTAACAGGTCCTATTGCAAAGACAGCAATAGACTTAATCTGTTGTCAAAGTTAACAAACGTTTCAGAAACCCGAGGATATTCTATTACTCGTAATCTTGGATAAATAAATAAATAATAAATAGTTGATATGGATTCTTGAGTTTCTACGCTTACTGGAGTTGCTGCCACAATTCGACGCAATGTTCCATTTCAGTTAAGCAACCTTACTTAACTTCACTCAGTAACTCGGTAGATGTTCGCTTATTTACTGACTAAAAACAAAGGGGTTTGAAAATTTTCACATACCTTACTATCCGCCATCTTGTTTTTTCTTCGAAACAGCGGCCCCTTATAAAACCTATATGAATCGATAGCCGACTCTAATATGAAATCTCTAATAAGTTTTGTACGAGACAAAATTTCCTCCAGCGTCACGTTTCCAAGATATACGCTTTCAAAGTTACACAATATTTTACAGTTAAACAATATTTTTAGAGCCAACTTCAATTTAGTTCTAAGTCAACATAGCAGCGGTGTCACAAGTTTAACTTTGATAGCGTATGTCTTGGAAACGTGCCGCTGAATGAGTTTTGTCTTAAACAAACTTTGTTCGTATTAGTGTCAGCTATTGGTTTATATAAGTTTTATGAGTGGCCGCAATGTTGAAGAAAAAACGAGATGGCGGACAGTAGGTATGCCAGTCTTCATACTAAAATATTCAAGACCCTGTAATCGCATAACTATGCTCGGATGTGTTTATGCGAATAACATTTTTGTTTCTAGCAAGTTACAAAGTAAATTGTTGCAGATGTACCACAATGAAATGGGACAGCGTAATGTACTGCGGAACTGCGGTGTCACCTCCAGTAAGTCAAAACAAAACCCAATGATTTGGACATGCATTCTACATGAATAATGTACAGATATAAATAATTTAGTGTTCATGCACACGACACAGAGTTAGTTATAAGTAAGTAGCATGTAGCAAGTCTAAGCGCCTCTGTCATGCCGCCATGCTGTAAAACAAGCGTACATGCAACTTGGGGTACTCGTATTATTGAAGCTTTTTACATAATACGCGCTCTCTCGCTCGCACAGTCAACATTTTTTAACTATGCAGGGTTATAAGGTATGCTAGTACGAAAAGGGGTCTTAGTACTCATCATCATAACTTTTAGTATGGGACCAAACTTGAAATCGAGAAAAAAATATCAGCTGTTCCATAGAAAAATGTCAATACGCTTATTAAAATTGTTAAATAAGTATCCGATTTCGTGTAGGTAAACTCACCGGCTTGTATGGGCGAAGGTCTCGGAATGCGCGCGGAGGGCGGCTTGGCCGAGAACGTGGTGGTGGCGAGGCCGTTCGACGGCGGCGGGGAAGATTCCTGGACGCCGTTCTTCCCAGATGTGGTGGTGGTGGTGGCTGGCGAGCCTACGGGGGGCGGCACCTGTGTCAATACACCTAGGTGAGGATGTGGAGCGAATCGAGCGAAATAAATTCTACTCTAGAGTCTTATGAATCAAAACATTTTAATTTAAATTTATTCTGACGACATTTTAGTCGATGATCTCGCGTGAAACGTTAGTGTTTCAGTCAACATACCATCAGTAAGTACAAATCATTAAAAAAAATATTTTAAATCAACCTTCAGATTTTACCTAGCCTCTCAAGATGTGAGCGAAGCGAGCGAAAAACAATATTACCTATGTTAATACTTAAAACCTTACGCCATAATATTTAGCCGTGGCAAATAATTCTGGTGTCTTTGAGGAGCGAAATCAAAATATTTGGTCAATAAAGAATTTGGCTGTGTTGAGACGAAAAAAGTACGACTCTATTAGAGAGCATGGGTAACTTACTACCCAATTATTAGGTTACCTGAGGCCAATCAGTGACGGGTGGCGAGGCAGGTGATTGTTTAGCAGCTTTGGCAGCGTTTTCGATGCTCTCAATCAGCGACTTCACTGACAGACGGGAGTCCTGTCGGCTCACACCTGACACGAAAAATTTTATCAGCCGACTATGGTATGTGTTAAAAGTTTGTTTGTTTCGCACCAAAAGTGTCCTTGCAATGCAAAATATCCTTGGTCATAAAGTACTTTTTGTATCGTTCATTCGGAAAAGGGTATATCAGGATGATTTGCGCCCACTCAGCACATATTGAAGGGGCTGCCGACGATTTTGCTGGATTAGAAGATGCGTACCTTTGGTCCTTCTATGCGAGGCGGCTGTCGCCATGATGTCCTGCAGGGAGGCGCTGGTGAGCAGCGGCGGCGGCGCCGGCGGCTCCTCCGCGCGCGCAGGCAGCGCTGCAACACCACACTCGGCTCAACTACGCGCCTATACTACATTCTTGCCAAGTTCAACAGCTTACATTAGCTGCGAATAGTCCGCGCACATTATGCTATCCAAGTGGCGGCAAGTCTCAGATATTATCTAGTAGATCGCCGATCTCTTCAGAACGCTGCAATCTAGGCCTTTCCTCAGGCAAGTAAATGAAAGGCAAGGAAGAGAACAAGGCTCTTGAGCATCAAGTATTACTTCAGCACAAAAGATCTGCTACGCTTTTACTACTCGAGCGATTAATCGATATTATTCGGTCAAGTAGGCGCAGAGGGCGTAATTTTGACCCATCATCATCATCATCCACAGCCTTCCTTATCCCACTGCTGGATATAGGCCTCTCTCTTGCTATCTTGCTTGCCATCTGCCTCGGTCCTGTGCCAATCCAGTCCAGGTTCGACCCGCGATGGTGACGATATCGTCGACCCATCTCACGGCTGGACGACCAACGCTCCGCCTACCTTGCTTCGGCCACCACTCTGTTACAGCCTTACTCCACCTGTCATCTCTGAACCTAGCAACGTGTCCTGACCCATAAAATATTTTTTTCTGTAATACAAGTTTGCATGGATCGGTAAATTCAGGTTAACAATAGCTGTCGGTCTCATATTGACAGATTTATTGTGAAAAGGGGTAAGTATTAGAGTTGTTACGCACGGCGTGTTTTATCATCGTGTTACCAGCGGTGCAAACGCGACAGCCGCCTCAGCATACATGCGGTCGCATCAATGCGTACCCAGATTTGTCTCGATGCAAGCGCGCGTGCGAATTCGATTTAAGCGGCGTGAAAATGCGTTTGCATCGCTGCTAAAAAAAAAACATCGTGTGTAACCGCTCTTTATGCAGCTTTCAAATTTCCAACTGTCAAATTATAACAAGCTACAATTATAGCTACTTTTCGTTTAAAAGAACCAACAAATAGTAGACGATTTCTTTTACAATTAAAATTTGACAGACGGTGTATATTTTGCAGACTGTGAGTAGCTTTTTAATTATTGTTAAGCCAATTTCTCCTACACCAGGACAATAAATCACTCATCTGCACCAAATAAACCCAAAAAACGTAGTAAAAAAAGTCAACCAAAATAATCCTTCTTTTGCGTCATTGAATACTCCTAACGACAGTTTAGTGTGAGGGTAGTTAGCAAATACATATAGCAACATATAGCTGTTTGTCCTCATATTATTTAGCTTGAGCTGTAAACGTGAAACATTTTCTGTGAACGTTCGATCAAAAATGTACAAGACAATGGCGTCGATTCTGTTGTTTCACTAACTGAACTAAACCAATCTGACGGTATTAAAACTATCTGCGTCTCTTTTCTACTATGTATGTGAAAAGGATGGCAATAATTCTAGAGCTATCAAATTTAGTTAAGTTTATAAAATTGTAGAACGGAATCGACATCAATGTATTCGAAAGATCACCTTCACCTCAAACCATCACCAAATGAGTACAAAACACACGACACACATTATGTTCCATACATTGATATGAGTTATTTACATTTTCACACTGGACGTATAACTTCCGGACCACAAAAGCCATCCACTTACGTAGGGGACGCGACGGCGTGTTCAAGGACCTTAAAGGATGCGAGAGCCTTTTGTGTTCCAACGTCCTCCAGTAGGGCTTCTCCCGTGGCAGAGAACTAGTGTTCGTATTCGAAATCGGCGACTCTGGCGTCTGCAACGATAGTTTCCGAAGCGGAACCTCCAAATCTGGCTTCTCTAGGCCCTGTACCATGGACCCGATAGTTCCAGCCTTTTTGGGCGTGTCATTCCCGCTTGGAGTCCGTGATAGGGATATTATAGATCTCGTTATTTTTGCAGTGTCTTTGGTAATTTCTCCTTCGGTTAACTTGGTTTCTTTTTTAGGTTTCTTTGGTTTTCGTGGAACCTTCAATAGTTCTTCTCTCGTCACTGCCGCGAATTCTTCCGTGACGGAGTCCTTGTTGTTTTGAATATTCGAAAGCTTCTCGTCGTCGGCTATGTTGTTAGTATTTCGTATGCTAGGTAATAATGGTTCTCCGATTTCTTCGTACACGTTTTCTTGTTCAGAGTGCCGTCGCCTCGATGGAATCGGAGGTAAAAATTGATTACTGTTACTAAATCGAATGTCTTCTTTAATTTTGTTGTCAACTATCTTTGGTTTGGTAAATGTTTGGACTGTGTTTATTAAAAAAGGAACATTATCCATGGGCTGATAGTAATGATTGTCTATTAACCATTCTGGGGGCTTAGACAAACTCTGCGGTCTAGGTTTTGTCTTTGTCACGTCTACTGGCTTAGGACTAGAATTTCTAACTGGAGACGATGGTTTTGTGTCCGATATGCTTTCATTGGAGCTAGATTTCCTAGGCACCAGAGGTAAAGGCTTAGCTTTGGTATTTTTTCGATAGATACCTTTTTTCTTATTGTTGTCACCGAGGTTTATTTCTACAGGTTTGTTATTTCTATTAGCATCAGGCGCTACTTGATCTGTGTCATCGTAGTAAACAGTCGACTTTATTTCTACAGTTTCTGGAGATTCTGTAGGCTCTTTGGGTATCGATTCAAAAGGTTTTATTTCAAATAGCGGTCCTTGGGAATTCGTAGGCGATGACACTGGTTTTAGAAGGACTGGCTGGATTAAAACTGGGCTTATTATAATGGGAGATGAAGGATCAATATTACTAGCACCTAGAATATTTATTGGCGTCAAAAACGTTTTTACTCTCTTTCTTGGCTTTGGAACTACAACATCTGCGTTACTGTTTGGTGCTGAATCGATTTTAGATTTACCGTCATCTAAATCTCTATTATTAATTTTCAAGTGATAACTAACATCAACACTCACTCGGTCTGGTTTGGCTCTTGTTTTGCCTGTATTCACTGGTTCAATAAAATGAGTTTTAATCTGGTTAGAGTTTGTAAACTTTTCTGTTTGAGGTGTTGGTGGATCAATATTGATTTTAATGATTTCTTTAGCTTTTGTTTGCTTGCCATCTGCTGTTTTTCGTTCTATGTTTTGAGTAGTATTATCACTTTTTTTTACAAGACTGGGAAAATTAATTTTTTCATAATCACTATCCGTTTTGTCGTCACTGGATTCAACTATGCCAGAAAATTGATGGGTATTGCTACTCGATTCAGATTCTTTTAGTGCTCTATGTTCATAATCAGCTTTGTTCGGGTTGTTGCTACCGATTATTCTTTCTATCGCTGCTTTGAATGTCAAGTTTAGTTCTTCGTGAACCTTCTTGAGATTTTTCTCTACTTCGTCTTCAAGAGACTTATCTGTTTGCGATAGATGAACAATATCCATTTCAGATGTAGTTTTTATGTCAGCGGGATAATTATACGGGAGCAATGATTCAGCTTTAGCGAGGTTGTCAGATGCAGATTTTTTTGCTGGTTTTGGCAGTCCATTGCTATTTGGCTTTGACATTATTTCGTTTATAGTATTAGTACTAGTATTAGTTTTGGTATCTTTTTTAGAAATTATGGAGTCTACGGAATTATTTTTAGAGATAGTATTAATATCATTGTTATTTTTTTCCACAGAAGAAATAAAAATACTATCAGAGCCTTCTGTAAACAATGACATCTGACTGCCTTCATTATCAACATTGAAAAAATCTACACTAGTAGCCTCTTTTAAAGCATCTTTAAATTCATTACTACAATTAAGATTTTCCATACTAAATGCCTTTGGTTTGCCTTTATAAAAGCCTGAAAAATCTCTACTAAATATGGTTTTATCTCTTGGTCTGGCTATGAATACAGATTCGGATTTCGGTACTGTTTTAGGATTTGGATCGATTAAATCGTCGGTTAGTTCTGGTGAGTCGTGTCTCTCGTTGTCCAAGGCGTCCTGTCTGCTTATCTTATCTTTCTCAAGATCGATAGCATCTTGCCTCGTAAGCACTTTGTCGTCAAAGTGAGGTAGGACAGCCTGAGCAAGGATTTTGCTATCACAGTCAGGTGATAGCGCTTTCTGGCTAGCATCGTCTGCAGTTTCATCTGTAGTCACATTGTGAATTTCAAATTTGAATTCTTCTATTCCATCGTCTTTGATTGGAGGGCTATTCAGTTTGAAAAATGCTTGGTCAACGATGCTATTGCACAGAGGTGGATCCGTGACGCTGTTTACTCTAGACAAGTATCTAGTCCTTATACTTTTGAAAACTTCTTTAGAAGAGCTGTCGCTTTCGAATAAATCCGATTCTTTAGAACGCCTGAGCTCATCGTCAGAATAATCTAGTACGCTATCCATAGAGTCTGATCTGTCAACACCTGTTTCGATACATTAAACGCTTGATTAGAATATATTAACAATTTACAATATGAAGGTAGTTGATACTGTTCTACTGTTAGTATGTGATCTACTACGTTGCTGGAAGCGATTACACAGAATTAGTGCATGATGACTGCATGATTAACTCTGCTAATAATGGAATGATATATCAACATCCGAGCTTGAGATTTTTAACATACGCACGATATAAAATTATCTATGTATTGAGCACAGTCCAAATTTTTAACTTGATTATAATTGCATATTGATTTTTAATTATTATAGCATAGTTTTTTTAAGTCCATTTGAAATACAAGAAGTAACTTAAGCATTATATTTATCTACAAGCAGATCAAAAAGATTATTTTTCTTCTTAAACAGCCAATATAGTGCAGGAAATAAAAAATATACAATCAAACAAAACTACATCAGCTACTAACCATGCAATCAATCTATAAAATAATATCAAAGCGAAATATAGAATCTATGGCTGTCACGATCTATCGCTACCCATTCACCTGTTTCCGTCTCACCTTTAAGGGAATGCATCTGGTCTTCCAGTAGCCTTATGCGGTCTCTGGCGACTTTATTCTCAGAGACTAGTCGCTCGAGCTCGCGCTGCGCTTCAGTCTTGAAGTCGTTGGCGACGCGAACGGTCATCAGGAGATCGCTTTGGAACTGCTTCCATTCAGTCTCCTGAAATCAGCCGACCGCGTGATTAAGATTAGCATACGGTTCCCTGTCATAGACACAAGGATCCGTGCTCTTTACAAACATTAACTTTTTTTTAGATTTTACATTTAATTTTATAACTAATTGGCATACTAAAGACTTAAATCTGTCTTATTGTCATCTTATCTGTCAGTCATCAAGCAGCACCTCAACATCAAGTTTACGAGTTGACGCTTATTGTCATCTTATCAGTCAGTCATCAAGCAGCAACTCAACAGTATTACTAGTTCGATATATATGTTTTCTCGTGTGCATACATCACCGTATTGCAGTAGTGTATGTACGTGTCGTTCGTGTGAAGTACTCACGGAGAGTTTTGGCGGGAACGTGAATAGTCTATGTCGCTTCATTTTATTATTTTCCAAAACTTGTGTTATTTCGAGTGTTAATGTGTAAAAACGGTGAATTTTTACACGTTAAGTGTTCGTGGACATGCACGAGTGTTGGTGAATGGTATAATGTCGTGAAACGTGAATTTTCGCATTGTTCCCAAAACTCCATATAAGGCTCTAGTAAAGTTTTCACCACTTTACTGGGGCTTGACTTGGACTTGAACGTGACTTGCTTTGCTCGCCTTTGTCCGTGACTATGACTTGTTCGATAATATTTAACAAAACTTGAAAATATATAAGTATACTTTGAAACCGGCAAATGCATAAGACGTGCGACGCCGAAATCCTCTTAGGAGGAAAGAGAGAAAAAAAAGTACTCACGTCCCGCTCGCGGTCCCGCTGCAGCTGCGCGGTCCGGGCGCGCGCGTCCTGCAGCTGCCTGTCGAGGTCGGCAGCCCGCGCCAGGGCCTCGCCCGCGCGGCTCATTAGCGCCAGCTTCTCATCCGATGCGACTTGCACCTGAGGACACGATCAAATAACACCACGGGACAAGTCACCTAACTCCGGTGGCGATGGTCTTCGGTTGCTATCCCGCTCGCTCGCACGGCGCGAGTGCGACGGCACGCGATTACCATCGCCACGAGAGTTACGTGATAAGGCTCCAGGTCAAACCATGCTTTGCTTGCCTGGCTAACTTAAATCAAAATATATGACACAAATATTATTGACTTGTACACATCGTGAGGCCAGGACCAGCCGTAACATGTTAGGTGGGGAACAATGACTGCTTAATATTTTGATTTATTTTAGGGCATAAACTGTTCATTTACATTTACTTGTGGGCAATGACTGCTTATTTAGATTTATTTGAGGACAACGAGTGCTTATTTAGATTTATTTGGAGGCAACGACTGCTTATTTAGATTTATTTAAGAAGACATTGACACTAGGATAAGTGTCGTAATGACCTGTATCTGGAGTTCAGAGACGGTGTCCTGCAGAGTCTTCAGTTCTCCTTGAGTAGCCGTTTTTTCCTGCCTCAGCTGTTCTATCTGGAACTCCAGCTCGGATATCGTAGACTTTGCGTTGTTGCGGGACACCTGCAACAAAACCAAGTCAAAGTGTAACGACACGCTGCTGGGAGAAGGAAGAAATCGTGGTCACGAAACATGCGCAATGTGGAGATCCAGATTACAGATTATTTATTCATAAATTATAAAATTTACAGGTCAAGAAAATATCACTTAATTTCATATTAGGTACATCATAGGTACATACTAAGTTTGTAAAGGCTATAAAATATAATTTATGTACTCCTTAATCGAGTAATAGGCCTTACTTGAGCAGGAGTAGCCTTAGTTTTGATTTAAATATATTGTTGGAAGCTGCAATTTTTATTGTCTCTGGTAGATGTTTTCTTCTATAGATATAGAGGAAAATTCTTCAGGTAATAAGTGGATCCCATTTTGTTATCATATTGGTGTTTAATTTAGAGTCAGTAATGAGAATCTCATCATTTTTGAGATAAGCTGTTACTGATTGGTGTGATCGCTCTGGTTCGACGATATCAGAAAGACAGGCAAGTGACCTGGTAGAATGGCATATTATTTAACTGTGGTCAAACGCCTACTCTGTCAATTACATAAGAGAAACTTCAAGAAAAAAAGAATTCAGAGAATTTAATTGACCAACGGGACAGGGGCAATAAAGCCGATAATGATTTTGACATTTGATAAATTGTATAAACTTAGTTTTTAAACCTGACATTATTTATCTTTTGTGCTATTTTTTTATTATGACTTTATTATTATTATTTTCCCTTTCTTTGTGAGATATATGTA
Source organism: Apocheima hispidaria (assembly GCA_947579745.1). Taxonomy (NCBI): domain Eukaryota; kingdom Metazoa; phylum Arthropoda; class Insecta; order Lepidoptera; family Geometridae; genus Apocheima; species Apocheima hispidaria. The sequence continues at coordinate 9,836,490 of OX388166.1, read as the reverse complement.
ATTGATTTTGTCGTTTTTGTCTCAATAAACAAATTTACTTTAATTTAATAATAAGGGGGTCGACATTCCCAGGCGTGGGTCCAAAGCTGATGATGTTGACTCACTAGTGCGTCGTCGTGCAGTTTCCTGGCGTCCGAGTGCGCTCGATCAAGCTGGCGTTGCGCGTGCGCCAGCCTCTCGGCCAGCGTGTGCGCCCTGGCCGCCGCGGCCTCGGCCTCGCGGCGCGCGGCGGCCGCGGCGGCCTCGGCCTCCGCCGCGCCCTCGGCCGCGCCCGCGCGCTCCGCCAACTGCGCGTGAGATAACTAGGGATTCATAATACACTTTCAAGAAGAAGGGCAGGCGGGTTACGTTCTGAATGTGGACTTGGGGGCAAATGTCAAAATGTCCATCCACCGTTCCAAAATATGCATTTTGCAATCGGTATACTTCCCAAAACGTGCAGAACACTTTCAATAAGGAACAATTTAAAAAATGGGCACGTTACAAAATTGTCTTTTATTATTTTAGCCCAGCGTATATGCACAGACAACATTTTCTCTACTATTTTTGTCGTGCAAGAACAGGACATGGCTACGATTATGTATACATTTTTCTCATTTTAGCAAGACATAAAGAGTAAAAATGTTTTCGCTGTATTACATGGTCGCATCAGAGTAACATTGTCTCGACTACACATTACACTTGTTACATTGTCCTTGTGACGTCAAAGTTTTACACTGCCACATCAGAGTAAAATAATGTCTAGTCAGTCAGAGAGATCATCAACCATCAGCATGCTCCAGTATAGTGAGCTTTAACACCGTGCATTAGAGTTACCTTTGCCTTGGCAGCGTCCAGCAGGTCTGTGAGTGTAGTGAGCTGGTGCTGCCTGGCGGCGGCCAGCTCCCGCGCCGCGCCCGCTTCCTGCTCCCACTGGCTCCGCTCCGCTTCGGCGCGCTCTAACGTGCCTTCTAGTACCCTGGAAATAAGAGCCACATTATTTTGCTACAATACAGAACAGAAAACAAGAACACAACAAAACAAAAATCAACACAGAAGATAAAAAGACTCCTAAAATAGAAAGCGTTACTGCCGGTAATTACTAAAAGATAGCGTAAAATAATAAGAACGTATTAATGACACATATAGTTTTTATTTTAAAAAACCGTGTATTTAAATATTCCCTAAAAATTACGTATAAAAAAACATAAAAAAATATGTAAATAGAAATACAGAAGTTTTATTCATGACAAACACATTTGTACATAAAAGAAAAAAAAGGAAATTACAATTACAAAATACCTATGGTTTGTCACGAAACCGATCCCAACCTAGCGTAATGCTGGTTGTAGACAACCAGCGGCGGGTGACGTCACGCTCGGCACGACACAAGCTGCACCACAATAGGTCACTATCAAAAGCCCTAGAAGATCGAGGCGCGATCACGGCGTTGCGATCAGTCGATGGCCAATCACGGCTGATGAAATAGTGACGTCACGAACGTCAGGCGTCCGCACACATCACACTAGATTCCGCATTACGAGATTCGTTGTTCCTACAAAAAGTCACCAAAGTGTGAGGCGCGGCGCGGGTCGTTGGCTATCTCAAGGTTACGCCTACTCGCGCCTAACAATCAACCAATCAGAGTAATTTCTTATAAGTGTATTTAGACAGGTGCGTGGTGCGCTTCGAGCGTCCTGAATGCAGAATCTAGTGTGTGATCTGTGGGCGTCCGCTAACGTGTGATCGTGATTGTCGTTTGCGACTTACCTAACCCTCTCGGTGAGGGTATCATTTTCTTTGGTTTTCTCTTCGAGCGCTGTTTTCGTCTGCGCTATTTCCGCCTCTAGCTGCTCCTGCTTGCACAATAGGTGCCTTCGTTCCTCTTGGGATAGCTGCACGAAATATAAGCACATGACTATCTAGGTTTAAGAGGATATTTCGAGAGAAAGATAGCTATACACCTTCGCGCGCAGATGAAAAGAGATGACTTAAGCGCGCGCTTTTCAAAAAACCACATAATTGCTAATTACATCTAAACCAGGAAATCAATCGAAATTCTGTTCCATGCTTTAAATAATATTTTAAAATAATTTTTATAGTAATTCTTCAATACCAAAGATGAAAAACAATTATTTACTATCTTTCTTTTTTCATTTTTTTTTCAATAGTGTCGGTTTTTCTAAGACGAGTAAGGAAGTTTCTAGGGTGGGCGTTCCCCACCCTTGCCCCCCTCCTTAGCTACGTTCATGATTCTAGGGTAGGTGTGTTTACAAACTGCGAACAGGTCGACACTCAGGTGGTCTCGGGTCGATCAGGTGAGTTTGGGGTGTAAATTTGTAGTCAAAAAAAAAAAAAAAACAGTTCGTCTAATTTCTCTGTAGAGGTGATCCAATGAAATCACTCGATGGTTGTCAATTTTCTTCAGAAAATACGATGACGTTCATTTTCATCATCATCATCATCAGCCGTAAGACGGCCACTGCAGCTGAACACAGGCCTCCCCTTATGGTTAATTTTACTTATTACCAATTTACGCACTACTGTTTAATTACTACCTTGAGAACAGCGAACAGCTGTTGGTCCGCGTCTCCCGACACGAGTGTTTCTGGCTCCACACCTTCGCGTAATAGGAGCTCCTGAAGAGTGTCCACCTGACAACGGTTAAAATACATTTCAGTGTTTCATAAAATCCAGCTATGAGGGGTAACATGGAGAGATAAATATCCCGGCCTAAACATTCGAGAACTAAAAAATCCGACTTGGTCAACTGCACAGATCACACTAGATACCGCATTACGAGATACGTTGTTCCTACAAAAAGTCACCGAAGATTGAGACGCGGCGCGGGTCGCGGGGAGTGCGACCGAGCGTTCTCATTGGCCATCTCAAGGTTACGCCTACTCGCGCCTAATAATGAACCAATCAGAGTAATTTCTTATAAGTGCATTTAGACTGATGCGTGGCGCGTTTCGAGCGTCCTAAATGTAGAATCTAGGGTGTGATCTGTGGTCAACTGTAACAGCAAGTCTGTCAACTGGTACCAGCAAGCCTGCCAACCGAAAAAGCAAGTCAACAAATCGTTACAAATAGTCAGTCAACTTTCACAACTAGCCATTCAACTTTCACAGCAAGCCGACCAACTGTAACAGAAACGACAAAAGCAACAACACAAGTTTTGTTGCAGCAGCAACTCAGGCAACTATAACAGCAACTCTGTCGAATCAGCCAGCGACTCCAGCAACACTTGTTTTATTTTTCGTCAGCCAGCAGCTCGAAGTCGGCGAGGGCTTTGCCAAACTGTGACGTCAATGCCAACTGTCAAGTCATATCAAGTTAGAAAACTCGTAATTGGAGTTTTGGCGGGAACGTGAAGAAATCATGTCCTGTCATTTTATTATTTTCCAAAACTTGTGTTATTTCGAGTGTTAATGTGTAAAAACCCGTAAAGTGTACCCGTTAAGTGTTCGTGAACATGCAACAGTGTTGGTAAATGGTATGATGTCGTGAAACGTGAATTTTCGTTTTTTTCCAAAACTCCATAGAAGGCTCTAGTAAAGTTTTCACCACTTTACTGGGACATGACTTGGACTTGACCGTGACTTGCTTTGCTCGCCTTTGACTGTGACTATGACTTGTTTGATATTATTTAACAAAACTTTAAAATATAATATAAGTATACTTGACACTGGCAAATGCATAAGACGTGCGATGCCAAAATGCTCTTAGGAGGTTAGTGAAAAAAAGAAAAACTCGTAAGAGAATCACGCGTGTCTGTACCTTAGTCCTGCTGTCCTCTAGTTTCTCGGTCTGCCGACACAACGATTCCAGCAGCACTTGCTTCTCGTCCGCCAAACGTTCGTTATCGGCGTGCGCGTCCGCCAACTGCGACTGCAGGTCTGCCAATTCGGCCAGCGTCGCTTGGAGCTCTTCGCTTGTACTGGAAAATAATAAGGATATTGTGATGACATTGTTTATTTGAAGAGGATCTAACTGCTACGTCGCTCCAGACTGAAATATCGCATTGGTAAATTATACTGTGTGCGAATATCACGACCTTAACGTCTACGCCCATTCGGCGGCGCAGTTACTGAAAAATGAAGAGCAATGAGGCGTTTTCCAAAAAAAGAAAAACCTAGTAATAAAAGTACCCAATAGATGGCGTTAGATGTAACTTTTCCTGTCACTGTCAAGACATGAAAGACAACAAAATGTACGTGTGCCTTTTTTTTCTCGTATTTTTTGGCTCCACATATGTATTTAGCCAATTTCAAGTAATGTAACTATGTATTTGACTTCGTTTGAAATATTACAATAGTGGCTAAATATACAACGTGTGGAGCCAAAATTTAAGATTTAAAAAACAAAACAAAATATTTCGACAGAATTGACAATGACAGGTAAAGTTCTAGGACTATTACGCCATCTAGTAAGTATTTAAGAACGATTTTTTTTTTTTTTTGGAAAATGCCTCGTTATAAATAAATTGATTCATTACGTGGTCACATCCGGTCAGGGCAAACTCCTGCAAGTTTGGCATCTAAGTTTGGCCTATGAACACTGACCTGTAATGGTGCTCTTCCATCTGCAGTATCCGGTCCTGCAGACACGCGACCGACACCTCGCTGAGCGACGACGACGAGTGCTTGTCCCATTCCGGGGTGCTCGCCTCGCCGCTATCGCCTTCGCCCTGGAAATTGTTCGTCCGTTTTTGTTTTATTGTTTCAAACAATTAACGGAATACTTGATCACACCACGCTGTGGAAACAGCACGTAAGATAGTCAAAGTCGGCTCGAAGCACCATTAAAATAAGTTCAGTGTTCAGCACATGGCATCCCACCATTTCAATCATAAAGAAGGTTCTTCTAGTACCGGCTCTTCAAGACAAGGCTGGCAGTGCAGGCGGCTGAGTGCAGCTGAGAAGCAGCTGTCGACACTGGTCCTTCGAGCCGTAGCTACAATCTTCAATTAGTATAGTGCGTAGTACATACGTTGTGCGCAAGTGCGATGGATGCCGGGGCGGAGGAGTGCATGCGGCGCGGCGCCGGCGCGAGCAGCAGCTGCCGCTTCTCGCTGTCGGAGAGCGGCGAGTGCGCGACGCCGCGCAGCCGCGCGCGCAATGCACCGTTCTCGTCCGCCAGGTGCACCAGCGTCGCCTCGCGCTCTGCCTCCTGGCTCTGCAATACACCATACGCATGCTGTCAATCGATAACCGCAATTGGCTTGCCTGATAGTAAGCGGTAAGTAGCCCTCGGGGACCTACAATACTAGAGGTTTCTCAAGCGTCGTTGGCAACCGGTCAAGATAATATATACATACTCCTTTTCCGCGCCCCGGTAGAACTATACAGAAAGATCATTCCACATCAATCAATCATCACTCAATCACTTCAATCATTCATTCCTGTTTGCGAGTGCGGAGAAGAGCAAACTAAAACGGACTGGGAATTGTCAATATTCTGTAAAGTTGTTATGCATGTATACCCGGAATGCTAGAACCGGTAAGCATACCTTTAATCGGTCCAGCTCAGCCCGCAGCCGTTCAGCGTCGGTGGCCTTCTCGAGCAGCTCCTCCACCTTTGACTGCAGCTGTGCTCGCTCCATCACGCTGGCTTCCAGTTCGCGCCGCAACGACTCGATCTCGCGAACTCCTGAGGCGAGTGATGCCTGGAAACATCAGCTCATGTCAAAATTTTTATCAAGATAAGCACACCAGAAAAGTATGAAAGTATATCCTATTGGATTATTTTATTCCTATTATTTTTCTCGAATAATATCACGCTTGTCTCGAAGGAGCGATTCAGTAGCCACTTGAATGATTCTATTTATCGAGAAACAAAATATAGTGCCATGATGCGTCAAATAAAAAAAAACTGGCCAGGAAGAAAAGTGACTCACCTCGGAAGGTATCCTTTGCCTGAGCTCGACCTCCTGGAACCCGGGCATGTGTTCAGCGCTCAGCATTACCGGCAGACTGATGCACTCCTGCGAACCCCGCTCTCCTATCGAGCCCAGCTCCTCAGCGCTGCCATAGTCGTGCACCCTGTCCACGCCATCTTCATACTCCCCTTCCCTCAACTCAGGGTCTTCAAGCACCGCATTGTTGTTCCCCAAGTCCTTCTTCTTGTGGGCTTTATGTAGCTTCTCTTTAGACCCGAATATCTTCAAAGTTTTATCCCGTGCTGGAGCGACTTTGTGGTGCTTGGAGTCCAAGCTCGAAACGGACGGAGCCCCTTTTAGGGTGGATTCCTGTTTGCCCTGGCTTGGTCCTCTACGGAACAAGGATTTGAACTTCATCATCTTGGTGGTTATATCATCGTTTTCGTATCACTGATCGAGAGTTCGTTTTGCATGTTCGTTTTGTCACTACACCGCCAATTTCGTGATCGGAATTTAGTTACACATTTCGACGTCGCTAATAGAAATGATAATTAGGTAAGGAGAGGAAGCACTCGCAGCGTCTTGGTTGTTTACTACTCCTTATCGGGTGTCGAGATAAGAACAATGAATCAAAGATAAGCGGTGAATGGTAATATAATTAAACACACATTGAACACGTCTGAACCGTGCCTGATTTACGGAAGACTCATGTTATAGGTACGTAGAGTCGTAGCGTATCTAGCTATAGATGACGAGGCACCAAATTACATGACTATATTACCATAAGTTATTAAGTCTTTATTAGACGTTATTATGCACGAACAAGATAGCAATGAATGATTTACAAGTGGGTTTAGGCGTGGTTGTTATGTATAAATTAGAGAGCATGAGACATTCATCAGCTTTATTAAAAGGCAATAAGCCTATTAAGGTAGATAACAAACTACGAATACCTGCGATCTCAATGATCATTTGCATAGAAAAAATGTAAATCTATATTTGAGTCTCCGGATTTGACTTACTTGTGATGTCTACTACCTACCGGACATCTAGCCTATCTAAATATTTAAATCTGTGTTGTGGGGATGCATATAAAAAATATATTTAATACTTAGTCCAAGCAGTTTTCAATCTTTAAAAATTGATGTTACACACTGTCACTGTGTTTAAAATCGATTATAAATTGCTATCACAGTCGTTGCATTGTGCACTAAAGATATTAAACTACTTATAATATATCAGTGGTAGCATTCAAATACTATAATGTGACTATAATCCTTAGCAGACACGGACACAGCGACATCAGTACAATGGGGGTACTTGCCCTCTTCTATATAACGCGTACTCTGCGTACGTAAGGAATGTTCACCATGTAAGGGTGGCGCTTCCGTCGTGATTTTCTGGAAGTTGTTTATCAGTGTCATCGATTTATCTTATCGCGTTAAGAAAAAAGAAAATAACGAACGAATAAGAACTCTAATCAGTTGAACTAGTACGAATAAGCCCACTTTATTCCGCCCTGGATATGTCCATGGTCGTAGGGCCGGCCGCGCTCCCCCATGCAAATGCAAATAGATAGGGGCCACACCTCCACAGCACAGTCTTTGTCCTTTGTCTGAAGGATTGTTGATACGGCTACGATCGTTATGAACATCATATTTTATTACACTTTTATGGATAAGCCCAGTAACTAAACACGTCAATCAATTATTAAGAAGAGATCCAGTAGTCACACACATAGGCTTATAATTGACCCAGCGAAGCGAAGGTCTCAGAGTTTACTGGGACAAATCGGCATTTGTATGTATGTTTGTATGTCTGTGTGTATATTTGTCAGATGATAACTTGCGAACGGTTGATCCGATCTTCTTGAAATTTCGTAGGCAAGTAGTTCCTTTCAATAAAAAAATTAAGTTTGAATATGAGCTGAATCGGTCCAGGGGTTGTGAAGATATAGGGATCGCGAGGTCTCAGTTCGCCGCGAACTACTAGTTTATTGAGTGCGTACTACGTAAGCCCTCAAACACCACAAGGTCTCGGACATTACCTGCAACGTGAGATCCTTGATAGTTCATCATCGACGCATTCCTTATCCAACTGGGTATCATAACGAAATGATAATATTATAACACGAAAAAATATAACATGAAAGAGTAAGCTCGAAAGACGTAAGAATCCTTGCTTCGATACATCAGAGAGCATGAACGGGGATGAAGACTAATACCATTAGAACAACTACTGGGCGAAGAAATCTTTAGAACAGCTCCGAAAGGAGAAAGGGGTGATAACGAAAAGAATGGATAGGTACGTATTAGCAAAGAGACAGAATTTATAAGGGATAATAATAGCAATTTAACTATTAAATATCACTTACTCTGACTGATAATCATTTTTCGCGATAAATCAGGAAACAAAAAACCTGTGAGTGTCAAATATCGACTAATAATATGAATGCTATTAATTAATTTTAATGACATAATCAAGGTGAGATGAGAAGTGGCAGGAAGGAAGCCGCTCAATATCAAATTATATAATACACTCGATTTGTTTATCAGAGATGTAAATTATCGCGTAGCGTGAAAGTCGTTTGATTGATGGTCATCGGATATCAATTAACTCATGTCAAATTATTAATTTAACCCCGTTTAAACTAGATGTTATGCAAGAACCTCCTCAAGCGGTTATACATAAACACGTGGACTTCTAAAACTTCAATTCATCAGGTATCTGGTATCTTTCATCGCGATATTGATTCATCTTTTTATTATTTATAGGCTTGCGTTTGACTGCCATCACGTCTGATGTTAAACGAGGATGCAGCCTACGATGGAGCACGCTTGCCTAGAAGAAACCGATTCACTCGCGACTTGAAGACACCCAGATTATAATTAACAGGAAAACCCCACTAGGGCAGCGCATCCCACTGCTCAGCAGTTCGAATAAAGAAAGTGGAATCAAACCGTTTCGTACGAGTTTTTGGTATATCAACCATGAAACGGTGTCGCTTTTTCGAGGTCCTGGCTGTCCGATAGAAGAATGGGCAGGGGGAATTAGATCATGCAAATGAAGGGGATTGTAGTTGTAATATATCATCTATCCCTTAATCAAATGCATGTAGCCACCCCATCGTTCCAATTCTGTTAATAATGGCTCGGAACACGCTAAGGCATGAAATATCTGAAACACCATTAAATCTCAACGGGCAAGGTTCAAAATTGGTCTAACAGTTATTCCTAGAGTCCTACAGGGCCACTTGTCTAGACATATATGTGATATGTAAATGTCGACTAATTTGTATGTGTAAGTGGTCATCGGACATTGCACATCCTATTTAGGAGCTCCGTTGGCTGGAAGTAGAACGACAAAGTTCGTCGGCTAGTACTGTACAGTAAGTACTATACGTATAACGTACAGTAGTACTGTACTGTACGTTATAACTCGTAGAGTATTTATCTATACATACTTATATAAAACTTTTACTATGAAAACTGACGTGATTTTGATACATTTTGTTTTAATAAAACGGAAATACTCACGTTAAATTGAGTCGGTTATTCAGACTATAGTTTCGATCACATTCGGTGACCTTTATCAAGGAATGCTCAGCGAGACATCGCGGCGCAGCCCACAGTGCAAGGCAGGACGAGGTCGCGCGCGTGTCTCGCTGAGCACTCCTTGATAAAGGTGAGATATTTTTGTTTCATTGATAAGGGAATTGAGTCGGTTATTTCGACTATTGTTTTTATGCCTAACTAGCTGATGCCCGCGAAGCTCGGCATACGGCCTCGCTAAGCTCTTCGTAGAAACCTTGTCCTCACAATTACGAACACGACAAAAAAGAAATCATTGAAATCGGTCCAGCCTTTCTCAAGTTATAGCGTGACCAGGAAAAATAGGGGTTAATTTTTATCTATATAGATTGTTGTGGAAATAAAAGTATTTTTTTCATGTAATATATGATGATGGTATGTTGCCGCAGTGTCGAGTAATTGTTAAAGAAACAACAATTGTGAGAGACGTTTGAGGAGACAATTACACGTTCTATCATTCTAATAATAGAATTAATTATGTACCTTCGGAGCCTTCGAAGAAACAACAATAATGTCCGAAATTAAGTGTTTTCATATAATTTATTATTATTTAATAGTTTTCATATATTATTAGAATATCCGGCTTTGAATGTATTATTTCTAAAGGCCTCGCCACATGGCCTGACCTGATATCGTTTGAAAGAGATGGCTATATATAAGTTTCTGGGGGAGCGAAAGGGAGAAGCTATAACTTTTATAGTTTGTTTCTTTTGCTCCCGTGTAAATCAAATCTAGCTGTCCCTTTCACATGTCAGGTCAGGCCATGTATAGACACCCTAAAGACTGATCCGATTGGTATCTACTGTTTATATTGTTCCGTTAGCATATTTGATTGTTATAGAAAAACAGATGAGAAACGAAAGAAAGATAAATATTAAGATAGAAAGAAATGTGAGTGAAGTAGAATATAATGCCTCAGAATGGGCAAAAGTTAGCACTACGGAAAAGCTTCTGAAATTGAAAAAGCCCTTAAAGACAGAGCGAGAGAAAGATAATATTACATTATGTTTCAGAAACGTGTCAAGCTTGTAAATATCTTAGACGAAGCATCGTAAATATACTACAATAAACTTGTCTCATTTTGACGCGTGACGCTTATTGTCAGCAAGAAATTGACGAAGCACTCTACACCATAGATAAGCATACATATTTATGGAGGGATCTCTAATAGAATATTATGCAGCCCGTAAGCACGATGACATAAAAGGATTATTTACAGAGGTAAGTATACATGTAGTCAACTAGAACTATATGTTCTAGAATTATAAACAGTTAGGTAACAATATAAAAGCCAAAGGCGCCAGGCAACTGTAACAGAATAACAAATAACTGCAGACACACTTTCACCGAAACGTGGCTGCATTTTATAAGAGTATGGCGGTTACATATTATTACCTAAATAGGTGATCGATTGGACCTTATCAATATCGACACCAAATTCGAAAAGAATCTATAATACATGACACCATCTAAAGAGATAAACAATAAGACGAAGGCGAACAGCTAAATTATGTCACAAATAATCAGAAGACTTTGAATTTGCCCAAAAACTAGTGCTGCATATTTTTCCAACGAATAAAATTACTATCGAGGTTGAAAACATCGTGAGATCAGATAACGGAAGCATTGAGAATGATCGCGATATAAATAGAAATCCGCCTCATTTTTTTATCGGTAAATCTTACATCCTCAAACCCCTGCATTGTTCCCCTGCGTTTAAGCTAAACCACAGATTAATAAATAATAAAACCCCATTATTTCTATTTCTCCTCAGAATGCAGACGTTGCTACAAAAAGCTAGACCTATAGACACAGATCTACAACGTAACTGACTATAAAATAATACAGTGTCTATTGAATTCCATGGTGCGCCGAGCTAGGATCGGGTGAATGACCAGCCATGGCCACAGCGGCCTAGGGAGGTCGCAGCTTTACCATTATGGCAGATGGACGGTTTGCAACTTATTTGGTGTCTCGTACTATCGCTAAGCTGCGACTTTACGCATGTTTGATATTTGGGCATTGCCTTACCACCTACGTTGCCTCAGCTCGGTCGTTAGTAACGTAATACCAGCTGCGGCATTTAGCAACGTACGTAGGTAGCGGTATTAAATAAACAAGGGCAAGTGATACCTCCTTGCCGAACACATTTAATTTCGGTTTCGTTTTTACAAACAACTTTGTTTGGAAGTTTTATTTTTTACTATTTTAATTACGCATACATTTTTAATGAAGACGTGTTAAATCTGTAACGTTCGTCAACTTGTCATTTGTAGGAAGCAGCAAAGAACTCACAGACGTTAATGAAGCCATTAGTGGCCATCAGAATATTCCAAGCCATTAACCCAATAACTGTAAAGTCACAGGAAAAATATCATAAAGTGTCTGAGCATCAGTCCAGGAACTTCATCTTAGATTTACGAGTGTAGATGTAGTCGCGAGTCGCGACCTAGAAAGGTCGCTTTCTTGCAGCGATGGGAACCGGTTCTTTAGACATAAGGTTACTATTTGAAGAGTATACATTAAAAGAGTACACTGTACTCTCACGCTACACAACCATGTGTATAGATTCGTGGACTGTTCAAATACGAGGGTGTTGCATGTTACATCGCACGTTTTAAACACTTACATGTACGTAGCAATAAGAATAAGTGTCGGCCACTTGTTTTATTTTGTCTGGAAATAAATTGAACTCGAATAACTCGCAACATTGCAGCGGTCTTGCCTCCAGTTGGCTATAGTTAGTTTTTGAATATTTTCATTGCAACATGGGATTGGGAACTCATATACAGCACACCATACACAAATAGGAATCACTGCAAGTACGCTGCTCGATGTCGTTTTATTTTTGCGAATCCCAATATTTACCTACTGAAGCCAGCTGAAGCTCGACGACATCGTAAGCGAGAAATTATTTTGCTAGGTTCACAGATTCTCTGCATGAAATTACCAAATATTTATTACTTAGTAGTGATGTCTACCTATATTGTTTTTAGTAATGATCTACCACTGCTGAGCATAGGCCTCTCTTCTTGTACGCCACCCATCCCGGTCCTGTGCCAATCTTGTCCAGGTTGGACCCGCGATTTTTACAATATCGTTATCCCAACGAGGTGGAGGGCGACCAATGCCTCATTTACCGGTACGCGGCCACCAATCCGTCAACGTTTTATTCCACCTGCCATCACTTTGCCTGGTAACGTGTCCTGCCCAACTCCATTTGAGTTTCGTGGTTGCCGTCCCAATGTCACGAACCTTAGTGCGACGCCTGATTTCAATATTTCTATTAATATCCCTTAAATGCCTTCCTTATAAAGCTTGGTGTTTAATCTAAATTGATTTCATCGAAATTCAAAAACATAATTTTATTGAGTGTCCGCTTATCTCTCAGTAATTATCGAATGAAGATAATGGCCGAATAACAAAGAACAGTTCGCATACCTCCGTGCCGTGAGATACAGCACTAGCTGATACTTTCTCCCGTACGATCCGAAACCAGTTTGCAATAGCCAAGTGCATACTGTTAAATTTCTAACTGAGGATATAAGAAACTACTTAGAAGGCTTGGAATTTAACGAGTGGTTGATTGATCGTTTACGTTGAGAGCGTGTTTCAGTATCTGGTTGTTGTACCGGTAAGCGAACATTGCAAAGGCAATCGCCCTCAAGGAGCGGTTCACTTGCTCTGAATTCTGGGCTGTGAAATTTAACCAGTACTAGAGTAAGAGCCTATGGCAGAACTAAATGCTGTATGGGGTGGGGTCGATTATTTCTTGATTCTCCGACAGGGTTTAACGGTCTGTTTTTGAGAGGCATTTTTGCTTCATAGGCATTTAGTGAAACAAATTAATGGGTATTTTTTTGTCCGGATTTCTTTACCGTCATCAGACCCAGATTGGTTTCCTTAAGCTCTGGGCATTTTTTTTTTCAATACTTCTTTATTTCACCTAATAATTTACAAATATAATATACAATCACCAGTGTTTGTTATTACTAGTGTTACAAAAACAGAAAGAATTTTTTTTAGCAAGCGCGTAGTCTTATATAAAACTTAAGAAATGAAAATTAAATGAATGCGCTGGGTTGAGAAGAATTGCAAAATTGTAGAACCTGCATACCAAGTTTCATCAAGATTCGTTGAAAAATACGACCTGTGCACGAGTACCTAAACTCGTGCACAGACAAATGAAAGAAAATTTTTGATTCAAAAATGGTCGACGACAAAAAAAAACTATGAAATTCTAGAATCGAGGTCGTGTAAAGAAGGTTGTGCTCGCGAAGCCTACTGTTCGCAAAACTACTAGTTTATTTAGTAAACGTAAAACAAAAATCAAAGTTTATCGATTAAAGTTTGAAAAGTCTGAGTACAAACAATCCCTACTAAAATTATAAATGCGAAAGTGTTTTAGTTTGTTTGTTTGTTCCTCTTTCACGCAGCAACAAAGCAACGGATCGAGCTGATTTTTTGCATATATTTTAAGGGTCGGAGTTTGACATAACGCTACTTTTTATCACGGAAAAAAGTACGGTTCCTGAGGAATTTTTCACGCAGGTGAAACCGCGAGGCGTAGCTAGTGTACTTTTATTTTGAAAAATACATTCGACAAAATCAGTCTTGGAAGAAATAAACGCGAATAAGGTATTGGGTATAAGACATCGTATAAGGTTTCGCGACATGAAATATAGGCACGCAGCTAGCTTACTAGATAACTCTATAAATAGGACTACAACTAATCAGCCAGCATTATGAAGTCGTTTAAATACATTTAGGCAGACAAGGAATTTCTCCCAAACGACTTAATACGATAAAACCAACGTTTCCAGTTATTATCGGGACATTCCATCAAGACATGATTGGATACAAAATTCTTGCAACAGTTTTTAAAACATGTTTTGTATCTTCGATGCAACTTAACAGCGCAAAGAACTATGACATCTAAATTAAAAATATCTACTAAATAGTTGATGATAGTGGTATTGATTCTGTTGTGTCATTTTATGAACTAAACAAAATTTGACATCTCTAAAATCTCCGTCTGTTTCTCGCATATTGAAATAAAAGAGACGCAGATAATTTTAGGCCTGTCAGATTAAGATTCAACAGAATAGACAGCATATCATCCAAAAATGTGTGCTGATATCAAACTAATACAGAAAAGAGATAAGTTATGCAACTCAAATGAAGTCATTTACAATATGGCAACGGTCAGGATACTCCGGACAACGAAAAGGTTTTCCACGATAATTTGATATTTGATATATATATATAAATATATTTAAATATATATATATATTTAAATTGAGATATAAAGCAATTGCAAAACTGGTGGGACTGAGCACAAGGTGCATAGCCTTCGGCGCAACGTGAACACGGAATTATTACTTGAATAGTCGTAGCACCACAATACAATGGTAGTCCATTGGTATTAAACGACTTAGTAGAACCAGCTATACCAGACATATAGCTATGAACAAGGGGCCGTTCTAAAAATCAGCGCTGAGCGTCCGACACACTCAGCATTTATGCTGAGAATTGTCCTTTTCCACGTTATTATTGTTATAATTATCTTTATTTTACCTTCTATTTGTTATCTCTTGATGTTTTCTACGCCTATAACTAATTTAATAGAAATACATGTTACTTTACTTTAAGTATGTAAAAGTGTGTATGTTTAAGTATGTCGAATAAATTCTCCACATTTCATTTACTTATCTATGTTGATGGATCAATTAGTTATGCTTATTTGAGTTATGCAGCACACAATGATCAAGTGTGTCTCTAGCTAGACTTACAGTGTCAAGGCACTCTAGTTATAGCTATTGAGATTTGTATCTCATTCAAATCATTTCAATTGAATGAACTTGAACATCCCTTTCCCAGTAGAAGATGTAGAGGCAGATGGAAAAAGGTGGAAACACATACTGTTAGAATAGAAGAAATAAAGAAGTTCCTCTGGATATGATGACTAAGACAGAGTAAAGTAGAAGAGAAAAACAAGGAACGAAGACCACCATAATCCATCATAAGGGACGCATAGTTGTGCAATGATGAAACTCAAGTCAACTTCAGTAATTGGATATTGTATCTTCCAATTGAGCCTATCATCCTTAATAGGTTTTTTTTATTGGGAATCGATCTACGTTTACCCAACAACGAGCCTATTGGTAAACATCTACCTAGAAAAAATCTATTCAATAAAGCCTTGATTATATCGATGATGAATATATGATAATTGAATTTCTTTTTATGGATTTTTTTGAATTGAATTGAATATCCAGATTGTCGTTCTCAGGAAACAAAGAATAGGCAAAAAGAATACGGCAGCAAAAAGTTGCGTATGGTTTTTTATAAAGTTATAATTGCGAACGGTTGTTTCTAACAAGTGCAGGCCAGCAGGCCTTAGTTAGTGTGAGGTAGGTAGCTTGGTAGCAGGTACATAATTACAAATCTTAACAGTCGCAATACTCAGCACAATGAAACATGCAATTATAAATAAGCCAGCAAATGTGTTTGTAGCGTGTGTTGCAATTTGTGTAACACCTCTGCATTATCGTTGACGCGTTCTACACGTGCTTTCATTAACTATGTGGCGCCAGGTAAATAAAAATTAGAGGAGTGATTCTGCGAAAGTCTTTATTTCGCTAAAACAAGTGAACAACAAAAAAATTAACTCACTTGAAAAGTTTTTGCCACCTACGCAAAAATAGATAGCAAAAATGTTAGTAGCGCATTGAGGCCTTCTGAAAGATAATGTGTAATAAATACATTATTTGAATTAGATTCAAGACAAGACGCTCTGTCAATAGAAGTTCACAGTGAACTGAAAACAAACTGGCATTGCAAGCGTAGACCAGCAAAGCAGTTGGCGCAATAGGCTTGCCGAACTGACGGAAAGTCGTTGATAAGCACTAGAAGATTACGTTTAATTATTTTTTGTAATTGAGAAAAAGTCAAGAGGCGTTCAAGAGAAGAATACATTTTATTGTTTACGTGGAAACAAGATTTTTCTGATCTAACTAAAAATGTATGATGACGATAATGATCAACAATCAACATATTGTGTCTAATCAACTTGCAGACAAGTTACGATCAGCCGTTTCTTCAGATCTACGTTATTGTCAAGGTCGGGAATTATTGATTGGACCTCCTACAGTTTAGGCGTCTGACTCAACCACACGACAAACCTATACTGCAGTGAACAATAGGTATTTCTACAAGCAAAAACAGGAAAACCATACAACAAACTATGCAGCTTCTGGAACTATACACATCACTGTTTATGGCGTTACGGAATTGTGACTAAGTGCGACCAACTTATTTGTGTTAAATGACTGAGACACCATCGTGTTTTCTGTACAAATTACCGTAAGGCAACAGTCGAAAGAATTTAGTTCTCTCTTTTGGTCAACTTCACATATAAGTTTGCTATTACTCCAACACTGCCGAATTGAATCGCACTCAATGGCAAGAAGTCGCATGGAACAATTGGCATCACACAGGGGCTAACCTTGCCCACGGCTGATGTGTAAGGCGATGAACAATAAACAAAATCCTTGGCTAACACTTGAACAAATAGTTATTCAATCTAGCTCATTGGTCACATATTATACACGTATCTGGCTACATAGAGGATCCGGACATCGCCGTCCGAGCCGAAAACACGAATAAGTACACTGCATATCTAATTCTGAATAACTTATACTATGGAACCAGCAAAAGTTAAACATCTAGGTACGAGTATTCCAAAGAAAAATGTATTTTTCACTTATCGAAATGTATGGAACTGCTGTTTGTTTTTCGCAATTCATTGCGTCCGCCCGTATTAAAAGTTTCAGAATTATGAGTTAGTAAACTATTAATACGTGTTTTAGAATGTCCGTACACATCGTAAAAGTTCAAAAAAAAAAAAAATGAATTTCGTATTACTTACTCCAAAATTGGCTAAGAATACCGTCAAAATGTACTTCATTTTTTGTTTGTACTTACAATTTTTATTTATTATGGTAACTTAAAACATTAAATAGTAAATAAATTGAAATAAACCCTAAGAAAAAAAACCCTAAAAATAAATAATAAAATGTACTTCATTGGCATTGTTCTGAGAAAATCTGTAATTTAACTTTTCGTTTCGTTCTATAAACTTTTAATTTATCATATTCAAGGATTTACATAGGTACCTACAATATTATAGAAAGTATTGGGGTACGATAGTATTTAAAAACAATGGAGTGCATTTATGATTACATTGTCTGTGTTGTTGCACATATTCAAGACTAAAAGTCACGATTTAATTGTTTGGTAGTTTTTGGAAACCATTGTTTATTGTTAGACACATTCACACGGAGTTATAGAGACGAAATGGAAATTTGAGAAGGCCATCATAATCTGTTCATTAACAAATAAATAAGAAGATAAAATTCGCCGGCAATATCTTAAAATACTGAGCATTGTTGGAATATATTACATGCTAGATTCCAATTTAACGAACCGATCCTATAATTTTTTACGCCAAAACTGAAGGTCGGCAGGTGACCTTGCGTACACAGGCGGCCATGTGTGCGGAATTTGCATCTTTTTCCAACTTTATCTACGCCAAATGCTCACTTATACGTGGAAGAAAGTTAAAACTGTATTTGTACAAATAGTTCATTAGGGTTACATATTTCATAGTGGCGTGCATCGAAATGTGCTCTTTCAAAAGAACACAAAAAAAAAATACAAAGTAAAACTAAAAATAATAATCAGTTATTATTTTCGCAATACACTTTTACTATTTCGTTCCGATGTGTTAATAACCTCAACATCTACTATCGCATCAAAAACTGATTGGAACGAAATAGCTTTTTGATCCAGTATCTAATCATAGCTAATTTAACAATCTTGTTAAACCTTCCACAGATTTTATCGTAAATTGTTTATAGCTTCCGGCAGTTTGGCTACTTTGTAATTAGTTGAAAAATTAACTGTTTCCCTTATTTTTTTTTTGTTTCCCTTTCTACTAAGTAATATTAAAAATTCATAAATGTCAAAACATAAAAATAATCGCTTCAACTGAAAGGGTGAAAAATTGAAGTACACTAATTATGAAACACAAAAATACAGATGCTGGTTCGATTCGTAAAAGTATATTGACGTAGCAAAAATAAAAGTAACAATATATTCAAATATAAAAAAAAAACAATATAAAATCCTTATAAAAAGAAGGCGGCCAGTATCAAAAAAGGAGTTCGTCACACTAATAATTAACGCTTACGTTTTAACACTTTTCCATGAAAGCTAAACTATACTTTGTGATATCGATGTAACAAAAATGTGTAATCGAACATTTAGAAAAGACGCTATAGTCGAAAACAAATAGGGATATACCATCATCACCAAACAAGAATATTTGAGTAAACACTAAAAGTATTTAGACTATATTGAATTAATACAGATCATTTGTCGAGTCCGTGCCCCCATTACTGATTTATCTTAATTACACTTTACAACTCGAAATACATAGCATTCAGCTGAGTCATACGACGTAGCAGTCAGATTATCCACAGCAGAGTTTAATTTGCTGGACCTGTCTGGCAGTTCGTGGAATTCTGTCCTGTTCTGCTGGCAAATGTCGATTAGCACAGTCTCGCAATTAAGACGAATCAACGTAAAGTTCTGCGAAAGAGTTAGGACATCGGTCATCGACATTATACGGTTTGAGGGGGACGTAAAATTATATAACTTCGTCGGTGGATTTGCGTTTGATTACGTCTAATCTAGTGGTAATCCAAAATGAATTCCTACAGAAATTTGGAAGGCTGGTAGTGTTTTGTATTTTACCTTACATTTTTATTCAGAATCTTCCAACAGGCATGTCTAAGTTTGGCTTAGCGTTTACAAACGTTATTATAGGTGAGAAATTTACAAAGCATTGTGCTAAAATACATATGAAGATAATTTCTAAATAGGGCAGTTATTGCTAATGTACGTTAGTTGTTTATGAAAGACTGAACTAAAGCGTTAGTTAATTTACGTAACATCTTGACAACGATCTTTTGCTAGTCACGAATGCTAAAAGATTATACTTGATTGATGAGAATGTATTTCAGATTATTCTGTACCATTGTCAAGCTTGAGAACAGATCTTTTGCATAATTTTTATCTTTTTACAAACAATACTGTACCTAGCTGTTGTAGATTATGCGAATGCATGTTAGTAGATAAAGAAAATCTTGGAGTACCTATTTTATTATCTGCATGTTCAGATCAACTATTACTGTATTTTCACCTCGTGCGCTGATGGAACTACAACTGCGAGCTGAACCACCGAAAGTCGAGCAGCAGCGTCCTCTTAGTAAGCGGTGAACGTCCTGCGATCCCCAAGTCGCCTGCTAAGCGTGGCTGTTTTGGCCCCCTTCTTTATGGTAAGGCCTTTGTTCAGCAGTGGATGCCTCCTGGCTGTTAATGATGATGATGTTATACCTTCGCTTAGTTTTCAAAGTCAATAATGTCGATTCCGCTGTGCCATTTTCGTAAGCTAAAGAGAGGTCTAAAATTGTTCACGAACTTTTCTTACAAATCGAAACGAAAATGGAACTGATAATTATCGAAGATAGACCAGCCATTTTTGTTTAGTTTAGTGAGTGGTGAAACAGAATCGTTAACTATATAGGATTGTCATTAGGTTGCTTTATTTATAAATTGCTTTATAAATACACTGTATATGCTTTATATATACAATATTATTTATCAATAGTTTAGATTGTTTTAGGGTATCTACATAATATAGCTGCGCAAAGACTGTGTTGCAGAGGATAGGATTTTAAAAGCAACATGAATGCTTATTTCTCTTCAAAGGAAAGCAAGTCAATGAAGGTTTCTCTCTGAAAACTACATCGATTTGCTTGCAATTTTCTTTCCGCGAGTATCGTTCCAACGGCATTGGGAATAGGTATAGGCATGTTATTATTCTCGTCCAAACAGTGTGTTGTTAAGAAACGTCTTGTTTGATTAACTGTGCAAACAGCTGTTAAGGCAACATTAGCGCTTCTTGTTACTGCCATTATCAAGTTCATGTGGGACAAAGGTCACTTAATTAAAACTTTAATTCACTGCGGCTAAGACATTTTTAATTCCTTTACAGTCTTTGGTTAAAAAACAAATACCGTCCACGTCAAATTTACCAAATTGTACATCTGTCTAATCGTCAAATTTAGCAAATTTGATATCTGCTTAACTGCCAAATTTCAACTCGAGCGATGTTGTTTGCTAGCCTACGATATCCAAACGTTCTTGATGTTAATCAAATCAATATCGCAAATAAATTTTATGACCGCGTTTTGTATCTTTCAGCTGCCGATGCTGTCAAAGAAGCTAAAAAAAAGCTCTCACGATGGCCTTTTTAAATCACATTCTCATTGTGAAGGTCATTTGCTTGAATTGACTTTCTCAGCTTAAGTTTTCTTGCGTAAGCATGTCACCAGAAAATACAGGTCTGAATGACAGCAAAGGAATTATTTTTAATCTTCATTCTTATTGACAGGAGCTTGCCTGTTGCATGACCTGACTTTCTTAGCTTGAGCTGCGTCTTGCGAAAGCATATAACCAGAAAATAAATTTCTAAATAGACCTCTGGATTTGTTAGTAGGTAACTATGTAGGATAGTATGGTTACTTTCAAGATATTTGTTTGCCTCTGCTACCTGATCTTCGCATAGGGTATTCGGATTTTTATATTCTTGAGTATTGTCCAGAAAGTTTGGGTTATCGATGGTAAAGTAGATATGTACCTACCTACTTTTAGGAATAGGTATACTAACTACAGACCTATATAAAGCACATAATTCTACTGATCAAATAATTATTTAAGGATAAATAATAACAAGCACGTACTAATGATAAAGCAAGCCGTTAAAAATAATTAATTAGCAAGAAAGCCATGCAAAAACGAGTAGGTAAGTACCTAATTTGGTAGATAGGTACACTATACAACAACTAACAGTAAATCTACCACTGGACATCGATTTAACACTCCAAGATGTCACCATACCCGTACGGTATAGAGGTGAATCGACAGTATCACCGCAATAAGTTCAATTTTTATGCCATGACAAGGCTCCTATTCAGCCACAGCACACCGAGAACCAAAACGCCGATGCTCCAATAAAAAATAAACCTAATTCAATACTAAATTCCAATCACGTACTGCACACGTTTTAAAAACACCACACACTATGGTCTAACTTATTAAGACTGCCAAAAGTTCGTTTTCGTTTGTCACCAGAACAAAAAGTTCGAAAAAACAACACGGACGCAACGGGACGACATCCGCCGCCGACCGAACCAAACAAACTCGCCTGTTGCCGACATCATTTTCAAAAGGCAAACCAACCGCGAACGCTATTACACAACTAATTTAAAAACTCTTACACTCAAATAGCGCAACAAACTCTAAACTATCTCCCCAACTTAGTTGCTTTGGGATTCAACGAACGGGATTCCTGAACGCAAGGAGCCCGATTGTAGCGCTACCTCTTTCTCTCAAGGGGTAAAGAAAGAGAATAAGTTAACGGTAGAACAGGACAGGTATAAAAATCTTTCGATACGTGTTGTGTATGTAACATGAAATGTCAATAAATAACAATATATTATGAGCTCTATTTCAAGGTAATAAGAACGAATATTGATTGAATATTTATTAGTAAGTAAGTATTGAAGTTACGTTTGGCGGGAATTTTGAGCAAAATAGTAATAGTAGACAGTTTATACTCTTTAGTTTTACTCACAGATTATCTGTGATTTTATTTTACTGTTTTCTATGAAAATAACGAATCAATCGATCAGTGATACCTATTGTAGAATTAGTAACTTTTAATAAACCTATACTTAACTTGAATGCTAAATTGCTAAATTGCTAAACTTACCTCAAAGGAACAACAGGCAGCGAAGTGATCCTCTTTCGATAACCCTTCTCATTAGCGTTCGTCCAAACGTCATTATTGTTGATATTCTTTGTGAGTTTCTTTTCTATCGATTTCTGCCTCAAAGTCGGCGGCAAGACGGACTCAGGTGTTTTAGCCGGCAAAACCGTCGAAGCCGACTCTGCTTTTTTTGGCGCCAAAAGTGATTCTGCTCTCTTCGTTGCCGGAACTAAGTCTAGTTTTAGCGTCGGCGGCTTTGCTGGAGCATGTGATTTTTTGACGATTTGCAAGACAACATTGGATGCCTTGGACTCTTGCTTTTTGAGAACAGGCTTGGGCCCTCCAGGGTCCGGTGTTGTGGGCTTGGACCTTATTGGACGTTCGGGGTCATTGGTCGGCTTTTCTAAGCGCCTGACGGATGGTTTCAGGAGATCGACTGTGCGCCGGACCTTTGATTTGGCTGAGGATTCTGCTGGCGCTGTAAACAATATTGCAAGGACTACTAAGGCAACGATATCTTTAGAGTTTCTCAATAATAATTTGCAGATTCCAAAGTAATTAAATAATCAAGCCACTGAGCTGGTTAACTGATGTTGCCGTACAACTAAGAAACATCACAAAGGGGCGCGCGATAGTAAGTGAAACGCCCCATTTCACCTATTTACGGGTAGATTTTAGAAAAATCCTGAGATATATATCTTTATTTTTCATGCTTACATTTTCCCGTATCTGATAAGGATTCAAATATGCCCATACCTACTAGACAGTATGGGCATATCCGAATCAGTTAAAAGGATTTGGATATACCCATACTCTCCCAGTTAAAAAAAATAATCCTGTAAAGATGATTTTATTAAAATGGTGCCGAATTTTTACTATGCTTATTTCACAAACGAAGTTTCATTGGCTTAGCATGAAAAAATATTTTATTTCCATACAAACTTTGGGGGTCAATTTTACAACTTTAGAGGTGGAATTTCGCAAAATCCGTCCTTATTATTTACCTATATCAGGTTTACCTATATGATGATAATTTCAGGAATGTTGGGTTTCAAATTTCAAGTCTCTATCATAAGCGGTAAGGTGGTTGATTACTATAAAAGTGCTTGTTCTTTTATTTATATAGATTGAGACATATTTTCAAAATGCAAGAAAACCTAACACCAAATAACATCTAATCAGCGGTAAAACGACCTAAAACGTAGGGTCGATTTCACCGCTGATCAGTTGGTTTAGATTCGAAATTACACTATTATAATATCATCATCACCATCATCATTTTCGGCCCGTAATCGCCCACTGCGGAGCATAGGCCTCTCTTTGTACGCCACTCATCCCGGTTGGACCCAGCTGGAGGGCGACCAATGCCTCGTTTACCGGTAATAATATACGCACTAGAAAAACATCAGTCTTGGAAAACAGTCTCACAAGAATCCTAAGTAATATTATAAAATCGAAAGTAACTCTGGATGTCTCTCTGGATGAATGGACCTGAATTTTCGTAAAGATAAGGACATACATAGCCTTCTTTTTTTTTGTATGTCCACGCGAACAAAGTCGCAGGTAACAGCTAGCAATCTATTTTTTTTCTATTTAAAATGTACAACATGAATTACAACTAATGATAGAAGAGCATTTAAATTAAAAAAAATATTTAAAAAAAACACATTAAATTAGAGTTAATAAAAAAAAAAAATTAGGACAATTATGAAACTAATTAATTAAAATGAATCTATAAAGAAACATACCAGTCCTCGGCCTATTCCTAGTGACAGGCTTGGTCTCCGACTGGCCTATCTTGGTGGTTTCCTCGACGGAGCCGGGGGACGGCGGGACCGCCTTGCTTCGCGAGCTGAAGGTAGCCCTGAAGAAGTTCGCTGTGAACGCCTTGCGCGTGAGACGGCTCGAGCTTTTCGGCTGTCTAATAATAAAAAATTACAACTATTATTTTAATAGAAAAACAAAAAAACCCCACTGCAAATTAAATATCACACTAATATTATAAATGCGAAAGTTTGTGTGTAAGTAGGTAAGTATGTAAGTGTGTTTGTTCCCGTTCAATTCTGGTAGCTTATTCCCTGGACTAACACATAGGATTTTTCAATCAAAAATAGAGTCCATGGAAACATTACTTAGGTACATTACATTTCCTCGTTTTGAAAATACTGTGAAGTAAAACCTTGTTTGTTATCTTGTTGTCCGGAAATCTTTTTGATCTCAAGGAATGTAGGAGCAAGTCTTGCTGCGAAGTCTTCGGTCCCTCTAATACCTAAAAACGTGTTTACTGCGCAGCTATTTGTGATAATATCCATGCGCTCAAAAACATTTGCATCATGTCCCGTGACTGCCATTTGTACCTCTTCTGTATTGACATGAAAAAAAGACATTCGTCAGGGGACACCCGGGTTTGAACCGGGGACCTCTCGATCTGCAGTCGAATGCTCTACCACTGAGCTATATCCCCAATGAACATAGTGGCGAAATTATGAATGAGTTATTGTAAACAAAGCGCCCTCTGTATAAACTTGCTAGAATTTGTATAACTCAATATCTTTTAGATAGATGGCGCTAGCGGTTACTAAATGCACGCATTTTGTAATTGTTGTTGATATTAAAATACGTAATTGGTATTGTATTTTGAAATTAAAATAAAATAGGAAAGTACTTACTGGAGTTTTAAATTACTAGGCACCCCTGGCGCCTTCTGCTGCATAACCTCCTCTATCTGCAAAGACAAAAACACGGTATTTTGCAAAAAAAAAACTTTAAATGAAATCCTCCTTCCTAAAAAATTTTATTCTTGCAAAAAATCTGCAGAGCAACATGACCACATAATAAAAAAAGAAAAAGGAGGTTAATATTAAAAGGAAAAAGATGCCTAGAACAAATCTGCACTCACATCACTGCAGCTCATAATTTGGCCTCAAACTGAATTAACAACATTAGATAATTACAATATCGCTATAATAGCTTATCTCTAGGAATATTTTATCAAAAAGATAGTGATTGATTGGTTACCACGGTAAACCTGTATTCCCTCGATCGTCTCACGTTGTAATACATGTCGCCAAATAGGCGGTTATTATTTTAAACTAGTTTTTAATTAATTATTAATTCGGACTTTATTTTAGTTTTTTGTGAAAGATGCTCAACTTGGTCGCGATGACATCAAAATGACAGCGCAAAATTTAAATGTCGTTATTTTTTCTGCTTTTGTTTTCGGCCTGCTGATAAAAGGAAATAAGAAGGTTTGTTGAGTTTTTTTGTGTCTTAATGGCTGTATTTTCGCTTTTATCTGTAGATATTCGTAAAGAATTATTTTTCTGCCTTTCATGAAACTTTATGAGCCGAAGACCGGGCAATCTGTGAGGAGGGTAGGGAGGCCCAGCAGTGGGTCAGTGGGACGCTTTAGGCTGAAAATAATAATTACACACCTCGACCTACAGAGGCTTTTCTTAGACGGTTGGGTCAAGGATGATATGCACAAGGCAGTCTTGGACACGCCACAAAATGTTGTAAAAATATATAGGTAGTATAAAACTTAAAAAAATTAAAAGTAAAACAGAAAAAAAATATTAAAAAATTATGAACAAATAAGACTATTATTTTCTGAAACTCTGTTTCTATAAGACTCCGGAGTAAGTAAAAGAGATTGTAGCCATTTATTTTACATAAATGAGAGAACTTTACTAAATGATAGACTCAATGAGAGAATTTTACCAAAAAAAGTATTTTTATTTTTCTAAGCAGGTCTATACTTAGACTATCGTTGTGCAAAATTTCATGCATGTAAGTTTATAACTTTGGAAGTTATAAGGCTGTAATGACGGACAGACGGACATGACGAACTTATAAGGGTTCCTTATAGTACTACGGAACCCTAAAAAAGGGCAACGGGAGATATCATAGAGTTTTTAATTTACTGGCGCATGCCAAAATATGCAGCATATACGGCCATATTTAATTTTTTACAGCTCCAAGGGAGCACGAGACCGTAGGCTTAAGTATTTGATATAATTATGTCTACGCGTTCCTGTCGGTGACGAGACGAGCAAGTCGCTCACCTGATGTTAAGCGTCACGCTTCCCCATAACAGTTCAGTGCCACCCAGAATTTTGAACTTCAACAGCTCAAAACTATGCGCGGCAATGCACTTCGCTCGTCACCCTGAGATGTTAGATGTAAAATCTCTGTATGCCCAGTAATTACGTTGGAAACATTGCCCTTCAATCTGGAATAACTGGCAACTGGCGGTTCAATAACTGGCAAAGGTGAGGTACTTCCCCAGGTGGATTCTGCAAGAGAGCCCTACCACTACAAAAATAATAATAATATTATAATATAGGGGAGGAAACGGACAGAAAGATAGACGGACAGATGTGTACCTAGGAACATAGGTACTTATTATACCTACCAACCAAAGGTAATTTAATAAGGAGAATTCTGTGCTACCAATATGGGTACTGTGTATAAATACTCCACTAATTCTTAAACTGCGCATGTATTTTTCTGTGTTAATGTTTATATATATATTTTTATTATATAATTATTTTTTTATTTCATATATATATATACTTATATTATTTGTAAAATATCATTTAGTTTATTTCTTTATAGTACCTATATATACACATAATAATAATAATACGACTTGTTTCTACCTACTTAAGTAATATGTTTAGACCTTTTATTGGCTGTACTATATTTTTGTTTAAGATTATTTTTATATTATGATTATGCTGTTGGTCTATTAATAAATAAAATAAAAAATAAATACAATACAGTCATAATTCGTTAACATTATTTCCATGATGCGGTGTAATGCAATTATCAACCTACACACGCCTTTCTATTTGAGTGGTAACCTCAGATGGCGGTGCAGCGGAACAGTCAATGAACCATTTGCAATCATACTTGGCCAGGGTGATAAAATAAATGTATCGATTGGTAGAGGCGACGAGTTACCAGAATGCTGGGGCCTATTTTGGGCAAAAAGTTTTTGCCAGCATTTTTGCCATGCAGGGACCCATTCCTGTGCGCTCGAGATTATCTCGGTCACTGTCTCTCTAATTTAGAATTTAATGGGAGAGAGAGTGACCGAGATAATCTCACGCGCACAGGTATAGGGTCCCTGGGACCCTATTCCTGTGCGCTCGAGATTATCTCGGTCACTGTCTCTCTAATTTAGAGTTTAATGGGAGTGAGAGTGACCGAGATAAAATGTCATTTCTCCGAATAGGGTCCCTGGAGCGTGGCAATGCTGCAAGCATTCTGGCCACCTTTCCATCCACCTTGGCTTGTAGATTAGATTATTGTATTTATTTATATTTGTTTTTAATTTAAGTTGCTTTAATTTAAAGTAGGTATTTAAGTAGTTTGTTATATTTTATTGTAAACTAGCTGATGCCCGCGAAGTTTGGCCTTGGGCTCGTTAAACTCTTCATACAAACCTTGTCCTCACAATTACGAACACTTTCTCAAGTTATAGCGTGAACAGGAAAAATAGGGGTCCATTTTTATATATCAGATAGATCATAGACGATTCAAATTGTTTTTTTTTTTTTTACCCAGCTGCCCAAGAATGAGCTTATGTTTTCGGAGTATGTTTGTGTTCCTTCCTATATTACCCCTTTAGCCTAAACGGGTAAATGTAGGTAAATGACGAATGAAAAGTAAATGACGAGATATGTGATGCTCTTACTATTTCATTAGAATAAGTTAATATTCTATTCTATGACCCGATACATGTTTGTGTCAAACGCCCCGTCCGCTCCTGGGGCGCTTGCTATCAAGTCCCTTTGGC
Organism: Apocheima hispidaria; assembly: GCA_947579745.1. Taxonomy (NCBI): domain Eukaryota; kingdom Metazoa; phylum Arthropoda; class Insecta; order Lepidoptera; family Geometridae; genus Apocheima; species Apocheima hispidaria. The sequence goes on along the minus strand of OX388166.1, from coordinate 9,808,340 downwards.
TGTGCGTTGTCGTCGTCCGTCAGTCAGTCGTTAGAATTTGATTTAAGTAGAAACAAGCCTCAGTCATACTCTAAGTCAAACAAATTAAGACACAGTCAAGCCCAAGTCATGCCCTAGTTAAGTAGTGGAGACTTTACTGGGGTTTCTATGGAGTTCTGGAAACAACACGAAACATTTTGTAAATATTCTTATGTTGGACATTTTTGTGGTTGGTCATTTTTCCGATTGGGATTTTCTATAGTTGGGTAGGTACTATTAAGCTCATGTACATTAAAAAAAATGTATATTCCTTTATTAACTAAACAACATAACAACAACAAATTGTTAACAACAAATTAACTAAACATACAAACTACAACTACCTAAACTACTTAGCCTCCTACATAAAAATAACAGTTGGATTAATCAGAGACCATTAAAGGTCTTAATTCAAATGTTCAAACCCACTACCAGTTGACAACGTACTGCACCAGCATGCTGGCGGCACTGATAATTATAATCTGGGTGTCTTCAAGTCGCGAGTGAATCGGTTTCTTCTAGGCAAGCGTGCTCCATCGTAGGCTGTTTACCATCAGGCGTGATGGCAGTCAAACGCGAGCCTATAAATAATAAAAAAAAAAAAAAAAAAAACTACCACGCTGAATGGCAATGCTTATGCGTTGAGCCAAATAAACGCCAGCATTTTGGTCACGCGTCGCGTCAACCAGGCGCTCTGATAAGTTATTGAAAATACGGTGAGTTCCCGGTCCCCAAGGGCCCAACGTAACTATACCTGTAGTCTTTTTTTTTTTTACATTAGTCGTGCAAATCGCAGAGAATTGTCTAGACATTTACCTTATACACCTAATGACGAACACAGATATAAGCACGTGATTTATTATTTAACTATTTGTACAAAACCATGATGTCATTTTCTTATTACAGCTATTTTTTGAAGCCCGTTTTTGTAATATTCACCGGCGATTTGTTTTAAACCTTTACCTTCACCAAATACAGATTTATTATGATCCTCAGTTAATTAGGTATTTATGGTATATTCGATGTTCTCTAAGCTCGGAGAACCGATAACCGATAAGAAAGGTTCTTGAGTGGCGACTACGACCTGGAAGACGCAGCGTAGGTAGACCACTCACTAGGTGGACTGACGACATTGTGAAAATCGCGGGCAACCAGTGGAAAATGGAAAATTGTGCGCTTGGGGAGGCCTTTGTTTAGTAGTGTACGTCTTCTGTTGTTGACGATGAGGACGATGATGGGTTCAAGAAAGCATTTTACATACTCGTTGAAAATCTCGATAAATATATAAAATCTCGAGACTTATCCGGCCAATATAACCTTGCAGAACTTCTGCTATCCATCATTTTCTATTCATATTGTCAAATACATAACCTTGTTTTAATATTTGATATGTTATCGAGATAGGTTAGCGTATTTTATCTGGCATTGGACGAAGCGCCAACAGAATATTATCTCGAGGTAACAACGTATTTTCGGTGATACATTTTTAAGCTCAAAAGGTGGGTCTAATATCAGTTTTTTTTAGAAATCGAGAGGTGAACCACAAATGTATCAATGATAAAAAACAAGCGTTAATTAAACATTGCCTATGTGTAAAAGGGCAAATTCTGTATCTGTATAATATTATATAAAAAAAACCCTATTTTTCTTGGTCACTTTAATAACTTTAGAAAGGCTGGACCGATTTTGATGATTTCTTTTTTGTTGTGTTCGTATTGTGAGAACAAGGTTGCTGGCATGCTGGCGGCATTACCTACCACGCTGAATGGCAGTGCTTATAATATAAAATATATATGCTTATATTGCTTCTTTTGCGTTGAGCCAAATAAACGCCAGCATTTTATTTATTTATTTATTTAATACTTTATTGCACACACATACAACGTATTTGGTACAACAGGAGGACTTAATGCTAAAGCATTTTCTACCAGTCATCCCCGTGGTTGAAGAGAGGGAGATGTAGGCGTGCATCAAAAATCACGATTAACAATAAACTAAGGAAATGAATGAAAAGGAAAAATAAATAATGACTATTGATAACAAATTAAAAATTGACAAATATACTTAAGCTACTTATATAAATAAATATAAACTACGTACAGAGGATATAATAATACAATAAATATACAAAATATACAATGAATAATCATACAAATAAATATTATTATCATATATAAGTATTACATAATACATACAATAAATAAGTAAATATATAAACATATGCCTAACATAAACGAGTGGTGGGTTATAAATTCTTGAAATAGTGTTTACGCACCAGACTTTTGAAAATGGCCTTTGATGGAGCTTGGTCACGAGTCGCGTCAACCAGGCTCTCTGATAAATTTGAAAATAAGATGAGCCTTCGGTCTCTAAGGACCCAACACAGATGCTTAGAGAGTAAATTGTGGTGAAAGTATTTTTTTTTCCGGTGACTGATTTTCGCACCCCGGCGCCAATATTGGTCGCGGTCCTGGCTTTACCACGAGTTTTCTTTTGGTCCTAATGGTCGAGTTCATCATGCGATCTCTTGCAGGGACCCTATTCCTGTGCGCTCGAGATTATCTCGGTCACTGTCTCTCTAATTTAGAATTTAATGGGAGCGAGAGTGACCGAGATAAAATCTCATTTCTCCGAATAGGGGCCCTGGCCCTTCCACGACGAAGTGACACCGCGCAAAGATGGTATCCAGCCAAAGAATACCAACTACATTTACGCCCTTCCATGATGATAGCTGTTTATATACACAGTACGTTTTGACCGACACTACTACTACTTTAACGCGTACTTTGCGCATTTATTTTCCACGCATAAACGACCCAAAAAGAGAAAATCACTTAAACAAGAACAACATGCTCCATATCGTTTGAATTCAATAAGCAATTTGTAAGCAAACTGCATTAGGTCTTGGTACTTAATTCGAAATATCCTCATGTAATCTGCCTTTTGCAGTTCAGATGGATAATAAAAACCTTGCCAATAAAATTAGCAGTTTGCAGCTGCCAACTGACGACAAGCTTTATAAGTACTAATAGAACTGGGTATTCATGTTTTTGGACTTTTTATGAAGGTTTTGATGGTCGCCAATACGTGATTAAGGGGACCAAAAATAAGGAGAGAACGTATTTTGTCTATTATAATCGTACTATAATGTACCCTGAAGGTATTCAGTAACCTACAACACAAGCTTTGCTTAGCGTAGGTTCTGTGACCAACTATTTGCTACCGCAAGCCGAATATTCCTACCGCAAGCCGAATATTCTCGTACTTTTATTCTGTGTAAAGATACATAATTATGTATAAGTGGCTTATGTTTAAGTGTCAATAAATAATTATTATTATTATCTTTCAACCGATTGAATTATTTTAATTTGGTAATTAGCTTTATTAAAAACTGCTAAAAAGCGCTGAAAAAGCATCATGACTACGTCGAGATAAAAATTGTGCTAAAAACCGCTTGGAATATTACTAATACCAATTAAATATTACTCTAGAGCATTTTCAGAATAAATATATCTATATTTTTAAAAATTATTATTGCCAAACATACTTACTTCGAAAATCAACCCCTAATGATTTGAAATGGGGTGTTTCATTTATTGTGACCTACGCGAGCGAAGCCGTGTGGACCAGCTCTTATTGACCGAGCGAAGCGAAGGTCTCAGAGTTTACTGGGACAAATCGGCATTTGTATGTATGTTTGTGTGTAAATTTGTCCGATGATAACTTGCGAACCGTTGATCCGATCTTCATGAAATTTTGTAGGCAAGTAGTTAATTTCAATACAATTTTTAAGTTCGAATATGAGCTGAATCGATCGAGCGGTTGTGAAGATATAGAGGTTGCGAGGTCTCAGTTCGCCGCGAACTACTAGTTTTATATTGTACTGGTTATCGCACAGTTTTATCAATCAACGCAAGAAAATTTGAATTTGGCGCGCTGAGCGAAACGTTGCACCTTAATTCATTCTTAGACTGCCTCAAGGATTATACAAGCTCGAAGCCTGAGCTAGCATTGTATACAGGATTAGCCCACTCATGAATGTGAAGTGTGCTTGAGCCATTAGATAGTTACAGTTCGAGTTGAATACAAGAACCACAGATCACACCCTAGATTCTGCATTCAGGACGCTCGAAGCTCACCCAGCATCAGTCTAAATACACTTATAAGAAATTACTTTGATTGGTTGATCGTTAGACGCGAGTAGGCGTAACCTTGAGATAGCCAAAGAGAACGCTTGGTCGCACTCCCCGCCGCGCCTCAAACTTTGGTGACTTTTTGTAGGAACAACGAATCTCGTAATGCGGTATCTAGTGTGATCTGTGACAAGAACGTTCTAAGTTGAATAGCAATGTGAATGTCACATCAAGTCAAGATGTATCGTTGCGCGATCGATATCTGGAACGGTTGCAACATCGACCCACGTGCAAACGGTGTGATTTTAACGGGTTTGCTGATGGTATGTTTAGGTAGGCCTTGCAAGGTACGGGGTACGATATTCACGATTCACGAGGACAATTCATATAAAAAGGTAATATAAAGAAGACTTTGTAATGGTAGGCAAGAGTGCAGAGCCGGCCTGGTGAAGTACCACACCTTTGCCAGTTATTCAACCGCTAAGCAGTAGTGTGCAAACATTACTGTGTTCCGGATTGAAGGGCAATGTTACCAGCGTAATTACTGGGCATAAAGAGATTTAACATCTAATATCAGGTAGGGTATATAGGGTAGGCTATATCTCAGGGTGACGAGAGCAGTGCATTGCCGCGCAGGGTTATGAACTGTTGAAGGTCAAAATTCTGGGTGGCACTGAAGTTTTATGGGCAAGCTTGACGCTTACGATCAGGTGACCGACTTGCTCGTCTTGTCACCGAGTACCATAAAAAATAAATAAAAGGACCCCTGGGGTAGGTTACTTTGTATTGTTTACCATAAAGTAACAGATAGTTATTTTAATTATTATTGTATCAAGCACCAAGACCTGGCGCCAAGACAAACCTCCGTGAGGGTTTGTGGTGCTAATGTCAATTGGACCCGCGGATGAGTTGACAGGTTGATTAATTTTATTATTTTTCTTTAAGCTTTAAAACTCGGAAGAAGAAGCAGTTGTACAATTTCAAATCTATGTAGGTAGATACAGGCGTGTACTTTTTAAACTCCATCCCCTTAATACGTGGTGTGGTTTTCGAATAACCCCCTACCCTATTCAAAATCATTGTAAAAACTTTGTGTACAAGTACAGTAACAAAGTATCTTAGGAAAATAAAAATGTCCAGACAGACATTAAAAATCGCGCGTTTAACGAAAAAATAAATAAACGTGATATCTCACTACACCCTCTCCCCCCCTATGATATTTCGTGTTTTTTATCGAACCCCCCTCCCACCCTTTCGTGTCTCATGTGATTAATGGAAGACCCCTTAATATATTTAAAAATCAAAGTCTTTTGTACAGAATTCTCCTAATGTGGCAGCACTGCAGTTCATTATCAGTATGAGATGAGAATGACAATTGTCTGATTTTCAGGTACGTCAATACTGGTTCCCTTTTAGGGGACAATTTGATTTGCTGATAAGGAGCCCTTTAAGTCTAGGTCTTTTGATTAATATTTACTTACATAATAACACTAAAACAAGGAACATAATACTCTCTAAAGGATCCAAAAATCAGTCGTTTGATGATTTAGAACAATATACTTAAAAAAAACGCATTTGTTTAAAAAAATAAAACGACGGAAAAAAAAACGCAGAAATAGAAAGTATATACTTTTTACTCTAAGGCTCAGTGCCTACATTAATCCAAACTAGGTTTGGATTAATTTGGATCTGTAAATTACGGAGACAAAGATAGTACCTAGATCTCTAATCGAATCCTTTCCAATGGGGTTCAAGATACAGGTCCTGATTTGACCATCTAGTGCGAAGGGCCAGGGTGCATGACTACGCTGCTTGCTTGACCCACGTTGTGCAATGACCCAAAACACCCAAAACACATCCATAGTTAGATCGATGGAAATTAAATGACGACAAAACTCCTGAAAAACGACAGAATGAAACTCCTAAAAAACCTAAATATATGAATAGCAGTATCTAAACTATCTCGTTCATAAGACAACAAACAAAAAACCTTTATTGGACATATTTAAAAAACAAAAAAATGTTATAAACCCATTGGCTTCGAACTAGTAAATACTGTATTTCGAGAACCAATATAACTCGTAAGTATAAAGCTAAAAACGCAGACAAAGGAATATTTATGATGAGAAAATACAATAAAAGTATATAATACATTTAAAGCAAGCATAAATATAATAAATGTATGGAGTTTTGGCGGGAACGTGAAGAATTCATGTCGCGTCATTTTATTATTTTCCAAAACTTGTGTTATTTCAAGTGTTAATGTTTAAAAACGGTGAATTTCTACCCGTTAAGTGTTCGTGAACATGCACGAGTGTTGGTGAATGGTATAATGTTGTGAAACGTGAATTTTCATGTTCCAAAATCCTCTTAGGAAAGAAAAAAAAAAAAAATGTATAGACGGACAATAACTCGTAACCAAATAAATACATACAACTAACAACAATAAAATAGTAAACAGTACAAGAACATTTAAACAAGAATAAGACCCAAAACATCCAACACTGAAGCAGATCCTTTCTAAGGGTCATTTTCTTTAGGGGCTCTAATGATAATAATAATAAATCATTTATTTTGCATAAATTAACCAAGTACAGAAAGTATAATGAATCCAAAAGCTCCTAAACTAGTTAGAAACTGTATTTTAGGAGCCGATGGCCTCTCCTAATAAAAGAACACAATGTTATTTAAAATTATGCCCGATAAAGAAAATAACACAATTTAGAATTTATATAATACAATAATAATAAACCAGATGTTATAGCCAATAAGCTAGATGTCATAGCCAAGACCTGCAAGTACATCTAATAACAAAATGCAACACGTATTGTGCATCTCGGATGCATTCCACGTGTTCCGCATGTATCAACCGTTATGAAAAACTAGCTGTGTTTTTAGGAATATGCCAAGGTCTTTAAGGTACAGTCTGGGCTACTGGTACAGCTCCTCGATTGTCGCATTTGATGTATTAGGAGAAAAAATGAAAGTCGAAGATGTCTGTAGGTAATGTCATCAAGTGAGGGTGAGAATTGTGAACGGTGTGAGTTGCTCATTCCAGAAACAGACGTTAATTTTGGTACCGATTAAAATAATGTTCTATCATGATCGTATCAGATACCGGTAATGTTATCTTTCAAGCTATCGCTGATTTGATAGTCTTTTGTTATTTACATTTCGTGTCAGTATTTACCGAAAAACTTATAGGTATGTATTTATTGCTATCTAGTAGTACTCTTTTTGTGGGAAAAAAGTTAAATAAAATATTGAAAGTGATAATATGAACGTGATAATACGTGGCGGCATTATCGTACTGAATGGCTAGAAAAATGTGATGTAAGGACCCTAACCATGGGTCACCCAAGAAGGAGAGGTAATGGTTTTGGGTGTATGTTTGTGTGTTTGTATATTACCTCTTGTAGCCTAAACGAGATTTTGATGAGTGTGCTATCATTGGAGTTGTCTTTATGTCTGTAGTGACATGGGCAGCCTACATTTTGCAGTCGGGTTTTTTAAATTTATTTTATTATAGTACTTGTTCTCCGAGCAGCTGCCTCAGGTCCAGCAGCTTTAATTAATGTTATATTTGCTATAATTTGTTAATCCTGTCATATTCAATTTATAGCGTAACTATATATATATATATATATATATATATATATATATATATATATATATATATATATATATATATAGTGATATACCCGGGGATAGTGTAGCTTCCCAACAGCGAAAGAATTTTTCAAATCGGTTCAGTAGTTTCGGAGCCTACAACAAACAAACAAACAATCAAATCTTTCCCTAATTATATATATTATATATTTATATATATATATTTATATATATTTATATATATATATTTATATATATTTATATTATATATATTATATATTATATATTTATATATATATATATAAATATATAATATATATAATTAGGGAAAGATTTGATTGTTTGTTTGTTTGTTGTAGGCTCCGAAACTACTGAACCGATTTGAAAAATTCTTTCGCTGTTGGGAAGCTACACTATCCCCGGGTGACATAGGCTATATTATATTTCCAAAAAAATAAGGGATCCTTATTAAAACTCCAATAATGTAAGCCAAAATGTAAAAAAAATACCTAAAATATACTACGACTTTGCAGAACATCTATACCATATACCATATTTTTGTTTGTTAAATACCCGTGCGAAGCCGAGGCGGGCTGCAAGTATGCTATAATACCTGAGCCTCAAAAACTTAACAGAACTTGTTATTCCACTGTTTACATTAATGTATGACTGTGTGATAAGAATTAACCGAGATAAGATTTTTTCATTGCCACCATCCTTCGAGTACGTGAATAAAAGTCCCTAGAATTACGACATTGCTCATTATCGGTCATATTTCAACTTGTCCGCTGCCTATCTGTAAATTACTGACATTTATACCAATGGTACATATAAGCACATTTTCAAAGGCTGGTGCATTTCAGGAAAGCTTCCAACCTTAAAATATGAAAGGCATTTCCCCAAAGTTCAACAAAAAAATGCAACTTTGCACAAACCACGGGACATACTTAGGTTTTTATATCTTAGCATACCTTGAAAAGATTTGAGGCATAAAATTAAGAAGGTATATCTAGGTAGTATAACCGTACCTGTAAGTGCCTTTATGGCACTTGATAGAAAGGCCAAAATCCAAACTCAAGCTTGTCACTGAACGATAAACTGTTCACTTAACAAAATATAACCGTTATTCTGAAAATAACCTTTATAGAGCAGAGCACTATGAGCGACTGTTATCTCGGTTACTCACGCACCGATAACAACTTTTAAAGCTAAAAATCCTTCGTCAAATCACGTGTTTCGTTTCTAACGATGTTTTCGCGCGTCCACAGCGGTGGGATGCGAGGTACTAACAAATATGCGCAAGAGTGGCCGGTGCGTTGCGTCAAGGCAGTGGGTGTCGTATTGATAAGGTTTCGCGTTGCATTACTCATCTTTGCTTGTAAGAAGGGCAATGTCTTTGTAAACATAACGTAAGCGGCTGAATTTAAAGTAGGGTCACTTAACGATAACTTCTGTCATAGACTAATCGTAGGTATGGAAAGTATCCAAAGAAAAGCAATTGCACGCAATGGTAATTGAAAGGCAAAGCAATTCAAAGAAAATCAGCTGTCATGGTGGAAGTGACAAATAGTAATGACGGTGGACCGATCAAACCGAAATACTTTTAAATGCACTAAACGTTTCCAATCTACCTTCAACCACACTTTATAAAGTTGTACATAATATAAACTCGAAATATATCAAAAATTACAAAAAAAATAAAAATAAAAATTGCCACTTCATTAATATAGAATCTTTGAATTTAGTAAAATCTTGAGAATTTTCCAAATCGGTTTATTAAATGACGGAGTTCTGAGGTATAGAAACAAACATTTAAAAAAATGTCAGTTCACTTGAATCTCCTCCTTTTTTTTGGAAGAAATTGTGAAATATTTTACTTCATTTGAAATATTACTTAATGAATAAAAATCCACCATTTTGAAATAACACAAGTTTTGGAAAATAATACAGTGATGCGACGCGACTTCTTCAAGTTCCCGCCAAAACTCCGTATTTTTTTAGTTATTAGGCTTTTCAATTTTTTCTGAGTTATTAGGCCTTCACCGTTTCCCTTTCTCGTTCCCCTAGAATGTTTGATTGATCTCTAGATAAGTTGTGGATTTGGATGTAGATAAGTATAACTAGAGATCACACATTATCTCCCCTTTTCTCCTTTGTGCAGGGACCCTATTCCTGTGCGCTCGAGATTATCTCGGTCACTGTCTCTCTAATTTAGAATTTAATGGGAGTGAGAGTGAGCGAGATAAAATGTCATTTCTCCGAATAGGGGCCCAGTACATATTCTTTGTCTAGGTTGGTAGCAATGGTTATTCATCTTCATCTGCATTTCAAGAGCTGAGAATCGGCGAAATGGATAGACAATACATTCTTGCATTTGCCACAAAGACAATGTGAGTTAAGTTAGGAATTTCCGGAGGTCGCAATGTGTTGGTTTGATTGGTCATGGATACAGACACAGTCTTCAAGGTTTCTGAATAATTTTACAGAATTAATGAACGTTCTCGCGATATTCGCGACTTTAAGATTAGAGTAATCTACAAGGAGGCTATCTATATACTTGTCCATAAAATAAGTACCAACTGTTCCCAACTTCCCAACCCCTCAACATTAACCAAATTTTCCAAACCTAACTTCCGAAATTTCTCTTTAAATTATGTAAAATTTTGTGTGATTTTATTTTTATTTTATTTTATTGAAAAAGGTTCGGTAACAGACAATAGATTATTAAAAATACAATATATATAGATAGAGACACAACACTTTAAACCTAAAGTCCAATTATAACCGGACACAACTTATACTTAAGGTTCTTCGTTTGAGTCCGCTAGGTAGGTAGGCGCCAAGAGATGGCGCTGTCGTTGAAAACTCAATTGAGGTAATCTGCCCCAGTTTTAATTCACTTTGCGACCTCTTACTATTGTTATAAACACATCTCAAAAATAATAGAGCCCATTAATAGCTGCACTCGACTGAAAATTCAAATAATGTTCAACGCCTGTATGCACGCATGAACATTACGCACACATGCGAATTCAAAACGGTTACAAGCAAATACGAAATTTCGTTGCTCTGTATATCGTCTCGGTGGCCGAAGTCATCAGTTTGATTAGGTCGCGCTCGTGAGGTTCTGGGTTCGAACCCCTAAAATTAGGTAGTATTTTTTTTTATAATTTAATTTCGAGAATACTATTTATTTTAATTTTTGCTGTGGGTTTCTTGACAAACTTATTCAAAATTAGTAACGAAACTTATAAAAGTATATATCTACATAAACCTAATATTGTCGCATAAATATTTAAAATGCGAAAGTTCGTGTGTAAGTGTGTAAGCATGTAAGTTTTTTTTTTTGTTATTTGGTGACGAGACGAGCAAGTTACTCAGCTGATGTTAAGCTTCACGCTTGCTCATAACAGTTCAGTGCCACCCAGAATTTTGAACCTCAACAGTTCAAAACCATGCGCGGCAATGCACTGCGCTCATTACTCTGAGATATTAGATGTTAAATCTCTGTGCCCAATAATTACGCTGGAAACATTGCCCTTCAATCCGGAACACAGTGATGTTTTGCACACTACTGCTTGACGATTGAATAACTGGGTCCCTGGAATAACCCCATATCGGGGGTTCTAAAGGCACCGAGTCTGGTACCTTCCGAACAAATTTTCCACTTTTTTTCGTTTTTTTTCAAATTAATTTCGAATTTTACATACCTAATACCTAATGAAATGAACCTAATGAAATATGCAATACCCAAAAATGTTGTGTTTTCCGCGTCGATAGACATTATTCTGCGACTAAAAATATGGATTTTAGACCCGGGTTAGATTAATTTAGTCCATAGTAGGTACTGTTGTTTGTTATTTGTTATTTACAACACACAAAACTAACTTATAGGTAGGTATGTAGTTCATCTGTGGTATGTAGGTAGGTAGGTTGGTTGCTTGGTTGGTGGCTAGGTAGGTATTATTAGTATAATGTGCATATTTTGATCGCGCAGCACGAAATATTCAAGATTTTCATATACCTCTATCTACCACCTTACCACCTACCTATATAGGTACCATACCTATAGGCACCTTTTACAAAAAATCTATTATTTCACTAAGAAGGAAGTTTTTCAGAATTTTTTCAATATTTTTCCCTGGATCAGTGAGCGTGCGCGCAACGAGATCATACATAAAAATGCAAAAACCACATTCATCATCATTATTGAGGTGAATTTTTTTCCAGAAATTTTGCATTATTTTTCCTGGCAGCACTGATGGAGCGCGCACCGAGCCCCATACTCAGAAATGCCGAATTCCAACAAATTTTAGATATGGGTTATTACTTAGTCACACCAAAATGCGAAAGTTTGTGTGTATGTAAGTAGGTATGTTAGTATGTAAGTGTGTTTGTTCCCGTTCAAATCTGTAACAGCTGCATGGATTTTAATGTAATTTGGTATGGAGGTAGCCAAATTTAGGTATGGTAGCCTCCATTCCAAATTTCATCCAAATCCGTTCAGCCGTTACAGAGTTTATACCGCGGGTGAAACCGCGGGGCGCATCTAGTATCCTATAAATTTTGAAAGTAGCTCTGTCTTTCTGTTTGTTATCTGTTCACGATAAAACGGCTGGACCGACCTTTACGAATTTTGGCAAAGGTATTCTAGTAAAATAAAATATTTTTTAATTTAATCATTTTATGTATTATTTAAGAAATCTCGTTACGTTAGGGAGAAGGCTGATGATGATGATGGAAAATTTTAAATCTATGACCGCAAATGTAAAACGCAGTCGGACGGGTAGAAATCCCCCCATTGCTATGAAAATGGGTAAGAAATCTCGGTACGATAGGGAACAGGCGGATGATGATGATAATGATCCTTAAAATCTATGACCGATAAACGACGAAGGTCTGTGACGAAGGTCACAGTTGGACGGGTACCAATCCCCCCATCGCCATGAAAATGGGTAAGAAATCTCGGTACGATAGGGAACAGGCTAATGATGATGATGATGATGATATTTAAATCTGTGACCACAAATGAAATTCGCAGTTGGACGGGTAGAAATCCCCCCCATCGCCATGAAAATGGGCAAGAAATCTCTGTACGCTATCAACAGGCTGATGATGATGATGAATTTTAAATCTATGACCGAAAATTAAAATCGCAGTTGGACGGGTAGAAATCCCCCATCGCCATGAAAATGGGCAAGAAATCTCTGTACGTTATCAACAGCCTGATGATGATGATGATGAATTTTAAATCTATGACCGCAAATGAAATTCGCAGCTGGACGGGTAGAAATCTCCCCATTGCTATGAAAAATGGGTAAGAAATCTCGGTACGATATGGAACAGGCTGATGATGATGATGATGAATTTTAAATCTATGACCGAATCACATGCGAATTCAAAACGGTTACAAGCAAATACGAAATTGAGTACCCGATTTTCGGCGTTCCACCTATCAGTTCGACTGGCCGAGCGGTCGAGTGGACGGATTTTCATTATGCTTCGTTTTGTAGTGTGTCAATGAGACGAAGGATCAATCCTCATTTGAAAATTACTGTTTTTGTAGATTTTTGTTCTTTTTGTGCTATTTTTTTACAAAATAAGTTATCAAACAACACAACAAACACCACACACAAAACTAACTAACTAATAGGTAGGTAGGTAGGTAGGTTGGTTGGTTGGTTTGTTGGTAGGTAGGTAAGTATTATTAGTATTATGCACATATTTCAATCGCGCAGCACGAAATATCCAATATTTTCATATACCTCTATCTACCACCTTACCACCTACCTATATAGGTACCTATACCTATATAGGCACCTTTTACAAAAAAACTATTATTTCACTAAGAAGGAAGTTTTTCAGAATTTTTTCAATATTTTTCCCGGGATCAGTGAGCGTGCGCGCAACGAGATCATACATAAAAATGCAAAAACCACATTCATCATCATTATTGAGGTGAATTTTTTTTCCCGTAATTTTGCATTATTTTTCCTGGCACTGATGGAGCGCGCACCGAGCCCCATACTCAGAAATGCCGAATTCCAACAAATTTTAGATATGGGGTTATTACTTAGTCACACCAAAATGCGAAAGTTTGTGTGTATGTAAGTAGGTATGTTAGTATGTAAGTGTGTTTGTTCCCGTTCAAATCTGTAACAGCTGCATGGATTTTAATGTAATTTGGTATGGAGGTAGCCAAATTTAGGTATGGTAGCCTCCATACCAAATTTCATCCAAATCCGTTCAGCCATTACAGAGTTTATACCGCGGGTGAAACCGCGGGGCGCATCTAGTATCCTATAAATTTTGAAAGTAGCTCTGTCTTTCTGTTTGTTATCTGTTCACGATAAAACGGCTGGACCGACCTTTACGAATTTTGGCAAAGGTATTCTAGTAAAATAAAATATTTTTTAATTTAATCATTTTATGTATTTTTTAAGAAATCTCGTTACGTTAGGGAGAAGGCTGATGATGATGATGGAAAATTTTAAATCTATGACCGCAAATGTAAAACGCAGTCGGACGGGTAGAAATCCCCCCATTGCTATGAAAATGGGTAAGAAATCTCGGTACGATAGGGAACAGGCGGATGATGATGATAATGATCCTTAAAATCTATGACCGATAAACGACGAAGGTCTGTGACGAAGGTCACAGTTGGACGGGTACCAATCCCCCATCGCCATGAAAATGGGTAAGAAATCTCGGTACGATAGGGAACAGGCTAATGATGATGATGATGATATTTAAATCTGTGACCACAAATGAAAATCGCAGTTGGACGGGTAGAAATCCCCCCCATCGCCATGAAAATGGGCAAGAAATCTCTGTACGCTATCAACAGGCTGATGATGATGATGAATTTTAAATCTATGCCCGAAAATTAAAATCGCAGTTGGACGGGTAGAAATCCCCCATCGCCATGAAAATGGGCAAGAAATCTCTGTACGTTATCAACAGCCTGATGATGATGATGATGAATTTTAAATCTATGACCGCAAATGAAAATCGCAGCTGGACGGGTAGAAATCTCCCCATTGCTATGAAAAATGGGTAAGAAATCTCGGTACGATATGGAACAGGCTGATGATGATGATGATGAATTTTAAATCTATGACCGAATCACATGCGAATTCAAAACGGTTACAAGCAAATACGAAATTGAGTACCCGATTTTCGGCGTTCCACCTATCAGTTCGACTGGCCGAGCGGTCGAGTGGACGGATTTTCATTATGCTTCGTTTTGTAGTGTGTCAATGAGACGAAGGATCAATCCTCATTTGAAAATTACTGTTTTTGTAGATTTTTGTTCTTTTTGTGCTATTTTTTTACAAAATAAGTTATCAAACAACACAACAAACACCACACACAAAACTAACTAACTAATAGGTAGGTAGGTAGGTAGGTAGGTAGGTAGGTAGGTTGGTTGGTTGGTTTGTTGGTAGGTAGGTAAGTATTATTAGTATTATGCACATATTTCAATCGCGCAGCACGAAATATCCAATATTTTCATATACCTCTATCTACCACCTTACCACCTACCTATATAGGTACCTATACCTATATAGGCACCTTTTACAAAAAAACTATTATTTCACTAAGAAGGAAGTTTTTCAGAATTTTTTCAATATTTTTCCCGGGATCAGTGAGCGTGCGCGCAACGAGATCATACATAAAAATGCAAAAACCACATTCATCATCATTATTGAGGTGAATTTTTTTCCCCGTAATTTTGAATTATTTTTCCTGGCACTGATGGAGCGCGCACCGAGCCCCATACTCAGAAATGCCGAATTCCAACAAATTTTAGATATGGGGTTATTAGTTAGTCACACCAAAAATAAATATTATAAAGAGGAAAGATTTGATTGTTTGTTTGTTTGCATTGAATAGGCTCCGAAACTACTGAACCGATTTGAAAAATTCTTTCGCTGTTGGGAAGCTTTTTAGCTTTCTTTATATATATATATTTTTTGTAACTTGACGCAAATAGAAGGGTTTTGTGTGTGTATTATAATTTTTATTTTTTTGTTATATACACGTGCGAAGCCGGTGCGGGCTGTAAAGGATTCAAACAGACAGACGGACAGACAGACAGACAGTCGGACATGACAAACTTATAAGGGTTCCTTGTAGTACTACGGAACCCTAAAAATTTATAAATGGTTACCTATGTCAAAGTCCTCAAAATACAAGAATAGGGGTTCATTTTTATACATATAAACTAGTATTTCGCGAGGCTGCACGGGCCGCGTGCGGGCCCGCGGGGCGGTCCTGCAATTGGGTATGGCTGGATCGTTTAGGTCGACTTGTAAAGTTAAAAAAAAAGGAGGAGCATGATGAAAACGGGTAAGCTACCCAACAGCGAAATAATTTTTCAAATCCGTTCAGTAGTTTCGGAGCCTATTCAATGCAAATAAACAAACAAACAAAGAATCAAATCTTTCCTCTTTATAATATTGGTATAGATAGATTATTCTATCATCATCAATAGTTGTCGCAACGCACGCGATGTAAAGGATATTTTAGGTATTTTTTTTTACATCTTGGGTTACATTATTCGAGTTTTAGTAAGGATCCCAAATTTTTTAAAAATATAATATAATATAGTATAGGGATAGTGTAGCTTCCCAACAGTGAAAGAATTTTTCAAATCGGTTCAGTAGTTTCGGAGCCTATTCAATGCAAACAAACAAACAATCAAATTTTTCCTCTTTATTATATTGGTATAGACTATTCTTTCATCATCAATAGTTTCCGCAGTGCACGCGAAATACATCATCTTGGTTTACATTATTGGAGTTTTAGTAAGGATCCCTAATTTTTTTGAAAATATAATATAACCTATGTCACCCGGGGATAGTGAAGCTTCCCAACAGCGAAAGAATTTTTCAAATCGGTTCAGTAGTTTCGGAGCCTATTCAATGCAAACAAACAAACAATGAAATAAATAAACAATCAAATCTTTCCTCTTTATAATATTGGTATAGATAGATTAGGTAACCAAATCAAACACTGCACTGCACACCGATACCGAATCTCGCAACGTCGCAATTATCGAAGGCCGCGCGCGGACTAAGCCGCGATGCAAGGATACCTAGTCTCGCTCACACACGCTCCGACAAGCTGGCAACGTCGCGTAAACCGCGTGACGCGCGCGCGGCACAACCAGTGTACACGATTTTTGCAAGATGCACCCACACATCAATATTTCACGCACACCATGATCGCATGATTCGCATGTAAAGAACACACCACTACATTCGTAAAATTTGTCGTAATTATTGGGTTGAAAAATGGTATTTCCTAGCCATGAACATTTTAAATTATCGACTTTGCGATACTTAGAGGCCAAATTAGACCTATGTTAAGTCATGCCCAGTTCAAAATCGTAGTAGGACGCCTAAAAAGGCGTCGATAGTTTTGTATGAAAGTCGAAGGACCTTAAAAACTTGACACTAAAAGTGAGTAATTATTTCATCATTATTTCATTATTTGATCAATAAAGAGTTAATCTATCCATCATATTAATAAGAATTAATCTATCCAACTATCTAACCAATTTAGATGTTTTTTAATATATGTTATCTAAGCCGTCAAAAACTATACATAAAACTTTGATTTTGTTGCAATTATCGCAATATGTCATTATAAAGTGAAGAATTGTGTGTGTCCCTATATTATATTACTCTTTGATTGTATGCGTTTAAATTATGGCGGCGAGAAGTTTTTATTAGAATAACAAAAATATATTTTTAATAAACCAAACCTTAATCGTACATTATTATTTATCCAAGCCATTGACACCAATAACAAAAGATTTAGGGGGTGATAACGGTTTTCCCCCGAAACGCTAATTTCATCGAAACATTTTATATTTTTTTAGAAATGTATATTAGAAATATTTTTATAAAAATTCACATTATTCTATCGTATGCAAAGAGAACAGAGCAACAGCAATACAATTTTAAAATAGCTCCTGCTCCAAAACTGTATTAGATATGAATTAGACCAATCTTTTTCTAGAACATTGGCCATTAATCTAATTGTGTAGGGTAATGACGGCCTAACACCTTAGCGGCTAGCAGTGGCATGTTTGTCACTGCCACAAGTCACCGCCTACTATGCAGGTTGCATTGCGAAATGCACCCGAACTGGTCGGCAGGATGCAGTTTCGCAACACTCACGAAATTAATGGTGAATGCTGTTTGCAGCCCATCGTATTGGTGTATAAGTGTGCGTTTCACCACCAACTCAGCTGTTGGTAAGCGATAATGTGGCCGAAGATGAAGCACGCAGACTTAGAAGATACCTATTAACTGTGACCTTGAAAAGCTAGATTGTAACTCTCAGGAAACAAGGAAGCCGGCAGTTTGTTGACCACCTTGGCTGTACGGATTAAAAACGTTGAAACGTTTTGTACGTATCCAAGGGAAATCAAGAGTGTAAGGATGGTAGTGGGGCGTTTCTCTACTTGTCCTGTTGTAAAAGGGGGTGGTGGGATAATAAGGTCATGAAGCTCTGAAGCACACTCTCCGAAATGAATCCTGTAGAAGATTGACAGACTGGCTACCTTACGGCGGTTTTCCAGGCTAAGAAGTTGTTTGGCAAATTATGTATGTGTGTTAAGGTCAAATCTTGCAACTGAATTTTAGACTTTTATTTTTAGATTTCTCAAAAGCTGAGATTCAATCAAATCTCGTCTCGAAAAAAATGTCGAACTTCGAGATTTCTTATCCTCAACGCTATATTTCGAGATACTCACGATGGCCAGCGTGCGAGATACATCGAGTGGTCGGAGGCGATCAAGACGAGACACAGTCGAGATTGGAATCTCGAAATCGACATCAATTTCTCATATCTCCGAATAGGGGCCAATTCCTCTTGATCAATTGATTTTAAATTTTGCATGCCTGTCAAGTTCCGATGATAACACAATATTATGACAGCGAGCTGATCTGATGGATATGGAAAGTGGGAAATGGAACTCCTCAGTAACTTAAGTAGATTGATGGAGTTTGGACTCATTTCGATTAGCTTACAGTACCCATAATGGAATTCATAAAAGCTTGTCTGGAAAAAAAAACAAAAACTTATTATTATATAGGCCAATGCTATAATTCTATAGACAGAAACAATCATTGACAGCTGATCTCTTGACCACCACTTCTCCAGCACTATTTTACACCATATCTTCTCGTTCATAAGTATGATATTCTGTTGAGATTTAGTTATCTGAATCATGTCGTAAGAATATAATAAATCAATTAATCATAACAGTAGTAGCACAAAATTTCGTAATTGAATGTAATGAATATGTATACAGGGTTATGAGGAAAGGGTATGCTAAGCCGAAAAGGGCCCGTAGTACTCATCATTATGAACAACTTTTACTAAGGGACCAACCTTGAAAGCGACGATTTGAAAAAAAAGCAGCTGTTCCGTAGAAAAATGTCAATGGCACTCGACAAAATGTATGGAACAGCTGATATTTTTTCTCTATTTCAGTGTTGGTCCCATAGCATAGTAAGCGTTGTTCACAATCATGAGTACTATGAGCCCCTGTCGGCTTAGCAAACCCTTTCCTTATGACCCTGTATGTACCTAATGTTTGTATAGCGCGTGGGTTGTGTCACTCGTTTATTATGATAGTCATGACTTCTGGTGCTTTGAGGATATTATTTCTATAGTCCGTTTGTCATCGAATGCTTGCTTACAGCATGGCGAATGAAAGACCTATGCATGATCTGTTTCAAATTGTTTCTAGCGTAAATTACCTATGGTGCAGTCAATATATAATTTTACATATTTATAATACACTAGCGGCCTTACACCGCCGTTTCATCTTACATTCTACAGAAACCAAATATTATTCCGGGATAAAATGTAGCCTATGTTATAATCTAGGGAATAAACTACCTCCATACAAACTTTCATTCAAATCCGATCAGCCGTTACAGAGTTGAACGGGAACAAACATACTTACATACACACTTACACACAAACTTTCGCGTTTATAATATTATAGTGTGATATGGATATGTGCCTGGAGTTTTTTGTTTTCTTCCTTATTATGGTATATATGGTCAAGTGTCAATTCGGGGTCGCATCTATCTATAAATTTAATTCCGATCCTTTCAGCCGATTCTGTGCTCAATTGAACCATAATTCAAAACATCTAACGGTGTGTGGCATCCTCACTTATGATCCAGTTCCCATTCCATTAAGTGTGTACCATCCTCGACCACACCGTCACTTATCATCAGGTGAGTTTCTTGTCAAATTATAACCTAAGCCTGAACACGCCTGTCTTTACCTGTTTTAAGTATTCTGCCGCGCTGAGAAGAAATGGCATTATTATTACATAAATACATATTCTGAACTTGGACTGCCCCGGTGGCTCAGTTGGTAGTGAACCTACCTTCTGTTTTTGGGGGCGTGGATTCGATTCCCATCTAGGACAAACATTCATGTGATGAACATTTGTGTTTGTTCTATGTCTGGGTGTTAATATCTATATAAGTATGTATTTAAAAATGAAGATGTACAGAAGCCCCTGATAACGTCAGGGACAAGCTCGCGGAATAATAATATTTAAAAAAAACCTCTATTGGCTATGAGTAGCTATCATCAATTACACCGACTGGCTTTTTTGGTGTCAAAACTGTTTTTTGTCTCCTAATGTGACGTTATTAGCGGAGTCAGTAGGTGTCTATGCTAATTTATGGTCCCATGTCGAGCTCATGATGGTGTGTGGGTGCTAAAGCATCTTGTAAAAAAAATCTAACAGAATAACTCTTAAGGGGCTAAATTGAAAAAAAGAACCGCGACCATTCTAGGGTGGCGTGATGCCGCTCCGCCCAGCCCGGAGCGACTGTGGGACCCGCACCCTCCAAAAATTCCTCTTTACGTCTGGAGTGATATAGGCTACTTTTTGCAGTCGGGTATTTTCTTTTTCTTTTAATAATATTGCTTGTACATTTTGTTTTAATAAAACGGGAATACTCACGTTAAATTGAGTCGGTTATTCCGACTATAGTTTCGACCGATGACGTCAAGCGCGCGACGCGCCGCGTGCGTGTGATTGAAACTATAGTCGGAATAACCGACTCAATTTAAGGTGCAACGTTTCGCTCAGCGCGCGAAATTCAAATTTCTTTGCGTTTTTTGTCAATTACAGCTTAATTACTCATCGTAGGTTCATGAAAACTAATTTTGCGATAATAAATAGATTGTTTCATGAAATTACATGAACCAAAAATTCAAGTGGAAAGCTAGTATAAGTACATTGACTAAAAACCAAAAACCTAGATGAAAATCAGCTTATTGAGATTTGTAGCTAAGCCAATGTTATTTAGGTGATCATTTTACCCGTAATTTCTTAGAACAACTTATTTAATGGCGCAAAATTGGTTTCAATAAATCCACTATGATTTATTAATGTAATTGACAAAAAATGCAAGAAAATTTGAATTTTGCGCGATGAGCGAAACGTTGCACCTTAACGTGAGAATTCCTGTTTTATTAAAACAAAATGTATCAAAACCACATCAGTTTTCATAGTTATATTGCTTGTCTATTTAGCGCTCGCTAGTCAAAACATCAGATAATTGATAATTACAAATAAACCAGAGAATCAATCAAAATTCTATAAGTACTTATCTAGCCACCCTATAAATTATCATAAGAGTAATAATCACTTAAATATACACTAGGGGTTCGGAGATCTAGAGAAAAATATTTCAAAATAGAGATTTTTTTATCCTTTTTTTAATGTATTAATCTTTTACAGTTTTTCCTACTTAGCTATACTACACGATAGAATCAAAGACCTACATATATGTACAGATAAGATCTCTAATCTACGTTACAAATGAGATGCACGGAATTGAAAACTGTCATTTTTTTTTTGGTTTGGTTCCTTAACCACAACGTCATAAAGGTCGATTTGGAAATTCAAAACGACGGCAGACGCTTTTCTATAGACATTGACGGTTTTTCTTTAAAACCGGAAAAGCTTCGAGGGTTCTACGCGCAACGGTCACAGTAATTGTATAAAAAATTGCTGATAATTCCGATGTAATCATTAATTTGTCGTTGTGGGTGTGTCTAATGGTGACACGATGAATAGTTATGTAGCCTGTGCTACAAAGTAATCTATAGTTACTATGTAGTGGTGAATGACATAATTATACGTTATCAACATTTGTCATTCCTAATAATAGGTGTGTTTTTATGTTTGTTGTGACTTGTGAGATACGGATCTTTGCTGCGTGGTTTGGATTGATTTGTTATTTTCGTGGTTTTACGACCTATCGTGACTTCTGTAGATATTACCTCTAAATTCTATTTGCCTTATAGAGATGAGAGCAGGAAATAGGATGACATAGGTACAATAGGTATTCTACCTATTGTTCACTGACGTCTTGAATACTTACTACTCAAATAAATTTAAATTAAAAAAACCGACTTAATCAGAACTATTTATTTAAATTTGCTTTGTTATAATTGCTATCATAATCGAAAGTTTTTGTTATCTTGGCGCCGCCCGTGAAATACGTATTATTGAGGAGTTCGGCTGGCCACCGGTGGTCTTCTTCATCAGTTCCACTTCTATTAATAATTATTTTTTATTTTGAAAGGTGGTACTACCAGATTGATCCAATTTTTTTTTCAAAATCCCGTTTTGATAATGGTGTCCTAATAAGGAATTGAAGGAACTCTTCAAATATTATATAGCGAAATACATATAGCGATTTCATCAACATGTAAATGTTAATTGCATTCAGAAAGTATCATTTGGTGAAGTGGAACTGATGAAGAAGACCACAGATGGCCACCGGAACTCCCCAATGATACGTATTCCGCGGATGGCACCAATATAATCTCGATTATGATCTAGAAGTAAAAAAAAAACTCTTCTGCGATTATCATAGTTTTAACCAACTATGACAAAGCAAATTTAAATATATTATGGTTCTGATGAATTGGGTTTTTAAGGCTATCACACATTTCCTTCAGATCAAAGTGGTTTAAACTAAATATTCCTATTTTTTATAACACCTCTATTTCTAGTATTTTCTATATCAGAGAAAGTTTTTTTTAAATATTTTTTATTATTTTATTCGCGTGCAAACATTAATTAGGTCCACCAATAAATAAATACATGTATCGATAATAAATTATTTTAATTTTAAGTTCAGAGTAAGTAAGGTAGAAACCGAATCCCATCTACTTCAGTTTGAAACGTCTGGGATCGAATTATTTTAGTTACCGTTAAATAAATCAATCTATAACCTAAATGCATGAGGAAATGGTACGCCGACTCAGTGTTATCACCAGCACAAAAACAAAACAACAAAATCCAAAAAATATATTTTAAAAAGTCTTGAAAATCATTAAAACACGATAAAAAAATTAAATAAAAAAACTCTCCTTGCTGGCCTCGGTCATCATCATCATCATCAGGCATAAGACGTCCACTGCTGAACATAGGCCTCCCCCTTAGAGCACCACACCGATCGACAACGGGCCACTTGCATCCACCGGTTGCCCGCGACTTACACAATGTCGTCGGTCCACCTAGTGGGAGGCCTGCCTACATGGCCTCGGTCGTAAGCGTTATATTCGCCATGTTTCAGTCGAGACCGTGTCACAAGTGTCTACTTCGAAAAATCTTTGATCAAAACCAATGTTGATATTGAGATATAAATTGAACATTCCCCGAACTGGGCTAACACCATATTTGCGGGAATTAATTGAACTTACGCAGAATTCACATAAATTGAGATTTAAGTCTTATTTGAATCCAATTAATATGCAGCAGCCTAACTAGGCCTGACGTGAGTAAGGCTACATTGATCCAGTGGTTTGTTAGAATAATTTATCACACTAATATTATAAATGCGAAAGTTTGTAAGTGTGTTTGTTCCCGTTCAACTCTGTAACAGCTAATAGGATTTGAATGAAATTTGGTATGGAGGTAGCTTACACCCTGATGGATTAACACATAGGCTACTTTTTAATCTGGAAAAATATTTAGTTTCTGTAGAATAGCGGGTGAAACCGCGGGGCGCTAGTTATTTATAAACGAAGTAAGATATATTTTAGTACTAGCTGCGCCCCGCGGTTTCACCCGCTATTCTACAGGAAAGGTTTCATTTTTCAGGATAAAAAGCCTATGTGCCTATGTGTTATTCCAGAGAATAAGCTACCTCCATACCAAATTTTATCCAAATCCGTTGAGTCGTTACCGAGTTGAACGGGAACAAACACACTTACACACAAACTTTCACATTTATAATATTAGTGTGATGTACACAGAAATAGAAAACAAATTAAAACGAACCGCTATCAGTAGGCATCGCATCGTGCCCAAAATGCTGGACGAGTTACCGAATTGCAATTACAAATTCTAAAGAATCCTACTTATATCGATCCTACTTATATTGATGGTTACTAGCTGCTGATACTAGTGCTAAATGCTGAGCTAGTAATCCAGTTACTACCTCAGCATCGACACACATTGACAGAATAATTAATGGCAGTTTGGAAGGTACGAGATGGTGAACTATGGAGCTACTCTGTGCCAGGTGCGTCGGCACAATATTCGGGTCATCCACAGATCACATCCTAGATTCTGCATTCAGGACGCTTGAAGCTCCCCGCTTATCGCTTTGATTGGTTGATTGTTAGGCGTGAGTAGGCGTAGCCTTGAGATAGCCAATGAGAACGCTTGGTCGCACTCCCCGCGACCCGCGCCTTCCTCAAACTTTGGTGACTGTTTGTAGGAACAACGAATCTCGTAATGCGGTATCTAGTGTGATCTGTGTTCTGACTGGATACAACAGAGTTATTTTTTACCGCGCAGTTTTTTTTTAACTAAATGAAATACATACTAACTATCTAAACTACTTAGCCAACTACATAAAACGAACTCTTGGATTACCCAGAGAAAATAGTATTAGTCCGTACCGTAAAGTGTATTTTATAGGATTTTCGCCTTCTGAGCTGTAGGTTGTGGCTTCGATTCCCACTCAGGACAAACATTTGTGCGATGAACTTGTTCTTTGTATGGGTGTTTCTATGTTTTCTATGTATGTATTTTCCAAAAAAAAATATGTATTCTATCAGTTATCTGGTTCCCATAGTACAAGCTCGCTTAGTTTGCGGCTAGATGGCGCTGTGTGTGAAAAACTTCCACCATTATATTTTTATTTTATTTATTTACTTATTTATGATCGTACAATCTGGAACCATTATTATTTCAGCACAGAATACAGAAATGGCGACTAATCCCAGTCGTATATCAATCCGACAGTCTACTGCGAGCCGTCAGGCCAGGCGGTTGAGGCACGATTATTGACAGCAAGGTCCGTGTTTCACAGAGACATGAATCAACACTCGTTAACTTCGACCTCTGTGCGTTTTGTTATGATATCATAACTAATACTAGTAGTTCGCGCCGAGCTGAGACCTCGCGACCCCTATATCTTCACAGCCCCTGGACCGATTCAGCTCATATTCGAACTTAATAATTATATTGAAATGAACTACTTGCCTACAACATTTCATGAAGATCGGATCAACGTTTCGCAAGTTATCATCGGACAAATATACACACAAACATACAAAAATACGTACAAATGCCGATTTGTTCCAGTAAGCTCTGAGACCTTCGCTTCGCTCGTTCAATTATATTCGAAAAGTAGCTCTATCTCTCAGTCCATCTGTTTGGCTGTCTGGGTGTTTGTCGCGTTATCGTGTGGGCTAAACGGCTGAACGAAATGAGCTGAGTTACTGTATAGATATAGGACGGACATAGACTACTTTTTTTTTGTAGCTCGACTCGAACGAAGTCGCGGGTAACAGCTAGTACCCTATATTTGCGAGATTGCTGAAAGGTTGACTTTCCAACGAGTGTAACACCAAACGAGTCACAGTGACTCGTTGGAAAGCTTTTCCTAACAGTCTCACTGCGGTTGACTCGGTGAGAACCATCGAGTTAAATTTGGCCTGGACTAAAACTATACCAAAAAATAGATGTCATAAGAAAATTAAATAGTCATATCAATTAAATAGTCATATAGTCCTACCAAGTTTTTAAGAGTTCCTAGTAAAACAATCAAATCAATTTCGAGGATACATTTTTTTTAATTGTAAACTCTAAAACTATGGCAGACTCAAAGGGAGGGTATAACGCCCAAAGCCCGCGCTTTATCATCATCGCCAGCCAGAAGACTCCCACTGCTGAACAAGGGTTTCTCCATTAGAGTAACACTGAACGACATTCGCCACTTGCATCCACCGGTTGCCCGCGATTTTCACAAGTCGTCGGTCCACTTAGCGGGAGGCCTACACACAATCGAGAAGCTTTTTCCTCATTTTTTTTTGTTCATATTTTTTTCTTCTATTACTCTTCTTGATTTAATTTCTGGTACCTTTTACTTACCCATGGTTATTAGTGTTCCAACTTCACTTTATAAAGTTCACTTTACTTTATCACTTCAATTATCACAATTTCTCTTTGGTTTTAGTGTTTTATTTAAGTCTCAGTCAGAAGCTCTCTTCATTTTCTTTTACCTGAAAAAGTACAGAAAAATAAGATTAAATACACAATAACATGAATATTAAAATTTAATATTGTGGCCCTTAAGCATTATTTCTTTCTTTTTTTTGGCTAGGCGATTGACCACAACTCATGTGTTAAGCCTGAAATAGTAACTGGCTTCTATAATCATTTTTGTTCTTGGTTGATAGGCTAGGCAATTGACCACAACTCACGTAGTAAGTCTGGAATGGAAACTTGCTGACTGCTGACTGGCAAAAATTACAGCATTGCTGTGATTTGGCAGGTATCAAGACAATTTTTTGCAATTTTTGTCTGTAAGTATTGTCAGAACAGAACTATTCTGACAATACTTGCTAGAGGGTGCATACTTGCCTGATTCAACAGTTGAAATAGAAACAAACTACCAACTTCGCTTGTGACAAAACAAACTAAAAATTATGAACGGGCGGCTGACAGTTTTGTTGAAAAAATAGGATGGTGGCTCCCCCACCAAGTCAACAGATAATTTGGTTACACTGTAAGCACTTGCACGTTGCACAGGTTGGTTCGTTGTGTTGCGGTACAGTTAACCATCGACTTTGCTGTGACGATTTCTAATGCAGGGTGACCATCACCAACCACAGATAAATTCATCTGTGTCACCAACTAACTGACCATTTACAAGAGTTTTTCCAAATGCGTGTACTTACTCGATTTGTATGAAATAAGAACAGCGCCGTCTAGCGTCATCTAGATGGCACTGCTCTTACTTCATACAAACAAAGAAACTTTACAGAAGGAGTTTTGGCGGGAACGTGAAGAATTCATGTCGCGTCATTTTATTATTTTCCAAAACTTGTGTTATTTCGAGTGATAATGTGTAAAAACTGTGAATTTTTACCCGTGCTCGTGAACATGCACGAGTGTTGGTGAATGGTATAATGTCGTGAAACGTGAATTTTCGTGTTGTTTCCAAAACTCCATAGAAGGCTCTAGTAAAGTTTTCACCACTTTACTGGGGCATGAGTTGGACTTGACCGTGACTTGCTTTGCTCGACTTTGACCGTGACTATGACTTATTTGATAATATCTAACAAAACTTGAGAATATATATGTATACTTGACACTGGCAAATGCATAGGACGTGCGACGCCAGAGTCCTCTTAGGAGGAAAAAGAAAAAAAAAAGCTTTACAGGAGTATAAACCTTACTCCTGTATTTTATCTATGATACAAATCATAGTTTACGTAAACACGATCGAATAGGTAAACGCAATTACAAAAACTCGCACTCGGCACTCTGCTGTATGCTTTCACTAGAACTTTTTGACTGGCGTAAGTGGGTGAGGGAGATCCACTGACGTCTATAATACTCTGGTATTATAGAAGTCAGTGAGAGGTGCCCAGTTAATAGGTACTTCTAGTAATATAGCGACGTCAGTAGGAGGTGGCTAGTGCGGGTTGGTGGTTTCACATGCGTCATTGGATTTCTTCTCCAGAAATGAGAAGGTTTCCTCATTAGTTTAAAAAACATAATTTGCGATATATATATATATTGGTTAAAAAATGATTACAAGATATTTTCTCGATAAAAAAAAACCATTGGTTATTACACTTACAGTGAGGTAATATGGAACAGAATTTCGATAGATTTCCTGGTTTAGATGTCATTTAGAAATTATGTGGTTTTTTGACTAGCGCAAGGTAATCCATCTCTTTTCATCTGCGCGCGAAAGTATATAGCGCTATCTTTCTCTCGAAACATCCTTTAACTCTTAATACGCCTGTCGAGAACTATCCAAATATCCCACAGAACAAAACAAACCGATGGTCACCTTACAAAATAATGACCGTCAACAGAAATCGGGTAACCAGAGCTATTTGCAACAAAACAACGGCCGTACTCGTGCACTTTCTTACCGCCAGATGGTAAGTTGCAACTGCATTTCATATCTGCACCAATAACTAGGTAGAAATAATCTGTTTTAACGGGCAAGTGCCTTTATAATTTACAAACTAGTAAGGGTGTCTACACATGGCCCGACCCGACATCGCTTGAAAGAGATGGCTATATATAAGTTTCTGGGGAAGCGAAAGGGAGAAGCTATAACCTTAATAGTTTGTTTCTTTTGCTCCCGTGAAATTCAAATCTATGTCCCTTTCACACGATGTCAGTTCGGGCCATGTGTAGACACCCTAATAGTTCGGGACCTATTCTAATAACCTATTCTAACTAATAACAGTTATTTTTTACTGTACATAATTGTAGAACCAACCTCTCATATTAAAAAAACTAGCTGCGCTCCGCGGTTTCACCCGCTATTCTACAAGAACTGTTAAATTTTCAGGATAATATGCTATGTGTGTGTATAAGCTACCTACATACCAAATTTCATCCAAGTCCGTTCAGTTACAGAGTTGAACGAGAACAAACACACTTACACACTAACACAGAAACTTTGGCATTTATAATTTGAGTGTGATTAAACAAAATTACACATTTACACACAGAAATTTTCGAATTTATAATATTAGTGTGATTAACCAAATTCGTATCCGGAACAGAATTTTACATTAGGCAATGTCATGTCTATTTGCGCTTTGTTAGTCTATTTCAGATGAAGATCGTAAGCACGGCAGTGAGTCGTCGGCGACGATAATGTGATATGGCTCAAGCATAAATGTTTTTTTTTAATGCTCCGTACCTCCAGTGCTTAATTTAATTTTATATTGATTCTACATCAGCAAATTATACCAAACCCAAATTTATATTTATGTTATGAATTATGTCCGGGTCCTGGGCAACCTCTCATTTCTGCATGCCTATTATACGTACCGCGTCAAAAACTACCCAAAAAAGATCTTTCGTTATGTAGGTATTCGATAGGAAATCTATCAAAAATTTAGTTTCCTTTACGCCTGTCTAATTTTTCATATGTCTTTGCTATTGAATACGTACAAAAGTTTTGTCGATAGAGGTTAATCTACACTGGGAAAAATACACGGCTTTCGAACACGGTTACATTTTCTGTAGCCATGTAAATGGCTGTGCCAGCCGGGTTTGGCAGCCGTGTGAAGCGCCGTGTACACGGCTAGAGATTTTACATGGCTATGTTAGCCATTTACACGGCTTCGTTAGCCGGTAGAAACGGTCACGTTTACCGTGTTTCATAATTTTCCAACCGTGTAAAAACCGTAGCCGTGCAAAAATGCACGGCTACACTCTAACACGGTCGTAAAAGCGGTGTATACACAGCGCATCGGGCCGTGTGTTAAGCAAACACGGTCTGCTGAGCCGTTTTAGACACGGCACAACAGGCCCTGTGCTAAGCAAAAGCTGGCTACGTTAGCCAAGTCCCAATGATACTAGCAGACATGGTTGGCAGAGCCGTTTCAGACACGGCATGACAGGCCGTGTGTCAAACTAAACCAGGCTGCGATAGCCATGTCACACATGGAACCCGCAAACATGGTTGACGTAGCCGTTCTAGACACGGCACTACAGACCGTGTGCTCAGCAAATCCTGGCTATGATAGCCGTGTCACAATTCAAACTCGTAAACACGGTTTCCGAAACCGCTTCAGACACGGCACGGAAGACCGTGTGCTTAACGAAACCTGGCTATGATAGCTGTGTTCCAATACAAACTCGCAAACATGGTTTTCTGAGCCGTTTCAAACACAGCACGACAGACCGTGTGCTAAACAAAACCAGGCTAAGATAGCCGTGTCACAATTCAAACTCGCGATTATGGTTTCCGGAGCCGTTTCAGACATGGCACGAAAGACCGTGTGCTTAACAAAACCTGGCTATGATAGCAGTATTGCAAATGGAACCCGAAAGCAATTGACGGAGACGTCCAAGACACGGCACGTTAGGCCGTTTGCTACACGGAACCTGGTTACGTTAGCCAAGTCACAATGAACAATGAACTCGTAAACATGGTTGCCAGAGCCGTTTCAGACATGGCACAACAGACCGTGTGCTTAACAAAACCTGGCTATGATAGCCATGTCACGATTAAAACTCGATAACATGGATTTCCGACTTCAATTCTGCTTGAGGAGTTAAATAAAACACTACGGTTATGCTTCACAATAAGGAAAATCTCGTAAATAAATATACAAGTGAGCGTTAAGAACATCTGTACTGTAAATATATTACGGAGAGAATCAGGACCACTCATATTAAATATTGCACGAAGACATTTTTTTTGTAATATGAATCACGATCCTAATTCGACTGAATTGCCCCAAAATATGACACCATAACATAGGGAATGGATATATTAATTTATTTTATTGTTTATTTTAGAGATGTGTGTTTTCCAATTCAAATTGGCATATATTGTTACACCTAAGAAATTACCTTCATCTGTTAATTTAACATTAACTGCTCTATTTTTTATATTTAGCTAACACATGCATGTAGACATTGAGAGTAAGCATCTGCCTACAAACTGCTATGCAGTTTGACATAATTATAATAAATAGTATGTACTTATGTTTCGTTATGAATAAATAATAATAAAACAAAACGAAAAATCCTGGCTATGATAACCGTGTCATAAATGGAGTCCGTAAACATGGTTAACGGAGTCGTTTTAGACACGGCACGACAGACCGTGTGCTTAACAAAACCTGGCTATGATAACCGTGCCGTGTTTCCGGAGCCGTTTCAGACACGGCACAACAGACCGTGTGGTAAATGAACCCTGGCTATGATACACAAATGTAACTCGCAAATATGGTTGCCGGAACCGTTTCCGACACAACACCAGAGATCGTGTACTGAAATCAGGCTACGATAGTCGTGTCACAAATGGACCCCACAATCGTGGTTAACGGTTTCAGACAAGACACGATACACCGTGTGCTAAAAAACCTAACTACGTAAGCCATTTCAGAAATGAAATCCGCACAAACATGGTTGACTGACCCATTCTAGACACGACATGATACCGTGTACTGAACGAAACCTGGCTACGTTAGCCGTGTCACAAGTGGTACAAGGTTGATGGAGCCGTTTGAAATACGACACGATAGACCGTGTGCTAACTGAAACCTGACTATGAAAGCCGTGTCACAGATGAAACCCGCATAATCAACATAAAAGTTGTATTGCCACATAAATAGACTTGCCGTTTGCCACTAAAGTAAGGAATTTGAAATTATCTAAGACACAAATTTTTAAGCTTATTAAATAAAAAACACAATTAACTTTATTGTTAATCTGTCAAGGGTGTTACTAATAAGTATGTGTGAGAGTATGAATAATATTTTTGTGTAATCCATTTTAAAATAAGACTATTATTTTATTATAATGCATCCACACTTTGATATATCTTGTCTATCTCTATAGTAATGGCGTATTTTAATATTATTTATAAATGACAGAAATATTCTTACAGTATTCTACAGAAAACGAATATTTTTCCGGAATAAAAAGTAGCCTATGTGTTAATCCAGAGAATAAGCTACCTCTATACCAAATTTAATTCAAATCCGTTCAGCCGTTACAGAGTTGAACGGAAACAAACATACTTACGTACTTATCGCTTACACAAACTATCGCAATCATAATATTAGTGTGATAAACTAGATGAACACTAAACTTATTTCTTATTTTTACTAAAATGCATAAATATTATTCCTAGGTAAATGACTTCAGATATTTGTGGAACCTGGGGAAATGTCGATAGCTATATCTGGCAGCCGCGCATATATAAAAGTGCGCGCACGCGGGCGGCCAGCCATTCGTTTTCGTTTTGAGTTGAGTTTGGTGTGCTTGTATCTACTTCAAACGCTCTCAACATGTCAGGCGCTATCAAAGAGGAAAAAGATGCAGCTACTGTTGATAAATTACATAAATCCCGTTGCATGGAAGAATACATCGCTATATTTAAAGGTTAGTATCAGTTCGAGTAGATACTTGCGTAAATAGTGTTTTTTTGAGTTTTAGTTGATACAAAACGATTCGCGGGAGAAACGAATGTGAGAACATGTGATTATGCCCGAAATTTTTGGTACCTACCTACTTAGTATGAGTAAATTTTGCATGTGAATCAGTGTTTCGGCGGGAACAATATTATTGCAGGGCAGTAGGAAAGCGGCTACGATAGCCGTGTCGACGCGGTAGTCGCAGGGACTTTATACGGCTTCCTCAACCGCGTCAGACGGCTGTCCTAGCCCGTGCTGTGGTCTATTATCTACCTATTCCGTGATGTGGTCTTATTTGACAAATGCAGTGAGTGGATTGTAGCTCGATGGATAATGAACTAAACTAAGTAAATCATTTTATTTCCAGAAAATGCTATAACAGCAAATGCGTTGCCGCTTTTGTCTGCGTCAAATCGGAATTGATTCCCAAGATCGTCCATCGCATCAAATTTAAAACGTATTGGGAACACTGGTGCAGAAACGTAAGTGACTAATCACGCTGATGTTATTTTTATACATTATACCAAAGACATTTTTATAAGGAGAATGCTGAGGATTACACCTATGTTCTGTGCTAAATATGTGAAACTACCGCTCCCTCTCTGTTTGCCAGTTTGTTACCTATCAGTGAATTGTTTGTTCTAAGCAGCCGGACCAATCTTGATAAAATTTGGTAATGATAAACACACGAGGACGGACATAGTATACCTACTTTTCTTGAGTTCATTAACATCCATGTATCAGCCGCAGCATGCTGTGTGATATACAGTATGCAGTAAATTATTTTTAAAATAATTTCATTCTAAATAATATATTTTTTCTAGCGAATGCTGACATTATCACGATATCCAAGTACCAGGGACTGGAATCATCATCTATTTTAGAAACGGCTTGGAAGGCAACATGGTCGCTTCGCAAGCGGTACTTCCTAACATTTTCACGTAGTCATCATTATGAATTTATAATATGAGAAATTACGAAAAGTAAATGTATAATTATTACTTATTATATAATATTATTATGTGATGTAAAAATCTTTGAATAAAATTCTGTTTCTTAAAGTA
This sequence comes from Apocheima hispidaria, assembly GCA_947579745.1. Lineage (NCBI taxonomy): Eukaryota > Metazoa > Arthropoda > Insecta > Lepidoptera > Geometridae > Apocheima > Apocheima hispidaria. Next base: position 9,775,024 of record OX388166.1, on the reverse strand, counting down.
TTTTTTTAATCAACAAATTAACCATCACCAAATCCTAGAAAAATAATATTTAGACAGTAGATTTGAGGGCAGTATTTTTTTAGTTATTTTCGTTATTTTTAATCGTTCAAATGGTTTATTACAGGTCCTACATAGCTGGCGAACCTGAAACATTCGGGTCAAAAAAAGTGTTGGACTTTGCTGAGGCGGTCGTTTTACACGGCTTCTTCAACCGCGTCACACGGCTCCGCCAGCTGAGCAGGGTCGTAGGAAAGTGGCTAGGACAGCCGTGTTGACGCGGTTAACGCAGCCGCTTTACAAGGCTTTTTCAACCGTGTCACATGGTTCCGCCAGCTGTGCAGGGTCGTAGGACAGCCGTGTTGACGCGGTTGACGCAGGCGCTTTACACGGCTTCTTCAACCGCGTCACACGGCTCCGTCAGTTGTGCAGGGTTGTAGGAAAGCGGCTAGGACAGCCATGTTGACGTGGCTGACGCAGCCGCTTTACACGGCTTTTTCAACCGCGTCACACGGCTCCGCCTGCTGTGTAGATTTGTAGGTGACGCGGTTGATGGAGCCGCTTTACACGGCTTCTTCAACCGCGTCACACGGCTCCGCCAGCTGTGTAGGGTCGTAGGAAAGCGGCTAGGACAGCCGTGTTGACGCGGTTGATGCAGCCGATTTACACGGCTCCGCCAGCTGTTCAGGGTCGTAGGAAAGCGGCTAGGACAGCCGTGTTGAAGCGGTCGAGGCAGCCGCTTTACACGGCTTCTTCCAACCGCGTCACACGGCTCCGCCAGCTGTGCAAGGTCGTAGGAAAGCGGCTACGACAGCCGTGTTGACGTGGTTAACGCAGCATATATTACATGGTTACGCCAGCCACGTATACTTAGCCGTGTCTAAATCATAACCGTGTCAACTAGTTCACACGGCTGCAACTGCAGTACCGTGTCCAGATTTAGCCGTGTCTAATCGGAACCGTGTCGACTAGTTGACACGGCTGCAACTGCAGTACCGTGTGCAGATCTAGCCGTGTATGATTATAACCGTGTCGACCAGTTGACACGGCTGCAACTGCAGTACCGTGTGCGGATCCAACCTTACCATCCTAGCCGTGTGCGATTTTAACCGTGTGTCCACTGTAGCCGTGTTAGCGCCACACGGTAACCCTTGCCGTGTTTACACGGCTGCAACTGCAGTACCGGGTTTACACGGCCTTGCATAGCCGATAAATCGACCCTTTTTTTTCCCAGTGTAGGGCATGAGCAATTGGGCATTGGGCAGTTTGGGCACCGCTAGGATAACTTTCAAGGAGGTGCATCTGCATCTAACACTATAATGTACAATCAAGTAATCTATTCTCTATCTCTGCATAGTATAAAAATGTCAATGTGCATAGTATAATAAAGTCGCTTTCCGCGTCTCCGTTTGTCTGTATATCCGAACTCCTCCTAAACCACGCAACGGATTTTGATGCAGTTTTCACCACCAGTTAGATAATTTTTCACCAAAATAAAAAGTCGCATATTTACCTCCTAATGTCCACATTCACAAGGTGTTTGTCCAGCAACGGACAAATAAGCTGAAGATGGTGGTAGAGAACCACTTATCTGTGAACGCCTTTCTCGTGTTTTAAACACATAAAAAGTTTGTCGTTAAGAACAACAAGAAGCGTAACGAATCGCAGTGACCAATTTTCACCGGAAAATCACGTAGCCGTGTCTTTATACTATTACTTATTCTGTGGTCATGTGAAATCTAAAGTTTTATTTTTATTTATATTAACTTTAATATCGCAAAAAACAATAAACTATCAATAAACTTTCAATAGGTAATTTTTTATATTTTTCTAATTCTGGGCGAGATACCTGGCTGGAAATTGGCGCCCATTCTCGTGACGTGACGTGCTCCTCGGCGTGCTAAGTATACAAACTCTTTTATGTACAGGCATTTTCCTCCATTCAAAAGGGGCAGATAAAATTTGATTCGTGGCATCGCACCCGCTAAACGCCATTCTCGTTGGTTATCCAAAGTTACGCCTACTCGCGCCTAACAATCAATCAATGGGAGTAATTTCGTATAAGTGTATTTAGACTGATGCGCTTCGAACGTCCTGAATGCAGAATCTAGAGTGTGATCTGTGGTTACCCGCGATCTTCATTTTTTGAAGCAGAATATAGTAGGTAGGTAATATAGTACCAATGTATCTTTTTTTTTCATTCTATAAAATGTCTTTCAAGGTTATTTTTCTAGTTCAAATTCATGTTTACATTTCCTTATAAATATAAGGAAATTTCCTTATAACATTAAAAGTACCAACACTTTACAATTTTGTTCCACGTAGGATAAGCCCAAAATATTTTTTGGGCACTTTGAATGTTAAGTTTAAGGATTTAAGGGAGGATGAAGATGCTCTTGCTTGCAACAACAGCAACTCGCTCGTTGGACGACATTTTGGCCAAAACGGAATTATGTGTCATGTAAATGGTATATCTGTGGTGTCAAGCCATGTTACATAGTGCGGAGCAGACTGTCCCCCGAATACTGAAACGCTTGTTAACTTTGACAACAGATTAATTCTAATACTGCCTTTGTCTGGCACTAAACAAATGACAAAGGCAGCAATAGACTTAATCTGTCGTCATAGTTAACATACGTTTCAGTATTCGGGGGTAAGTCACGTCAGATCATCTTCACCGTCAGTGCCACGTCCACGAGGCACGTCGATATCATGCTGGATGAAAATACTCTACTCTATGGCTCTCTCTTTCTCTTTCGTTTGTTAGACGGCTGTCGCCAACCAAGTTGTTACGTCTGACGTAAATTGGGTTGACAATTAATACCAATTAAGAAAATAAAAAAAATACCCAACTGCAAAATGTAGGCTATTCACTCCAGGGGCTCGATTTTTGAACCGCTCGTATGATATTTCGCGGAAAAATATCATGCGAAGTGACTTTCGAAAGAAAAAAAGACAAAAGACATCACTCGCTAACGCACCGTGTGCTATGAACTATTCGAATTTTCTTCTAAAAAAATTTAATTTCGCTTGAAATTTTCGTGCGAAATATCAGAAAAGCGATTCAGAAATGGAGCCCCAGGCGTTAAGAAGAATCCACCGATACGTCACTCGTCAAAATCGGTCAAGCTGTTTGGGCTGTAGGAGGTAATATAGGACACACAATCATACATACCTAGTTACTTACAAAATTACTAAATACATACACCCCCAAAACATTACCCTTCTTTTTGGGCAGTCAGGTATAAACCAACGTTCACACGTCCCATTATGTACGTACGGCGGTGATTATACTTCTACGTACGGATCTCTGAACCCGTATTGAAGTGCATTGTGGCTGCCCAGAGTAAAGTTTCACTGTATCTGGACCGTGACGCCACCGTGACCGATGCTTTGTGGCATTTGAATGCTGGACCTTGGGCTTCATACAATGTATCACTCCACTGGTAGCTGTGGGCTTAGTACTCAGATCAGAAAACAAGGGAGATGTGGCAAAGAGCTTGGCAGGTTTCGCTTCTTTAGATTTTTTGGAAAAACACTATTATCGGTGTTTGTTTGAAAAAATACTAGTTCTGATGTAAATTATTCGAAATATGGCATCTCATTTCACACTTAAGTACAGTTTTACACTACTTATAATTCCTACCGATGTAGACCGCAGTAGACCAATTTTAGTAGCGTCGGAAACATCGTTCTACTAATAGCAAAGTATTGTACTACGCGCGTTAAAATCTTGCACTGTTATTGGTTAATCGAGTTCGTGGTAAAAACGCGGCCAGCCGACGTGCTCTAAAATCTTGCGCTGTTATTGGTTGATCGATTACTTGGCAAAATCGCGCTTGGGCGGCCGCCCCTGCGCCATCTAGTACGAATCGTGTAAGTGGGACAGAGCTAAGAATGCATAGCAAACAATACTTTGCCATTTGCGCTTGCAAATAGAGTTCAATATAGATTAAAATTACACGTTCGGCTACTGTGAAAAACCGGCCCGCACTTTTCTCGCAAACGAGAACTGACTATCAGAATTACTTATTAGTAACAGTACTAAAATATTATTGTTTTTCCTATAATATTAGATAAGTGGTAGAAACGCGGAGACATTCGAATACGCACAATAATTGTCGAAAACCACATCTCCCTTATTTTCTGATATGAGTCTTAGCAGCTGCGGTAAAGAACTGTTCGTTTTTTTATGTTTGACGTGCTACGCGTTACTCCACAACTCACCTGATTTTAAGTGATGGTGTAGTCGAAGATGGCAAAAACCTACCTTGGAATGAGAACTGGCTCTCAAATGAGGCTGTTGAAACATCCCGAGGTGATAGGCGATACATTATCAACTTGAGGGTGGTAGCTAACTAGCTAAGTATTTAAAGTATATCCTGTATAATTTACCCGACGAAAACTTGCATTCAAATGATCCGATTGAAATATTGTAGGCAAGTAGTTAATTTTATATAATCAGTAATTACTTAATTAAGTTTGAATATGAGCAAAATCAGTCCAAGGATTGGGAAGATATACTGCCGTGCTAATAAGAAATTCGTGATTCAGAATATGTATTAAACTCAATTTTGAAAAAAAAATAGATGTGCCTTTTCTTCTTAGCACGGCAGTATAGCGGTCACGAGGTAGGTGTCAACCAACATTTATATGGTAGATATTATAAGCCACAGATAAAAGGATCTGTGATGTAAATAGTGACAAGCCCTCGGTTTGCCTATTTAACCCCCGAATACTGAAACGTTTGTTAACTTTGACGACAGATTAAGTCTATTGCTGTCTTTGTCATTTGCTTAGTGTCAGACAAAGGCAGTATTACAATTAATCTGTTGTCAAAGTTAACAAACGTTTCATTATTCGAGGGTAAGTGGCCTCAGGTTAAAAACCCCTTAATCTGAGTAGGTGGCGTTAAAGATTTCCACATGCCTACTGCAAAAATCAGGTGAAACCGGATGACTTAATATCTCGTAAAGTGGATAACATCACAATATTAAAACGGCCAATCTAACAAGCGTCGAAAATTGGCCACTGGACAAAAAACTCGTAGTTCTAGTTGGGCAGCCTCAAGAATGCGTGCCTTCGAGTTTTGGATAATAAGCATAATAACAATGTATGTTTTGTAGTGATCCGGTTTGTTTTCATAGAGTAGAGGAGTCAGGGCAATGTTTTAAGCATTTCGGGTCTGAAGTTTTTAGCGCCACCGTTTTTGGCCTATGAGCATTTTGCTCTATGTAGTTAGATGCGACGATTACAATCTCGCTACCGATCTGTGCACTATAAATCACACTTCACACTATTAATTAAGTTGTTTCAATGGTTATTCTTCTCGTGTAGATTTTTTTTGGTTTTAGAAATGTAATTAAAGCTTTTATGTGCTTTTGTTTTTTGTTTTTTTTAAGTACGTCAGGCAAAGGTTTTTTTTAAGTATCCTTATGTTTTCTTTCGTGTCCTTTCGTTTTTTTACGACTAAACGGCTGAACTGATCAAATTCAACCAAAGAGTATATAGCATGGAGATGAACCACAGATGTACATAGAGGATCTTGCCCTGCTAGGTACATTGTATGCTGTTGCATTGTCTGTTGATACTACGATAATAATTCGACCAACATGTAGATAGGCACCTAAACCATAACTGCATGATGATAAAAAAAATGTATGTGCTGAAAAAACGTTAAATAGTAGCGACGTGGCAACTATTTTTTTTTAAAAGGGTGTCTATATATCGTCGAAACACATAAAATGAACTTTTTTGCAGGTTCAAAGTAGGTCCTTAGCCTATCCTCTCGGCTTGCGGTTAAGATGCCTAGGTTTACATTACACTGTGATCTCGTTAAATCGATCATCGAATTACATGAGTCCCAACAGTACCTATGTAGCGAGGAAGCTATTCATAGTTATTATTGTAGCTCATCTAGGAAATCGGGTTTTAATAAAATGGGAATACTCAGACTATAGTCAGAAACTAAAGTCGAGCTATAGTGGGAATAACCGTGATTTGACGTGAGTATTCCCGTTTTATTAAAACAAAATGTGTCAAAACCACGTCAGATTTCATAGTAAAACCGTAATCTTTGCTGGATGGAAGAAGATTTGGGATAGGTATGTATTTTACCTCAAATATTGAACACATAATCTACCCAAAACATTATTAGGAAAAATAGATGGGGAAATACATAAAATAGTCAAAAACCTCATGAAACAATTTTCTTTAGTATGTTTACGGCGTTCATGCCAAGACCATTATAAATACAGATAACATAGCTTATTATTTTCCCCATTATTTTATTTTGATTTAATGTACCTACCTACTTATAGAGCTTGCTTACATTCACAACATAACAGCTAAGTATGTTATATAAAATAAAATAATTATTTATAAGATTTAGTACTTGAGCATACTAAGCAACAATGTAACAATTTTTTTGTGAAATGATGAGGAAATAAAGAGTAATAAAATAATTAAATTGCATTTTGCCAGTTTCTAATGATAGCGATCGCTCGTAAAGCCAATAAAGCTAAAGTTGGCTTAACTCAACGAGTGATGTGATACGTTCTGTCGCCAGTTTCCGATCGATAACTATTAACCCCGATCTATTAATAGTATGATGCGACGAAATAAGACGAGAAAGCTCCTCCCGACGTAAACAACAAGCATTATCACTGCTCTGCACTGCAGACTGCAGTAGCCAATCGATCGATAAAAAAATAAACTTACATATTTTCCCGCGTTTCCTTTCACTAACACTCCAATCACAGTTACGTTCAAAACACTTCACACTGATATTTTTCTAGTTTTTATTCAGTATTTCAAGTTTTTCAGTAACATTGTAATCGTTTGTTGTAGAAAATACGCCAGATGCGGCGTTTACTACGTTCGTCGCGTAACTGGCGGCCGGCTAGGGAACGCGTTGGGACGATTGACGACGCGCATCCAAACTATAACCTAGCCAGTTGAAATAGAAGGGTGTCCGGGAGTGGCACTGCCTCGACAGATGTTTCGTAGCAATGAGACGGGTTGTCCCCATTCATAGGGGCGCCGCCGCCGGCTTCCGCATTCATGATGTGTTTACCTGAGGGACTGGAGTTAGAGGTTTCCGTTTATACACATGCGTATAAGCGGTCGACGGATTGTATGACCACGAAAATATTACGCCCAAAATCGCAATTGCATAAATGAAATTTCAGCCGTGTCGCACTCGGCACAGTGAGTTGTATAAATATTTTTTTGAAATTTGAATTTTTCATCTTGCGCTATCAACTTTAAAGTTCGCTCGCTGAGCGACAAAGCCCTTTAACTTTTATTTTTATTTTTATTATTATATAACCGTTTATAGTACCGTAACGTACGGGTGAGATAAGAATCTCCGCTAGGAATTATAGTATTGTTATCCGAACACAGATAAATAGAACATCTGTGTATCCGAAACCACTTTTGTCACATCATACCTAGTATCTGGTAAATTTATCTGTAAAGTTGTGAGCGGAAGCGATGCTCTCACCATCAGTATTTTCTGAACAAAACTTCCAAACCCATTTCGACGTCGTTAGAGTTATTCTTCACCCTATACGGGATAGCAATGTGATTGATTTAAATAATCTTGTTTAAAAATCGTAGCCACATTTGGTTATGTTGTATCCACAGAATTCTCCCCACTAAATAACTTTGGTTGTAGACCTTTGCCCTGTACCCAAACATAGCGCTTTTCGTGAAAGATTAAGTCCCACGGCAAACAGCGGAACTAATCCAATCACTTTTATTTCTGTTCAATTAGTTTAAACCCTATTTAAAAAAACCTTAACCAATATTCTATTTTAACTAGAATTTTAGGGAGTCAAAATCAGTAGTTGGTAACATTCCGCCGCGCGATGACGAACGTCGTCGTCTGGGGGACTTCTTTCATTGTAAGCCAAAGTACCTGTTAAGTCATTCATTTGCGCGGCACTTTGAAGACACAACATGGCGTCAAATCCACCCCTTTCACACAATGACGAAAAAAATAAGAGTACCTGTTACAAGTAACGTTATTTGCGGCACTTCATTGTCATTCTTTCTATGGATTCTGTCAAAAAATATCAGTAAAAATCCTCCATCTATTTCATACAAACTTTATTTAAATCAAAAAATAAAATCTACAATAAACCTCTTTACTCTCAGTTATGTATAGTAAAATCTGTTTTAGCTTCTCAATATTACATTACAGAATTGTATGCCGTATACCACTCAAATTTCTTACCAAGGCAGAATTACCCTCGAACGTTAAGGCTTCTACACACTTTGCCGGCATTGCCGCTGGCTGGTATTATTGCCACCGGCAGGTATGATGCAGAAAACATCAGCCGTGCGGCAAAAGCCGGATGCCGAGCAACCGGCATAGTGTGTTGGAGCCTGTAGGTTGCGTTTCCACTTGCGAAAATTTGCCTGAAAAAATGTTCTGCACTCCAAATTTATTACCACCATACGCTATTATTATTTATGCGTAAACGAACAAATGCAAGGAATATAATACCCGGCAAATAACTTGAAAAATTACGTCTTCTGCGCATTTTAGGTCTCTTTTGCGGAGCGATGGTTGCGCGGGGAGATTACGGCGTGTAGATGCGCCCATTTTTTCCCCCACTACGCCAATTTTCGCTCAAGATATTTGCCGGTCACTATACCTAGAATATTTCCGTACGTAATTAGTGACGGATGGAATTCCATACAATGATCAATAACGAAATTCAAAATGTGTATGAGAATTGGATGCGTAAATATCAATCAATCAAAACGCTAAGTGAAAACGCATCGTTAGAAATCGTCACCTTATCCCACAGACGTCATATAGAAACCGCATTCAAGATATTTGTTTCGAAAAAAAAAAGCACCAAAATTGGAGAAGGCGCATTTTACGGGGACTAAGACAAAAACGTTCCCATTCTAAAGTTACGTCTTGCCGTGCTTAGCAAGGTACCAACGAGATTTTTTGTTGGTGTATTTTAACTCGTGGTGCGTTTTGACCGTGCGGAATCTATACGAGCTAACCTGTGCCATATCCTCAATACATTCCATCACTTATATCGAAACGCAAAAATATAAAAATGGACTAAACTAAACAATAGATGAGCACTTCCACATAAGTGACAAACATACCTACACAAAAAGCTTAACATATATTAAATCCTCTTTTACAGTTAAATTACAATTTATATTCTCAATAAAAATACATATCTCAATATCAAAGAACACTTTTTTTTATCTATTTGTTGTTTAATCGGTAACGAATGAGGCACATTATTATTATATAATATTTCACCTAACTATAAGTTTATTTACAAGATATATTGGACTCGTAATTACATCCCTTACATAAGAATCTTCAGTCCATCCATTCTTAGATAATGAAGAATCATCACAGACTATGTCAAATTATTTATTACAGTGTAAATTTTTTAATATTTATCCCTTAATATCTTGCAATATTCGTATGTATGTATGTTTGGGTCAAATCCTTCAACAGAATTTTATACCAGTTCCCGTTGTTTAATTGAGTTGAAATTTTGCATGCCTGTCAAGCTCCGATGACTATACAATATTATGAGAGCGAGCCGATCTGATGATGGAGACATGGAAACGGAATGGAAAACGGAACTCGTTTTTCACACACAGCGCCACCTAGCACCAAACTAAGCAAGCTTTTACTATGGGAACCAGATAACTGATAGAATACATGAATACTTTTTTTTGTAAAGACATACATTGCAATACATATTAAAAGGTATGTATGGACTCATCACTATGAACAACTTTGACTGCGGGACCAACTATGAAATCGTGAAAAAAGCTATTTCAATTTTGTTGAGTGTCATTGACATTTTTATATGAAACAGATGTTTTTTTTTTTCGGTGATTTCATGGTTGGTCCCATAGTAAAAGTTGTTCATAAAGATGACTATATACATACCTTTCAATATTGCCACACCTTATATGTGGTCTTTGTTATTCTTTTAAACTAAAAATATAATGTTCACACTGCATATTAACATAATGTGATAGTTCCTGGTCAAATCTTAGTAGTACAAAATTTTAGCCAAAATGTAGATCATCGTTAATAGCATTGACATCTATGCTTCAAAGTATATACTACAATAACTCGTGTATTTCATAACTTATGATTGAATAGATTTTTATCAAAAACCAATGGTCATACCAAAAGTTTAATTTGGTCTAAAGCAGAGATATCAAAAACTATGTGATAGATGATATACCTACTCACCACTTAACACTTTGACCGCCGCGGCATAAATGCATCGCCGTGCCCTGTATGCCTAGCCACTAAATACCTATAAAAAAAGGGGGCTGCTAAATTTCATATATTTAATGTATTTTTTATGATACTTTGTGACTGAATGTCGCCGGAAACCCTATTATTATATTGCCATTCAATCCGGAACACAGTTATATAGACTATATTTTGCAGATGGGACGATATTTTTTTATTTTATTATATTGTTATGACCATTTATCTTGTCACATATTAACATTGTTGGCATACAGGGCCCGCTATCTCCTGTCAAGTATAGAAGAGTGTGGCGGTCATTGGGTTAATCAAGTTTTAAATCATGTATAAAATCTTAAAAATCATGTTCAAAACTTGATATTTTAAATGGTAACTGTTTACGGCAGTATCTATTATCGTACAGTAACAAAACCAATATATTTGGCTTCTGCGACATAACATCAATGGTTTCAAAATCACATTGTTTCAATAGAAAATTTAAGTAATGGTGAAGTCAACTATAATAACTAGTTGCAAATATAATTATACATTATAGTGTACAAACAATGCGCCAAGTAAAAAAAGCCTACTTTTGTAGTATTATAGAAAAAAAAACTTTATGCGTTTTTTATCAGAAGCAGTCATAAATTGCACTAGAAATTCGCTGCATAAATTAACAACAACAATTATCGTTAATTTATCCAAATCAATAAACCTTAATAAGGAAACGGGTAAAACAATTCTTTTCCCAAAAGAATAACTTTTGCCTAAAATTTATATTAGTAAATGATAATTTTGCACAATTCAAACGAAACGAAACTTTCTGCGATACCTAACTGTACAAAATTGATTCGATTTTCTCTACTATAATAATATCTGATCTGTTAGCACTATTACTTAATTTTAATCGAAAAGCACTCTCGGTCGATAACTATAATATATCTAGAGTTTTAATAAAGATTTTTTTTTATATATAATATTCTTTACATTAACAAGGTATCAAAATGTTATAGAATTCTATTTTTATTTACGAATTTCGAGTCTGGAATCACTGCATCGGGAAGTCACCATGTAGCCTCTGATAATATTAACCACTATGAAAATCAGATTTTCACATTCCGTCTAGGTAAATGCAATGCGATAGAAGCCATAAATATAGAGAAAATAAATATCTACTACGGCTAGTTAATTCCCTCCTGGTCCACGCGTCAATCTTACGAGTAAATAGTTTATCGTTTGTACTATAGTTCGCGGCCGACGTGCGCCGGCGCCGCGCAGCCCGACGTGCGCGCGCGCCGCGCCGCCGGGAAATAAAATTATAACATCAACAACAGAAACTCAACCGTATACAACGCAGTCATCTTTGGATCCACGACGGAATTTAAACACAACGTCACTCCGGCGGCCGCGGAGACGGCGCCGTGAGGCGAGCGCCGGCTCGGGCGCCGCCGCCGCTACTTGGCGAGCCGGCGGCGCAGGCGCGACCGCAGCGCCGGCGCCGGCGCCCACGGACCCGACGCGCGCTTGCCGAGGGCGCGCACGCGCTCACCGCCCGCCAGGCGCGCCGCCTTGCCGCCCGGGGCGCCGCCCCCGGCGCCGGCGGGCTCTTCGCAGCGCGCGCGCTTGCAGGAGGCGGGCGCGGGCGGCGTCGGTGCGGCGTCGTTCCGCGAGCGCAGGGCGCGCGGGCGCGCCGGCGCCGGCTCCGGCGGCTCCGCGGGCAGGCAGGCGCGCGGCTCGCCCGTCGTCGAGTGCACCTCGGGCGCGGGCGCGGGCCCGGGGCCGGCGTCGCGCGCGCTATCCGCGCGGCGCGTGGAGGGGCGCGGCTGGTGCGGCGGCGCGGCGGGCGCGGCGCGGGCGCGGGCGCGGCCCCTCGCGGCGCCGAGGTTCTCCTTCGAGCGGTGCGCGCCCTGTCGCCGCGCCGCCGGGGCCCGCCGCGCCGGCCCCGGGGCGCGCGCGGAGTTTCCCGCCCGCGCACTGACGGCCGCCGCCGCCGCGCCGCGCAGCTCGCGCGCGCACGTGCCGATGCTGCGCGTTATCTTCTGCGCGAGCGGCGTCGGCGGCGTGCCCGTCGACCGCGTCGCGCGCCCGCTCCGCTTCGGGTCCTCCTCGGGCGCCGCCTCAGCGGGCGCCTTCCGCGCGGGCGCGGGGCGCGCCTCCGAGGGCGCGCGCTCGTCGCGTGTCGGCGCGGCCGCTGCGGGCGCGGCGGGCGCGCGGCGCGTCAGGATGACGACGCGGTCGAGCGGCCCGTCGGCGGGTTTGGCCGCGCGCGTGGCCGCCTGCCTTGTGTGCGGCCGCTGCGGCTCGGGCTCCGGCTCGTGGTGGGAGCGCAGCACGCGGTCGTGCGCGGGCGCCGGCGGCGCGGGCCGCGGGTCGGCGCGCGGGCGGCGGCCGCGCGGCCTGGCCGGGCCCTCGGTGGGCGAGCTCGAGGACACCTCGTTGATCTGTATGCCGCCGTCGTCGTCGGGCGGCGCGTGCGGCTCGGGCTCGGGGTCCGGCGGCGGCGGCGCCGCGGCGGGCTCGCCCTCGGGCGCCGGGTCCGGCAGGTCGGTGGCCGGCGGCAGCGAGTCGCGCGGCGCGGGCGGATGGCGCTCCGCCGGCGGCTCGGCCGCCAGCTCGCCGGGCACGGCCGCGAGCGTGTTGCAGATGCGCGTGCGGTTCAAGAGGCGCGCCATGAAGTACGACTCGGCGGGGTTGCCGTAGTTGTGTACGGAGTCGGCGTCGTCGCCCTCCTCGCCGGGGGGCGGCGGCGGCGGGTCGAGGGGCGGCGCGGGCGCGGGGGCGGCGGCAGGGGCGGGCAGGGGCGTCGCGTCCGGCGCGCGCTCCGCGTCCGAGTAGCGCGTCATGATGGTGAGTCCGTTCTGCGGGTGCGCGCGCGGCTCGGGGTCGGGCGCGGGGTCGCGCGGGGCGGCCGGGGGCGCGGCGGGGCGCTGCTGGGCGGCGGTGCGCGAGCGCAGCACGGTGGCGCGCGGGGGGCCCGGCGGGTCCAGCATCAGCGTCACCACCGACGTGTTGTCGGCGCGCATTCTAGTGTTGGACCATCTGAAACATTACACAACGATTATCGACATAAGAAAACACATTACACTGTTTTAATAGTAAATACCGACAAAAGAAATAAAAAGGATTTGAATAACAAACATTAAAAAAATATTTTACGTTATTTAATAAATTATTTATTTAAATATAAAATAAATAAATTTAAAATGCGGGAAAAAGCCTTGGATATTACCCACTTTTCTCAACATGAGCACCGAGCAGGTTTAAGAAAACATTTATTATATGATCGGACTGACCTCTCCAGAGCGTGGTCCACCAAGCTCTTGGACGGGTTGAGCCAGTCCCGGGGCTGAGCGGGCGGGCCGCCGACGAGCGCCGCCTCGTTGTGCCGCTCGGTGGCTTGCACCAGGCTGACTGCGCCTTCCGGTGATATCATGTTCCAAAGCCCGTCTGTGCCGAAGATCAAACACCTGGAACATGCAAATATGAAAACTGATAGTCTCTTCAGAAAAAGAATGGTATTAGCCAAAAATTTGACTAACATTACGATTATTAAATGTCAACTCATCTCTGCCATTTTTTAATTGTCAAACTCAGCTGTCGTGTTGTATTAAGGCCTCGCTACATGGCCTGACCTGACATCGTTTGTAAGAGATGTATATAAGTTTCTGGGGCAGCGAAAGGGAGAGCGCTATAACCTTAATAGTTTGTTTCATTTGCTCCCGTGAAATTCAAATCTAGCTGTCCCTTTCACACGATGTCAGGTCAGGCCATGTATAGACAGACACCCTTACTCTGTTAAACCGAGTGAAAAATAATATGACGGAACCTGGCAAAACTTAACATAATCATAAACTAAATAAAAATGTAAAGGATCAAGATGGTTCGCTATTGTGATGCCAGTAAAAAACTACAGGACGTAATATAAAATAAATAATATGAATGACACAAATCAATATGAAATGTACGAACAAAACGTAATATGAAACACGCAAACATACTCACATACTTAAATACACATACATTCATGCTCACATAAATGTTACTTTCATAATTACATTGTAGTGTACAGTCGACATTATAAAAAAAATATATGTCTACAGTACTACAGACTTGAGCAGGAACAAACACACCTACACAAAAACTTTCGCATGTTAATAAATATTAATGTTTATATAAACTTATCTGTATAAAGACCGTTTGGTTATCCAACTAAAAAAATAAAAATAAAATCTTGAAATCACCACAAGTGATTTGAACTACAATTTTGACTGTGTCTTTAGGTTTTTCATAAAAACCTTAACACAACACACATATCGGCTCGGATAACAAATCGCCTTCGCCTCGCCTTATCGATCAGGCGTCAACCGTACTCGGGGTTGTAACTCAGCATCTCCGAGACGACGGCGCAGCTAAGGCGGAGCGAGGCCGCGCTTACAGCTGGGCATAGGTTTTTTTCAAGCCGTGGTCGCTCCGCCTCGCCGTTAGTGATGACAGCCAGGTGGCCACATTCACACGAGCTTGTACCGAGGCGAGGTGAAGCCAAAACGATGCTGATTAGATGGGTGGGAATTGTAATATAGAGTTTCATAGAAAGAATACTTAATGAATGAGATTTTTTTTTTTGTTTACTACATGAAGAAGTATTTTTTGTTGTTGTTGTTATAAGTATTTTATTATCATTTTGTCATTGTTATATCTCTATTGTAAACCTAGACTTAAGGCTTAGCTGAATATAAAATTAAATTAATAAAAAAATGTGTTGCTTACCGAAACTTCGCGGGTTCGATCATCAACACGCCGACATCAGGATCGGGGCTAACAATAAACTCATCATTATTAGGATTATAGCTCCACAGGTCTCCAAGCGATCTCGCTACAGCTAAGAAAGGAATTTCATCCATTGGTGTATTCTTTTTTATAGGCCCCTTGTGGCCTAAACGCGGTCTGTTCCAAACCACCCGCGGCACTCCAGCCTTTGATATGACTTTGCCGCCACATCTCTGTATGCGTTCGATTTCTGCCGAGGATTCTGGTTTGTGGTCTAATGTAAGGGGTTTTGCTGCCCATTCTTCTGATCCTAAAAAACAATTTTGATTTGTCAATTCAATTAATATTTATAATTAATAGTATTTTTACCTGCGGAAAAAAATATGACTACTTATAGTCGATAGCAAATCTATCCACTAAACAGATTAAGACAATCCCTTGATTTGAAATCTTTCTACCAAAAAGTGGAGCAAAAAGATTGTTATCCTAAAACTTAAAAAAATGGCTAATAACTCTAAAACTATGATACTTTTTCAGAATACAATTTTTGAGTTTCTGAACCATCATGGTGTCCACTATCTGTAGGTACAAAGTTATCCAATCTTTACTCCACTCCTGTATATCGCTAACGATATATTTTTTGCTTTTAAAACCTAGGGAGACTATGACTACTTATATCTATTTTTGTATGGAAAACATATAACCTTAAAAAACAATTCAGCTCGCAACAAAATTAAATAATATTATAATTATGCTTATTATATTTAGTCAGGTAAACACCATGACACACTACGAATAAGGACAAAGTTATTGATACATAATTTCATGGTCGGGTAACCATAATTGTTACATTTAATACACATAATAATAATATTATAACACATGCTCTCACACATTAGCGTCTCAATCACTTGTCTCATAATCGTTGCCTCACATACTTATGGCATAGAAATGTATATTATTTCTCTATGCTAGATGGCAAACGTCGTATGGTTGTCGGTCGGTGTGGCGGTCTAAGGGGGAGGCCTATGTTCAGCAGTGGAAGTCTTCTGACTGATAATGTAATGTATGTAATGTAATGTAGATGGCAAACGAAATAGCTTCTAGTATTTCTTTTTTTTATTCAACTAAAGTCGCGGGCAACCGGTGGATAAGTGGCACATTGTCGGTCTGTGTGGCGGTTTAAGGGGAGGCCTATATTCAGCAGTGGACGGCTTCTGGCTGATTATGTGAAAATTATTACGAAAATTGCGTTCTGAAGGGGTTTAATAGTAATTCAGTAAGTTTGTTTTGTTATCCACGCTAGAAGGTAGTAAACACCTTGGTGGTGTCTAATCATGTCTCGGGGCATGAATCTCTGTGACCTCAGGATACAGGTATTCCTAGTCTGAGGAACAGATTTCCTACCCAGGTACATGATTATTTAATATCTACTCTAAAAATGACTTATACATTACTCAATTTAAACCAATTATATTTTAATATCTAACTACCCATTAAGAGTATGTACCACTACACATAGAAAATCATGCAATAAACGTTTTATTTATTTATTTATTTTTTATCCTGTATGGGATGTTTCCTGCAGCAAATATTCTGAATACAAAACATTTCGTTTCAAGTGTTTTAATAATAATAAATAAATAAATATCTGGGACATTATTGCACACACGGTCATCTGACCCAAAACTAAGCAAAGCTTGTAATATGGCTGCCAGAGACTGATATACGTACATAGATATTTTTATTAAATACATACTTATATAGATATTAACACCCAGACATAGAACAAACACAAATATTCATCACATAAATGTTGGTCCTAGATGGGAATCGAAGCCACGCCCCCAAGCACAGAACGTAGGTTCACTACCAACTGAGCCACCGGGGCAGTCGATTTTCATAAGTAAGTTAAAAGCGAATGATCATTTGCTTTTTATATTATTTATCTAATGAGAGAGCGAGCAAGAAATGCATATTTAAAGATACTAACCGTCTTTCTGGTAACCTAGAACGATAGCAGAATCTCCTACATGGCCAATGTATATCTTGCCGCGGCGAATGAAAGCCACACTTGCCGTTGTGCCAGCGGTGCTTGGTAGCCCTGTCACTGTCTTTGGCCATTTCTCTGTAACATTAATGTTGTGAACAGTCATTAAGTCTATAAGGAAGACATGAATATGTTTTAGTTAAATAAAAGATATCAATTTTTTTTATTGATGAAAGATTAAACTTTTCCACCAAAGTTGTTGCTTGGTTATAAAGTTACTATTTGTGGCCAAAAACATAATATTTATGATTATGGTCACTTATAATCAGTCATCTTAAAGGCTGGGTGTATTTAATCTCTGTTTTGAATACATTTCATAATCAAAAAAACAACCTCAGAGCCAGAGAAACTTAATGCAATTTCATCACACTAATATTATATATGTGAAAGTGTGTTTGTTCCCGTTGAACTCTGTAACCGCTGAAGAATTTGAATTAAATTTGGTATTGATACACTCTAGATAGGTAGCTTACTCCCTGGATTAACACATAGGCTACTTTTTATCCCAGAAAAATATTTAGTTTCTGTAGAATAGCGGGTGAAACCGCGGGGCGCAGCTAATTATACATAAGTAATAATTATGCAACATTGTTTGAAATTATTGTGAGACTTACATTATGAAAACTAACTCTGTACAATTACCAGTGGCATGAGTAATTAGTTTGTAGAAGCTCAGCATTGCCAAAATTTTATAACAATCTGACCTTACTTTAAGCATTTTTTATAAGGCTATACTTGAGGTGATATAAAAACAAACTGGAATAACAGCTTTCACTTGGCCAAGTGAGTGGGATCACCCAAAAATTGTGCAAAATGACCGTGAATCAATTTTACTTTATGTTACTTCGCTAGCAAACAAATTAGATATAATCACCACCAAATACAATGAACCACACGAAAAACTTCAGCAAACTCAATGTCAAGCCAGTCAAGAAAAAATGACGAGTACATAGATCTAACAAGGTCAAACCAAAACAATTTGAACAGTCACTTGGTAATCTCCTTGGATACAACACACCATGCCTGTATGATGACTTGTATGAAACAAAGCGCGATTCTAGAAATGTGAAACTCGATGTTTACCTAACTCTTTCCACATGTTCAAGTGGGTCAACATGTAACCATTTCTGATGGCTTTCAGGACATCCTCGTCGTTGTCAGACCAAAACTGTCTTTGCTTGACTATGGAGTCCATAAGGTGCTCCTTCGCGAAAGCTGCCGCCTCGCTGCCTCCGTGGCCATCGTAAATCCCGAAGAAAGCGTATTCCAAATCCCTCTCATCTTCCGTTTGTTGATAAGCAACGGAAAACAAATCTTCCATGTACTTTCTCCCGCCTTGGCTGCAGTGGCCAGTCACACGCAAATTGACACCAATAGATGCAGGCATTTTATAACTATTATCACTACTTCTTATAATAACAAAACATTTATAAATTCATTGTAACACAAACGTTTCTTTTTTCATTTTGCATTACTTACGCGAGTCGAGTCGCGAATCGCGATTGACGACAGATCACGTGGACATATTGATCACAACGCGTGCCCAAAAGCAATGGGCAAATTCCACTAGTGTGAAAGAGACAAACATGTTTTTGTCAGCTCAAAATGAAATAAAAATAGACGCCATCATTCTTTCCGCCATTTTCCCTCCAAGACAACATGATATCCATTAATATTAATATCAGTAATTGCAGTTTAAAGTTACATTTTCTGAAAACCATTTCTTATATAAAGAATATTAATTAGTATTTCGATATTTTGCAATACCCTATGTTCGCTATACGTTTAATTACATATCCAATTGAACAAGATTCAAGACGGAAACAGATTCGTTTAAGAACTAAGGTTGTTAACATTTGGTTACATTCTGTTTAGAAAATTTAACAAACCACAGTATAGTTTATAGTTTGTACATTTAAGTTTAGATTATTTTAGTAAAAATGAAATATACATTATATAACCACAGATTAAAAAAAGCTTCTTCAACAGGGTTACACGGTAAGGGTATAGTTGCTCTCCGAAACTGACTCGCCCGTTCGAGGTCGACAGTCACTTGCAACTGGCTCCGAATCACCTCGTGGAATGTTAACCTGCTTATTTGGAACTTGTCCAAATAGTATATTTTAGCCAAATTTAAACTGGCAGGTTAAACAGCTAAATTAATTTCCTGGAGTTGCTAAAAAAAAAAACAGTTGTTCCCTAGAAAATCGTCAATCACACTCAAATAAATGATCTTGTTGGAACATAAGATTTTTAAAACTAATTTTAACTATTAGTTTGCACCGAACTGAGACCTCACGACCCCTATAACACAACCCCTGGATCGATTCAGCTCATATTAGAACCTAAAAATTGTATTGAAATGAACTACTTACTTGTCATGAAAATCGGATTAACGGTTCTTAAGTTATCGTCGAACAAATATACATACAAACATATAAGCATACAAACATACATACAACTGCCGATTTGCTCCCGTAGACTAAACCTTCGCTTCGCTCAATCAAAAATACTAAGAAGTTAACATAAATTATGTTGCAAAAAACACCTTTAAAGAAAAGATTTTAATCTTGATTCCATGGTAAAAATTATTTATAATATTGACGTACACTTTTACACAACTAGTAATTCCGATCGGCAGTTTCTGATTGCAGATTTTGCGCAGACAAGCGCAAACCGGTTTCCGACAGTAGCCAAACGTGTAAATAATCTATATTGAACTTTATTTACAAATCCAAATGGCAGAGTATTGCTTACTATGCATTCTTAGCTCTGTCCCGCAATGATTCGTACGAGAATGCGTAAGGGTGGTGCGATTTAGCCGCGAAATAGAATGACTAATAACAGCGCAAAACATTAGCGCGCGTAGTACAACACTTTGCCGTACAAAGTTCCCCGCGCTTCTAAATTGGCGTACTGGGCACGTACAATAATTATTTGTTTTGTAAAACTGTACATGATTGATAAATCAATATCAACGATGACCTCCTTTCGGTTGAGAAGATCATTTCCGCATAGCCCTCGATAATAATTTATCTCTATGTAGAAGTTATTTTTACCACCTTATTTTTTATTATATTGAAGTATAAAAAAAAACATGAAGCGTTTAACATATATTAATTACCAGGATGTTAATAAATGTTCTCTAAATTAAATATTTAATTGATTTTAAATTTTATTTTTCTCCTACAAATGTTCTTTGGTGTATACATATATGTAGTGGTGGGTGTGTGGTGCACCTTGGCTACGCTATTTGATACACTACTGAATGGTTTGTCTGACTCCTAATAGAGGTACTGAATAATAAAAGACGTTGGCGAAAGACTTGTGCTTTACTCAAGCGCCAGTACAAGAGTGGTCGCTGAAATACCATGATGGACATGGTACAGATTTTCGTAGGTGTAAAGTTACGTTGCTATATTACTGTGATGTAGGCTGTGCGTAATAGCCCAGCAATGGAAAAGAAAAATATCATACCAAACAAATAATATTATTAACTATAATAATCATTTATTAGTCTCTATAGCCTACATTAAAACATACAATAAAATCAATCATTCATGGACATCCCAAGGTTTTTCTGGCCTCAACATGTCCCATGGGTTTGGTTTTTTGTAGACTTCAGGTTCTTCCAATTTGATACCACTGCTGGTAACTTCGTTTAATAATTTCTGAATTTTACTTCCTTCAGTGGCTTCTATGTCGCAATACATCTCTGTTATACCAAACTCTAAGCATCTCTGGGCGAGAACTCTGCCTAGAGAGAAGTAAGCGCAGGTGTCTGTCACGCTGTATAACTGTTTGCGTAGGGCCCATTCTGATGTTTTAGCTTCAACGACAGGACCATTAAGATAGTGCACAACTTCAGCCTTGACGGTTCTGCTGCTGGGTGTTATGATCAACCTTAAATAAGAAAAGAAAATATATAACTTGGTTTATGTACAGTATTCTAGACATGAAAAAAACTACTTCAATGATACTGGGTTTATACACAGTGTCCTGAACAGTAAAGTTCAGAAATAGCATTTGTTTGTACACCCGTAAATTTTAACACGTAACAGAATTCTTCCTATTGGATAGCGAAATGAGCAGAATTTGTTGTTAATAAAAACATAGCATGTTACTATTAAATAAATTACATGTAATTTAAGGTCCCGCTCACGGGCTAACTTACTTGTGCCAAAATTTTCTTCCAGGTTTATCAAGGTGATAGCCGTCAGGTTTTCGCGCAATTCGGATTTTCTCCAAGTTTCTGGGATTCCTGTTTACAAACTCGGCAGGGGCAGTGGAGCTAAGACGAGTGAGCTGCGGAATTATCAGTGTTTTTCGAAGAGAGTTCATTTTTGTTTATTTGAAGGTTGATGAATATCAACCTTGTGGATTACGGCAAATATTATTTTTTATTCTAAAGTAAATTAATAACCCTAACCTAAAAACCACAGCTAACATGGGTTGTCAATTTCAAATTTCACTTCTATTTGTTTTCATTGTCAAAATCTTTGAAGAAGCTGACAAAAAAATATTTTTGACATTGACAATTACTTTAATCATGGTATATTTATTTATTTCTTCTCATATTTTGGCTCCACATGTTGTGTATTTAGCCAATATCAAGTTTGGTAATATTTCAAGTGAATTAAAATATCTCAGAGTCTAAACAAGTCTCAATCATAGTCTAAGTCAAGTAAGTCACAATCAAGTTCAAATTATGCTTCATTAAAGTGGTGGAGACTTTACTAGAGGCTTCTGAGGAGTTCTGGAAAAAACACGCAGAGTCACGTTTCACAACATTATACTATTCACCAACACCTAATGAATAAAAATCCACCGTTTTTACACATTGACATACGAAATAATACAAGTTTTGGAAAATAATACAATGACGCGACATGATTTCTTCATGTTCCCACCAAAACTGCAAAACTGCCAAGCATTGTAGTTTTGTTCCAATTTTGTTCTCAATCAAATCGATTGATTTAGAAAGCCGGCACTTTATAGTCTGTGAATTCGGCAAATATTATCAGCGATGCGGAACACAACACTACGCCAAACAAAAAAAAAAAAATGACGTTCTGTGTGTTCATTTCGCCCACCCACACGTTTGAGTTTTGATAAGAAAAATAATAATTTTAGTTTGTAGTTTGTATTCATTTCGAGCACGTTTCCTTACCATAAATAAAGCCTACGACTATGTGGCGATATTTGTGGCATATGTGTTGTGTACATTTCCCAGTGCCAATCGTTTTGCAAGGCTAGTGATTTGGTAAAGATTGCACCGTCGTTCGAGGACTGACGAGACGGAACAGTTACATGTTTTGTAATTAATTCTCTGACGCCAACAGTGTATTCAGCGTGCTGGTGATGGTGTGTAGTGCGTGATGTTACAGGCTGGTGATTAGGAAGTGTGGATTGTTTACAATATGTCCCTTCAAAAGAGTGTAAGAAGCGCGGGAGGTGACCGCAGTGAACAAGCCGATACGACGTCGATTTGTTCTTCAGTGACTACGCAGCCGGACAGGCACGGCTTTTTCGGAGGTGCTCAATATAGTCCAGAACCGTAAGTATCCCGTTTATATTATTTACAGTCACAACATGGAACATGTTTGTTTTTTATAGATAAAGCTTACACCTGTATGCCGTCTCCCTTGGAATTTCATTACATTTATTTACATTCACATCATAAAAACGTCAACACAGATGGTATTAAAGTTGTTATCATAAGTAAACAATGTAGACTGTTTAAAGACGTTGTAAAGAAGAGACAATAGCTACCTACCAGAGTTGTTAAACAATTGTGTTTGTAAAGATAGTCAAATCTGTATTTGTCACCCTGACTAGTCCAGTAAAATTACAAATTGGTGGCAAATCAACCAAACAGATTTAATAGGCATGCTACTACATGCATTAATCATTATCATCAGCCAGAAAACGTCCACTGCTGAACATAGGCCTCCCCCTTAGAGCACCACACCAACCAACAACATGCAACTTGCATCCACCAAGTCAAGTAATGTCCAAACCACTATAACATCTAATTAAAATAGGACATCCTTTTATGGACATAAGCACTCTTAACATAGTTTCTGTATAATCCATTGTTTTTTTACTATAGTTTCGATGTGATCTTTTTCAAGAGAGGAAGGAATGTCTATAGTCGGAAAAAATAGACTTAAATGCGGAACAAACCAACTGAACATAACTTGAGTATACCCATTTGCAATTGTACATTCTTTATGACTAATCCCGTGTCATGATTCATACATTACTTGAGAATATACCATTCAAGATGATGAATACCCCACAAATATTAATACAGGTGGTAGACTTCTTTGGCATATTCTATTACTATTATATGGGTACCTTGTCTGGATTGTTTTATTCAAAACATTGTCGATTTTGCCTCTCTAATGCAGTGTCACTATACAGGGTTTTAAAGAAAGCTAAGCCGAAAAGGGCTCGTACTACTCATGATTGTCAACAACTTTTACTATGGGACCAAACCCGATATCGGCAAAAAAATAATCAGTAAGTACTTAGTTCCATACATTTTGTTGAGAGTCATTGACATTTTTCTATGGAAAAGCTGTTTTTTTCTCGATTTCAGATTAGGTCCCAAAGTAATAATTGTTCATAATTATGAGTACTATGAGCCCTTATCGGCTTAGGATACCCTTTTCTTAGAACCGTGTATTATATCCAGTAGCATAGTGCGGGTGGTGCCAGGAGGGGCCATGGCCTCGGGCGTCAGATTTTTTGGGGCGGCGCGCCATACACTTTTGCTCTCTTGAAAATAAGTCTACATACTTTTAAAAAAAAAGGCACATTCCCGGGGGTGGCGGCGTGGGCGCGGAAGACGTCGCATGTAAATGCATGTGTGTAGCTCAGATTTAATCCGAGTTTTGTAGTGTAACTTTTTTCGACGACTTTGGTGACAGAAATCTTTCTATCATATCAGAGTTCGCGTTAAGAGACGAATAAAGTTGTAGCAAGTATTTAGGTACCTAAATACTCAGTCTTTTACTTACATAGTTTTAATAATTGTATCCTAATACGCCTTCTCTGCGTTGTCCGACAACACAGAAGCCATGGCCCCGGGTGACCGAAACCCACACTATGATATGATAGTTACATAGTTTAGTTCTTATTCACTAACTAAATACCTATGCAGTACTAATTCCTAATTACAGCTGAGTCTCCAAGAGGCTCAGCCAGAATGTGTACAGTTACTTCATGAATAGACCATTAGTTGATTACCGTATAGGGCCCGTACCGTGACGTGCTTATTGCGATGATTGTCAGGTTCAGCGGCCGACGCTGCGCTATCGCCAATCGTATCGCCGCGCGTTTTAGGCGGCGATTCTTATGTTCACGGTGAACATAAGAATCATCGCAATTAAGACCTCACAGTACGGGCCCCAGCCTGTACTGTGACGTTTTCTGACCAGGGGGCTTATCCTCTAACTTTGATACGTTCGTGATTCTGATTGCGAGAGCATGCCATCTCGCTCGTACCAACTTAGTCACACTATGCGCGGTCCCGCTCGCGCAACTCTCGCTATCGCTTTCAGAGTTACGGGATAAGCCCACAGGGCTAGGACTCTGCTTATACGACCTTACTGATTTATTATGCCCATTGTCAACAACTAACCCCCTTTCTTTGAGGGATCACCTAAGAAACTTTAAGGGTTAATTTAAGGGGCTATTTATTGGGTTTAAGGGTTAATTTGCCATATTTTAAAGGGTTAAAACCTTAGTTGTCCCCTAAGTGACGGTGAAGTTTCTTAGGTGATCCCTTAAAGTTTGGGTTCGTTGGTGAAAACGGGCATTACTGTGTGATTCGGTGTCAGTGTGGTGGCGTAACTGCATGTTGCGTCAATACCTGAATTTCTTACCCCATCACTCGACATCCATACTTAATCGATTGCATACGCGTTTTTTGCCAGAATACTCCCACGGAACGAAAATACAATACATCGCAGTCGTAATTGCTTTTTATCCGGCAGTGTAAGGCGAAGCAAAGAAATAACGTCCCTTTACTTCCTTCGATGAAATTCTGATCGCTGTGTGCCTTCCTTTACGATGTGGTTCATTCATTCATTATTTAAGAGCGTAGCTCTTGTCGGTGGAGTGATTTCCATGCTCTGCGGTCTTCTGTCATCGTTTTCACCTCTCTGTGTATGACATGACATCTGCCTTCTCTTTTATCTGGTCTATAAAAGTTCTCCTTGGTCTTCCCGGTCCTATCTTTCCTGCTATCTTTCCTTTACGATGTGGTAAGGAATAATATTAGGAAATGGTTAATCCAAAGTAAGAAGTAGTTACAGTTTTAAAATATA
Organism: Apocheima hispidaria; assembly: GCA_947579745.1. Lineage (NCBI taxonomy): Eukaryota > Metazoa > Arthropoda > Insecta > Lepidoptera > Geometridae > Apocheima > Apocheima hispidaria. The sequence continues at coordinate 9,749,613 of OX388166.1, read as the reverse complement.
AAAAAAAAATACCAAAAAATCTCGACTGAAAACTGTGACATCTCACTCGGCAAAAGCTGTCAAACCGTTGAGACAACAGGTAATTATATTATATAATATTAATTATTATATAGGATTACACAAATATAGGTACATTTTAACAAGCTTATTTACACCCCAAAACATTACCATCCTTCTGGGGCAGTCGAGTGAAACAACCGCGTGTCGTAAGGCCCAAAGTCATCAACACACTGGCGCTTTGCCGCGCTGGATAGCCAAGAAATTCGTTTAATAAGGCATCAACATCCGTGATTTACCTCCTTCACCCGCAAGCGTCGCCCCTGATTTAAAAATTTCTTACTTCAGAACCCCATGGACACCCCCCCCCCCGCTCCATCTCGACGGCAAAAGGGACAAAGCCGTACACAGATACATACATATATAGGTATCTAACAGAACCGTGCTAAAGACCTGCAAATGTATTTTCCTGTGTGAAAAACGTTTTCGACACTGTCGATATGGTCAGCGGTGGACATTTATTTTTGTGAACTTCAAACTTTCAGAGCTTCCTTGCTTGCTGCCATACTTAAAAAGGAGAGAAAATGTTGCCAAGCACGCCCTGCGGCCAGGTGCAGTGATGGTTTGCGTAAAGCGCCGTAGAAACGGCGGAACTGTGTATCATGTAATTCTGGTGGCAATGGTCATCGCGTGCCGTCCCACTCGCACCATGCGAGCGAGCAGGATAGCAAACGAAGACCATCGCCACCAGAGTTACGCGATAAGGCCCCGGCTTTTAGAGAACTGTAGACGGTGCTAAGTGGCGTACAATACGAGAGCCATACTTCCAGCACCACCAAATATATGAATGGAAGATGAAGTAAAGAGGGAAAAGCATGCATTGCGGAACTGTTCTACGTTCTCTCATTTTTACCTTGCGGTGAAAATAATTCGCAACGCAGCGAGTGCCGCCGCATCAATAATTATAAAAAGCGTATTTATTTGAATCAACCAGCCTCTGACGGATCCATTAGCACAGAAACGGTCATGACTTGCATAAACATTGGACCGGTAGGCTTATCCCGTAACTCTGAAAGCGATGGCGAGAGTGGCGCGAGCGGGACCGCGCATAGTGCGACTAAGTTGGTATGAGCGAGATGGCATGCTCTCGCAATCAGAATCACGAACGTTTCAAAGTTAAAACCCCCAGATCCACGGCGGCCGCGTGTCCGCCAAGAGTTCAACATAAATGTAATAATTACACTGTCCGTTATAAGATTCTGATTTGAAAAACTGTATATTGTAACCTGTTCATTTATAATTTCACAGTAATTTCAATTCAATTTGTTTCACGCGCTATTCTACAGAAACGGTTAAATTTTTCGGGATAAAGTAGGGAATTAATCCAGAGAATAACCTACCTCCATACCAAATTTCATCCAAATCCGTTCAGCCGTTACAGAGTTGATCGGTAACAAACACACTTACATACTTACACACAAACTTTGGCATTTATAATATTAGTGTGAAGACAATTATGACATCTTCAAACATCTCCATTCTCGTAACAAATAATATGATAGAATTTACTTCGTGTCAGACGTACACTACGCAACATACATACCCGTAAATGCATAGCCTAGATAGATAAACCATCTCATACTTTTTCTCATGTAACATCTTGGATGATACCAAATAAAAGGCTTAATAGAAATATTCAACTTCATCGGTTCTCACAATTTGTGTGCATGACCTCATTGAGTACAATGATCTTTTGGTCCAAATCCCCGGTGACAGTTTGACCCAAGTCACATCCGATGTCCTCGGGCAGATCCGAGTAACTGTAGGTTCAATTGCGTCCATCTTCAATATTCCAATTAGGTAGGCCAACTGACTATATTACGTTCTTATGTTTCCCTTCCTCATTCCACAGAATATTTATAAGCTATTTATATCCCAGACGGTCTAAGTCCCCCGTGCTATTGAAAGGTCCCCTCCGGAAGTCCCCAAACGCCCTAAAACTAGGCTACTGTCCGCGGAAACCCCCCACCTGGGACACAGTCCGTGATTACGCATTCTAAACTTCGTTGTTGTGTGAAAATAGCTGTTTCTATGATCTTAATTACTGAATGGAACAGTTTCTATTGTTAAAATGCAGTATTTGTATGAGATTTGAGATTAGAATTGGTTTTGGTTTGTTTCTCATGCCATGTTTTATGATGTTGTGGTCTGGCAGATCTGCAGATGTTAATCATTTAGCTTACTGCAGTTGCTGATATTTTTACCCGACTGCCCAAGAAAGAGGGCGATGTTTTTAGAGTAGCAGTATGTATAAAGTAAGGATGTTTATGTGTTACTGTATTACCCCCTGTAACTTAAACGGCTTGATCGATTTTGACGAGTGAAGTGTAGTTGGATTTTAAGCTAGTAAGTTGCGGTCAAAAACTGTCTAATGTTTTGTGTTAGGAAAGCACTAGTGAAAGGGTTGGAGTCCATATTATGTGTTCAAAGAGCCGCAAATGACGTGACTTGTAACAGGTCCTCTGTTTTGTTTTGTCATTGAGAGAAATAAAGCTATTAGTAACTGCTGATAGGTAAGTACTTTAGTACTCAAGAATCGCATCGATTATTGACTTCAATCAATCTTTGACCCCCGAATACTGAAACGTTCGTTAACTTTGACAACAGATTAATTCTAAAACTGCCTTTGTCTGGCACTAAGCAAATGACAAAGGCAGCAATAGACTTAATCTGTCGTCAAAGTTGACAAACGTTTCACTATTCGGTGGTGAGTCTCTCAAAGTCTCATAGAGACTCACCCGGTTGTCTGTTGGAGTGTAAAATATGCATTTCCTTTTACATCATCGATCTTCTTGACACAGCTCTTTTTTACAGGCAACTGGGTTACGCGTAGGAAGATTTATTAAATGGATCAAGGGTGCGACACTGCGATCCATAAAAAACCGCTTCTGCTCTAACTTCAGGCAAATTACGTCGTTTGTATGCTATTCCGCTTTTAAAGTGTTATCAAACTGGAATTTCGCATTAAATTATTCAAAAAAATTACAATAACAATCGGATTAGATTTGGAATCCTGTCGCATCGGTCAATCTTGAGTTCATGGTCAAAAACTCAGTGTTATTGTTCTAACTAAATAATGTTTTAGATTTGTTTGTTGTTTGCTTGTTTGTATGTCTTTGAACGAAGCAAGCTTCGAGCTCTGCCTAAGAATGACGCCGCTTACTCCAATCGGCGGTGTTGGCCGCTAAATGTTCTGCCGTTAAATTGCTTTATGCTTTGCTTGGAAAAGAAAATAACTGTTGCAATTGGTCTCAGTAAGAATTGGCACCCGAATGCCCGAGAAGGAGGGTAATGTGCGTTCCTCTATATTATCTCCCTTAGACTTTTGTTGCGCCACAGAATTATCTCTATTATTAGGTTCCTCGATAGTCGGAACCCTTCACCCTGCACCCCAAAGGAACCTGGTATCATGTGAAGATTTCCATCGTCAAAAAAATATGTGATTTAGTACTAAGGCACTACCTAAACCTAAATTGATAACTCCAGCAGGCCTAGCACGGGCGCCGGGATAAAATTTTGTCCACCATATTTATATCCCGCGAGAACGAGACGGATGTATCCATATTCTAGTTTTGTCACGTTGACGCGAAGACGAAATTGGTGGACATAATTTTATCCCGGCGTCCGTGCTAGGCCTGAAGCAAAGGAAGGAAAGCATTACTACTGTGAAATTCGTACAAGCTTTATTGTTATTGGAGCGGTTATTTCCTACATAATTATATCGTTTAACACCTTTTCGTTTGTTTCACGCTCTTATTCGTTCAAACAGAGCACTGGTTGTGTTGTGACTTCATGACTTGGTTAGTAGAGTAAGTGAAGGTTATATCGCAAGAACAACGGAACTTTCTGCTTACGCGATTTTCTCTTTTTCCTAGTGTCTTGGCGCATACTAACTATCTACTGCGACTTGCCGGTCGGGTATGGGTTGGATAACCTTGAAAGATACTTTTTTTTTTTTCTAGGAAGATGCAAGAAATGTATAAATAATATAGCTATCCTTTTCCTTCATGAGTAATACTTTACTTTTGGCACATTCGATATTTGATTTTCGCAATGTCTTCTTTGTTATCGGCACATGGTGACATATTTGTTTTTGCGTCGAAAATACGACAAAGAAAAGTCGTTGTTTATAGAATACCATAAACATTTTTTGAAAAAACAAAACATAGCGGCATAGATTATGGTTTATCCAAGCCGCCAAAAACAAAAGATTTTGTTAAGATTTAAGTAGGGGGTGATAACAGACTACCCCCGTAACGATAATTTCATCAAAAAGTTAGGAAAATTCACTAACTCTCTCTGTTGCACGCACGAGAAACAGCGACAGCTATACAATTTCAAATATCGAATGTGCCAAAACCTCGCGGAAGGGCTTATGGCAGTTCTCACACTGCTCCGCGCAACGCGACGGGACGCGGGATGCAGAGCCGAGCGCGCCGCGCGGAGAAGAGTTTCCGGTGTGTTGTACCGCGCGAGTTTTCTATACTTCCCAGTTATAAAATGATACACGCGCGGTACAACATACCGAAGACGCCTCTCCGCACGGCGCGTTTGGCTCTGCATCCCGCGCACCGTCGCGTGGCGCGGAGCAGTGTGAGAATCACTTAAACGAAGCGCTGTGTGCTGTCTGTACCTATGTGATATTGATTTTGAAAACATACGGCACCTGAGCAAACATCTACAAACTTCTACATGTATGAGATATAGGCAAAGATCAAATAATAGTTACTCAAAACGGAAAAAAAAACAATAGACGGCTGGAAGCGGTAGTCTCTTTCGACAAAGTATTACTCATGAAGGAAAAGGACAGCTATATTATTTGTGTTCCACAGTGCGTGGTCAGTTTTTTCAAGGTCAGCAACTGATTGCTAAACAATCCGACCGGTATATACACCGACAGTAATAATACAAGTTCTTCTATGCCATCACCATTGGTAATTTCCTAAACAGAATAGACGTAAATGTTCCAATCCAATTAGCTAGACCAGTAAGTAATTAGGTAAGGACACAAATACCGATCTAAAGAATTATTCCGTGGCTTCTCGCGTTCAACTAGTTACCAGCAGTTATTATAAGCTACCTCCTTTCCAAATTTCAAAAGCCGGAGTTGTCTGGGAAAAAACACACTTTGAAACCGGCTATGTCCTAAAACTGCGACCATAAACACCGTAGGGCGGACAGCAGCATCCTCTTAGTAAGCGGTGAACATTCGAACATACTGTGATCTCCAAGCGTGGGGTCTATCCCCCCAAATAGGAGGAAGGAACGTCGGAAAATATTCGATTCGCCTAAAAACTGACAGCGGACCTAACCCAGCCTGCAAGTGAAGCAATTATTGAATTCAAATCACAGATAGAGTCCAATAGATGTTATGATTCACCTACAATTTCTAGGCTACAAATACATACCCACTACTGCCCACTCAACATCAATCAGAGCGCTCCCGGTCTGGCCTGGACCCACTCGTGATTGAGTAGCCCCATTTTACATGATTAAACGGTGAGGTGAGCTTCTGAGTCACTCGTGTAAGTACGAGGATAAAGCATGATTCACATCGCACGGGATCTTTCCGGAATTCGAACTGGCCCTGACATGGATATGTTTATTATATCATCGGCAAAACGAAAGTGAGTGATGTATTCGCCATAAATGTTGATCCTGTATCCGTTTCAGGCTAAGAGCTTGAAAACGTCCTCCAATGCACAAATGAACAGTTTCCGAGAAATACCGTCTCCCTTACTCAAGCCTCTCTGAAGTTGTATTGGTTTCGTGCTCTCATCCTGCTATCGAAATGACATGGTGGCCTTTCCATACAACAGAACTTCGATATGTACCTATAGTGGATATGACATCGATAAAGAAACTGCAATAGTGCCCAGGTCTAGATTGAATCGAAAACTTTTTCATAGTCCACAAACGCCAGGCATATTGGTCGATTATACTCCTCAGTCTTCTGTACAATCTGGCGGAGCGTGTAATGCATGTGGTCTATGGTGCCAAAGCCTTTACGGAAACCGGCCTGTTCGGGAGCAGGAAGACGTCAAATCTGCGTTCGAAACGGTTTGTAATGCTCGAAAACAGCTTATACACATGTCTCAGGAGCGAGATGGCTCTATAATTCTTCAATAAGGTATTATGTCCGTTTTAGAAGAAGAACACCACCATACTCCCGTGCCGTGCTTCTAGTTTACTACCTTCGAGTATGACAGAGTTCAATAACTTCTGGAATACTAAAAGTATTCCTAACCCGCTCTCAGAAGTTCTGTCGTTATTCCGTCATCACCCGGCGCCTTATAGTTCTTAAGCTGTTTGAAAGCCATTCTAATCTCGTACAGGCTGAAGTCTCGGGCTTCCTCGGTATAGTGTCAGGTCAGTTTGAACTGCTCTTCTTCATCATCATCATCATCCACAGCATTCCTTATCCCACTGCTGGGTATAGGCCTCTCTCTTGCTATGCCGTCTGCCTCGACCTGGACTAGATTGGCACAAAACTGTGCCAATCTAGTCCAGGTTCGACCCGCGATGGTGTCGATATCGTCGACCTATCTCGCAGCTGGACGACCAACGCTCCGCTTACCTTGCCTCGGCCACCACTCTGTTACAGCCTTACTCCACCTGTCATCTCTGAACTTAGCAACTTGTCCTGCCCAGCTCCACTTACTTCATACAAATGCGATCGAATAGATAAACACAATTAAAACGACTCGCTTTTGGCACACTGCATTTTCGTCTCTTCGATTCAATCAAGCCTCTCGCCGCCTCCATACTCACGTAGTAATAACACAAGTGCCTGCAAACTACACAGTGAGTCATAGACACTTTTGTGCTATCAGTAGTTCAGTATCCATGTACTAATAATGAAGACCTTGGCAAACTGGTCTGTAGATAGCAGAACCATGTTAAAAAAAATACTTTACTTCACGTTTTGATAAAAGCGGTAAAATTTTCTAGGAAACGAAAGTTCTTAGCATTTCTTAGTTCTTGAAACTTCTGAACACGTGCAAATCATTAGATCAGTGGCCTTATCCCGTAACTCTAAAAGCGATAGTGATAGTGCGCGAGCGGGACTGCGCCATAGTGCGACTAAGTTGGTACGAGTGGGATGGTATGCTCTGGCAATCAGAATCACGAACGTTTCAAAGTTAGAGGAGAAGCCCTCAGTTAAATCTTTCCAGTGTCACAAAGAGACCGGCATAGCCGAGTATGGGGCATACTGTTAAAATAGTATACATACCTAGAACATAGGTTTAAGTACACTAGAGTGGTAATGACAATATGCGTCTATGTAAACACTAAATTATTCTATAGTTCAGTTACGTTTGTCTCTTAGACCATTGTTATCATGAATCATGATCCATTGCTGGATGTACTCTCTTCTCCTCAGCTTGATTCTCGGCTTTTTATTTCCAATCACTGTCAGTTGCGTTCCGTCTATCGACAGTCGTCAGTCTGGTGATTCATGGTCTCCCCTCGGGAAATCGTTTGCCACATTCCCCACCTTAATTACTAATTGGTCACACATAGTAAACGCTGAGGTAGATATGGATTGTTATCCTTTCAAAGCACCTATAAACGCATATCCATCAATTCTGTACAGTGAAAAGCGGCATTCAATAATCGTGCTTAGGCATTTTAATAAACACCAACTTTTTATCCTCCCCAGTGGCCATCATCACATTTACTTGACATTTACACAGAAACTAAGCGTAGACCCAACCTGCAGACCTAGGATCTGCTCCGCTTCTTAGCAAGCTTCTTTACTTTTTGTCATGCAAAAAGAGGATGGTTACTGTAATGTCGGGTACAGCTACGTTCGTCTCATTATTGAACGACATAAAGTCCAAGTACCAACTTGGACTTTATGTCGTTCAATAACCTGTCTCTTTGTAGTTGGGCACTCTTGCCAGAGTCTCGATTCTAAAGACGGTGATACATTTTTGGGTTTAAACACCTTTATGAACGCCATCAAACTTCGCGGCGGTGCGGCGATGCCACATCTAACATCTGGCTGATTCGACCCTGTAGCATGCCCATCTCACTGCAAGCGCGAAACCATTAGCCTGAAAACCTGCAGGCGGCACCTCTTTTACATTTAACCTAACGAGTGCGAAAGTGACAGAGCCATCAATTTATCGTAAGTAATTTTATATACGCTTAGTTGTGCGTGCCAAAATTATCTTTTTTTGGACGAAGTTAGAGTCCCTATCTATTTAATTATTATCTAGGAGTTCCTTCTGTACCTGTTCTATTACATATTCTGTGCGTGGAATGTGCTTTCTTTTAGACAATGATGTTACCTATTCGCGATAAGCATTTGCGTATCGACTTTGTAGAGTCAGTTGCATGCCCAAATGTAACAAAAACAAGTCGCTGGCATGGCGAAATGGTTTTAGGACCGGCCTTCGGTACACCATTTGCATAATTGAACGATTGAACCCTGTTGTTCACTTTCGTTACATTGTTACGCCGTGCAAAACAGTAATCATGTTCGCCACACTACTTAACCTGTGAAATTGTTAAGACCTGGTTATTCCTCACAAGCTTTGATTATTATTATTTCGAAATATAAAACTCTTTTGTTGCTAACTGATAGACAATAAAAATCAGCGCACAGCCTAAACCAAATTAATACAATTTTCTTTAAGAAGCTATCCTAAAATTTTCAGAATAGCTTCTTATAGTATTGTAGGGGAGCACCAAAAACAGGTATCTTCGAAAAACCTCCCCTAAGCGGGACATCGCGGGGCGCAGCTAGTCCAAACTTTCTGAGGGCGGCGGTGCGTGGAGTGGCGGATGAGGTAAACACGTATTGCAAATTGCATGAAATCACGTCTCTCAACAATAGATGAACTATAGCCGCTATGCAATTGCTTATTTGCACGTAGGTACATAGATTAGATGGATCCTATCGCTCCACGCACACCAGAGCGGAAGCTGTAAATACCACTTTTCATGTATATTAAATAAATATCACTTTCACATTTTCTGAGCCCAAAAAATTAAAGAGAATATCACATTCATTAAAAACTCGAATAGTATCGCTGCGCGACCGTGAACCTTATCGCGCTGCGATACGGTGTGCCGTCGCGCAGCAACTGCCACCAAACCTAACAATCAAGGCCATAAGGATGTCACTGTACTGGCCCCTGTGCACGTTAAATAAATGCCTATAATTACCTATCTATAAGCTCGTGTGATCCATACTGGTAGATTCTGAAACTCTTTTCTTTATATCTAGACCTAGGTAAAACCTGGGCATGGCTGTAATGAAGGGAACGACCTAACTAGGTGTGGAGGGATTGTGTGAAAGACATCATTTTTGACGCAGTTCTTCCCCAAACCTTTTTAGTTGAGAGTGAGAGAGGAGCAAATGTCGAGATAACGGCTGATATAATTAAGTGGAAAATAATATATAAGGAAGTAGCGACCTGGGACCCTATTCCTGTGCGCTCGAGATTATCTCGGTCACTGTCTCTCTAATTTAGAATTTAATGGGAGTGAGAGTGACCGAGATAAAAATGTCATTTCTCCGAATAGGGGCCCTGGAGCCTTATTTGGAGATATGACAAATTGAAGTCGGTTTCGAGATTCCAATATCGACTGTCTCTCGTCTCGATTGCCTCCGACCACTCGGTGTATCTTGCACGCTACCCATCGTGAATATCTCGAAATATAGCGTTGAGAATAAAAAATCTCGAAGTTCGAATTTTTTTCGAGAACTGTCCTAAGTAATAGGAAAAGGACAGGATGATGATGGCCTAGATAAAACATTTATATGTTAGTCTATTATTTCGTCTGCGTGGTGAAATGCCGATTAGAGTCTGTTCCCGATAACAACCATTGACAATAAAAGTCTAATAAAACTCTTAGGATCTCTTTCATCATCTCCAAGTGAGGTCCCAATTAAGCTACTCTTCGGTTAAAGTGTAGTACTATGTAGTTAAATCTAGGAAGCCACTTATAAAATTGAAAAAAAAAAAGGTCACTTGGGACTTTTATTCGCCAATTAACACTAATCGGAAAATAGTTAATCAACACTTTACTTCGGGATGGTATAAAGAGAAGAAAACTGTAGTGCTGATGTTCAAGTTTACGTACTGTGTCCGAGTCTACGATGTCGTACCCCAATTATACTGTGCCAGTTTATAATTGCTATGCCTTATGCCTGTCTCTGATTTCATTAGGAATGTGCATGTCTAACGATCAGAAAGTCTGGGTTAGGAACAACGCCCACATGTTTTCGCGTTTGTGGGCGTTCATAGTATCATCATCAAGCTCTGGAAATGGCATGGCTACTAATAAGTTCACCAAAAGGCGAGTAAAACTAGCTCGTACACTCGTAGAGGGTTCCGTAATATTTAGTTAAAGAATAAAAGCTTTTTTAGGCTAAGTTGCACCATGATCCCAGTTGAAGTTACTGTTATAGTTAAATTAACTATGAAGTTTAGCCAGCATGTAAGTACGTGCTATCTGTCGTTTTGACCAGTAGTTAAAATGAAGCACATTTTTCTGCTTAGCGGGAGTTTTAACTGCAGTTATTACTGTAGTTTAAAATTAACCTAGATGGTGCAACCCGGCCTTAGTGTCATAAAAACTGTACTTACAAAGTATACTTAAATTGTAATTAAATTAAGTTTAAATTAGTATATTCAAACATCATTTTATTTTTCTTCTTCGCTTTATTTGACACCCTACTTGTCAAAATTACTTAATTAATTTTTTTATGCCCATAAACTTCAGAGATATGAGACTAATCTCGGGTTGCTAGGTTTGTTAACTTTGACAACAGATTAAGTCTATTGCTGTCTTTGTCATTTGCTTAGTGCCAGGCAAAGGCAGCATTAGAATTCATCTGTTGTCAAAGTTAACAAACGTTTCAGGAACCCGAGGTAAATTTTGTTTAAAATTTTAGGAAATTAACAAAAAAAACAATTCATTGTATCATCGACCACCTAGGTACTTACTTATATGTAGGTACTTTTAAATACTGTGCGCTTACAACACTTACAAAACAAAAACCTTATATACATGAGCATTATGTATTAAAAATTGTTCAACATTCAATCGTTATCCGGGAGATTTCGTAACTAAAATTACTTCGTCATTTCCTATCCACATTGTGTTACCCGTAATTATTTCCGACGCAACCAAAAAAAGCAGCCAATGCGCCAAACGACATATCGATCCAATGTAAGTTGACCTCTGTCTAGTTTACGCATTAAGGTAGTAAGAAGCCAACTTATTGTAGCGGTTGGCTGCTTTTTAGCTTGCACACGGCAGACGGACGCTATGCTAAGGTCGAATAACATCGGTTTACTGACCTTACAGACGAGGCTGCCAATTAATTAGATATAGCGCTTCTTAGGTCATACTCTATTTAAACCAACAAATTAATTGTATTTTTTTTTTGATGTACATTATTAAGTGTCATAAAATTTAGATCATCGACAAACCGTTTTTATTGTACTGGCTTTATACGGAGTAAAGTAAAAGTAACGTTGGACTCGTAAACTTTCAGAGAAATGTACAATATTCCCGAACGTTGCCTATGGACTTGGTAGTTTTGAAATATCGGTACAGCTCTCAGGAGTCTTAGTTTCTGAAGCCAATGTGCTATTTATAAAGGTTTAATGACCCCCTTTTTTATCGCATCGAACTAACTTGATAACGCTTTAATGACAGAGTGTCTTGCTGATAATTTTACACTTTTACGAGTTGCGATTACTGAGAATCGATTACGTCATTTATCTAGTTTTCCCGAAAGAAAATAAGGTAAAATCTAAAAGTAATTAGCACAAATAAAACAATATAACGGCTAAATATTATAATAAGGTTTTTTATTCGTAAGAGACAAGTCAATTTGCACGAATGTTCTACCAACGTCGCACCACGTGTGGAGAGCGAAAGGGGATGAAATCAAATTGGGACTGCCCAAGGAGGGTAATATTATGTTCCGACATTATTGTTTGTTTCCTCGATGTACTTATCCTTTTAATGATTTCACTGTAACTATCTGTTAAAACAGTATTTAACTTTTAGAGTATTTTCTAGCTAACAGGTAACTAAATATTTTATAATTATTTTTGTGATAAGACGGATAGTGTCCAATCCACATGTTGCTACACAGGTTGAAGATCGGATGTTTTTCTAAGGACGTAAATGTCCCACACCGTTTACTCTGTTTCTGTCTGGAATTCATTATTATTGGTACCTACAGAGTTACCAGAAAGGATTTCTGGAAACGCATTGATTGTATAAACAGTGTTATTTAATTTCTCGAGGGGAAAACATCCAATAAACAACAACGTTGACTTGGAATTTCCGAAGTTATAATTTTAAATACTTTTTCATCTAGATGCTTATTCAGACTTACCAACATGGAGGTTTATTATTTCTCTTAAATTTTGACTTCACACGTTGTGATTTGTGATGTATTTTTCTTGTTATGTCCTTTTGTGATGTCAATAAAGTGCTTTTTTTTCTTTTTTTCTCTTTCCTCCTAAGAGGATTTTGCGTCGCACGTCTTATGCATTTGCCATTGTCAAGTATACATATATATTTTCCAGTTTTATTATTATTATTAAGTTATTATTAAATATTATCAAAAGAGTCATAGTCAAAGGCGAGCAAAGCAAGTCACGGTCATGTCCAAGTCATGCCCCAGTAAAGTGGTGAAAATTTTGGAAACAACACGAAAATTCACGTTTCACGACATTATACCATTCGCCAACACCTCATGCATGTTCACGAACACTTAACGGGTAAAAAATCACCGTTTTTACACATTAACACTCGAAATAACACAAGTTTTGGAAAATAATAAAATGACGCGACATGAATTCTTCACGTTCCCGCCAAAACTCCCCAATAAAGATATTGTTGTTGTTTCAGAAAAAGGACAGTATCGCCGAGCACAATACTAAAGCGCGAACAGAAATGGCTGCGCATGTTGAACAACTGGGAGGCGTTCATGAGCAAGAACTACAAGAAGGTGCGAGAACGGTGCAGGAAAGGTGAGCAAAATAACATACTAGCTGTTACCCGCAACTTCGTTCGCGTGGAACTACAAAAAAAAAGTAGTCCGTCGCCGACCCTTAAGCTAAGTATATCTATGCAAAAGTTCAGCTCGATCCGCTCAGCCGTTTAGCCGTGATAACGCGACAAACACCCAGACAGAGAGACAGAGTTACTTTCGAATTTATAATATTCCTTCCGTGATATTTTGGCGCATTCGATATTTGAAATTGTATAGCTGTCGCTTTGTTTCTCGTGCGTGCGATAGAGTTAGTGAATTTTCCTAACTTTTTGATGAAAATCAGCGTTTCGGGGCAGTCTGTTATCACCCCCTAAATTTTAACAAAATCTTTTTTTTTTTTTGTGTCAATGGCTTGGATAAACTATAATCTATGCCGCTATGTTTTGTTTAAAAAAAAATGTTTATGGTATTCTAACAACTACTTTTATTCGTCGTATTTTCGACGCAAAAATAGTCTATAACAACGAAGATAATGCGAAATTAAAAAAGATAACAAACATAGAATCATATATATCATATATAGCTTATCACTGTGTATGTATGTAGCTATAAATATAATCGAAATTGGATAACGTTTAGGGGTGGGTATCAGACTACGCTTTTTGTACGGACGAGACGGCGGTATACTCTATTTTTAAATACGGATGTTCACTCGTACGCCTGGCTCGAATGCCACGCCCACTTTTCCTTTCTAGTGTGTAAGACTTTGCTCGCAGCGTGCACGCATCCAGTTTGTTTTTGTTAACAGGAAAAAAAAAACAACCGTCTTGTTTTGTAAACCGCACGCACGCACACACAGCTCTGGCATTTGGTCGGTACTGTGGTCCAAAGTATGGGGCGGGGTCTTATATAAGTTTTATAAAACTTATGTGTGGTGAGTTGGGCTCGTCCTAGACTAGGTATCTAGTTCTATTTATCTGTGACGCGCCCACAGATTATCTGTGACGCACCCCCTATCTTCGACATCTGCGACCAATGACGTGCAGGGACCCTATTCCTGTGCGCTCGAGATTATCTCGGTGACTGTCTCTCTAATTTAAAATTTAATGGGAGTGAGTGAGAGAGAGATAAAAATGTCATTTCTCCGAATAGGGTCCCAGTCCCTGATTGTCCTATTAGACATTCTCCTTGAACAGACTATAGTTAAAATTTCTATGATATTTAGGTGTGATAAGAAGTAAACTACCAGAACATGTTTATACCTAAATAAAACAGTAAACATTATGAAGACTGGAAACTTAAGTTTTTATTGCTCTGTAAAAACCGTAACGAATGAAGATTAAACTAGACTGCGTTGATAAAAAGCAGGTTTTCAGAATTCGCGTACTTTCTACTCTGTTTTTTTTTTTAAATTTGCAAATTTGGTAAAGGAAAGTTGCATTCTAATGTGTAACGTAACTGATATTTAGTAAGAAAAGTAGTTTTTAATCTACGGCTAGTCGCCAAAATGCCGTCAGTATAATTGGGCATATTCGAGCAAGGAGGTATAAATTGAAGTCTATTTACCCGATTGCAAGAAGAAGGGTCATGTTTTGGTGTGTATATACAGGGTTATAAGGAAAGGGTATGGTAAGCAGAAACGGGCTCATAGCACTCATGATTGTGAACAACTTTTACTATGGGACCAACCCAGAAGTCGAAAAAAAAAAACAGCTGTTCCATATATTTTGTAGTGTCATTGACATTTTTTCTATGGAACAGTTCGATTTTAGTCTTGGTCCCATAGTAAAAATTGTTCATAATGGCGAGTACTATGAGCCCCTTTCGGCTTAGCATATCCTTTCCTTATAACCCTGTATAAGTATTTATGTATGTATGTATGTTTGTGTGTGCCTCAAGAAACTCTGGTAGCCTTAACGGCTTTAACGATTTTGATGAGTGAGATATCGTTAGAGTCCTCTTTATGTTCCGAGCACACACAGGCTACATTTTGCTGTAGGGCGAGTAGGATTTTTTGTTTTTATTTAATAATAATAACATTCTTATCTATTATTATATCTATTGAATATAGGTAGATATAGGAATATAGATAGGTATAAGTGTTTATTGTAAAGCAATGTTAGATGTAATATTCTATGTCGGTGTTTACATCGCCATGCCATTGTGTTCGTCTAAAATAAATAAACTGAGACGTGATGACGAGCGACAGCAGTGATTATCATATCACTTTCACATTATAATTTATTATATATTTCACTTTATGCGGTGACCTGATTGTACCATTCAAATTATTCAATGGATTCTACAATCTTTTTGACATAAACAGCATATAAACGCTAAAGGACAAACCCCCGAATACTGAAACACTTGTTAACTTTGACAACAGATTAATTCTAATGCTGCCTTTGTTTGGCACTAAGCAAAAGACTAAGGCAGCAACAGACTTAATCTGTCGTCAAAGTTAACAAACGTTTCAGTATACGGGGGTAAGCAAAGGACGGCAGACACCACAAAATCCTGCTACAGCTTGCACCACTCAAACCATAACTGGATACTGATAAGCAATAACATGTCAAACCACAAAAAAAAAAAAAAATTAGTTAATGATACAGAACGCTTCTTTGGCTGACAAAGAAGCGTTCTGTATCATTAACAAATTATTATTTTTTTGTTGGTTGACATGTTATTGCTTATCAGTATCCAACTGCACAACACATCCTCAGCAACCGAGTCGTTCACATTTGGAACAGGTTGCCTGAGGAGGTGGTCTCATAAAAAGAAACTGGACAGGGAGAAGTTAATCTTGGCACATGAGTATATGCTGGTCGCCTATAAATAAGTAAATAAATAATTAATAGGAACAAAATAACTCGTCTAGCCACCTCAAGTACCGCCTTTCTTGGCTAGTTTGGTGTTTTTTGTATGGTTTGTTTGTATTGTATACAATTTAAGTTCATAAGCCAATACCGAAAAGTAAAATGTCTTAAAAATCTAAAGTGGGTAAGCACTACACAGATACGTAATTAGTGTAGGTAAGCATGCTCAATACTAGACCACTTCATTGCTTACCGTCATGCAGGATGTGGTCAAACGCGACCATATTTTTGAATTTTAAAAAACCATCTGTCATAAGAAATGTATGTAAAATAAGTCATTTATTTTATATATAAGTCGGGGTAGCTCAGTAGGAGTTTCGAACCCTCGCGGGCCCGATCCAATGAGTTCCACGTATATTCTCGCTTGTACGGCTTTTCGGTGAAGCGAAGGTAACCTGCATATTTCCGGAGAAGTAATTTGATGTTGCATGTGAATCCGCCAACCCGCACTGGGCAAGAGTGGTGGGCCCAATCGCCCTTTTAGGGTAGGCCAATATCCCTGCAGGGGGATCTTAAAATGCTGATGAAGAGGATTTTTTAGTCATAGGATGACGACGGTACAACCCAAACTTGGATATGCAGCGCATCAAAAAATTCTACAGAAACAGAAAAGAAATATCTATGAATAATTACTTTGTTTACTTTATTTTCACTGATTTCT
Source organism: Apocheima hispidaria (assembly GCA_947579745.1). Classification (NCBI taxonomy): domain Eukaryota; kingdom Metazoa; phylum Arthropoda; class Insecta; order Lepidoptera; family Geometridae; genus Apocheima; species Apocheima hispidaria. Next base: position 9,733,043 of record OX388166.1, on the reverse strand, counting down.
ACAAATCTCGCTTTCCCAGGCATTCCCGCGTCAGTGCGTCCAAAAGCGTGGCTGTACCTCTGCGGGGGCCAGCTGCTCCTCGAGAAGCATCCGAACGAATATGAAGAGCTGCTCCAAGCTCCTGGAGACCCCAAGTGCATGGACGACATCAGGAAGGACCTGCACAGACAGTTCCCTTACCACGAGATGTTCATCAGAGAAGAAGGCATTGGGTATGTGACCAAGATTGTTTTATTTAATTTAGTTTTTATCATTTTCAACTTTCAACGTTCTTATTTTATTATTTTCGTACCTCTTTAACGAATTTATTTCAGAAGTTAAGTTTGTGATGAGGTTTCAGGTAAAGATAATCCCTAGATTCCGACGATTTTTGAGCTTTTTGAGATTTTTGAGCAAATTTAGTTAAGTTTAGAAAATTACACAACAAAACCTATCAGGACCCTTATTATGAACGTTCGTGATTCTGATTGTGACAGCATGCCATATCGCTCATACCATCTTACTCACACTAAGTGCGGTCCCGCTCGCGCACGATCGCTCACGAATTTAAGAACATCCATAATAAGCAGGCAGCTCTGCTCTTAGACGTCCACTACTGCAGACCTAGCACGGGCGCCGGGATAAAATTATGTCCACCAGCAGGCCTAGCACGGGCGCCGGGATAAAGTTATGTCCACCCGTTTTGTCTTCGCGTCAACGTGACAAAGCTAGAATATGGATACATCCGTCTCGTTCTCGCGGGATAAATATGGTGGACAAAATTTTATCCCGGCGCCCGTGCTAGGCCTGCTGGATGAAGCCTCCCCCCTTTTGGAGGGGTGGTTGCCATAATATCCACGCTTGGACCGGAGATCGCAGAATTTTCACCATTTACTATGTTTGTATGACTTACAAAAGACACAAGCGCTTGCTATACATATAATATCACTCTCAGCCAGAGAGACAACTTTAGAGCCCTATTCACCGCGGTATTGTAATATGTAATTACAATTCCATGTCTTAAAAAATATATTTTAGATAGTTTTAATTAAGGACCCCTCTTTAGGTAAAGGCCTCCTCCATTTCCCCCCATATTTTGCTAGTAAAAGCCACCTCTGGTCGGCTGTGTGAACTTGGCACCCGACTTTGGAAAAATTTACTTTTTTTTGTGTTTTCCGAAAGAGTTCGGTATGTAGTTGATTGTAGTAAAAATATTTTCGTTAGTAGTAATACCAAAAAAAAAAAAAAAACTTTAGCAATTTCGTCGGCCTATCTCTCTTGCCGTCTTCCTTGTCTTCTTTTGTCATTTGGACCTGTCCGCTTAGCTAGTTGCTTTGACCATTTTTCATCAGGTGACCTTGCTACATGTCCTGCCCATTTTCACTATTGTAATATAATTCGAAATAAGTATATATTTGTAATATATACGTACTACATATACTATGTAATAAGTTTTTTGTTTACTAGGCATTCGTTTGACCACAATCTCACCTTATGGAAAGCGACGATGTGGCCGAAGACGTAGCACGCTTGCCTAGGAAGTACCTATTCAGGGGTTTAGAGTTAAACTTAAGAAATATATATTCTTGCATCAAAAGACTGAGGAAAGTCAAAGGAATGACACCAGTGCAATTTAAACTCAATTATAGTAATTTTAGCGTTTATTGTGCTAAATTTATTCAATAACAGATACTCACTTGTATTTTTTTACTGCTCGTTAGATTTTGTTGTCGATATTTTAAAGATTTGTTCAAACCAGTATTTTATGTTGCTTAAAGTTTCTTTATGTACCCCCTATTTTTCTTTTTCCGCTGCACTTTTAAATATTTTTTTTCGCACACAACTACGTCGTACCGCGCGTGACGTCACCTGCCGGCCCCAACAGAATACCAGCGCTGGTTGTTTACAGCCAGCTTACGCTGAGTGGGGGCCGGTTTCGTGACAAATATATAGGTACACTTCCTGTCTATTACGTGTATATTTAATTTATTATTGTTTCTTTTGTGTCTGTATTTTTTTGTTACGAAATAAATATTTCTGTATTTCTGTATTTCTGTATTCACTATAGAAGTATATATATAGTATATAGAAGTATATACTATTTGTAATATATACTTATCACAACCCCCAGCACTTATCTGCAAGTCCCATTCGCGCAATTCCAAGTGACGTGAATCACTTCTTTCACGTCATAAACATTCGATATGTTGTGACGTTTATTGTGATTGGTTAGCTAAGCTATTGTTTCCGGAGTAACAGGGAAATAAGCACTTAATAATTACAAGAATCTATTGGCGAAGAGAGAGCACGCTCGCCTCAACTTAGTGGGCTCGCGGGTTCATACCTGGACGGGCCCGTATCGAGTTCTTTAGAACTTTATTATCATCAGCCAGAAGACGTCCACTGCTGATTTTATGGCCCGTGAAACGAGACTGGCTAATCTTGTTATGTTGTATGGAAACCAGAATTATTCTTATAGCGTTATTAGAATATTTATATTGCGCAATAGTAAATTTAAATATTATTTATTAGCTGCGCCCCGCGGTTTCACCCGCGGTGTAAAAGTAGCCTATCTGTTAATCCAGGGTGTAAGCTACCGCCATACGAAATTTCATCCAAATCAACAGAATCGACACCAATAAGATAATAATAATATAAGCCAGTGGACTGATGTCGGCTGATGGTGATAAATATTTAACAAAAATGTTGGCTGTTTTAGAATATATCGGAATCGAATAAGACACCCCATAATCGTCCAATGAAAAATCACCTCATGTAGTTGATGATAAGATCTATTTCTCTTTACAGGCAACAAGAATTATTCTCCGTCCTGAAGGCATACTCTGTCCTGAACCCTAAGGTGGGGTACTTCCAGGCGCAGGCGCCTGTGGCGGCCTTCCTATTAATGCACATGCCTTCAGTGCAGGCTTTCTGGTGCCTCGTCAGCATCAGCGACAAGTACCTGAGCGGGTACTACAACCCTGGACTAGAGGTTAGTCAAAAGGCTATTTCGAAAAAAAATATAGCGCTATACACTATCGCGCGCAGATGAAAAGATGGCTTTAGTGCGCGCTAGTCAAAAAATATGATAATGAGGCGTTTTCCAAAAAAAATAAAACTGTTAATAGAAGTACCCAATAGATGGCGTTAGATGTAACTTGAACTTTTTCTGTCACTGTCAAGACATGAAAGACAAAAAAATGTGTGCCTTTTCTTTTCTCGTATTTTTTGGCTCCACGTGTGCATTTAGACAATTTCAAGTAATGTTACTATGTATTTGACTTCATTCAAATATTACATTAGTTGACACTGCCTAAAAACAAAACGTGTGGAGCCAAAATTTAAGATTTAAAAAATAAACATAAAATATTTCGACAGAATTGACAATGACAGGTAAAACGATAGGACTATTACGCCATCTAGTAAGTATTTTAGAACTTTTTTTTTTTTTTGTAAACGCCTCTTTGCTAATTACAACTAAACCAGGAAATCAATCAAAATTCTGTTCTATGCTATCCTCGATATTGTTATTACCTCCCTGGTAGTGTAATAATCGGTTAGTTAATAGTTTTATCATAATTCCAGAAAAGCCTACCCCTTCCTAATCAAAACATAAACCGAGGGTATACATTTAACCAATACAGGTACCCACTCATTTTGCACATACTAACCATCTCTTCACATTTTGCATGCCTTTTTTTGCATCCAATTAATTATCCTATTATAATGTTTAGGAGTCTTATATGACCCACCTACTCTGTTCGGCGGAAGGTTGGTACGCCATCTCACAAGTTTTCCTAGTTTGGCTACCAATGCACTCCATGCACCTATACCAAGACTGTATAAGCAAATTTAATTACTGTACAACATTTATTAAGACCTTAGTTGATAATAAATTTAATTCCATTTAAAAAAAAACATTATAATAATCACATTAATATACACTAATTATTATCCAGAGGACTGGTGAAAAAATCGTGTAAAATCTAGGTCTTTTCAATTTTTTTTTATCGAGAAAATGTCATGGTATCGTATTTTTAGCGTTTTGTGTTAACCTCTTAGCTTTACTAGACGAAAGAACCAAAAACACATATAACTCAATATATATATATTTTTTTAATAGCTTCTAAATTATATCCTGACGTAGTGCAGTAGCGTCCGATGATTGTATGATGACGATAAGCGATGATTGATAGGTTCAACAGCCGTGGCTGTGCAACCGTGAACCTTATAGCGCGGTGATGCGATTCGAGGTCGCACAGCGTCGGCGGCTGCACCTAAAGATCATCGCAATAAGAACATCGCGGTATGGACTCTGGAGTAGAGGACTTGCAGGTGTTGGTCCCTGGTCATCGTGTTGCTATCCTGCTCAATTATATCTATTGGTTTCAGATAAATCGGACCAATACCATCTGGAAAAACAAAACAGATGACTAGTTTCTAAATACGCCCACTTGGAATTAAAAACAGATAGTCAAGCATAAAATATTGCTTATTTTAGACGAAACGATATGGTACTAAGCCAAAAGGGGGTCAATTGTCATCTATATGAACTACATTTACTATGGTAAAAACCCCGAAAACGCGAAAAATTCCAGCTATTCCACAAGAAAGCGTGGTTCACACGCACGAAATGTATAGAATCTATTTTTCTCTTTTCTTCGTTACGTGTAGGTCCTGCAGCGCGACGGCGACATCTTGCACGCGTTACTTCGTCGAACAGCGCCGGCCGTGCACCGGCACCTCGTGAAGCACAAGGTGGAGCCGGTGCTGTACGCGACCGAGTGGTTCCTGTGCGCGCTCACCCGCACCCTGCCCTGGGACAGCCTGCTGCGAGTCTGGGACTGCTTCCTGTGCGAGGGAGTCAAGGTATGAGATACCAAGCTACACCTCGTGAAGCACAAGGTGGTGCCAGTGCTGTACGCGACCGAGTGGTTCCTCTGCGCGCACACCCGCACCCTGCCCTGGGACCCTTGCTACCGTCCGGGACTGCTTCCTGTGCGAGGGAGTCGAGGTATGAGACACCTATATTCCTTCTAGCTTACCACGGATCTAATATTAGGAAGGGCTCCGAACCGCAGGCGTGGGTCTTATTATGGGATCTACACATCAAAGCCGGAAGGAGTCAAGGTATGAGATACGTATTCTGTTTTGCTGATCACGAATCCCAGACTCGGGTGGGGATTATGTCGATCCATCCCTTTTCTAAGAGGGATACCTTTGTTCAGCAGTGAACTCTTCTGGTTTCTTTTTCCTTCTGGCTGATTATGACCAAGAATCTAATTTTAAGCCAGGATTCGAACCATAGGCGTGGGTCTTATTATGGTGTCTACACACCGAAGCCTGCCACGTGGCACCCGACCAGCCTTGCTTTTCTTTCCCTTAATAGATTGGCTCAGATGCATGCTCAAGGCTACATTAAATGCTTACAATGTGCGAAAGTCTAAAAGACAATGTATGTTACATTGTCTTACGTGCATGTGAGAGTTGGACAATGTCACACTTACCCCCGAATACTGAAACGTTTGTTGACTTTGACGACAGATTAAGTCTGTTGTTACCTTTGTCATTTGCTTAGTGCCAGACAAAGGCGGCATTAGAATTAATCTGTTGTCAAAGTTACCAAGCGTTTCAGTATTCGGGGGTTAGACAATCTGACACCACGTGCGTTGTGGGAAGTGGACAATGCGATACTAGTCACTTTAGGGCACCTCGAGACTAGACCATTTAGGAAACCGGTCCAATAGTTACAGCAGACATTCCGACTAACTCGGGGGCTTATCCTCTAACTTTGAAACGTTCGTGACTCTGATTGCGAGACCATGCCATCTCGGTCTTACCAACTTAGTCGCACTATGCGCGGTCCCGCTCGCGCAACTCTCGCTATCGCTTTCAGAGTTACGGGATAAGCCCACCGCTTCCTCTATCGACTGTCTTACGATTAAGCTATTACAAAAACTAAAAGAAACCTTAAAGGCATTGGGACACAAGAATTAAAAACTTATACAGCTGCGTTGCTGGGCTCAGTTGATGGTTCCAGCTCTGCGGTTTCGGTTAAACCCGTGCGCTTCCCAGCGGCTAGTTAAACCCTGTTTTGTTACCCAGGTGCTATTCAAGGCGGCGCTGGTGGTGCTGGCGGGCGCGCTGGGCCCGGCGAAGGTGCGCAAGCGCGCCGCCGGGCTCTGCGAGACGCTCGAGGTGCTGCGCCACCCGCCCGACGCCATACTCGCCGAGGTAAACGTTACTCGCGCTGCACCTACCGCGCCGAGATAAATACGGAACAAGTATTTTTTTTAACCGGCTGCAATATGAAGCCCATGAGACTTGAGACTAAAGAAAAATCTAACGACATCTCGCAATCCAAAATCGGTTAAGGTGCGAAGTTTTGCTCAGCGCGGTAAATTCAGAATTTCTTGCGTTTTTTGTCAATTACAATTTAATTACTCATCGTGGGTTCATGAAAATTAATTTTGCGCTAATAAATAAGTTGTATCAAGAAATTACACCAACCAAAAAATCAAGGTGAAAGCTAGTATAAGTACACTTCTCACTAAACCAAAAACCAAGATGAAAATCAGCTTAGTGAGATTCGTAGCTAAACCAATATTATCTAGGTGATCATTTTACCCGTAATTTCTTGATACGACCTATTTATTGTCGCACAATTTGTTTTCATGAATCCACGATGAGTAATTAAGCTGCAATTGACAAAAAACGCATGCAAATTTTAAATTTGCCGCGCTGAGCGAAACGTTGCACCTTAAGCAAAAGCTTCTTAATTTTTTGTAGTCGACAGGCTAGGCGTTTGACCACAGCTCACCTGATGGTATATTAAGTATGGTGTGGTAGAACGCGGTGCACACAACAGGGGGATCGGGGGGGACAGTGTCCATTGTAAACGTAGTTGATTGCATAAAACATTCTCACATATACAAAACACAGTCTTGAATTTCTTCACGAGCCCAACTCGTTCGAGTTTGGTGCTACGTGAAGATGCTACAACACAAACACAAAACAAAATAAGGTGTCGTATTCTCATTTGCGTACCCTTCGCACTTTTTAATATTGCCCTCTGTTTGTCTTTTTGTTGAGTGTTGTCCGACGTTTTGTACTTTTTTCTAGCGTAAAACTGGTCTCCACGATACAGGGAATCCTAGTGTGGAGACCAGGGTTTGACTAGCTAAACTAAATTTTTAACTCCATAAAATAAATATAGATAAAAGACTAATCACAGTTTAGATTTCAAAATTATTTTAACGTAATTTTATAATAATTGAAGCAACTGTTTATTCTAATATTAAGTTGCATGTTCTTATTGAATGTATAATTTTTCTTCTATTATATTAGATATCCAGTTGTCTTGCATATCGATTGCTTAAGAGTTTGTTTGTTTACAATAAAGACTAAAGTATTTTTGTAATTTAGCTTCTCAAAAATTGTATGAATACACATTTTTTCATGAATAAACTTATTATTATTATTCCATTTATTTATTGTACTTCTTAAATTTAGGTTTTTCATAAAATTAATATAAAAAAAATAAAAAATGCTATAAAAAACCTAAACCTAGAGTGCCGCCGACAGCGAGGCAGGGCCCAAGCTACCGGCGGTTAGGGCTGCAGAGTGAGGAACCTCCTGACAATGCGCGCCGTGTCAAGGATGGCTGCCTTCTGTATCTGGCCCTTTACCCAACCGTCTAGCGAGAGCCTCTTGAGATGTTTATTATTATTATTATTATATGTCCCGTGGTTCCGTACAGGAGTACCTGGTGTACCACATGCAGCGGCTCGGGCTCACGGAGGAGGACTTCGAGTTCGAGCACCAGCGGCAGACGGCGCGGCGCCGCGCGCTGCACGACCGGAGGTGTGTACTAAAAACTCGATACTTTTTACATGTTTTTTTTTTTTTACTTTCATCTAGCCGGGGAAGATGATCGTTATTCATCATTTATGCCAAATTTCACCCGAATCCGTTCAGTCGTTACATAGTTGAACGGGAACAAACATACTCACCTACTTCCACACAAACTTTCACAATTATTAGTTGTTACCCGCGACTTCGTTCGCGTGGTCTTATTTTTCAAGATCCGTTCAGCCTTTTAGCGGTGATACCGCGACAAACATCCAGACAAAGGGACAAAGTTAACGCGCAACGCAATACTGATATTCTCTGTCCGAAATTTATGTTGAATTGGAGAGATTACTGTTTTTTTCCGGTTAGTTTTACAGTTATTTTCAATAATTGATCTGGCAGTATAACTGTCACTGTCGCACTCGTAAGGTTAGACAGAGACGACCTACTTCACTAACAATAACTGAATGTTTTATTAATTTTTCATTTACATTTATTTCAGTGGTAGCTGATTCAGCGATTGTTCCTTCAAGCGTTATTCCAAAAATAACGCGAGGGACATATTCAACACTCTATAAACTGGCAGTGAGTGAACTGAACGCAACTCTAGTGCTATGTGATAAAGACTATTATTGCTACAGTGGCCAAACCGCGGAACGACCAATATCGACCGTCTAGGATTAATATGGAAAGGAAATGTGCATTTCAACTTTAATGTGAATTTATGTAATGTTTTATTATGTTTGAAACCTCGAAACCATGGCAGCGATACCGTAAGACGTAATAAGAACCCAATATCGTGTTACGTAGAGCATAATTTCAAATGACACACTTCGAATCATAAAGCGTTTGTCATTTGTCACTTACGTTGTAGTTTTTCATTTGAAATTAATATGTACGCAACGTATAGTTCATAAACTTTACTATGGTTACATAGACAGGACATCAGAAGCCAAACATTAAAGAAAAAAATTGCTAAAGAGACTCCAATACATATTACAAAGGGCTGCTACTGAAATAATTAATTCTCCCAAATGTATCGTAAATCTCCAAAAAAAATTATTCGAATGAGCCGTTTCCCTGTTTGACACTTTATTACATTACATTCTGTTGTCTCCATCAAAAATATATGGCGTTGCAATCCGTAAACAATATCTGTCAACTTTGACAGATATCGCTTAAAGATTCCGTCAACATTGACTTTTTTTTTATTTTAATTAACTAAAACACACAAATCATAATAATAATATAATACAATGTCGTACAAAATTACTGTAAATTATTACAGTTAGTGAATGTATAATTATGTCAATAAATTATTATTTGCAACAAATATATATATAAAAAAAAATTGAAATAAAATTAAAATTAGCTTGTAAAATAATGACATATAGTTTACTAATGTCGATTGCCACGCCATCTATTTCGGATGGAGGAAACTGAATGTAATGACATGTCAACTTAAGTGTAAAAAAAACGGCTCATTAGTAATTTTATATTAAGTTGATTCGCACGTTTTCTGTTCACCCGTAGGCTCGAGTTAGTTTGTAATTGTGTATGAAAAGAGTCAAACGCACGCTGCCAACGGGTCGCATCGCAATATCAACTGCAATATGATGCGGCCCGCTTAGTAAGTGCTTTGACATTTACCTCGGTCGCTCACATATGGACGTATTAATGTGGAAATGTGTGGAGAAAAGTGTTCAATTTGCACCTACGAAAAAAAATATAGTTTCCACGATCAACAGCAACAGATGTTGGTGGGCTTCCCTGATTATCGCTATCTCGTTCGCTAGTTGTAAATTACAGCTGAATTACTCATCGTGGATTTATTAATACCAATTTTGGCCAATAAACAGTTATGACAAGTAATTAATACTTAAATGATCACCTGGATAATATTGCTTTAGCTACGAATCTCAATAAGCTGATTTTCTTGATTTTTGGTTTAGTGGGTGTACTTATACTAGCTTTCACCTTGATTTTTTTCGGTTGGTGTAATTTCTTGATACAACCTATCTATTAGTTAAAATTAGTTTTTCTGAACCCACGATGAGTATTTGACAAAAAATAAAACGCGAGAAAATTTGAATTTGGGTGGGGTTTGGGTGGAGTTTGAATTGAGAGTGGGTTGGTATGGGCAGCGGAATCAGAGGGTCCAGCGGCTGGTCGACTTCATGGTAAAGGTTTATCTATATGATGAAAGCCTTCTACCAGGAGCGACCATCCAGGAAGCGGAAGTGGATATGCCCCGATGGTTCAACCAGAAATTAGCAAAATGCGAACTATGTGAGTGACCAGCTTTAGGCAGCTTTTATTTTCAATTGTGGTAACGCACTCTACTAGAAAAAGTATGTACTACCATCATTTCGCGAAGTATTTAACTTAGTGTTATATTTAAAAGACTTCCGGGGACTCTTGGATAACTTGAAAGTGCATAATTAGTTGAATGAAAGATGTGCCTTGCGCGAGCATTAGTTGATGTCATAGTTGGAAAGGAAAGCACTATCTTTCTTGTAGTTGTAATTAAAATAAAGACTATGGTTTGGGTTCTATTTATGATTCGTTCTCGAATTGCGTATCTGTTGTTTTGTAAATCTCTAACCCCCGAATACTGAAACGTTTGTTTAATTTGACAACAGATTAATTCTAATACTGCCTTTGTCTGGCACTAAGCAAATGGCAAAGACAGCGATAAACTTAATCTGTCGTCAAAGTTAACAAACGTTTCAGTATTCGGGGGTAACTCTCAGGGAATTAGGAGCGAGACTATTACGCCCTCAGTCTTCTGTCTTTTTCAATCGAGTTCTAATTTCGAAAGAGCGAAAAAAGACTAAACACTTGGTAACTATTCCAATTTCCGCGTTTATTGATACGGGGGTAAAGATTTTTTTTTAAAATACAAGTCATTGGGTAATTTTAAACTGTCAATAATTTATATGCTTACCAATCGTACCGACATCCGCGTATTAGCTAAAACATCGGCCAACGAGATAATATATATATATCTCTTTCTCTCGTTTGTTAGACGGAGATCGGCGCCAACCAAGTTGTTACCTGTGTCAGGGTGTCTACACATGGCCTGACCTGACATCGTGTGAAAGGGACAGCTAGATTTCAATTTCACGAGAGCAAAAGAAACAAACTATTAAGGTTATAGCTTCTCCCTTTCGCTCCCCCAGAAACCTACATATAGCCATCTCTTTCAAACGCTGTCAGGTCAGGCCATGTAGCGAGGCCTTCAGTGCTAGATGTAAATGGAGGTAAGATTTTTGACAGCTCCAATTAATTTCATTATTTGAGTCATACTACCATACTTCGTTTTAGATGTTTTTTTTTTTAAAGTACAGACTGAATGTTGACTGTGACGGTTAGGCCCGTTGTACACTACGAGTAACTTCCGCAGTAACAGTGACTTACCATGAACACTTGTTATCTTTAAAATTTAATATATTTTTTCACTTTGCGTTATATTTTTTTTGTAATGTATAATTAAATAATATATCTTGCACATGTTGGTACTTGCGCTAGCTATTTCGCACTGTGTGCAACGGGCTTTACCTAAGCTCTTTCGCCTTTAAAATGGAAAGTATTGTTTTCCTCACAGTATTTTTTCTGCCTCATACATGTATAATGTTATATTCTTGTGAGTGTAGTGGGTAGTGTAACATATGTTATCATACATATCTACATATTATAATAATTTATTTCATAAATTTGATTTGTTATTATGTATATTTACAAATCATTTTGTATATGATCGAAAAAGCTGGACTAGCATTAGATATTAAGCTGTTCAAGATTAGTTATATTATATCAATAATAATTGTAAAAAAAAAAACACGTGCAAAAGTATTTCATAATACATTGTGATAAGCATTGTAATAAATAAATTACATATCTCGTGTAAAATGTAAATATTAACATAAAATAAATAGTAAAATTACATATTTTTCCTGAACAGGGACCCTATTCGGAGAAATGACATTTTATCTCGGTCACTCTCACTCCCATTAAATTCTAAATTAGAGAGACAGTGACCGAGATAATCTCGAGCGCACAGGAATAGGGTCCCTGAATAGATACATTTGGTTATAATCCTCGTGAACTACTATATAGTCAAATATGGTGAATACTTCATAATATTTTCTACTTAAAGTGATTTAAAACAAATGTACAGAGTTATAAGAAAAACTTTTACTATGGGACCAACCCTGAAATCGAGAAAAGTCTGCCGTACTATAGTTTGTCGAGTCTCATTGACATTTTTCTATGTTACAGCAATTTTTTTTCTCGATTTCTTCCCATACTTATGGGACCAACCCAGAAATCGAGAAAAAAACTGCTGGTCCATAGAAAAATGTCAATGAGACTCGACAAACTATTGTACGGCAGACTTTTGACTTTTGTGATCTGAGGATCACACTAGATACCGCATTACGAGATTCGTTGTTCCTTCAAAAAGTCACGTCAGTGTGAGGCGCGGCGCGGGGCGCGGGGAGTGCGACCGAGCGTTCTCATTGGCCATCTCAAGGTTACGCCTACTCGCGCCTAATAATCAACCAATCAGAGTCATTTCTTATAAGTGTATTTAGACTGATGCGTGGTGAGCTTCGGGCGTCCTGAATGCAGAATCTAGGGTGTGATCTGTGGTCCCATAGTAAAATTTGTTCATAATGATGAGTACTATGAGCCCTTTTCGGCTTAGCATACCCTTTTCTTATAACCCTGTATTATTAAAAGAAAGATCAAAAAAACCCGACTGCAAAAGTTAGCTTATCACACTAGGGACGTGAAGGCAAATCTACCGACTTCTCGGACTTCAAAATCTGTCAAGCCGTTTACGCTACAAGAGGTAATAGGAAACACATAAAGGATGTTCTTTTAGGCATAAAACTTTAAAATGAAGTGAGCCAAAAAAATCAAGGTGTTTGCTTTATTGAGAAGATAATTGTAGTATAATAAGTGCTTACATATTGTTTTGTAGATATGATAGCTCAGTGGTTAGCGCGTCAGGATCACAAGCCGCAGGGAGTGGGTCCGAATCCCAACAATGAGCCTTAGCTACCGGTGAAGGAAAATATATCCATTTGCAGTATTTTCTAGTACTCGGCTGGCGACGCTACCACCCTCAATTTTAATAATCTGTCGCCAAGCACCTACCTACGGTATGTTCCGGCCTCAGTTGAGAGCCAGTTCTCATTCGAGTGTGTAATTTTCGATCTTGAGTTTTTGTCAAAATTCTAGAAGAATATTTAAAAAAAAATGAATTTTCGGCATGCTAGGCAATCTGGAAGTCCAATTTTTTACCACAATTTGGACCACAGAGACGCGGCTTAAAATACTCTTTTAAAAATAAGCTAATACCATTTCAAACCTCCACAAAAAATACCACCCGTTTCACGCACACGAAAAATGTATTACCTTCCATCTGGGCAGTCGGGTAAAATATTGGTAAATAGATTGTATAGATTCTATGATAAACAGTACCAAAAGTCAAGCATTTTTAATCTACAAAAGACAAAAATGTACGAATATTTTTATCACCTCTTTAAAAAACACACGAAGTATTTCATAAACATTCCCATAACAATTTAAACCTATTCTTTAGTATTTACACACACAAGTACATTTACGGTTTTCAGCAAAGCGTCTTTTAGAATGTGTTACTTTGCGAATAAGCTTCTTATGGTGCGTTTCCACCAGAGACGTGCGAAGAAAAAATCCACCAATAAGACAACGAGTCTAGCAAAATGACGTAATCCTATTGGTCGATTTTGTCCTCGCCCATCTCTAGTGGAAACGCACCCTTATTCTACCGTTTTGATTACCTACCTATCTTCACTGGCAACGTGCTTGAATTGGGCTTAGTTTTTCGAATGTAGGCTATGACAATGTAGTTGATAAGTCTTTGTATTGGTGCATAATGTTTTTTATTCTTTTAATTTTATTTATATTTGTTTGCAGGATGGCTTTCGATGGATTTACCGTATTATTTAGTGTTATAAGGTGTGTCAAGATTTAAGACGGTGTTTTACCTTTTTTCTGACGATCAATATATAAAAACTACTTTAGCGCAGAGACCTTTAAAACTATAGATTCAATATCGAAACGTCAAAAATGGCCACGCGTGAAGCGTGCCATCCCTCACAGTCGTCACATTTTAAAAATGAAAATGAGTTGTAACGACGCAGTGCAAGGCAAGATTAGGTCGCGCGCTTCACGCCATAGCATTCCTTGAAAAAGATCACCGGATGTGAGTATTCCCGTTTTATTTAAATAAAATGAGAAATATAGTTGTTTTTGTGAATGTTTATTGTTATTAATGTTGAATGTATAGTTTTAAAAGGCAAATTTTTATAATAAATTATAGAAAAAGGCAAACACAGTGTGTACGGATATTTTGTATTATCAGAGTGCTGCGTTTTTTTATTTATTTTTTGTTTCGTAGAATTTTAATTCGTCGTTATTTATTTAGATATTCTCTATATTATTTCTTGTTTTCTTTTTTCAACGATTAGTTTAAGTCGATGATGATTGTACGGACGATTTTTTTATATGTGAATGTGATTTTCAAGTTTCATGCACTGACGTTAAAAATTGACTATTTAGCGGAGTGCACTACCGATTTAAGAGGATAGTCCTTCCGCGAGGGTTTTGCGCATTCGTTATTTGAAATTGTATAGCTGTCGCTCTGTTTCTCGTGCGTGCAATAGAGGGAGTTAGTGAATTTTCCAAACTTTTGATGATATTAGCGTTTCGAAGGCAGTCTGTTATCATCCCCTAAATCTTTTGTTTTCGGTGTCAATGGCTTGTGTCAGTGGCAAAATTGACACTAAGCTCCAATAACAGTGAAGAACTTATTGCGGGAAAAAAAAGCTTAGTTTTTCACGGTGTAGATAACATATAATAAAAATCCTCGAAATCGGATATAATTTAAGGCCTCGCTAAATGGCCTGACCTGACATCGTTTGAAAGAGATGGCTATATATAAGTTTCTTGGAGAGCGAAAGGGAGAAGCTATAACCTTAATAGTTTGTTTCTTTTGCTCCCGTGAAATTCAAATCTAGATGTCCCTTTCACACGTTGTCAGGTCAGGCCATGTATAGACACCCTTAGAGGTGAGTATCAGACAAGGAGGGTTTGCATGGACAAGACGGCGGTATACTCTATTCTTAACGTCGCGTCATTCATATGCAGAGAACGCAGTTGGCATTTGAAATCGGTAAGGTTATATAAACTTACAACTTTCTTGAGTCTGTAGTGTAGATCACAAAAAATGGTCAGCTTTTAACAAAAAAATGTGAACGTGTATTGTAATTACATGTTTTGTACACAATTGCTAATATAATACCATACTAAATTGATTGAAACCTTTTACCATAATACCTTGATGTTCCTGTATTCATAGTACCTAAATCTGCTCTACTGTACAATGTGGTTATTTTTCCTATATGTTATATTGGTAGAAACAAACAGTAGAAATAATAATACAATAAAATTCTGTGCATACAATGACGTTTTGAACAGAAGAATACACGTTACGTTCTTAAGGTGCATCGTTTCGCTCAGCGCGCGAAATTAAAATTTTGTTGCGTTTTTTGTCAATTACAGCTTACTCATGGTAGATCCATGAAAACTAATTTTGCGATAATAAATAGATTGTTTCAAGACATTACACCAACCAAAAATTCAATTTGAAAGCTAGTGTAGCTACATTTTTCGCTAAACCAAAAACCAATATGAAAATCAGCTTATTGAGATTTGTAGCTAAACCAATGTTATCTAGGTGATTATTTTACCCGTAATTTCTTAAAACAACTTATTTGTTGGCGCAAAATTGGTTTCAATAAATCCACGATAAGTATTTAAGCTGTAATTGACAAAAAACGCAAGAAAATTTGAATTTCGCGCGATGAGCGAAACGTTGCACCTTAAATTCAGTAACAAAACGTGATTGAACCAGGCTGGCTCGGTTCAAGGCGGATGTCAAGGATATAGTGATACGTTAAAGTATTTATGTATGCGAGACCGCGAGTATGATAGCTATCGATATCTGAAGAAAGAATCCCATGGAATTGACACAGTACAGTATCAAACAGTTTTTGACGTCTTTCGCGTGGCGGTCGGCCATTTTTTTGTTGCGTTGTCAATGCCCTCAAATACCCTCAAATTTAAAGTTTAATTGTCAAATTTTAGAATGGTAGATCCCAGGTCGGCCATGTTTTGTTGCGGAGCTAGGGTTTTTTCCTTTTTATGTCACTTCCTCAAGGTTTCCTTCTTCAGAGTTATCGATCGACAAATTTGACATTTAAGATATATAAAATTTGTTTATATTGACAATAAAAATGAATGTCGGCGCTAAATGTCATATTGGTCGCCATGCATGTCGACAAAAGGTCGTACTTTCACTGCAGTTGTGAAAGCGAGTCACCTTTCTTCCTCTCCTGCTGAAACGTCATTAAGTGCATACCTATTGTATAAAAATCTCAAAAGATATGTGAAAGTAAGGGTGTCTAGACATGGCCTGACCTGACATCGTGTGAAAGAGATGGCTATATATAAGTTTCTGGGGGAGCAAAAGGGAGAAGCTATAACCTTAATAGTTTGTTTCTTTTGCTCCCGTGAAATTCAAGTCTAGCTATCCCTTTCACACGGTGTCAGGTCAGGCCATGAGCGAGGCCTTAAATGAAACGTAAACTGTAGCAATAGAATAACGAACAAGACAAATAAATAAATTCCAATGGTTCAAATATAAACAATTAAGGTGCTTCGTTTGAGTCCGCTAGGTAGGTAGGCGCCAAGAGATGGCGCTGTCGTTGAAAACTTAATTGAGGTAATCTGCCCCAGTTTTAATTCACTTTGCGACCTCTTACTATTGTTATAAACACATCTCAAAAATAATAGAGCCCATTAATAGCTGCACTCGACTGAAAATTCAAATAATGTTCAACGCCTGTATGCACGCATGAACATTACGCACACATGCGAATTCAAAACGGTTACAAGCAAATACGAAATTTCGTTGCTCTGTATATCGTCTCGGTGGCCGAAGTCATCAGTTTGATTAGGTCGCGCTCGTGAGGTTCTGGGTTCGAACCCCTAAAATTAGGTAGTATTATTTTTTATAATTTAATTTCGAGAATACTATTTATTTTAATTTTTGCTGTGGGTTTCTTGACAAACTTATTCAAAATTAGTAACGAAACTTATAAAAGTATATATCTACATAAACCTAATATTGTCGCATAAATATTTAAAATGCGAAAGTTCGTGTGTAAGTGTGTAAGCATGTAAGTTTTTTTTTTTTGTTATTTGGTGACGAGACGAGCAAGTTACTCAGCTGATGTTAAGCTTCACGCTTGCTCATAACAGTTCAGTGCCACCCAGAATTTTGAACCTCAACAGTTCAAAACCATGCGCGGCAATGCACTGCGCTCATTACTCTGAGATATTAGATGTTAAATCTCTGTGCCCAATAATTACGCTGGAAACATTGCCCTTCAATCCGGAACACAGTGATGTTTTGCACACTACTGCTTGACGATTGAATAACTGGGTCCCTGGAATAACCCCATATCGGGGGTTCTAAAGGCACCGAGTCTGGTACCTTCCGAACAAATTTTCCACTTTTTTTCGTTTTTTTTTCAAATTAATTTCGAATTTTACATACCTAATACCTAATGAAATGAACCTAATGAAATATGCAATACCCAAAAATGTTGTGTTTTCCGCGTCGATAGACATTATTCTGCGACTAAAAATATGGATTTTAGACCCGGGTTAGATTAATTTAGTCCATAGTAGGTACTGTTGTTTGTTATTTGTTATTTACAACACACAAAACTAACTTATAGGTAGGTATGTAGTTCATCTGTGGTATGTAGGTAGGTAGGTTGGTTGCTTGGTTGGTGGCTAGGTAGGTATTATTAGTATAATGTGCATATTTTGATCGCGCAGCACGAAATATTCAAGATTTTCATATACCTCTATCTACCACCTTACCACCTACCTATATAGGTACCATACCTATAGGCACCTTTTACAAAAAAACTATTATTTCACTAAGAAGGAAGTTTTTCAGAATTTTTTCAATATTTTTCCCGGGATCAGTGAGCGTGCGCGCAACGAGATCATACATAAAAATGCAAAAACCACATTCATCATCATTATTGAGGTGAATTTTTTTTCCCGTAATTTTGCATTATTTTTCCTGGCACTGATGGAGCGCGCACCGAGCCCCATACTCAGAAATGCCGAATTCCAACAAATTTTAGATATGGGGTTATTACTTAGTCACACCAAAATGCGAAAGTTTGTGTGTATGTAAGTAGGTATGTTAGTATGTAAGTGTGTTTGTTCCCGTTCAAATCTGTAACAGCTGCATGGATTTTAATGTAATTTGGTATGGAGGTAGCCAAATTTAGGTATGGTAGCCTCCATACCAAATTTCATCCAAATCCGTTCAGCCATTACAGAGTTTATACCGCGGGTGAAACCGCGGGGCGCATCTAGTATCCTATAAATTTTGAAAGTAGCTCTGTCTTTCTGTTTGTTATCTGTTCACGATAAAACGGCTGGACCGACCTTTACGAATTTTGGCAAAGGTATTCTAGTAAAATAAAATATTTTTTAATTTAATCATTTTATGTATTTTTTAAGAAATCTCGTTACGTTAGGGAGAAGGCTGATGATGATGATGGAAAATTTTAAATCTATGACCGCAAATGTAAAACGCAGTCGGACGGGTAGAAATCCCCCCATTGCTATGAAAATGGGTAAGAAATCTCGGTACGATAGGGAACAGGCGGATGATGATGATAATGATCCTTAAAATCTATGACCGATAAACGACGAAGGTCTGTGACGAAGGTCACAGTTGGACGGGTACCAATCCCCCCATCGCCATGAAAATGGGTAAGAAATCTCGGTACGATAGGGAACAGGCTAATGATGATGATGATGATGATATTTAAATCTGTGACCACAAATGAAATTCGCAGTTGGACGGGTAGAAATCCCCCCCATCGCCATGAAAATGGGCAAGAAATCTCTGTACGCTATCAACAGGCTGATGATGATGATGAATTTTAAATCTATGACCGAAAATTAAAATCGCAGTTGGACGGGTAGAAATCCCCCATCGCCATGAAAATGGGCAAGAAATCTCTGTACGTTATCAACAGCCTGATGATGATGATGATGAATTTTAAATCTATGACCGCAAATGAAATTCGCAGCTGGACGGGTAGAAATCTCCCCATTGCTATGAAAAATGGGTAAGAAATCTCGGTACGATATGGAACAGGCTGATGATGATGATGATGAATTTTAAATCTATGACCGAATCACATGCGAATTCAAAACGGTTACAAGCAAATACGAAATTGAGTACCCGATTTTCGGCGTTCCACCTATCAGTTCGACTGGCCGAGCGGTCGAGTGGACGGATTTTCATTATGCTTCGTTTTGTAGTGTGTCAATGAGACGAAGGATCAATCCTCATTTGAAAATTACTGTTTTTGTAGATTTTTGTTCTTTTTGTGCTATTTTTTTACAAAATAAGTTATCAAACAACACAACAAACACCACACACAAAACTAACTAACTAATAGGTAGGTAGGTAGGTAGGTAGGTAGGTTGGTTGGTTGGTTTGTTGGTAGGTAGGTAAGTATTATTAGTATTATGCACATATTTCAATCGCGCAGCACGAAATATCCAATATTTTCATATACCTCTATCTACCACCTTACCACCTACCTATATAGGCACCTTTTACAAAAAAACTATTATTTCACTAAGAAGGAAGTTTTTCAGAATTTTTTCAATATTTTTCCCGGGATCAGTGAGCGTGCGCGCAACGAGATCATACATAAAAATGCAAAAACCACATTCATCATCATTATTGAGGTGAATTTTTTTTCCCGTAATTTTGCATTATTTTTCCTGGCACTGATGGAGCGCGCACCGAGCCCCATACTCAGAAATGCCGAATTCCAACAAATTTTAGATATGGGGTTATTACTTAGTCACACCAAAATGCGAAAGTTTGTGTGTATGTAAGTAGGTATGTTAGTATGTAAGTGTGTTTGTTCCCGTTCAAATCTGTAACAGCTGCATGGATTTTAATGTAATTTGGTATGGAGGTAGCCAAATTTAGGTATGGTAGCCTCCATACCAAATTTCATCCAAATCCGTTCAGCCATTACAGAGTTTATACCGCGGGTGAAACCGCGGGTCGCATCTAGTATCCTATAAATTTTGAAAGTAGCTCTGTCTTTCTGTTTGTTATCTGTTCACGATAAAACGGCTGGACCGACCTTTACGAATTTTGGCAAAGGTATTCTAGTAAAATAAAATATTTTTTAATTTAATCATTTTATGTATTTTTTAAGAAATCTCGTTACGTTAGGGAGAAGGCTGATGATGATGATGGAAAATTTTAAATCTATGACCGCAAATGTAAAACGCAGTCGGACGGGTAGAAATCCCCCCATTGCTATGAAAATGGGTAAGAAATCTCGGTACGATAGGGAACAGGCGGATGATGATGATAATGATCCTTAAAATCTATGACCGATAAACGACGAAGGTCTGTGACGAAGGTCACAGTTGGACGGGTACCAATCCCCCATCGCCATGAAAATGGGTAAGAAATCTCGGTACGATAGGGAACAGGCTAATGATGATGATGATGATATTTAAATCTGTGACCACAAATGAAAATCGCAGTTGGACGGGTAGAAATCCCCCCCATCGCCATGAAAATGGGCAAGAAATCTCTGTACGCTATCAACAGGCTGATGATGATGATGAATTTTAAATCTATGCCCGAAAATTAAAATCGCAGTTGGACGGGTAGAAATCCCCCATCGCCATGAAAATGGGCAAGAAATCTCTGTACGTTATCAACAGCCTGATGATGATGATGATGAATTTTAAATCTATGACCGCAAATGAAATTCGCAGCTGGACGGGTAGAAATCTCCCCATTGCTATGAAAAATGGGTAAGAAATCTCGGTACGATATGGAACAGGCTGATGATGATGATGATGAATTTTAAATCTATGACCGAATCACATGCGAATTCAAAACGGTTACAAGCAAATACGAAATTGAGTACCCGATTTTCGGCGTTCCACCTATCAGTTCGACTGGCCGAGCGGTCGAGTGGACGGATTTTCATTATGCTTCGTTTTGTAGTGTGTCAATGAGACGAAGGATCAATCCTCATTTGAAAATTACTGTTTTTGTAGATTTTTGTTCTTTTTGTGCTATTTTTTTACAAAATAAGTTATCAAACAACACAACAAACACCACACACAAAACTAACTAACTAATAGGTAGGTAGGTAGGTAGGTAGGTTGGTTGGTTGGTTTGTTGGTAGGTAGGTAGGTATTATTAGTATTATGCACATATTTCAATCGCGCAGCACGAAATATCCAATATTTTCATATACCTCTATCTACCACCTTACCACCTACCTATATAGGCACCTTTTACAAAAAATCTATTATTTCACTAAGAAGGAAGTTTTTCAGAATTTTTTCAATATTTTTCCCGGGATCAGTGAGCGTGCGCGCAACGAGATCATACATAAAAATGCAAAAACCACATTCATCATCATTATTGAGGTGAATTTTTTTCCCCGTAATTTTGAATTATTTTTCCTGGCACTGATGGAGCGCGCACCGAGCCCCATACTCAGAAATGCCGAATTCCAACAAATTTTAGATATGGGGTTATTAGTTAGTCACACCAAAAATAAATATTATAAAGAGGAAAGATTTGATTGTTTGTTTGTTTGCATTGAATAGGCTCCGAAACTACTGAACCGATTTGAAAAATTCTTTCGCTGTTGGGAAGCTTTTTAGCTTTCTTTATATATATATTTTTTTTGTAACTTAACGCAAATAGAAGGGTTTTGTGTGTGTATTATAATTTTTATTTTTTTGTTATATACACGTGCGAAGCCGGTGCGGGCCGTAAAGGATTCAAACAGACAGACGGACAGACAGACAGACAGTCGGACATGACAAACTTATAAGGGTTCCTTGTAGTACTACGGAACCCTAAAAATTTATAAATGGTTACCTATGTCAAAGTCCTCAAAATACAAGAATAGGGGTTCATTTTTATACATATAAACTAGTATTTCGCGAGGCTGCACGGGCCGCGTGCGGGCCCGCGGGGCGGTCCTGCAATTGGGTATGGCTGGATCGTTTAGGTCGACTTGTAAAGTTAAAAAAAAAGGAGGAGCATGATGAAAACGGGTAAGCTACCCAACAGCGAAATAATTTTTCAAATCCGTTCAGTAGTTTCGGAGCCTATTCAATGCAAATAAACAAACAAACAAAGAATCAAATCTTTCCTCTTTATAATATTGGTATAGATAGATTATTCTATCATCATCAATAGTTGTCGCAACGCACGCGATGTAAAGGATATTTTAGGTATTTTTTTTTACATCTTGGGTTACATTATTCGAGTTTTAGTAAGGATCCCAAATTTTTTAAAAATATAATATAATATAGTATAGGGATAGTGTAGCTTCCCAACAGTGAAATAATTTTTCAAATCGGTTCAGTAGTTTCGGAGCCTATTCAATGCAAACAAACAAACAATCAAATTTTTCCTCTTTATTATATTGGTATAGACTATTCTTTCATCATCAATAGTTTCCGCAGTGCACGCGAAATACATCATCTTGGTTTACATTATTGGAGTTTTAGTAAGGATCCCTAATTTTTTTGAAAATATAATATAACCTATGTCACCCGGGGATAGTGAAGCTTCCCAACAGCGAAAGAATTTTTCAAATCGGTTCAGTAGTTTCGGAGCCTATTCAATGCAAACAAACAAACAATGAAATAAATAAACAATCAAATCTTTCCTCTTTATAATATTGGTATAGATAGATTAGGTAACCAAATCAAACACTGCACTGCACACCGATACCGAATCTCGCAACGTCGCAATTATCGAAGGCCGCGCGCGGACTAAGCCGCGATGCAAGGATACCTAGTCTCGCTCACACACGCTCCGACAAGCTGGCAACGTCGCGTAAACCGCGTGACGCGCGCGCGGCACAACCAGTGTACACGATTTTTGCAAGATGCACCCACACATCAATATTTCACGCACACCATGATCGCATGATTCGCATGTAAAGAACACACCACTACATTCGTAAAATTTGTCGTAATTATTGGGTTGAAAAATGGTATTTCCTAGCCATGAACATTTTAAATTATCGACTTTGCGATACTTAGAGGCCAAATTAGACCTATGTTAAGTCATGCCCAGTTCAAAATCGTAGTAGGACGCCTAAAAAGGCGTCGATAGTTTTGTATGAAAGTCGAAGGACCTTAAGTTCCATATTTCACATTCCGTGTTTCACGCCCGAATACTGATACGCCAATCAAATATTTAAGTTCGCGTCAAACATCTGAGACCCTGTTATCCTTGAAAACCGTACACAGAAACGTTAATTAAATCATCACTTAAAATTTAACACGCCTGCGATTTGAACGCCACTTAAGCGAAAAATCGGTATTCACAAACGCTAGTTAACGTTTGACAGCTATCAAAGTGACGCTTAGATACTTTGATTAGCCGTTAAATCTAAGAGTGCTTGTGACCAGTCTCAAGTTGCATTGAGTTGGATTGTGGTAGAAGAAAAATGTCTCTTTCATCTTTATCTTCGATTTCGGACGAGGAAGTGACTTTCAGTAATCGAAGAAATGAACCAGTACTAAACGCCTTCGAAAAGTACAACGCAGAAGAATTTAAAATGAGATTCCGCCTGGACAAACAAACTGTGCTATATTTATGTTCTCTAGTTGGAGAGAACCTGAAGCCCCTCACGAGGCGAAATCGGGCAATCCAGCCAGTTGATCAGTTGTTGATCACACTGCGTTTTTTTGCCACAGGCAGTTTCCAGAGGGTCATCGGAGACATATTTCACGTTGAGCAACCAACTGTCCACCGTATTGTCCATCGAGTAGCAGCAGAGCTGGCGAAATTAAAATACATTTACATAAAAATGCCCACCGAAAGCGAGCAACGACAAATTGCAAATGAATTTTATGCGATCGCAGGGTTTCCTCGTGTGATTGGTGCTGTGGACTGCACACACATAAAAATCAAGTCACCTGGTACGACTACATACTTTTTTGATGATAACCTAATATATGTACCTACTGGTATTTTCTTGTTTATCTAAAAATTTGAATTTTCAGGTGGAATGCAAGCAGAAACATTCCGGAATAGAAAAAGCTTCTTCTCCCTGAATGTCCAAATGGTATGTGACACTAGACTGATGGTAAGCAGCATCATAGCAAGATGGCCTGGCTCGGTGCATGACAGCACCATTTTTAATGACTCTCCATTATGCGCACAGCTAGAACGTGGAGACTATGGAAATATGGTTTTATTGGGTGACAGTGGTTATCCTTGCCGTAACTATTTGTTGACACCCATTTCAAATCCATCTACTCCAGCTGAAGAAGCATACAATCGGGCTCAGATTAGAACAAGAAACCCCGTGGAAAGGCTCTTTGGTGTGTTGAAACGAAGATTCCCTTGCCTGCAGATTGGTCTCCAAGTAAAAGTAAAAAATGTACCAACAATTATTGTGGCATGCACAGTGCTGCACAACATAGCTTTATCCAGGCAAGATTTTGTGGAAGAGGATGATTTGGAAAGCATTGAAATAAATACAGTGCAGGAATTTACATCTCATTTAGGAAATGAAAATTTTGCAGCAAGGACTTCAATAATAAATGCATATTTTACAGATTAAAATTTGTTTTTATTTAATTTCAATCCAAAATTATGCAAAGTAATCTAAAATTATGTGAAAAATAACTAAAGTAAACGCTTTGTAGCACTGTTTTTTTTTATGTTTATTCGTAGTAGTTCCATTTCCAATTTATGTCGTTGAATTATGAATTTTCTTTCCAATTTCGCAGTATGTAATTTAACTTTAAAATATTGCTCCTTAATAGTACTTTTAGAAAGCTTTCCATTTCTGACCAGTCTTCTTCCCTTACCTGAAATAATATAATAAAAACATAATAACTAAGTATTTATTATTAGGCTATTTAGGTTCCAACTATCAGAAAACTGAAAAATGAGGGGGAAAAGTGGCAGCGTAAGAATACATACCTATTGGTTTGAGCGTTTCCGTAGGATTTGAGGTAGTTGGCTCAACATATGGTATTACTGGAACATCATCTAAAACAGAAGCGCAGATTTATTAGGAACAGGGGCCAGTGGAGCAAAGTACGAGCTAAAAATGCTCATAGTGTCAGTATTTAAAAAAAGGTAATTTATTCAGAGATTGCTGGCCCCTATTGTTAAAATATTGCAGTATTTTAATACAAATGCTTACAAGAGTTTAGTTCACTGGCGGGCGACTTGTGTGTAGATGGAGGGTCGCATATGGCCTGCGGACCGTGGTCTGTGAATTCTTCAATTAGCTCCACTGCTATGTCTTCAACATCATCTAAAACAAAATAGTCATTTTTGGTAGATCTATAAATAATGATATTATTTATTATTTAAACAAGCCATGCAAACCAAAGTATACTGCTGCATCATCATAAAGATTTTTCATGGGCTTTATTTGCGGAGCTACCATGGCTAATAGTTGGTTATCGGTTTCTGTTAGGACACTTTTGTATGCTCCACCACCAGTTTGTAAAACTTGCTTCTATAAAATAAAAGTAAATAAAATATTAGTACAGTAACTCATATTACATACAGAAGTATAAGTGCATGTCTACCAAGCCAGCTTCTACCCAAATGATCCCATCCCAACCCGTTTATGTAGCCGAGTACCGACCTTGATTAATACTCGGCCATAGCCATGCCGACTATTAACGAAACGTATACCTTGTCATGAGATGCCTTTAATTTTAGGTCACGAATAACCTGCTCTTTTTCTTTTTCGTAAAACTGTTGTCTCTGTAATTAGAATAAAATATAGTTGAGTACAATGATAAAACATTTTTTGTTGGTAATTACCAATGCACTATCAAAATAATTTTTATAGAAAACTTACATTTTCTTTGGCTATGTTTTTCTTTGTTCTTTGCTTCATATTCTCATACAGGTGCCGCAGTTGAACCCACGTTCTGGGGCCAGTAGTTGCAACTGCATTATATTGTTTTGTTATTACAGTCCATGCATTTTGTTTCTTTCTGATGATTTCACCATTTGTTTCTTTGTTTTCAATGATGTTTATATGTCTAAAAAAACAAGATTTTTATTTTAATACTATAATTTACACAGTACATTATCAACACAAACAAATTCTTACCCCTTCACAATTTCTATTAGAGTTTCCTTTTCCAAGGATGTGTAATTAGACCCCCTTTTCTTTTTAGTGGTTTCTTTCTCCATCTTTTATCTGTCCGATATAGGTTTCTTTAAAATTCGTGAACTATTTTTCAATCATTTGTTTATTTTCTTGCAAGGATCGTATTTATTCAACGAATGACATTATGAAATTTTACGTTCCGTTTTTGATCACGCTGAAAAAATAGTTAAACTACAAATTGCCAACACAGTATTAAGAACTTCCAAATTATAAAAAAAACAATCGTAAGTGATAATAATTTTATACAAAACAACAGAAAAAATATTTTGAAACAATGTATATATCCAATTGATTTATTATTTTATGTTATTTTAATAAATATTTCTGCGTAGAACGAAATTGTTATATCAAATAATAAAAAATGTAATTGAAAACACACTTTTAAAGTAAATGTTGCCATTTATAGAAAATCTGAGGGCTGTTCTACTGATCACGGTCTTAAACTTCTTGAGTAGCGTTTGAGAATACCAGTTAAATTTAATGACCTTTCAGAATTAAGATAGCTTTCAGATGAGTGGACCACCTGAGTGACGTATCAGTATTCGGGCGTCAAGACTGTTGTTATGTAAAGTTATCGTGGGTACTTGATATCATATTTTTGTAAAGTGGCCGAGATTTTCATAAGCTGCTGTATTCGTATTGTAAATAAATAAATAAATAGAATATCTTTTGGATTTTCATTTGTTTTGGTAAATTTTTCTAAAAAAAAAAAGTTGAAATTCTGAAGAGTACATTACACCTTGCCAGTTAGTGCAGAAGCATCAAGTCACTGAAAAAAAAGCCTCGAATTGCAATCTTTCTGTATCAGCCTTTAAACATCCCACTGCTTGGTATATCAGCCTAACCTCGAAGGGTGATTAGGCCATATCCACCACGCTGGCCCAGTGCGGGTTGGCGGATTCACATACTCCATCGAATTTCTTCTGCGGAAATTCCTCACGATGTTTTCCTTCACCGAATCGTATGCACTCATTATAATAATAATAATAAATATTGGTGGACGTTTTTCACACAGCGCCATCTAGCCCCAAACAAAGCAAGCTTTTACTATGGGAACCAGACGACTGATTTAATACATAATTCTTTTTTTTTTGTTGTAAATACATACATAGAATAAGAAACACATAGAAATACCCAGACAAATAAACATCCAGGTTCATCTCACAAATGTTTGTCCTAGGTGGGAATCGACAACCTACATCTCAGAGCGAGGCTAGTCAGAGACTTCCACCAGAATCAGTCATGACTCCGCAACGGACAGGGGTAAATTATTTATGTCGTCGTGTGGGTATTGGGATGCTGTAAAAGGTGAGCTAAGCAGGAAATTAAAAAGTTATCAAGTGGATCGAAATTAAATACCAAATAGCTTTGAACCAAGGCCTTTAATATCAATCGTATATATTTTCAAATTCTGTAAAATTAAATAATTCCCAATTTTTTTCTAAATCTAAAATGCGAACAAAATAAATCTTTGAGCCATAGACGACAGTCGAATAAAAAACTAGCAACTCTTCGTACCTTGGTTCACATTACAATGAGCCCAGACGTGTCCTGAGATTGAGATTGGGCGTTTCTTCATTAGCCGACACGACACGGCACCGGCAGTTACATTCTTCATTTGACCGAAACCGACACGACACGACGAGCAGGAGAGAGAGAGAGAGAGAGCAGCAGCACACATGGAAGTTTGCGTTTGTAGAGACTTGCTGCGACGACATGCCGTCGCTGACGACATTTCGTAGCCAGTGGGCTAATGTGACAGATTGCGGTACCTTTACAGCCATATAACTTCAACAGCTTAGTAACCTAAACAATAGCAACAACAACAAATAACCTTAACAATTTTGAAAGAATAACAAAATCAAAATTTGAATGAATTTGTCAAAAAAATACAGGTGGAAAATTGTTTATTAATTGTCACACGAGAGGGGAAAAAAAATTGCCAGTCACCTAGTCCCTCACTATTGGATTATCATTGAATAAGTCTTTTAAAATGAGGCAAGGTCCCCCTACACCAATTTTTTTATAAGAAAAATAAATTGACTAAGGTACGAACGAGGTGCTGTACTACTTCATGAAATTAAACGTCCACTGATGTCGATGTCAGTGTCAGTGTCGGTGCCGTGTCGGCTAATGGGACGACATGTCGTTGTCGGTGACGGCATGTCGCAGCAATTCTCCCACTGTTGTCGTGCCGTCATCGTTATGCATGTTTTGTGTACACACCACACATCCTAGTGTGCGTGTGTGTGTGGTGTGTACACCGCATTAGAAGATTCGTTGTTCCTACAAAAAAATCACGTCAGTGTGAGGCGCGGCGCGGGGCGCGGGGAGTGCGGCCGACCGTTCTCATTGGCTATCTCAAGGTTACGCCTACTCGCGGCTAACAACCAACCAAGGCTGTGATCTATGGTACACACGCAAGCTTGCATGTGGGCTTGCGATTGGCGTTACCCTCTCTCTTTACTCTCTCGTTAGCTGGCGCCTCTCTCTCCTGCTCGTCGCGTCGGGTCGGAGCGTATCGGTGTCGGTCAAATGAAAAACGTAGCTGGCGGTGTCGTGTCGTGTCGGCTAATTAAGAAACGCACGTTGTTGTCACCTTTATTGTACCGTTTTCGTAACTAAATTTGACAGCGCTAAAATTGTTGCTGTCCTTTTCTCACGTGATAAAATAAAAAAAGACGCAGATAAGTTTAGTCCTGTCAAATTAGTTGATTCGACGGGGCCCGGTGTGATGTGAATCAAGCTTTATAGCTACATATGATTACAGAGCGTAATTGACATCACGGTTTACTTTAAAAAGCTTAAGAGTGGAGCATTTTGCGGCCTACGCTGCCTATTCAAGGTCGCGCCATTTTTTTGCAGAGCTCGATGCGCACGTTCTTCGAATTTGATATTAATATATATTATAGCCTACAAGCCGCAAAATGGTCTCGCTCTCGATTATGCACACTTTAACAGTATAAATACGTAGGCTTTATTTGTGTTCACAGAAGGAAAAATCTGTTTAGTATTTCAAAGATTTTTTTCACAGAAAAAAAAAAAACAGAATGAAGAATCTTGTACATTGGATTGCGATTTATTATATTTCTATAAATTATACTTCTTTGTATAGAAAAATCCAGTATGGCACTGCATCACGCAGTACTACTTTCAAAAAGGTATCTGACGCGTTTGAAACTGGTCTTCGACTCTGATTAAGCACGCAATCGGAGCTTTTTTTAAATAAACACTACTAAGTAACGAGACGAGCAATTCGCTCGCCTGATGGTAAGCGTCACACTAATCTATAACAGTTCAGTACAACCCAGAATTTTAAACTTCAACAGTTCAACCACGCGCGTCTGCGCCCGGCTCTGATATCAGATGTTAAAATGGTCAGTTACACTAGGAACATTGCCCTTCAATTCAGAACACAATAACGTTTGCACACTACTGCTTTCCGGTTGAGTAACTGGAAATGCTGAGGTACTTTTCAAAAATAGTCCTATTACAATCAGTCCATCAATTAGAGGTTTATGCCCATCTGCCCCCAACATTGCAACGTTTCGCTCATCGCGCGAAATTCAAATTTTATTGAGTTTTTTGAAAATTACACCTTAATTACTCATCGTGGATTTATTGAAACCAATTTTGCGCCAATAAATAAGTTGTCTTAAGAAATTACGGTTAAAATGATCACCTAGATAACATTGGTTTAGCTACAAATATCAATAAGCTGATTTTCATCTTGGTTTTTCGTTTAGTGAGAAACTTATACTAGCTTTCAACTTGAATTTCTGGTGTAATTTCTTGAAACAATCTATTTATTATCGCAAAAATAGATTTCATTAGCCTACGATGAGTAATTAAGCGGTAATTGACATAAAACGCAAGAAATTTTAAATTTCGCGCGCTGAGTGAAACGTTGCACCTTAAAATTACGGCGGAATGTGAATATTTATTTATATTTATGCCTTAAGGGTTGCCATTCGTCAATGGGGCAGATAAAACTATTCCCTCAACTGTTTGGTGACTCGAGTCGAAAATCAGTTACAAAACGTCGGACTGAGTCTGAAAGGCCTTATAAAGTGTGTCATTAGATTATTCGCTTTTTAGAGCCGTCCCGCGATGTTTTGGCGCATTCGATATTTGAAATTGTATAGCTGTCGCTCTGTTTCTCGTGCTTGTAATAGCGAGAGGCTAACTTTTGGATGGAACTAGCGTTTCGGGGGTAGTCTTAGTCTTATTACTCTTAAATCTTTTATTTTTGGTGTCAATGGCTTGTTTCACGATATTGTACTATTCAACGGTCGTTCAAAAATCCACAATTTTTACGCATTAACACTTGAATTAACACAAATTTTGGAAAATAATTACAATGACGTGGATTGATTATTATATACGTTCCCGCCAAAAAATCTCGTATATAAAAGTTGACGACAACTTTTTACTAGCGTCCAGCAAATTATATCTCATACAAAACATTTGTGTACTATTTATTACCTCATTACAAGGATACGTCAACTATGGTCGTATCATAATGAAAAAAAAAAACCTTTTTTTTTTTTCGTCTCATATGTTTTGGCTCCACACTTTGTGTATTTAGCCAGTGTCAAGTATTTTATAATTTCTCAATTAAAACGTGTCAGTCATAGTCCGAGTCAAGCAAAGTAAGAAACGATCAAGTCCACATCATGCCCCAGTAGTCGAGTAGTAAGTCGTGGAGACTTTACTATAGGTTTCTGAGTTTTTGAAACAACTCGAAAAGTCACGATTCACAACATTATACCATTCAACACAACGTTAAGTGGATAAAAATCGACCGTTTCTACACACTTAACGCGACTTCTTCACGTTTCCGCCAAAACTAGCATAATGTAAATTTACTGACGTACGCTAGACGTCTGAC
This sequence comes from Apocheima hispidaria, assembly GCA_947579745.1. Taxonomy (NCBI): domain Eukaryota; kingdom Metazoa; phylum Arthropoda; class Insecta; order Lepidoptera; family Geometridae; genus Apocheima; species Apocheima hispidaria. The sequence continues at coordinate 9,701,936 of OX388166.1, read as the reverse complement.
GTATGTCATCGAACTGTCAAAAAGCGAATAATTAGTTGGTGAGTATATAGAATTAAACTGGCGATGTCTTTTACGTCCGTTTTATAACAGTAAAGCGTCACTTATTGACTTAAATAAAAAAAAATAACGCACTAGCTTATATTTTACAACGCGGATTTAGCCATACTTGTAAATTATGTACAGGATATGTATTACACATATTTATTAATTTATATCGTATAGAGAGATGGTCTGCGAGTGAAGTGAGTGAACCGACATTCAACAAACAAACATTCATTTTCTTATGACATTTTTATAAGAATCGAAATATTTTTTTTAGAATAAAACTTTGTAAACAACAACGTAGCAAACAGGAACAGTTAAAAAGTAAGTCGAAATCAAACAAACTGCCACGATGTCAGGGCAAGGCGGACAAATTTAAAAATATATGTTTCTTTGCCAGACTTACATTTTCTTTGTGGTGGATGCTTCCCGCTGCGAGCACAGCTTTTAATTGTCAGGCTAGGCGTTTGACCACAACATTTCAAGTGACAGGTGATCGAAGATGGTAAGCACACCTAGCCCGAAATAGGAGCTAGCTCTCAAATGAAGATTGCCACCAATTTGATGATAGTAGCTCAAGCTGTTGGGATTTGAACACACACCCTGCGGCGTGCGAACCGAGCGCGCTAACCGCTGAGCTATCAAACATCATGTGCTAAAGGCGTCAAATTAGATTCAATATTAAAATTTAACAGCAACAGACATTAAACTTATAAAACATAGAGAAATTATATACAGAAGAGTACCGATGACCATAGAGAGATGCGTAACCCGATTGTAGTAACTGATAAAGGATGTAAGATGTCGCTAGTGCTTTAAACTGCGACATGATCGTCACCATATTACTGCTTGACTTGAAATATAAACCCAAGGTGACTCATTCGTAATGATATGGAGAAAAAAACGCTACTTGTTATGAATAATATTTTACGTCGTATATTTCAATTTAAATTGAACTAAACCTTAAATTGCGGACATATACCAATACTACGCTTCTATATTAACCATGTTTTTATCGGCTTTTATAGCTGTTAGCCGACTAAACAAGTAGCGCCATCTAGTATTGTTTTTTTTCGGGGGTACACTTTTTTGTATAGGATTGTCATTCTTCTCGTATAATTTTTCTATGTTACAAAACATAATCAAAGCTCCAAAAACTTGTACTTTTCAAAGTCCCTTCACGACAACCTAAAACCACACACTACACGACAACACTTAAGGCCCCGTCACACTATCAGACTTTTCAAATATTTGGCTTTGTTCTTAAGCACATTCTTCACATCGCTTATCATCTCTAACCTACCGTACTTGAGTTTACCTTCGACGTCCGTGTGGCTATTTTCTATATTTAATTTAGCGAATTCTTCCTCTAGAGACGGAGGGAAATCGTAGTCCGGTAATTCGTCGAATATTTCCTCGAGTGCTGCTATATTCTCTTGCACGGTTTCGTTGAGTGTTTTCAGCAGTTCTATAGTTTTTAATTCGTCCGGCGATTGGTTGGTTTTCTTTTTTGACCTTTTCGCACTCGCCGGAGCGATGAGCTCGTTGCAAACGCCAAGAAGGAAGGTCACTGTGCCGATGAACTGAAATACAAAGATGGATAACTTTTACTATGAAAACTGACGTGGTTTTGATACATTTTGTTTGCTGTGCAAGGCAAGATGAGGTCGCGCGTATCTCGCTGAGCATTCCTTTATAAAGGTCACCGAATGTGATCGAAACTATAGTCGGAATAACAGACTCAATTTAACGTGAGAATTCCCGTTTTATTAAAACAAAATGGATAACTTTATTAGACACTAGCTGCGCCCCGCGGTTTCACCCGCTATTCTTTAGAAACAGAATATTTTAACGGGATAAAATAAGTATATAATCCAGGGTGTAAGCTACCTCCATACCAAATTTAATTCAAATCTGTTCAGCCGTTACAGAGTTGAACGGGAACAAACACACTTACATACGTACACACAAACTTTCGCATGTATAATATTAGTGTGAATAAGATAAATAATAAGGCCGGGTTGCACCATCTAAGTTAACTTTAAACTACAGTCATATCTGCAGTTAAAAAAATATGTTGCACCATTTTAACTATGGTCTAAATTACGGGTAGCACATGCTGGCTAAGCTTCATGGTTATGGTTAAGGTTATAGTTAATTTAACTATAACAGTAACTAACAACTGGTATTGTGGTGCAACCCAGCCTTATGGTGTTTATGGATTATTTTTCGTTTGAACGTATTAATTGACATTGACATTAGTTATTTCATAATATTATTTCTATCCCTATTCAGTTTGACTATGTTATTAATTCACGTCACATGAGACCGCCTTGCGGCACGTCGGCCATGTTTTGTATCCCATCCAAGCTAGTACGTTACCCGTCAAAAACTGACAATGTTTTTGAAGTGTTAGGAAATCACTAGATAAAGGGGTGGAGTTGACGCCATATTGTGTATTCAAAGTGCCGCAAATGACGTGAGTTGTAACAGGTCCTAATTATTCTTTCGTCACTGATAAGATAAGATAACTCTTAATTTATTTATTATTAAGATATGGACACTGGATAAATATTGTACACTATTTTTAATCTTTGTAATAATTACCTGCCTGTAACTGAGCGTTATCAATAAATTGATTATGATTATTCCAGTCTGCCCCCCTGATCTGTCGCCGCAGGAGGGCAAACGGGAAAAAAGTTTGATTTGTCCCGTCGAAACTGCCGTTACTAATGAGGCGACAAGAATACTAGTAGTTCGCGCCGATCTGAAACCTCGCGACCCCTATATCTTCACAACCCCTGGCCTGATTCAGCTCACATTCGAACTTAAAAGTTGTATTGAAATGAACTACTTGCCTACAAAATTTCATGAAGATCGGATCAACGCTTCGCAAGTTATCATCAGACAAATATACACACAAACATACATACAAATGCCGATTAGTCCCAGTAAATTCTGAGACCTTCGCTTCGCTCGGCCAAAAATAAAATAAAACAGTCGAATTGAAACCTCCTCCCTTTTTTTAGAAGTCGGTCAAAAAACCTCGCTTCCCCCGCGCTGTACAACATGGAGCTCGCTAACGTTCAGTGATACGGTAAAGGAGCCGACCTCCAGGTAGTTGGCCAGGTCCTCGAGCCGGGCCCGCAGCCCCCACGCGCCGGCGGCGGGCGCCGCGGCCTGCGCGCGCGCCGCCGCCACGAGCGCGGCCACGGCGCCGGCGCGGCGCTGCGCGTGCGCCGCGCGCCCCACGCACAGCTCGCCCACCATCAGCAGGGTGCTCGAGTACAGCTCCCGGTACGGGACAGGGGAATTCACAAATGCTGGAAACATTAAAAAAAGATAACTATGTAAGCTGACGTGGTTATGACACATTTTGTTTTAATAAAACAAACTAATACTCGCTTTAAATTGAGTCGGCTATTCTAGTCGGAGTAACCGACTCAATTTAACGTGATCATTCCCGTTTTATTAAAACAAAACGACAAACGCTCATCACTATGAGATATTAGACGTTAAATCTCTGTATGCCCAGTAATTACGCTGGAAACGTTGCCCTCCAATCCGGAACACAGTAATGTTTGCACACTACTGCTCGGTGGTTGGATAACTGGAAAAGTTGTGGTGCTTCCCCCCTACTATTTTGCCGTACGTGTACATGAGCTAACATTTCCCCCGCTACGCCGCTTTTTGCTCAAGATGTTTGCTGTTTATGCTTTATGTATAAATGTAAATTGTAATTTGAGGAAAAAATTATGTTAACTTTTTTTTTTTTGTTGACATTTCATGTTCTGACGTAATAATTATTATAATTGAATGTTGTTAACATTGTATAACGCATTTAAATGATCATTGTGTTCAATGAATAGCCTCTACTTAATTTGCATACTATATATATATATACAAAAGTATACATACTATTGTATACAAAAGGTTATTATATTTTTACTTGTAGATGAATATTTACCAATAAATAACTTTGACTTTGACTATGTGTGCTTTTATCAATCCTCAGCATATTACCGCGCATGGTTCCCAACAGTTGTCGTATAAAATACTGGATGGTACTTATTCCGTTACGGACAAGCGTGACGCTTACATATATATATATATTTTTTTTTTTGTTATATTTTATGTTACTCTGTGACGAGACGAGCAAGTCGCTCTCCTGATGTTAAGCGTCACGCTTGCCCATACCAGTACAATGCCACCCAGAATTTTGAATTTCAACAGTTCAAAACTATACGCGGCAATGCACTGCGCTCGTCACCCTGAGATGTTAGATGTTAAATCTCCGTATGCCCAGTAATTACGCTGGAAACATTGCCCTTCAATCCGGAACAGTAATGCTTACACACTACTGCTTGGCGGTTGAATAACTGCCAAAGGTGTGGTACTTCCCCAGGCGGACTCTGCGAGAGAGCCCTACCTCGAATATTTAAAACGTATAAATTTTACAAGTATACATTTTATATACACAATACTAAATGTACAAGTAGATAAGTTGTAAAAAGTCTTGCCTAATGTGACAATTCAGTTATAAGGCCAATAAATATTTCTATTTCTACCAATACATGAGACCGTGACGAGGCGACCAGGCGTCCTCCCCTCGTTGCGTGAAGAAACTTACCGATAATCCTACTGGGGAAGGGCGCCGATATGCTAATCTTCTCCCGTTCGCAGTAGAGCTCCTTGCACTTCTCCATGGCGGTGCTGAAGGCCTCCACGCAGGTCTTCAGCTCCTCGTAGTGCGGCATCTTGTCCTCCACGGGCCGGCCGTCCGCAGACTCTATGCAGAGCGCGAGCGCGGACACGAGGCCGTCCTGAAAACATATCGGACAACTTCTTTGTTTTTTTTTTGTTTTTTCCTCTAAGAGGATTTTGGCGTCGCACGTCTTATGCATTTGCCAGTGTCAAGTATACATATATATTCTCAATTTTTGCTAGATATTATCAAACAAGTCATAGTCACGATCAAACTCAAGCAAAGCAAGTCACGGTCAAGTCCAAGTCATGCCCCAGTAAGGTGGTGAAAACTTTACTAGAGCCTTCTATGGAGTTTTGGAAACAACACGAAAATTCACGATTTACGACATTATACCATTCACCAACACTCGTGCATGTTCACGAACACTTAACGGGTAAAAATTCACCGTTTTTACTCATTAACACTCGAAATAACACAAGTTTTGGAAAATAATAAAATGACACGACAAGAATTCTTCACGTTCCCGCCAAAACTCCAACTTCTTTGTTTGTCTTTGATACTGTTATATTCCTAAGTAACACTGTAATTTCTCTGCTTATTTCATCAAAAAGCTAGGAAAATTCACTAACTCCCTCTATCGCACGCACGAGAAACAGAGCGACAGTTATACAATTTCAAACATCGAATGCGCCAAGACCTCGCGGAAGGACTATCCCCTTTAAACCGATCAATACCATAACATGAAAGTAAGTAGGTAGGTAAGCCAGTAGTAGGTAATATGTAGGCGGCTTTAAGCGATAAGGCCGCCAATTGTTACACTAGTTTTAAGGTGCAACGTTTCGCTCATCGCGCGAAATTCAAATTTTTTATTTTTTTTGTCAATTACAGCTTAATTACTTATCGTGAATTTATTGAAACCAATAAATAAGTCATTTTAAGTAATTACGGGTAAAATGATCGCCTAGATAACATCGGTTTAGCTACAAATCACAATAAGCTGATTTTCATCTTGGTTTTTGGTTTAGTGAGAAATGTACGTATAGTAGCTTTCAACTTAAATTTTTTGTTGGTGTAATTTCTTGAAACAATCTATTTATTATCGCAAAATTAGTTTTCTTGAACTTATGGTGAGTAATTAGGCTGTTATTGACAAAAAACGCAAGAAAATTTGAATTTCGCGCGCTGAGCGAAACGTTGCACCTTAAGTAGATTTTTGTATTATGCATGTTATTTCCGGTGTGAACAATAAATAGTTATGTATTGTAGTGGTAGGGCTCTTCTGCAGTCCGCCTGGGGAAGTACCACACCTTTGCCAGTTATTCAACCGTCAAGCAGTAGTGTGCAAACATTACTGTGTTCCGGATTGAAGGGCAATGTTTCCAGCGTAATTACTGGGCACAGAGATTTAACATCTAATATGTCAGGGTGACGAGCGCAGTGCATTGCCGCGCATGGTTTTGAACTGTTGAGGTTCAAAATTCTGGGTGGCACTGAACTGTTATGAGCAAGCGTGAAGCTTGAGCGACTTACTCGTCTCGTCACGAAATTATATTAAAAATTATATTTAAAAAAAAACTATCTATCTAGGTAGTAATTATGTAAACCGCGCAGTGGTTTCTGTTTTTATTTTTTATTTATTGTATAATTATCTCTGTTTTGGCGTATCTTTTCTGTTCATTAATTATGGGAGAGGCCATTGGCTCTGAAATACAGTGTATACTAGTTCGGAGCTAATGGATTCATGTTTATTTTTTGTACAATCTTTGTTTATGCCAAATAAATTTATTTGTATTTGTATTTGAACAGTGACTTAATATGCTCCATTTTGAAAATGTCCGAGATTTGTTTTTGTTGAAAAAAGTTTAATACTCCACTTGTCACATTACAAAACTTGACACTGGCTGATTACACTGTGTGTGGAGCCAAAATTGAAAAGAAAAAAATACACTTTTGCCGTACGATACAAATCATGTTCATGTTTATTTTTTGTACAATCTTTGTTTATGCCAAATACATTTATTTGTATTTGTATTCGTAGTGGAAGCCCACCTTTAACCGTAGATATGCGACGTCCTGTTCGAACGTTCTCTCCTTAAGCCGCGGGTCGTGGAACTGCGCCGGCTCGTAGCTCACTATCACGTTCAGGTCGCGATTGTCCCTGCATTACATTACCATAGAGTAGTTATACTAAGAATGCTAACGTCCTTAGAAAGATGCGTAAATCGATTTTAGTACCGATATGGACGTGAGATGTCGCTAGTGCTTTAATCTGCGACATGATCGTCACAATATCTGCTCGACTTGTAATAAAAACCAAAGCTAACTCATTCGTAATGGTGCAGAAAAAAAAACGCGACTTGTTATGAATTTTTTGCATAAATAATATCAGTAAAATTATCAATGATAAAAATATTGCATGCTATTTGCAAAAATCGCTAGTTTCTCAACAGATGGCGTTGAAAACGTTTTTTTTTGGAAACACATTTTTTTACGTCGTATAATTGCATTCTAATTTGAACTAAACCTTAAATTGCGGACATAATAATTTATATATGTACCTATACTATATTAACCATATTTTCACCGGCTTTCATAGAGGTTCGGACATTAGCTGACTAAATACACTTTTTTGTATGAGATTGTTATTCTCCTCGTGTAGAAAGCAACGTTTCACTCAGCGCGCGAAATTCAAATTTACTTGCGTTTTCTGCCAATTACAGCTTAATTACTCATCGTAGGTTCATGAAAACTAATTTTGCTATAACAAATAGATTGTTTCAAGAAATTACACTAACCAAAAATTCAAATTGAAAGCTAGTATAAGTACATTTCTCCCGAAGCTAAAAATCAGCTTATTGAGATTCGTAGCTAAACCAATGTTATCTAGGTGATCATTTTAACCGTAATTTCTTAAGACAACTTATTTATTGGCGCAAAATTGGTTTCAATAAATTCACGATGAGTAATTAAGGTGTAATTGACAAAAAAAACGCAAGAAAATTTGAATTTCGCGCGATGAGCGAAACGTTGCACCTTAATATAAAAATAACAAATCTTTCACTTAAGCGTGCTTATATTCTCCTCTCTTCAGGGGGATAAATCGAACTTTTTTTTCCTGTTTGTGCCCCTGAGGGGACCGAAATATTTCCATTTTTCACCTCTCTAACTACAGTTAGAGAGATTTGTAATGTTATCATTTTTGTCACTGCTAGAGACGGGTATTGTTTGAGGGTTCGCAAAATGGGTTTGTTGAATTTGTAATGACGAATTCAAAACGGTGACTGACGGTGACGGTTACACGGCATGTATATGTCATGTATATATAAGTCTCACGTGGGTTGCGCGTGCAGGCGCGGCGGCGCGTGCAGCGGCTGCGGCGGGCCCGCCAGCAGCGCCAGCGAGGCGCGCGCGCGGCCTGCGCACGCGCACCACGCGCACGCCGCCACGCGCGCGCCCCACGCCACCAGCTCCACCAGCTTCTCGAACGTGCCGTACTTGTACGCGTACGTCAGGTGCTCCACGCTCTGCGGATCACGACAACGTCGGCCGTTAGTTGGTAGTGCCTCAGCTCACCTCCGGCAACCGGGACGGTCGCCGGAGGAGGGCGGGCGAAACGCTAAAACGAAATTCCAGAGACGGATAGCTACACTATACCATATAACATATTAATAATATACTACGTATATAATGGACACTGCGTCCTCATCCCGCCCCTGATTCTGAGCCGTCGAGGAGCTGACTAGAGCAAGGGACGCGCCACACGCGCACGACGCGACGCGATGACGCAGCGAGCCGTTTTTTTTTTTACAGTTGCGAATGGGTTATTTTTGTGCTGTTTACGTTATCTGTGTTTATGTTTATTGTTTGTCAAGAAAGTAGTTTTTGTAGATTCCCCAATAATACGATTTTGGTGCTACACTAAATAATTGTAATTCTTCAGATAAGTAAGTATGTACTTTATCATTGTATTTTTTTCATATTAAGTAACATTTGATGTGTAAGCACCTAACACTAGATGTGCAAATAACGTAATTTTACTTATACATCAGATCAGAAGATTTTCGTTAGCAAAAACTTTCGCAACTGTCTCACTCGCACTATTCATACGCGCTGACAATCATAGACTTCACTCACACAATCGCGCGTGTACAAAAACGACATGTGTGTAGTGTAATAGCTGTGTGTATGTGTGTATAATGTGAATAGAATGTGTGGTTAGAACGCGGCGTCTGTATGGCGATCTAGTCGAGTGTCCGTGGCTCCGGTGTGAGTATACTCACGTCCTTGGCGTGGTGCGAGTGGAAGGAGCGCGTGTCGGCGAGCAGCTGCAGCGCCTTGGAGGAGGCGCAGCCCGGCGCCAGGCGCGCCGCGTGCAGCCAGCCCAGCGACACCAGCTGCACGTGCTTCACTTCCAGCTTCTGGTAGATGGTGTCGGCCGCCACGGCGTTACCTGACGCAGGTAACACGGGTTCACGTTACCAGAGCGAGGGCCGCAAGTGACCTGCGACCGATCTGCATCGGCCTTTCATCGCTGGGATATCGGCCTACCCTCGAATAACAATAGTGTCTTTTCGAGCTCCGTAGAAGCTTCCAGTAAAGTTTCCACCGCTTTACTGTGACGTGATTTGGACTCGCTTGATGAACAGTGACTTAATATGCTCCATTTTGAAAATGTCCGAGATGTTTTTGTTGAAAAAAGTTTAATACTCCACTTGTCACATTACAAAACTTGACACTGGCTGATTACACTGTGTGTGGAGCCAAAATTGAAGAGAAAAAAATACACTTTTGCCGTACGATACAAATCAACGCCGAAGAACCAAAGTCATAGCTTTCAGGGTTTGCAAGCTGAAATGGCAATGGGTCACTCGAAGAACCGATAACCGAAGGGGAAGAAAGTTTCTCGAGTCGCATCTCGAGCTGGAAGAGGCAGCATAGGTAGGCCTCCACTAGGTGGACTGACGACATTTTGAAAGTCGCGGACAACTGGTGGATGCAAGATGCAAATTGTCGTTCAGAGTGGCTTTTGTTCAGCAGTAGACTTCGGCAGGCTGTTGATGATGATGACAAATCTAGAGGAAGGAAAGGAACTAACCTAAAACATGGTACAGCTTGACCAGCAGCAGCTTCGCGTGGAAGTTGGACGCAGAGTGCTGCAATACGAGCTCCAGCAATCTGAGCGCTTCCACGATCAGGGCTGCACTCTTTCGCTGCATCGCTGGAACAAGGTACAGTTCGATATAAGACAGGTACGATACAGGGTTTCTTCCTAAAAACTCTGTAGATTTAACAGTACAACTATGTAAGTAAATAAAACTAAATCGATACCAAATCTTTATCTCCGTATGAATAAACGAGGATTGCCCTTGGATTGGTTACCGTTGTCCAGAAGCGTAGCGTGCCTTGGCGGGGCCCCGTATAAAAAAATATTTGGGGGCCCTTAGCAAGGGTAAAGACTTCTCAGAAAAGAAAAAAAAATATGTTTATAAAATATATAAATATAAAATTAAAAGAAATATTTATTCATCATAATTATCTATCTGTCACTATTCCAAAATTTTTACAAACAATTCAAATTAAATATACACACTCCTTGCCTTTTTTTTGGGAAACTGATTTTTTAAATCATTTATAGCTGATGATGACTTTAGTTTTTCTAAAGATTCTGCCTCTATCGACAATAGTGACAGTTCTGACAGTCATGCCTGTTCCATCGAAGTTCTTAGGTAATTTTTTATACAGCCCGCGATAACCGATGTAGGGTGTTGCCAAATTTTTGAACGTACGCTTTACGCGGGAAAAAAAGAAATTGCTTTTTTTGACTGGTCATTACTGAAAAAAAATAAAAAATTGGGAAGTTTTTATTAATTTTTGCTTACGCACGTTGGGGGCCCCCGTGGCGCGGGGGCCCCGTATTATTGATACGGCAGTTACGGCGGTAGCTACGCCCCTGCCGTTGTCCTTTTCGCTCTTGCGAAATTGGAACTCGATTGAAAAAGACAGAAGACTGAGCAACTGTTCTAAGGTCTATTTATTAATAAGGGGGTTGGAGTGCGGTTTAAAATGTGCATATAGTTGCCATTTGCACAGTCAGCGTGCAAAAAGTTGGTTTATGATAGCATTTATAGCTCCTGTCAGACACATGACGTCATTTTTGACGTGCTGAGAAAAATGTGGTAGTGCACGGTGTGCGCTAACGTCAAACCTCGGTTAATTCCATCATTCTGTTTTTTTTTTCGAAAAAATGATTTAATGCAGGCCACATTCTTCTGTGGAGGCAGAAATGAAACTGTTGCCAACAAATTATGAGACACTGAGACAGATAACCTAAAAAAGGTAATTATCTGACATAAGCACGCTATTGAACGGTTTCATTTGTTGGTGCACTATTGGCGTACTAGCAATTTAAGGTGAAGGTATAGGCAAAAACACGAAAACAAGGTGTTTTTAGAAACATTTCTGGCGAAAAATATAGCATGTGGAGCTTCGATATTTATACATCCTATTACACATATCTTGTAGTTATTATTGGCGGCTCCAAGTACTTGCTGTCGGTTATAGCTAGCACCAGTGAACACCCACAACTATTTCAACTACTTTGATGTACCGAGATCTAGCAAAGCGCGCGTACTAAATTTTGATTCAATATTTTTTTTTTAGTTCTCTTCTGAAGAGATGAGTCTCTGGTCATAAAATATTCTGTAATGAAAACATCGAAACAACTCAGTAGGTATCTTCTGAGACGCCGCACCGGCCGCGCGCCATCTAGCCGCATAGAAGCACTACAGTTCGATAGTAGAGCAGCGCGCGGCCCGTAGATGGCGCTCGTGCGGCGCCTAAATGCCCAATTTAATTTTGCATTACCCAGCACCTTAAACCGATCGATATCAGTGTTTGTGGTTTCTGTGGAGCGCATTTTAAATCGTACTCTTGTACTATCAGCCACATGACGTCATGAGAGACGCCATTTTAGCGTGTTCACGGTGCTGACGAAAATGAGGCTAGAAAATAGCAGAATGCACAGAATGCGATGCCGAGAAAGAAAAGGGAAAAAAAATGAGGCGCTAACGTCAAATTTAAATTGACATCTGTCAATTCCGTCATTCTGTTTTTTTTTTTCGAAAAAAAAAAAGGTTTTTATGTAGCCCACACTTTTCTGTGAAGAAAGACAGAAATGAAACTGTGGCCTTCAAGTTATGAGACACTGAGAAAGATAACCTGAAAATTGAAACCTGTCTGACATAAGCACGCTGTTGAACGGTTTAATTTATTATTTATTTAGCGTATTTTAAACAGAGTCTTGATTAAACTGGCTTCTTATTTATAACACTGACCATACCCTGTTCCTCCCGTCCTCCAGAACCACTAGGGACGCGAAGCAGCGTCCTCTTAGTAAGCAGCAAAGAAAATCTACACGAGAAGGAATAACAATCTCATACAAAAATGTGTACCCGCAAATAAACTGCTTATAACTACATAGATGGCTTACGTATTTATTCAGCTAATTACACACACACACGCAGCGCCATCTAGCCTCAAACTGGCCCAAACTACAAGCAAGCTGGTAATATGGGAACCAGACAACTGATAGAATACATAAATACTTATTTTTGTTGTTGTAATTACATACACAGAAACACCCAGACAAAGAGCAAACATTTATGTGATGAACATGGATGTTTGCTCTTTCCTGCGAGGGAATCGAACCTACAACCTACAGCTAAGTCGGAAATCCCCCCACTGAGCCCCAAGGCTAGTCCAGTAACTCACCAGCATAGAAGTAGTGATGCGCCGCCAGTATCCCGTATCCGTCGGCGGCGCCGAACTCGGTCGCCGTGGCGGTCACCAGCCCGTCCTTCAGACAGCGCAGGTAGTGCCGGCCCAGCGTGGCGGCGAGCGCGGCCGAGCCTTCCGGCGGCAGCGGCGGCGCCGTCAGCCGCCACGCCGACACGCACGAGATGTGACGCTGGATGTCGTCACACTGAGGAATGGTTGCTTATTTTATTTTACACTAGCGACCCGCCCCGGCTTCGCACTGGTTTTATTAGTAATTTAAAAAGAGAAAGAGTTTAATCACACTAATAACACTAGCACTTGTAAATATGTAAGTGTTTGTTCCCGTTCAACTCTGTATCGGCTGGATTAACACATAGGTTACTTTTTATCCTCGAAAAATATTCGGTTTCTTAAGGGTGTCTACACATGGCCCGACCTGACATCGTGTGAAAGGGACATAGATTTGAATTTCACGGGAGCAAAAGAAACAAACTATTAAGGTTATAGCTTCTCCCTTTCGCTTCCCCAGAAACTTATATATAGCCATCTCTTTCAACCGATGTCGGGTCGGGCCATGTGTAGACACCCTTAGAATAACGGGTGAAATCGCGGGGCGCAGCTAGAAAATAATAAAGAAAAGCATTTATTTAAGTTGTCGGTCAGTCTTAAGCGGTTGTTAGCGAGTTTTTTGTTTAGAATCCTTTGTCTAGTAGTTAAAACTGGCAAATTATTTTTTTCCATTAGTTTTATAAGTGGAATCTTTTAAGTGGCCTTCGGTTTATATACAATTATTAAAACTTTTTTGTACCTAGCTGGAAGATTCCGGAAATAAATAAAATAAATAAATATTTTGCAAACAAAAAAAATAATATTATTGGCATATTCCATTACATTTAAGTAGAGTAAATGGAATAAAAATAATTATTGCTAAAGGTTTTGGCGAAAATGGATGCTGAGAAATAAATACTAAGCAGCTAAGCTAAAGTGAATATGAATTTACTTGTAATGAATGTGGATGACGGCCAGTGGAGTAGCTTGCCTTAGACGGGCCCTGTATCAAAATTTGTCAGGGAGCCCAAAGGAAGGTTAAAGATTTTTCACTGAAGGAACAATGTTTGGGGACCCTGTAGCCAGGCAGGCCTAGCACAGGCGCAGGGATAGAATTTTGTCCACCATCTTTATCCCGCGAGAACGAGACGGATGTATCCATATTCTAGTTTTATCATGTTGACGCGAAAACAAAGCGGGAGGACTAACATAAAAGAGTTAATAGGTACTTCCTAGGCAAGCGTGCTCGACCACATCATCGCTTTCCATCAGGTGAGATTGTGGTCAAACGAATGCCTAGTCCGACGTAAAAAAAAAAAAAAAAAAAAACTTTATGCCGGCGTCTGTGATAGGCCTGCAGGGGCCCCGTATCATTGATACGGCGGTAACATGGTCCTGCTAATATGGTCCTCCCTTTAATACTATGAGGAAAATGAAATAATCGCCGTGTGGCTGTACTAGTACAATTACAATACAATATAATTTTAACTACAATTAAATTAAACGTAACTTACGCCTGTAAAAAGCAGTTAAGAAAATGGCTGTTAAATCAAAATCAAATCGAGACTGACCGCAGGATTCTGAAACGTTTGTTAACTTTGACAACAGATTAAGTCTTTGTCATTTGCTTAGTGCCAGACAAAGGCAGCATTAGAATTAATCTGTTGTCAAAGTTAACAATCGTTTCAGAATCCCGAGATGAAGCTCTAATTCATAGCATTCATAAGATTAGTTGTTAAGAATAATTTGTTATAGATGTGTAAAAACTCCCACTTAAATTAAGAATTGTATGTTTAATCTTTTAGTTAATCTTGTAAAACCACTACCGCTTGTTTCTGGTAACATCGCACTCGAGCCCCAAGATACCGAGTGCTTAGTTTGGGGCTCACAGTTGAAACTGTTTAATTAAGTCCGTAGTGGTAGGGCTCTCTTGCAGAGTCCGCCTGGGGAAGTACCACACCTTTGCCAGTTATTCAACCGCCAAGCAGTAGTGTGCAAGCATTACTGTGTTCCGGATTGAAGGGCAATGTTTTCAGCGTAATTACTGAGCATACAGAGATTTAACATCTAACATCTCAGGGTGACGAGCGCAGTGCATTGCCGCGCATAGTTTTGAACTGTTGAAGTTCAAAATTCTGGGTGGCACTGAACCGTTATGGGCAAGCGTGACGCTTAACAACAGGTGAGCGACTTGCTCGTCGCGTCAACGAGTTGCATAAAAAAAAAAAAAAGCCCCGATTTTACATTTGTTAAATTTTACTCTTTCTCTAATGTACTTCTTAGGTAACAGTTATTTGATTTGAACTTTTATTACTTTTTTATTTGTACTTACATTATCGGGTTCACTATTCTCGTCGAATCCTAAACAAGTCAAGAAATCCCTGCACTTCTCTTCCCTCTCCTTCTGTGGTATCATTGCTAAGTACTGCCTTAAGTCCGGCACTGCACACGGCTTGTGTGCAAACACCCTTAAATACTGCACACATAACGCCACCCCATCCCCAAGTAATGACGTAGGGTCTCCATCTACAGACAACCGTCTCCAAAGTTCCAGCCTCGCTAAGTAAGGCCCACGTAATGTCCGTCCCGCGGACATACTTTCAACTATCTGACATATAAACTCGTGACATTTCTCAGCGGTGTCATCTGCGCTATTCTCCATATCAAAAATGTCCTCAGTCTTTTTCATTAGTTGGAAGACAGAGTCAAAGTAAGGCATGTAGTAGTCCCAACGGTCTTGGTTATCGTAGAGCAATTCTTTGCAGAGTAGGTTAAGTCGCCGCCAATGTCCGAGTTTGATTAAGTATGGTATACATGCTTGGGCGTTAGAACCGGGTACAAGCTGGGCATACAAAGGAGTTTCTATAAACTTAAGGATGTCTTCCCATTTTTCCTGGAGTTCAAGGATCATAATGTATAACCTGACTTCTTGTTCCGCTTCCAATTTGTTTTCAGTGATGAAGTTTTCAACCATTCTTTGAGCTAGTGCTAGGAGAATCCCCCTTTGTTTGGGATCCTCGGCTGATTTGGCCTGTAAGCAAATTTAACAATTGGTAAAAATAAATTAAAAAGGTCAAATCAGATCATATTCATAATAATGGAAATGATTATTAAAACCATAGAGAAATCATACTAAGACTGCCAATGTCCATAGAAAGACATGTAACCCGATTATTTATTTATTAATTATTTATTTACAAAATCAAAATAAGCAACTTTACAGTTTAATTTACACCAAAACGTTACTTACTCTACATATAAACTTATGATTATAGCATAGATAAGGACGTAAGATGTCGCTAGTCCTTTAAGCTGCGACATGATCATGACAATTTCTGCTTGACTTGAAATTGGAACACAAGCTAACTCCTTCCTAATGCTACGGGAGAAAACGCTACTTGTTATGAATATTTTTGCATTAGTAATATGAGTTAAATAAATTTAATTTTATATTTTATTTGCAAAATTTGCAAAACAAGGTTTTTTCTCAAGAGATGACATCGAAAACATTATTTTTGGAAAGATAATTTTTTTTTACGTCATATATTGCAATATAACAATTTTAATTTTTGATTTGAACTATACCTACATATGGGGGATTCTACCGACACGGGTGGGACACTTGTACCTTAATTTTCAGTATGTGTTCCTAATTTATGCTAATAGTATCAATGGTATCAAATAGGTTCATATAGAAAAAAAAATATATATATTATAGCATCGTGAAATTCGAAGTATTTTGTATGGTGTTTGTACATATAAAAAAATATTTCAAGGTTTACTTTCCCGTAGAATCCCCCATATACCAATACTACGTTTCTATATTAACCATATTTTCATCGGCTTTTATAGAAACTAAAAATAATCTGTAGCTTGAATAGTCGATAAAAACAATGACCCATCTCTATAACATTTCAATTGTTTTGCCATTAGATTCCGCTGTCTGGTCATAATAAAATATACATATAAAATAATTATTTACCTGCAAGACAATACTCATCACCGCCCAGAAGTAATAGGGGTTCTTCGGCACAAATTTATAGAGCGCCATGGCGGCCCGCTGCTGTGCCCGGTAGTCTCCCACCCGCACATAAGACATGAACAGATGTGTGTGAAGCTCTTCGTTTTGCGGCTCTGCCTTCACCGCTGTCTCATACAGGGTGCACACTTTATGAACTAAAATTTGGGATATGAGATAATTATAAAACTGTATTGTGGCGTTTTTTAAATGAAAATTACAAATTAAAATGTTTAGCATGTGAAAAGTCGCTCAGCTGTGTTATGGATTTGGACAATTAGGTGCTGTTTTGGATTAACAATGATGTAAATGTATATATGTAAATGTGTATATTTATAAAGAAAAAACGCAGAAAAACTGTAGAGTGCGGTTACGACAAATGAACATTTCACTCATTTATATATAGACATATATGACTTAAAAACTGATGAGGAAGTTAATGATACTAATTTAAAGCTTGGAAGGTATAAATAATATCTTACGCTGTTGAGATTCTCTGTATGATATCGTCATCGCTTGCAGCGTAGAGTCATCGCTCGGTTTCTCATCGGCTAGGGCGTCTAGCACCACTTGGGCCTCTGAACACTTTCCTAACCTAAAAAGTGCAAGGGCCTTTAATGCCCTAGCCGCTTGCAAGGAAGGCGACTTCTTTAGAACCTTCTCTGCTTCCTGCAGCGCTTTTTTATTATTTCCATTGTCCAACCAGTCTGAAAAATGCGTATTTTCTTTGAAATATAGTCAGATCCCCTGGAGAGTTTGAACGCATTGAAGTGCACAATATTTACCGTAAATTGGCCGTAAGCGGCGCTCCACTATGCCTCCGTCGTGCATGTGCAGTGGCCGCACTGCCATTTTTCATTTATAAAGTTAGTTACGCAAAATAAAATGCGATTTCGGTACTTTTCAGCTTTTTACAGCACGTTTGTTTTGCGATTTTTAATCTGTGGCTTTATTATAAAAAAAAAATATGACATTGAATCATTTTGACGTTTGACTTTTGCGTGAATGTTGCAAGGACAAACAATATTTTGTTCACGGCCACAGACTATTAAAAAAGCGCTTTTACACCTAGCGACATTTTTAGGGTGTCTATATATAGCCTGACCTGACATCATTTGAAAGGGACTGCTAGATTTGAATTTCACGGGAGCAAAAGAACTATTAGGATTACAGCTTCTCCCTTTCACTCCCCCAGAAATGTATATATATCCCCATCTCTTTCTCACGATTTTATTATTTATTTATTTATTTATTAATAACCGACAACCTACTCAGGAGACCCGACTTATTCAATGTTATCCTTAGGGGGTTCGAGTTATTATTTAATTAATAAAAACCGAAACTTACCATTACGGTTCCGTGGGCTTATCCCGTTACTCTGAAAGCGATAGCCAGAGTTGCGCGACCGGGACCGCGCATAATGTGACTAAGTTGGTGCGAGCGAGATGGCAAGCTCTTGCAATCAGAATCACGAACGTTTCAAAGTTGGAGGATATGCCCGCTGGTTGTCATATAACAAAATAATAGGAAGTTATCCAACTCGGGATTTCGTTTGTAGCGTTTCGCTCGTCCACCTCCGGCGACCGTTCCCGTAGGCAGCAACGGCTGCTTAGGCATATTTCAACCAAGGAACATAATACTATTTCAACAATTTTAGCTTCAAGAAGTAGCCCGCGGTACTACACCAAGTCATTTTATCGAAAAACGAAAGTAATAAAGTATTGTAAAAATGTAGATTATTCTCCACAAGGAAGAGAAATCCATGATCCTCCAGCCATCCTCAGTACCCAGAGTTCTGAAATCTGGAGTGATAGTTTCGTTAGAATCCCGTAACTTAGCTAATGCAAATCAACGCGTTTATAAGCTACAATAATAAATACAAATAATGGCACTTACAATAATTCGTTGTTAGTTTCTTCTAATTAGTACGATTTCTAGTATCCTACGTTTATAGCTTTGATAATAGCGGTTCTGGTGATAAAGGCCTCGCTACATGGCCTGGGCCCCTATTCGGAGAAATGACATTTTATCTCGGTCACTGTCTCTCTAATTTAGAATTTAATGGGAGTGAGAGTGACCGAGATAAAATGTCATATCTCCGAATAGGGTCCCTGCCATGACATCGTTTGAAAGAGATGGCTATATATAAGTTTCTGGGGGAGTAAAAGGGAGAAGCTATAACCTTAATAGTTTGTTTCTTTTGCTCCCGTGAAATTCAAATCTAGCTGTCCCTTTCACACGATGTCAGGTCAGGCCATGTATAGATTTATTAGATATACACCTTTATAATATTATATATGTGTTTATTAAGCTCTTAAGGCCTCGTTACATGGCATGACCTGACATCGTGCGAAAGGGACAGCTAGACTTCAATTTGACGGGAGTAAAAGAAACAAACTATTAAGGTTATAGGTTCTCCCTTTCGCTCCCCCAGAAACTTATATGTAGCCATCTCTTTCACATGATGTCAGCTCAGGCCACGTGTAGACACCCATAACTTACAAGAAGTAGGTAGATAAAATATTATTCAGTCAAAAGTAATAAAAATAAAAGTTTTCAATTTTGTAACATTTAATTTACTAACATAAATATAATTTACAATGTCACAATAAAACTTATTTGCTAAAAGATCCACCACAATGGATCTGAATAAATCATATCAAATTCACAATCGATCTAGTTTTTACAGTCATTCAGAAAATCATCTCGCTTACTAATATCACTAAGTAGGCAGTAAAGTTACGTTTGCAATAAGCCTCCATGCAAGCTAACATCATTTGGCTCTGAGATCTACAGTTTCGAAGCCAGAGTCTGGGATCGTGGCCACTTTGGAAGGGAAGACTTCTGGCGGGTGTTCTCTCGAGAGGGATGCTCTCTTGTGTCTGGGAGGTGGAACTGGTGCAAGTGCTGGAACCTTTGATTTAAGAAGGCTTTTGATTCTCATGCCACCTCTGTAGTAGTACAGGTAGATCGCAGCGAGCGCTGCGACCGTGACCAGCAATGCGACGACAGCGATGACCACGCCATACCAGGCACTGCCGGTCTGTTCTTCTGCTGGAGCAGGCGTCGAGGGTCGTCTGCCAGGCGGCACGTACGACGGCCTCGGTCGTCTCGTTGTTGTGGTGAATTGATCTCCGATAGCGATATCAGCGCACGCTCGGAACTCTTCTTGTGGACCGCAGCCAACGGCTTCCGTCCCGTTTTCACACGTCCCCCAGTTATTACCAGCTATATATCTCCACTGCATCACGCAGTGAGTACATTCCAGGCCCTCAGGCAATCGATACTTCATCTCATACACCTTATTTCCATCTCGTGGGAAGAACTTCGTGCCGTCCCGTCCTTCGACTTTTAAGACGTTTTTGTCGAGACATTCCTGGGTGGTGCCTTTCGGTTCTTCGCAGACTCTGAACTCGAAGAAGCCGTTATGGTTGGCTGTTAGTTCGACTTTGATGGTGATGGTGTCTTTGGGGGCGTATTTGCGAACGATGATGCCCTTGCCAAAGCGCCCTCCAAGCTCGTGGGCGCGGGGGGCAGGGGCATCCCAGGCGTCCCCGCAGACGCCACACTTTCCACTGTTCTTGTTCCACTGGCGTGAGAAGCCGCCGCAGTAGAGCTCATGGTCGTTGTAGTTGTGCGGGGTATCGAAGCCGAAGCGCCAGGCGGACGCGCGCGAAGGCGGCTCGATCAGCCTACCGTGGCCGCGGGCGCCGCCCCACGCCGCCGCCAGCACTGCAAGCCAGCACCATATCACCTGAAACAACAGATAACACTATTAAGTACATAATATTTTTGATATAAAATGAAACTGGTTACTAAAGACCAAAAATTTAATTCAAATAAAAGTATCTATCTAAATTTTGTAATCTAAGTGAGTATATAAAACGAGCCTTTTTCTAAAATACTACCTCATAAATGGCCATTGACACGTAAATAATTTTTGATATAAACTTATTTTGTATTTTATATTCATTGTTTTGTAGAGTTTTTGATTTTTTACTAGTTACCGCCAAATTCATTTTAACCTCACCGAAAAATTCTAATGTCACAACAGGTATAGAGAGTTCTAGATTATTTTGTAACGAAACACCCTACTTATACTATAGGTACTTTTGTAAGCCTACGACAACCATACCACCACCACACAGATGAATGTGCACCACCACCACTTTATCGTACGGTAAAATAAACTATTATATTTTGGTCACCTAACCAGAATACAGTAGGTGCAGTGGTTCATAAGTATTAAGCAAACAAAACTTGCAAGGTACCTTGTAGTAAAATTAGTACCAGCAATAAAATTTATAGATTACAAATCGGCCAGTCTGCTAAGTACCTATTGGCTTTATAGGTGATTAATTTGACCTAGAGCCATTTTAATTTACATCGATTCGTCGCAAATCGTCACGATTGCGGCTATTACGTGGCATTATATAAATGCAACCTATTTCAGTGCCTTTCGCTAAGCTCTTCAGATTAGTTCTACTTCACGAGTGAGCAGTTTTTAATTGGAGATGTTACAGAATCCTAACTAATATTATAAATGCCAAAGTAACTCTATCTGTCTGGGTGTTTATCGCGTTTTCACGGCTAAACGGCTGAACGGATCGACCTGAATTTTTGCATAGATATAGCCGGTCGGTGACGGATATACGCTACTTTTTTTGTCGGTACACGTGAACGAAGTCGCGGGTAACAGTTAGTATTATTATATATAGATGGGTACATCTGTGGTGGGTTCCTGCTTAAAAAAATAAAATAAATAAACTTGTATGTTTTTTTTTCTCTTTCCTCCTAAGAGGATTTAGGCGTCGCACGTCTTATGAATTTGCCAGTGTCAAGTATAAGTTTTTATAATTTTCAGGTTTTGTTATATATTATCAAATAAGTCAAAGGTATCACAGTCAGAGACGAGCAGAGCAAGTCACGGTCAAGTCTAAGTCATACCAGAGTATAGTGATGAAAACTTTACTAGACCCTTCTATGGAGTTTTGGAAACAACATGAAAATTGACGTTTCACGACATTATACACTGGGAAAAATACACGGCTTTCGAACACGGTTACATTTTCTGTAGCCATGTAAATGGCTGTGCCAGCCGGGTTTGGCAGCCGTGTGAAGCGCCGTGTACACGGCTAGAGATTTTACATGGCTATGTTAGCCATTTACACGGCTTCGTTAGCCGGTAGAAACGGTCACGTTTACCGTGTTTCATAATTTTCCAACCGTGTAAAACCCGTAGCCGTGCAAAAATGCACGGCTACACTCTAACACGGTTGTAAAAGCGGTGTATACACAGCGCATCGGGCCGTGTGTTAAGCAAACACGGTCTGCTGAGCCGTTTGAGACACGGCACAACAGGCCCTGTGCTAATCAAAAGCTGGCTACGTTAGCCAAGTCCCAATGATACTAGCAGACATGGTTGGCAGAGCCGTTTCAGACACGGCATGACAGGCCGTGTGTCAAACTAAACCAGGCTGCGATAGCCATGTCACACATGGAACCCGCAAACATGGTTGACGTAGCCGTTCTAGACACGGCACTACAGACCGTGTGCTCAACAAATCCTGGCTATGATAGCCGTGTCACAAGTCAAACTCGCAAACACAGTTTCCGAAACCGTTTCAGACACGGCACGGAAGACCGTGTGCTTAACTAAACCTGGCTATGATAGCTGTGTTCCAATACAAACTCGCAAACATGGTTTTCTGAGCCGTTTCAAACACAGCACGACAGACCGTGTGCTAAACAAAACCTGGCTAAGATAGCCGTGTCACAATTCAAACTCGCGATTATGGTTTCCGGAGCCGTTTCAGACACGGCACGATAGACCGTGTGCTTAACAAAACTTGGTTATGATAGCCGTGTCACGATTCAAACTCGATAACATGGATTTCCGACTTCAATTCTGCTTGAGGAATTAAATGAAACACTACCATTATGCTTCACAATAAAGAAAATCTCGTAAATATATATACAAGTGAGCGTTAAGAACTTCTGTACTGTAAATATATTACGGAGAGAATCAGGACCACTCATATTAAATATTGCACGAAGACATTTTTTTTTTAATATGAATCTCGATCCTAATTCGACTAAATTGCCCCAAAATATGACACCATAACATAGGGAATGGATATATTAATTTATTTTATTGTTTATTTTAGAGATGTGTGTTTTCCAATTCAAATTAGCATCTATTGTTACACCTAAGAAATTACCTTCATCTATTATTTTAACATTAACTGCTCTATTTTTTATATTTAGCTAACACATGCATGTAGACATTGAGAGTGAGCATCTGCCTACAAACTGCTATGCAGTTTGACATAATTATAATAAATAGTATGTATTTATGTTTCGTTATGAATAAATAATAATAAAACAAAACGAAAAATCCTGGCTATGATAACCGTGTCACAAATGGAGTCCGTAAACATGGTTAACGGAGTCGTTTTAGACACGGCACGACAGACCGTGTGCTTAATAAAACCTGGCTATGATAGCCGTGCCGTGTTTCCGGAGCCGTTTCAGACACGGCACAACAGACCGTGTGGTAAATGAACCCTGGCCATGATAGCCATGTCACAAATGTAACTCGCAAATATGGTTGCCGGAACCGTTTCCAACACAACACCACAGATCGTGTACTGATCGAAATCAGGCTACGATAGTCGTGTCACAAATGGCCCCCCAAAATTGGTTAACGGTTTCAGACAAGACACGATACACCGTGTGCTAAAAAACCTAACTACGTAAGCCATTTCACAAATGGAATCCGCACAAACATGGTTGACTGACCCATTCTAGACACGACATGATACCGTGTACTGAACGAAACCTGTCTAAGTTAGCCGTGTCACAAGTGGTACAAGGTTGATGGAGCTCTTTGAAATACGACACGATAGACCGTGTGCTAACTGAAACCTGACTATGAAAGCCGTGTCACAGATGAAACCCGCATAATCAACATAAAATCTGTATTGCCACGTAAATAGACTTGCCGTTTGCCACTAAAGTAAGGAATTTGAAATTATCTAAGACACAAATTTTTAAGCTTATTAAATAAAAAACACAATTTACTTCATTGTTAATCTGTCAAGGGTCTTACTAATAAGTATGTGTGAGAGTATGAATAATATTTTTGTGTAATCCATTTTAAAATAAGACTATTATTTTATTATAATGCATCCACACTTTTGTGAGGTTTATAATGTGGGTAGTTTTCGTAAGGTAATAAAACAGTCAGCTGTCAACCACGGCCTTTCATTCACGTTCCATTGGCGACGAGGCGATTTCACGCGTGATTTTATTGTGTTGTGTCGAATGATAAGCGATTCACAATGCCTATTGGGAAACTAGAAGCATTCGACTTAAGTTCCAAACAATGGCCCGCGTATGTTCGTCGCGTAAAACAATTTATTCTCTTAAACGAAGTCAAAAAAGAATTGTGCGTGTCGTTGTTAATTACTGTGGTCGGGGAAGCAACGTATTCCCTGATGTGTGATTTGTGTTCACCGGTACATCCAGAAGCAAAATCTTTTGACGAGCTAGTGCAAACAGTGTCGGATCACTTGGAGCCCCAACGCTCCGAGATAGCCGAACGGCATATGTTCCGGTTAAGGAGACAAAATGGCGACGAAACGCTGACGATGTACTTACAAAACTTAAAGCACTTAGCGGCTACATGCAATTTCGGTGTGTCATTAGAGGAGAATCTTCGCGACCAATTTGTGTCGGGCCTAGCCGGCGAGACAATGCGCTCTCGAATTTTTGCCGAAAAGAACATTAAATACAAGGAGGCGGTTGAGTTGGCATTGGCGCTGGAGGCAGCCGAGAAGCACGCCGAGACAAGCGGAGCTACGGCGGCGGCGAGCGCAGGCGCCGTCAGCGAAGGCGGCGGCGTGGCAGGCGAGGGCCTGCATCAGGCGAGCGCCCGGGGCGCGGCCTACAGAGGTGGCGGACGCGCGGCGGCGGCGGCGGCGCCGCGGCCGGGTCCGAGCGGCGCAGCAGCTGCGTCCCGGCGCGCCTGCTGGCGGTGCGGCAAGCAGCATCGGCCGGATCGGTGTCGGTTCGCGCGCTACAATTGTGACGAGTGTGGTATACGCGGTCATTTAAAGGTGATGTGCAAAGATGTGCGTTCTGGAGGCCAAGCGGGCCAAGTGAGCGGCCAACACAATTATGTGAGTGACGACGACGATAGCGAGGACTTCTTCAACATACAAGTGGACGGTACAGGTGACGCACCATATATTATTACTGTTGAAGTAGATCGTCAACATCTCGAGTTCGAAGTCGATACCGGTAGTAGGATCTCGACTATCAGTGAGACTTTCTATCGGCGGTATTTTCCTCATAAAGTATTAAAGCTAGATAACTTGAATTTACGCAGCTATGTCGGTTCAAAAATGGAGTCGTTAGGTTCGATCTCGGTACATTTAGTATTCGGAGAGGTTGCGGTAAATAACTGCAAACTTTACGTGATTCGGAACGGAGGACGCCCTTTGTTAGGAAGAGAGTGGGTTCGCACTCTGCAAATAAATAATATTGTTATCAAATTGAATAAGATCGAAGCAGTAAATGAGCCATTGACGAACCGATTAATAGCGGAATATCCACAGGTTTTTACGGATAAGCTTGGTACTTGTAAGAGAACCGTTCAACTACAGCTCACCGATACGATGCCGGTATACGTGCGCGCGCGCTCGGTTCCGCTCACATTGCGAGTTCCCGTCGAGAAAGAGCTCGAGCGGCTCGAATGCGAAGGAACTATTTACCGCGTCGAGTCCTCCGAATATGGCACGCCCATTGTGCCGGTTATAAAAGAGTGCGGGGATATACGAATTTGTGGGGATTATAAAATAACAGTTAATCCAAAATTAAAACGCGATCCGTACCCTTTGCCACGAATTGAGGAACTGTTTGCGACACTCAGTGGCGGGGAGGAGTACTCAAAAATCGATTTAAAAAATAGTTACCAACAGTTATTATTATCGGAAGATTCACAAAAATATACCGCGATCACAACCCATATGGGAACTTTTGTATACCGTCGCACTCCTTTCGGGTTGTCATGCATACCGGAAAAGTTCCAGAAAATTATGGAAGAGACTTTAAGGGGCGTGCCAAATACGGTAGTATTTTTGGACGACATATGCGTGACAGGCGCGTCACGCCAATCGCATTTGGAGAACCTTAGAGCGGTACTTGAGCGGTTACGTAACATGGGGTTTACGGTGAAGTTAAATAAATGTGCCTTTCTACAGAAAAGTGTAAAGTACCTAGGATTTATTATTGACAAAAACGGCTTACGACCCGATCCTAAGAAAACAGAGGCCATTTTCAATGCTCCCCGACCGACTGACGTGACACAGCTGAAGAGTTTTCTCGGCATGCTAAATTATTACGGAAAATTCATTCCCAATCTAAGCATATTGTTGCATCCACTGCATGCGTTGCTAAAAAAAGGAGCAGATTGGAAATGGGACTCTGAATGCGAAAGTACTTTCATCGAGGCGAGACGTGTACTGTTGAGCGAGAAGGTACTCGCGCATTATGAGGAGGGGCGAGCTCTCATACTATCCGTGGATAGTTCTTCTTATGGTCTCGGAGCGGTTTTGGCTCATGTGTATCCGGACGGTAGCGAGCGGCCCGTTAGTTGCGTCTCGCGCACACTCAACTCGGCAGAGAAAAACTATAGCCAGCTCGATAAAGAAGCACTTGCGATTTTTTTTGGAATAACCAAACATCATCAGTACTTGTTTGGTAGGCGATTCGAATTGCGCACGGACCACCAGCCTCTCAGTTATATTTTCGGGGAGAAAGGTGGAATTCCACAGACGGCCGCGAGCAGACTCCAACGTTGGGCAGCTCGATTGGCAGCGTATGATTTTTCGGTGAAATTTATTAGATCGCAAGATAACGGGCCGGCCGATGCGCTATCGAGACTGCCACTTCCGCGCGAGCGTCGCCCTTCTGATAAGGAACCGGTTACTTATGTTAACCTAGTGCACGACGAGATGCCTGTAGATTTTAAAGAAATTAGTGAGGCTACTGCGAGCGATAGTTTGTTATGTAAGATTAAAGGGTACGTTATGTTCGGTTGGCCGCCGTCGGGGACGAACTACAAAGAGGAGATGAAACCATATTACGCACGAAAGCAAGACATTTTGGTCGAAATTGGTTGCCTTATTTACAAGTATCGAGTGATTATACCGCCGACACTACGCAACCGAGTATTAGATGAAATTCACGACGGGCATCTGGGGGTAAATAAAATGAAAAACTTATCGCGATCCTATGTCTACTGGCCTACTTTAGACCAGCAGATTGAAGAAGTTTGTAGGTCGTGTACGGCGTGCCGCTTGGTGCGCGATGCGCCGCCGCGGGCCTCCCTTCACCCGTGGGAATTTCCTCTTAACCCGTGGCAGCGTTTACATGCAGATTTCGCGGAATGTGGTGGTAAGAAGTACTTAATCGTAGTCGATGCACATTCGAAATGGATAGAAGCCATAGCGATGAATCGCACGGATGCTGAATCGACGATTGCAGTGCTCAGATCGTTATTTGCTAGATTTGGGTTACCAAATTTGCTGGTCACCGACAACGGCCCACCGTATCAATCGTCGCCTTTTCAGGAATATTGTAAAAAAAACTGCATCAAGCACGTGACGTCAGCGCCGCATAGACCACAAGGGAACGGGGCTGCTGAAAATGCGGTCAAAACGATTAAGAAAGCTATTAAAAGAGCTTTGCACGAAAGTGAAAATGTGTCACAAGCACTGAGCAAATTTTTGTTTCAATACCGGAATGTTGAGCACGCGACGACGAATGTTGCGCCAGCTGTGGCGTTGCTAGGGCGCCGGCTGCGCGGACGACTCGACGCGGTCCGCCCGGACGTGGGCGCCGTCGTCCGCGCCGCGCAGGAACGACAGGTCGCGAGCAAGCGAGGTCAGGATCGAGATATTCAGATAGGGGATCCGGTACTCGCTCGCGGATATTCGGATAAAAATGAAAAATGGGTTGAGGGTAAAGTGACGCAAAAAACCGGGCCGGTCTCGTATAAAGTTGATGTTGGTAACGGATTAGAATTGCGTAGACATCAGGATCAGGTGATTCCGATACAGGCCAAAAACAGATATTCGCTTTCGAGACCGAATTTAAACTCCTCCGGGAATAAAGACAGGGCTTCGAACCCCGGAAGCGACGCTGGCGACACGTTCGAGGATGCGACGGGGGAAGATACGTCAGAGACGACGGATAAGGCTGAAGGTCGTTCTCCCGGCGAACATTCTCTGCCAGTAGTGTTGACCACTTCCGCACAATCACCGACGTCTCCGCCCCCAAATGCGACAGCCCGAGCTCTGAGGCATTATTATCGCACTCACCCCAAACGGTAGGGGAGTCAGTGCTAGAATGTGTTTATTTGTGTATAATACCTACTAAGATTCTGGAGGTATCACCGATACGGATACCTACCAGCAATATTAGTTAGGTATCTTAGTTTCTTAGCTTTTCTTTATATTCTTCTTAGTATGTATATTGCATAAGTATTATTAAATACTGATTTAAGGGGGAAAGATGTGAGGTTTATAATGTGGGTAGTTTTCGTAAGGTAATAAAACAGTCAGCTGTCAACCACGGCCTTTCATTCACGTTCCAACTTTGATATATCTTGTCTATCTCTATAGTAATGGTGTATTTTAATATTATTTATAAATGTTACTAGCTGCGCCCCGCGGTTCCACCCGCTATTCTACAGAAAACGAATATTTTTCCGGAATAAAAAGTAGTCTATGTGTTAATCCAGAGAATAAGCTACCTCTGTACCAAATTTCATTCAAATCCGTTCAGCCGTTACAGAGTTGAACGGAAACAAACATACTTACGTACTTATCGCTTACACAAACTATCGCAATTATAATATTAGTCTGATAAACTAGATAAGCACTAAACTTATTTCTTATTTTTACTAAAATGCATAAATATTATTCCTAGGTAAATGACTTCAGATATTTGTGGAACCTGGGGAAATGTCGATAGCCATATCTGGCAGCCGCGCATATATAAAAGTGCGCGCACGCGGGCGGCCAGCCATTCGTTTTCGTTTTGAGTTGAGTTTGGTGTGCTTGTATCTACTTCAAACGCTCTCAACATGTCAGGCGTTTATTACGCTATCAAAGAGGAAAAAGATGCAGCTACTGTTGAAAAATTACATAAATCCTGTGCATGGAAGAATACATCGCTATATTTAAAGGTTAGTATCAGTTCGAGTAGGTACTTGCGTAAATAGTGTTTTTTTAAATATTAATTGTGTTATTAGTTGATACAAAACGATTCGCGAGAGAAACGAATGTGAGAACATGTGATTATGCCCGAAATTTTTGGTACCTACCTACTTAGTATGAGTAAATTTTGCATGTGAATCAGTGTTTCGGCGGGAACAATATTATTCCAAAAAAAAAACTGTCCGTGCAACCGTTTTCTTTTGTAATAATATTGTTCCCACGTGTAAATACGAAAAAGAGCTAGGCGCATCAGGTACAAATCAGGTTTTCGCAAATGTAATTGTTGTTTTGCACTCTGCCATTCGAGTTGCTGTGCAGGACAGTAGGAAAGCAGCTAGGATAGCCGTGTCGACGCGGTAGTCGCAGGCACTTTATACGGCTTCCTCAAACGCGTCAGACGGCTGTCCTAGCCGCCTCCCCACGATGCTAACAGTGATTGACCCCGCCGCCCGTGCTGTGGTCTATTATCTACCTATTCCGTGATGTGGTCTTATTTGACAAGTGCAGTGAGTGGATTGTAGCTCGATGGATAATGAACTAAACTAAGTAAATAATTTTATTTCCAGAAAATGCTATAACAGCAAATGCGTTGCCGCTTTTGTCTGGGTCAAATCGGAACTGATTCCCAAGATCGCATCAAATTTAAAACGTATTGGGAACACTGGTGCAGAAACGTAAGTGACTAATCACGCTGATGTTATTTTTATAGATTATACCAAAGACATTTTTATAAGGAGAATTCTGAGGATTACACCTATGTTCTGTGCTAAATATGTGAAAGTACCGCTCCCTCTCTGTCTGCCAGTTTGTTAACTATCAGTGAATTGTTTGTTCTAAGCAGCCGGACCAATCTTGATAAAATTTGGTAATGATAAACACACGAGGACGGACATAGTATACCTACTTTTCTTGAGTTCATTAACATCCATGTATCAGCCGCAGCATGCTGTGTGATATACAGTATGCAGTAGATTATTTTTAAAATAATTTCATTCTAAATAATATTTTTTTTCTAGCGAATGCTGACATTATCACGATATCCAAGTACCAGGGACTGGAATCATCATCTATTTTAGAAACAGCTTGGAAGGCAACATGATCGCTTCGCAAGCGGTACTTCCTAACATTTTCACGTAGTCATCATTATGAATTTATAATATGAGAAATTACGAAAACTAAATGTATAATTATTACTTATTATATAATATTATTATGTGATGTAAAAATCTTTGAATAAAATTCTGTTTCTTAAAGTATTTTTTTAATCAACAAATTAACCATCACCAAATCCTAGAAAAATTATATTTAGACAGTAGATTTGAGGGCAGTATTTTTTTAGTTATTTTCGTTATTTTTAATCGTTCAAATGGTTTATTACAGGTCCTACATAGCTGGCGAACCTGAAACATTCGGGTCAAAAAAGTGTTGAACTTTGCTGAGGCGGTCGTTTTACACGGCTACTTTAACTGCATCACACACGGCAGCATACCCGTGCAGACATGCTTGAAGGAGCCGTATTAAAACGGCTGCCTTGGCCATGTCAACACGGAAATGCTAACGCCTTTCTTAAGACCCTGCTCGGCTGGCGAAGCTGTGTGACGCGGTTAAGAAAGCCGCTTTACACGGCTTCTTCAACCGCGTCACACGGCTCCGCCAGCTGAGCAGGGTCGTAGGAAAGTGGCTAGGACAGCCGTGTTGACGCGGTTAACGCAGCCGCTTTACAAGGCTTTTTCAACCGTGTCACATGGTTCCGCCAGCTGTGCAGGGTCGTAGGACAGCCGGTTGACGCGGTTGACGCAGGCGCTTTACACGGCTTCTTCAACCGCGTCACACGGCTCCGTCAGTTGTGCAGGGTTGTAGGAAAGCGGCTAGGACAGCCATGTTGACGCGGCTGACGCAGCCACTTTACACGGCTTTTTCAACCGCGTCACACGGCTCCGCCTGCTGTGTAGGTTTGTAGGTGACGCGGTTGATGGAACCGCTTTACACGGCTTCTTCAACCGCGTCACACGGCTCCGCCAGCTGTGTAGGGTCGTAGGAAAGCGGCTAGGACAGCCGTGTTGACGCGGTTGACGCAGCCGATTTACACGGCTCCGCCAGCTGTGCAGGGTCGTAGGAAAGCGGCTAGGACAGCCGTGTTGAAGCGGTCGAGGCAGCCGCTTTACACGGCTTCTTTCAACCGCGTCACACGGCTCCGCCAGCTGTGCAAGGTCGTAGGAAAGCGGCTAGGACAGCCGTGTTGACGTGGTTAACGCAGCATATATTACATGGTTACGCCAGCCACGTATATACTTAGCCGTGTCTAAATCATAACCGTGTCAACTAGTTGACACGGCTGCAACTGCAGTACCGTGCCCAGATTTAGCCGTGTCTAATCGGAACCGTGTCGACTAGTTGACACGGCTGCAACTGCAGTACCGTGCGCAGATCTAGCCGTGTATGATTATAACCGTGTCGACCAGTTGACACGGCTGCAACTGCAGTACCGTGTGCGGATCCAACGTTACCATCCTAGCCGTGTGCGGTTTTAACCGTGTGTCCACTGTAGCCGTGTTAGCGCCACACGGTAACCCTTGCCGTGTTTACACGGCTGCAACTGCAGTACCGGGTTTACACGGCCTTGCATAGCCGATAAATCGACTCTTTTTTTTCCCAGTGTACTATTCACCAACACTCGTGGGCAAACACCTAACGGGTAAAAATTCACCATTTTTACACATTAACACTCGAAATAACACAAGTTTTGGAAAATAATAAAATGACGCGACATGATTTCTTAACGAAACTCTTTGTATAAGTTATTTTCAAAACTGTTTTTTTTTAGTAAGGGCATATGTGGGGCATATTTAATCTTCTTCAAGTAAAGTACCTATTTATTAGCTACTTTCCGATTGGCGCTAATTGGTGAGTAAAAGTCTTATGTAACTTTCGTTTTTGTTCAGTTTATGCGTGACGGTTAGTGTTATTCCGCCATTTTGTAACTAGCATTACAGTCTAGCAAGTAGCTTGCTTGGGCCTTTACCTGGAAATCATGAAAAGGATGGAAAATGACAGGGATGAATTTGGTGAAGGGAAAGGATAAAACCAGTTTCGAGTTTTTTTTTATTCCCCTTCGCCAAACTAAAAAAAAAAAGAACATGAAAATTGCTTTATAACTTAGGCAATGGAATTCCATTTTTATTTTTTTATTTTTTTTATATTATTTTTAGGCTTGCGTTTGACTGCCATCACGTCTGAATGAATGATCTTATTTTAAAATTTCCTCTCTGTAATTTTCGTGGCGAACTGAGACCTCACGACCCCTATATCTTCACAACCCCTGGACCGATTCAGCTCATATTCGAACTTAAAAACATTATTGAAATGAACTACTTGCTTACAAAATTTCATGTAGATCGGATCAACGGTTCGCAATTTAATCATCAGACAAATATACACACAAACATACATACAAATGCCGATGTGTCCCAGTAAACTCTGAGACCTTCGCTTCGCTCGGTCAATTAAAAAAATGTTGGAAAAGTGCGAACAAGATAGGGGACTTAAGTGTATATTGTTTCCGTAATATGTATGAAATTGTGTATGTAGAGGCAGCTTCAGAGCATGCTATGCGACGCTATTCTCCTGTTTTCCCATGAATAATGAATGACAGCACAATATTTTTTGCCATAAAGTTTTGCCATATGTTTTTTTTTAATATGAAATAGTAAGTAATACCTTAATTTAAAAAAATAATAGCAAAAAATTAAGCATGGAAAAGATTTAAATTTTACGGCATTTTTTTTTCATCTGTACTTTCATTATTCAGGGAGGAGAGAGGAGAATGCGTTTGTGTGGTGAGGACTAAACAGTCGCATAAGAATGCAAATTAACGTCCACAACCGTAAATTTTGCATTACACCATCTTGAAACGATTGCAGCACGGATATGCCAGTATTTACTCAACTGAAACCATTGGATCCACAAACTGACAAAAAAAATAATGAGAATAGATTGTCATGTGCGTGTAGCGTGTAGGTAATAGTACCTATATATTATTTACACGCTCACGCAGGTAAGTTTCTGTAGGTATATGTTAGATATCTATTTATAAAAGAAATTAAAGAAAAAACATTTTTATGAGATTTTAGTATTGATAAGGACATAAGTTGTCGCTAGTAGGTACTAACTGCGACATGACCGTCACAATTTTTTTATTTAACTATACATTGCCACATAATGCGTAATGGTAACATTTTTCAGAATGTACTAAATTACACATTATACCCTGTTATAGGGTGTTGCAAACAGTATTGTTGCCTACATACAAAAAAAAAAAAACTACCTATTATTATTATTCCATTTATTTATCTTATTTCTTAAGTTAAGGTTTTTTATAAAATGAATATAAAAAAATAAATGCTATAAAAAACCTAGAGTGCCGCCGACAGCGAGGCAGGACCCAAGCTACCGGCGGTTAGGGCTGCAGAGTGAGAAACCTCCTGACAATGCGCGCCGTGTTAAGGATGGCTGCCCTCTGCATCTGGCCCTTCACCCAACCGTCTAGCGAGAGCCTCTTGAGATGTTGGTCGAGGCTCTTCGCTATAAGGCCGTTCGCCGAAACGACTATCGGGAAAATGATCGTCGAGTCAACATCCCACATGGCGGTAACCTCGTGAGCCAAGTCAAGGTACTTGCTGAGTTTGTCCTTCTCGGCTTTCACGAGGTTCTCGTCATGAGGGATGGTGATGTCGACGAGCACTGCCCGGCGTTGGGACCGGTCGACTATCACGATATCAGGCTTATTGGCGACAATAGTCCTGTCCGTGATAAAAGAGCGGTCCCAATAGAGCAATGCACGACCATTCGCGAGCACTGGCGCTGGCGTGTACTTAGTACGGCACCTCAGATTCGACAAGGCCGTATTGAAGGGCAAGTTGCTGATGGATGATCTTGGCCACCTGGTTGTGCCTGTGCAAGTACTCCCCGTTAGCAAGATGCGAACAACCGGAAATTATATGCCTGAGTGACTCTCCGGGACGGTGGCATGCCCGACAAATGTCGACCGTACCGTCCTTCAGGATATATTTCCGATAGTTGTTCGTCTTGATAACTTCGTCCGCAATTGCACAGGCAAAACCTTCGGTTTCCCCAAAGAGGTCACCGAAGCGTAACCAGTTCACCGACGCGAGCAAGTCCACATCAGGCCCTGTTAAGGCCCGATAGAACCGCCCGTGCAGCTCCTTTCCATACGTCCCAGCGATCATCAGTGCTCAGCACCGATGGTTTGCGCCAGTTCTCGTTCGCCAAGGAGAGCGGCGTGAGGCGCCTGTCAACTGCCACATCATCGCAATGCATCCCACACCCGTTGTTGCGGAAAAAATCCCTGAGACTGCACACCTCACGGTTGTGGAGGTTCTTGGCATTTAAAAAGCCGGCGCGGCCGCGGAAGTGGTTCCGCGGAAGTGGTTCCGCGGAATTTACAGTCTCATAAGCATAACAGACGAGCGTGGGTGTAACATGCGATGTGTTGTGAGCAGTTGACGGACCCTCCTATCCAGGGCGTCCAGCTCAGTCGGAGTCCACCTTAGTATGCCAAAGGAGTATATCAGTAGAGACATCACCCAGCCGTTGAAGGCACCTTGTTGCCGCCAGACAAAAGACTGCTGTTATTATTATTATTACAATTACCTACTGCTTGTCTTGAAATAGAAACCCAAGCTAACTCATAACGTAATGGTACGGAGAAAAAATGCTTATGAATATGTTTGCATTTGTAATATCAGTAAAATTTTAAATATTCTATTTTATTTGCATAATTCGCTAGGTTCTCAAGAGATGGCGCTAAAAACATTATTTTTGTAAACAATTTTATGTCAATATTGCAATCTAATTTGAATTAAACCTTAAATAGCGGACAATTACATACATATACATAATAATAATACTATGTTTCTATATTAACCATATTTTCATCGGCCTTGATAGCGGTTTGGACACTAGCTGACTAAATACGTAAACACCACCTTAGTAGTTATAAGCAGTTTTTTGAGGGGTACACTTTTTTGTATGAGATTGTTATTCTTCTCGGGTAAATTTTCTTCGATATCACCCTGAAACAAACCTTGCAAAAATCTCCATACAGGGACCCTATTCCTATTCCGTGCGCTCGAGATTATCCCGATCACTGTCTCTCTAATTAAGAATTTAATGGGAGTGAGAGTGACCGAGATAATCTCGAGCGCACAGGAATAGGGTCCCTGATAAACAAACTAGCTCGTTATAGTGAAATAATAAAAATAAAAACAACAACTAATTTGCGCTAAAATAAGAGTGTAAGAAACAGCCAAGTGCGAATATGACTCGTGCACCGGGGTTCCGTATTATATCTTTTAGGTACCCATAATTTAAGGTTCCCTGGAAGGGATCGCTAGCGATAAGGCCGCCAATTCTTACACTAGTTTTAAGTAGATTTTTGTATTATGCATGTAATTTCTGGTGTGAACAATAAAGAGTTATCTATGTATCTATCTATCTATATTTAGCACAAAAAGTTGCTCTCTAGATATTTTTTGTAACCGGTTTTTCTCTAAAATCCTACGTTATCAGTGAGAGTTATAATGATGACAAGAAACTAGCGGTATAGGCGCAAACATTTGCATATCCATTGAATAATTGTAATTTTAGTTATAAGTCGTAAGTTTTCTGTACTATTCTGTATTTCTATGTTTATTAATTCTATTCTATATTTATATATTTAAGTTTTACTTTTTTAGTATGTAGGCAACAATACTGTTTGCAACACCCTATTATAGGGTATAATATAAGGGGATTATATAAGGGTGTCTACACATGGCCTGACCTGACAGCGTGTGAAAGGGACAGCGAGATTTGAATTTCACGGCAGCAAAGGAAACAAACTATTGAGGTTATAGCTTCTCCCTTTCGCTCCCCCAGAAACTTATATATAGCCATCTCTTTCAATCGATGTCAGGCCATGTAGCGAGGCCTTAATGTGTAGTTTAGTACATGCTGAAAAATGTTATCATAACGCATTATGTGGCAATGTATACTTAAATAAATATATAAATAAATAAGCATATCTAAATGAACAAGTAGAAACATTTATTTGGCCCAACGCATAAGCATTGCCATTCAGCGTGGTAATGCCGCCAGAGTGCTGGGTACGCTGCCAACTGGTAGTGGGCTTGAAGATTTGGATCTATAGACCTTTAATGGTCTCTGGATAATCCAACTGTTAGTTTATGTATTGCCATTCAGCGTGGTAATGCCGCCAGAGTGCTGGGTACGCTGCCAACTGGTAGTGGGCTTGAAGATTTGGATCTATAGACCTTTAATGGTCTCTGGATAATCCAACTGTTAGTTTATGTATTGCCATTCAGCGTGGTAATGCCGCCAAAGTGCTGGGTACGCTGCCAACTGGTAGTGGGCTTGAAGATTTGGATCTATAGACCTTTAATGGTCTCTGGATAATCCAACTGTTAGTTTATGTATTGCCATTCAGCGTGGTAATGCCGCCAGAGTACTGGGTACGCTGCCAACTGGTAGTGGGCTTGAAGATTTGGATCTATAGACCTTTAATGGTCTCTGGATAATCCAACTGTTAGTTTATGTATTGCCATTCAGCGTGGTAATGCCGCCAGAGTGCTGGGTACGCTGCCAACTGGTAGTGGGCTTGAAGATTTGGATCTATAGACCTTTAATGGTCTCTGGATAATCCAACTGTTAGTTTATGTATTGCCATTCAGCGTGGTAATGCCGCCAGAGTGCTGGGTACGCTGCCAACTGGTAGTGGGCTTGAAGATTTGGATCTATAGACCTTTAATGGTCTCTGGATAATCCAACTGTTAGTTTATGTATTGCCATTCAGCGTGGTAATGCCGCCAGAGTGCTGGGTACGCTGCCAACTGGTAGTGGGCTTGAAGATTTGGATCTATAGACCTTTAATGGTCTCTGGATAATCCAACTGTTAGTTTATGTATTGCCATTCAGCGTGGTAATGCCGCTAGAGTGCTGGGTACGCTGCCAACTGGTAGTGGGCTTGAACATTTGGATTATCTATAGACCTTTAATGGTCTCTGGATAATTCAACTGTTATTTTTATGTAGTAGGCTAAGTAGTTTAGGTAGTTGTGGTTTGTATGTATTTTGCTTACTTAATAGAGTCAGCCTGAGGAAGTACCACACTTTTGCCAGTTATTCAACCGCCAAGCAGTAGTGTGCAAGCATTACTGTGTTCCGGATTGAAGGGCAATGTTTCCAGCGTAGTTCCTGGGCATACATAGATTTTACATCTAACATCTCAGGGTGACGAGCGCAGTGCATTGCCGCGCATACTTAGTTTTGAACTGTTGAAGTTCAAAATTCTGGGTGGCATTGAACTGTTATGGGCAAAAGTGACGCTCAACATGAGGTGAGCGACTTGCGCGTCCCGTCACCGAGTAACATATTAAAAAAAATACGAGAAAGTTACGGTAGGTCTAGGCGAAAAAATTTGCATATCCGCACACTAAGATAACTAACTGAACTAATTGGTAAATAAAATAACTGCCACTCTCACAATCATAGCTCTCAATATACCTACCTACCTATTCATGGTTCTTGGTTTGAAGGGGGTTGTCACCTCTTAAAATGCACCAGATAAGTATTCGTCAATACTTTGGTCGTTACCATTACCATGTGATTATCATACCAACCAGGTTAATGACATCTTGTGACGCAACCGTAAAAGCGCCTTCTCTACTCTATTAAAATTCACCATTCTTAAAAAGCAACATCGTTATGTCGTTGTAGTGGCAGTTTCACGTCGTGGTCATGACATTGGTGATTGGGTCGTTGTAGATTGTAAAGAAGATCCGTTACATAGTTTTCGTGCGCAAGCAAAATTATGCTATTTATATTTACACTACCCGATTTTGCACGTCTAAGTAATCGTGGGAAAGTTAAAAGGCAGAAAATCAATTATTTTTAGATCTATTAAGCCTAGGATACATGAACAATGTCATTGTTTACGGGAGCAAATCGGCAGTTGTATGTATGTTCGTATGTTTATATGTTTGTATGTATATTTGTCCGACGATAACTTGAGAACCGTTAATCCGATCTTCATGAAATTTTGCAGGCAAGTAGTTTATTTCAATACAATTTTTAAGTTGAGTTCTAATATGAGCTGAATCTGTCTAGGAATTGTGAAGTTATATGGTTCGCGAGTTCTCAGTTCGGCGCGAACTACTAGTATAATATAGTGGAATTCTTACCGGCGGAGCCAAAGGAGAGACAGTGCTTATTCCACGTGAATAAGAGAATTTCGAAGACTTTAATGTGAGCCCCGGCGCTCACCTTGCTCTCAGACTGTGAAAAGTGACATACGTTCGTCAATAAATGCGATCCAAATATCCGCAAAAATATGCCTTGTATTATATTATGATATTACTCTTTTTTGTGACAAATGTACACACTTTTAATTATGTATTGCAGCCTAATTGTTTTGACTTGGTCCATTCATTTTACTTTGGTCGAAGCCTACATCATTAATTACAACAAAGAAATTTTCTCACAATTTGTTGAGTGGCATAACGTAACTCCTTGGTATGAATATTCACTTGAGAAAGCAGACTTTTTGTAAGAATTAGGTACCAAATTTAAATGTATTTCTAATTTTTATCAAGTCATTTATAGTTATAGATAAGAAGGCGTCTAAGTTAAATTAAACAAAGAACTAGTAATACTTTAATTGAGTTTGCCTATGCCAACTTTAATAGATTTTCTTAACTTTTTTTTATCCTCAATCAAATAACACTGAAAACACTTCTGTTTATTTTCAACGAAATCTCTGCATAAAAAACGAAAGGTTTAAATAATAAATAAATTGATATATGAGTCAACATCAACCTATCATCAACATAATCATTTCAATTCATTAATAAGAGTGGCTATAAATGCCCTGACTGACCTGACATCGTGTGAAAGAGATGGGGATATATATACATTTCTGGGGGAGTGAAAGGGAGAAGCTATAATCTTAATAGTTCTTTTGCTCCCGTGAAATTCAAGTCTAGCTCTCCCTTTCACACGATGTCAGGTCAGGCCATGTATAGACACTAAGGCAACCAGGTCATTACAACGTGTAATGCGTTTACATGTTGCCCAAACCAAGTTGATGAAATTGCCTGTGGTCCTGAATACCATTAAATATATTTTTATCGTTATCGTCCTTTAGAGAGTATACCGCCATCTTGAATGTCCTCAGTACCACATGCGCATGCAACTTGGCCTATTTTTATAAACGTGACAAGAAAATTAAAATGTGTTTTAAGACCACTTACTAAAATCAAAGAAAATCTACACGAGAAGAATAACAATCACATACCCCCCCTACCCTATAGCCCCCGGGCTATAGGGGCCCCGAATGTTGTTTCTTTGAAAACAGTGACCCTTCATTTGGGCCCCCCAACAAATTTTGATACGGGGCCCTTCTATGGCAAGCTACGCCACTGCATATTACATACTACTACTACTATATCAGCCTTTAAACATCCCACTGCTGGGATATCAGCGTACCCTAGAAGGGTGATTAGGCCATATCCACCACGCTGGCCCAGTGCGTTTTGGCGGATTCACATACGCCATCGAATTTCTTCTCCGGAAATATGCAGGTTTCCTCACGATGTTTTCCTTCACCTTCCTTATTCACATTACATACATTAAAACTATTGGAAACGTGCTTTAAGCAATACTAAAAGTGCAAAA
Organism: Apocheima hispidaria; assembly: GCA_947579745.1. NCBI lineage: Eukaryota > Metazoa > Arthropoda > Insecta > Lepidoptera > Geometridae > Apocheima > Apocheima hispidaria. The sequence goes on along the minus strand of OX388166.1, from coordinate 9,662,309 downwards.
CAAAGCAGGTTAATGCTTCTCGTATTCGCAAACAAAGGTGGTAGCACCTTTGTTGCTACATGGCACATACAGACAGAAACAATCGACTCGGTTTTGCAACCGCAGGTCAGTTTACACGTGAGAAGCGTACAGATATCGAAAAGTACTTCGCGGTATTATCGATCACTAGTAATAACAGTAAATTCAAAAACTTAACAGGTACCTAGACGACTAATAAACAGGGTTATAAGGAAAGGGTCATAGTTATCATGATTGCGAACAACTTTTACTATGGGAACACCCTGAAATCGAGAAAAAATTAGCTGTTCCATACATTTTGTCTAGTACCTTTGACATTTTTATATAGAACAGCAATTTTCCCCTAATTGTCCCATAGTAAAAGTTGTTCATATTGATTAGTACTATGAGCCCTTTTCGGCTTAGCATACCCTCTCCTTCCAACCCTGTGTAATGGCGGTGATGTGATGAGATGACTGTGATAACAGGGGATAACAATGATTATATCGTGAAAACGATAGAAGCATGCAATGATGAATCGAGGTGGAGGTGCCGAGTTTCATTACCGACCAAGTTGGAACTTGATTTATGAATTTCAATATCTGCTCGGGCTAATTTGTTCGTGTCTTTGTGTGTGTGCTGAATTGCTGATACAAACCATCCCAATTAGTAAGTTACTCGATTGGAACCCTAGTTCTGGGTGTGGGGTATACTTAATGCATGATGAAAGTATTCAGTCTAAATATAAGACATCATTAGACATTAGGTGCCTGACCTTATTTCATTATCATCAACAGCCTGAAGACGCTGCTGAATAAAGGCCTCATCTTTTAAGCACCACACTGAACGACAATTTGCAATTTGTATCCTCCGAATGCCCTCCTTGTGGGTGTCCTACCTACGCTGCTTCTGTTCGCACTTGCCAGTAAAGAACCTTTCTTCCTCATCGGTTATCAGTTCTTCTAGCGATGTGGCTTGCTCATTGCCACTTCAGCTTGCAAACTCTGAAACTTACCTTACTTATCAACTGTCTATTTTTGTATTGCTGTATTACCCTAAGTGCCTATTGAAGCAATACAATCATAGAATAATAGCGCACTACTTAAAAAATAATATGTTACCTACATCATTGAGCAACTAGCGTTTACTATTCGGTTTTTTGGGCTATGCAATTGTGTTTGTTGGAATAACAGGTTGAATCATAATTGACCGAGCGAAGCGAAGGTCTCAGAGTTTACTGGGACCAATCGGCTTTTGTATGTATGTTTGTGTGTATATTTGTCCGACGATAACTTGCGAACCGTTGATCCGATCTTCATGAAATTTTGTAGGCAAGTAGTTCATTTCAATAATGTTTTTAAGTTCGAATATGAGCTGAATCGGTCCAGGGGTTGTGAAGATATAGGGGTCGCGAGGTCTCAGTTCGGCGCGAACTACTGGTTATTATAAGTACGATGTCAATGTGTCGAACCGTCAGGCTTCACGTCTCACGGTTTGACACATTCGCCGTATCATAATAACATCCGATTGAAAGTTATTTGAAAAAATGTGAGAGAAGAGTAGTAATAAACAAAATAACTTATTGGGTGCGTTAGCAATGAGTTTTTTTTAAAGACCGCGCTCCTGCTTCATAGTATTCCTAGCGGAAAAGTGTAGAATTTAATGATTTGAGTTTAGTAAATATTTAGAGCATGCGTCATGTGTAATTTCAGTGTCCACTTCAATGTTCTCCGCGGTACTTTTTTTTCTAGCAAATATCTAATATTCTTCGTCAATGTTTTTCGTTTGTGATATCAAATAATATATATAAATAAAGAATAAAGTTTCGTTGGGAAGACAATCACCTAGCGGCAAGTGCTTTTCTCAAATATCTCAAAAATGGCTGGACACACAAATTTACCATACACATTTGCACGACGTTATGATGTAAATATCTATATCTAATCATGCAATAAAATTCGACACTTCCTGCTAGGAGTTCGCACACTCTTGAGCAGAGCCAGGGTCGGATTGGGCCGGAACTGGATGGTGGATGATACATTTAGGTCGCATGAGCTGGGACCTAGCCTGCGCAAGCCCCCTATCCTACCTACAGCCTGGCTTGCTGCAAGCCAGGCCCGTCGGGGGCCCGGCTGGCAAACGCCACCTCGCCTATACGGGCAGACCGACACTGACAGAGCTATTGAAGAAAGAAAAAAAAATAACGAGTTTTAAAAAAGTTTCTTTGTTTACCTATCATAAGATATAAGTAGGTTAGGTATTTAGGAAGTTAGTATATTACTACATATAACCCGGTAAATTCTAAAATTCCATAGTGTATAAAGAATCCGCTTGGAGGAAATAATTACTATGCCATGGCAAGGTTTAAGGGAAGTAAAAAAGAGGCTCGATAAAAAATTGGTTTTTCATTCATACTGCGTACCGTAGCGACGAGTTCGTGATAGGAATCGAGACAGAAAGTGAAACCGAACTAGAACGTAACTTTCTGACCATTGGCCAATTTTTTTTGTTAATATTATTGCCCATTTCGCTGTGGCTAATTCGGTTTTGCCGATTGTCGTGTGCGAGCGATCTTTTCTTGATGCTGAATATACCTATTCTGTGGTCGTAATGTCAGATTAGCACTCGTCTCGTAAGCATGTCGTGTCGTGACGACAGCCACTAGTCGTGATGTGTAAATGAAACGCTAATTCTGGCGGGATAGTTAATTTTCGCAAGTAGACCAGATGGAGTTTTTGGCGGGAACGTGAAGAATTTATGTCGCGTCATTTTAATATTATAATGATTATTGCAAACGGTGCAAACAAAATACTATTGAACTTTTTATCATATATTTTGTATAAAATATGTGACAGTAGGATAAAATGCACGACGCCATTAGTTAGCATCTCAAATGTCAATGTTTAAACCGAATAGAAAATTTAATAACCCCGCTTAACCTCGATTTAACGGTCTCACTACCTTTAGTGCAGTGAAAACTGATGGTTAAGTTTTCTCCAATATAAAGTTGGTTGTTAAATCTTACCTATTAAATTACCCAACTATTCGCTTTCAAATACTTACAGATGCAACGCGAGAAGGCCTCGCTACATGGCCTGACCTGACACCGTGTAAAAGGGACAGCTAGATTTGAATTTCACGGGAGCAAAAGAAACAAACTATTAAGGTTGTAGCTTCTCCCTTTCGCTCCCCCAGAAACTTATATATAGCCATCTCTTTCAAACGATGTCAGGTCAGGCCATGTAGCGAGGCCTTAACTTACAATATTATATTATCAGATACTTTTGTGAGAACGATTTGGGTAAGTATATATAACAACGTCCGTTAGTTATGAACATAAATTATGGACGCAACTTTTATTTACGCGGTGATTTCTTAGTTTTCGCGCCAAAAAAGTACGGCGAGTTTTGGCGGGAACGTGTTGAAATCATGTCGCGTCATTCTATTATTTTCCAAAACTTGTGTTATATTGAGTGTTAATGTATAGAAATGGTCGATTTTCATCCATAGAGTGTGAATATTATAATGAATTGAATAGATTATTGGTGTATAGTAAAATGTTGTGAAACGTGACTCTTCGTGTTGTTTCCAAAACTCTATAGAAACCTCTAGTAAAGTCTCCACCACTTTACTCGGGCATGACGTGGACTTAACCGTGCTTAACTTTACTTTGCTTGACTAAGACTATGACTGAGACTTATTTTAATTGTGAAATATTTGACATCACTTGGATATTAAAATACTTGACACTAGCTAAATACACAACGCGTGGAGCCAAAATATATGAGAAAAAAATGAAATAAGTACGGTGCAACGTAAACGAAACATGTTTGTTGTTTGGTTGAAAATTGATTGAACTGTTAGCAATTACCAAGTCGCATTTATTATAATAGTAGGTAATAATTTCGTGTCAGCGTAGAAAGTTCGTCAAATACTATTACGTGTGTGAAAAACGTCTCAGGAACAGTCGGATTATAATGATTATATCACTTCCTAGCATTGTTTGGATGGGTGAATTGGTCTCGTGGTCACAGATTTAATACTAGTTAGTGTGGTGAGAAACTCGCGAATTTTGATCGAGGCTGGCGTCGCGTGTTTCACGCGATGTTGAATTTTTAGCATCCAATTGTTGAAATGTATAAATCCTAACTACCTACTTTCGTTTGTCTTAATAATAAATTATATCAGTTGGAGCATTGATATTGACAGTCCACCTAGACACACACACATCTTTGCCAGTAAGGGTGTCTACAGCTACACGTGGCCTGACCTGACATCGTGTGAAAGGGACAACTAGATTTGAATTTCACAGGAGCAAAAGAAACAAACTATTAAGATTATAGCTTCTCCCTTTCGCTCCCCCAGAAACTTATATATAGCCATCTCTTTCAAACGATGTCAGGTCAGGCCATGTAGCGAGGCCTTTATTCAACCGCCAAGGAGTAGCGTGCAATAATTACTGTATTCCAGGGACCCTATTCCTGTGCGCTCGAGATTATCTCGGTCACTGTCTCTCTAATTTAGAATTTAATGGGAGTGAGAGTGACCGAGATAAAATGTCATTTCTCCGAATAGGTTCCCAGATTGAAGGGAAATGATTTCAGCACAACGGGGTGATGAGTGATGACTAATGTTTATTTAAAAAAACAACAAGCAGATCGCAGCAGACCTCGCGCTTATTGACTGAGCACAGTCCTAACACGGGCTTGTATAGATCACAGTTTCTCTACTGTTTTATGCGTACTACCACAAATGTGGTACTACGGTACGGTAGCATCCCCATTTCCTCGACTGCACCACAGATTCAATACTAGCTAACGACGTAAATCGCACTCTCCACGTGGAAATAGACGGCATCGTTGATTGGCATTGTTCGACTAAATCCGTGATTAGGAAGTCGTTGATTGATTTTGACTCAGTAACAACTCGATTATCGCAGACTTATAACAAACGAGAGAAAGAGAGATAAATATATTTTATTCTTACTTTCTCGCGTTGGTCTGCTCAACACTGCTCATTTTTACATCTTGATTAAGCCGATGGGAACGCTATATCCCAATCCGCGCTTTCCTCAAGCTTTGGTGCGTTGATGCCGGAACACAAATCACACTCTAGATTCTGCATTCAGGACGCTCGAAGCGCACCACGCACACATCAGTCTAAATACACTTATACAAAATTAGTCCTATTGGTCGATTGATAGGCGCGAGTAGGCGTAACCTTGAGAGCCAATGAGAACGCTTGGTCGAACTCCCAGCGACCCGCGCCTTCCTCAAACTTCGGTGACTTTTTTTAGGAACAAAGAATATCTTAATGCGGTATCTAGTGTGATCTGTGTGCCGAAACAAAGACCTCGATATGGGATAATCTGTGGTCGGAGGTCATCCTTGGCACTTCCGAGTTAAACGCGTGATCTGCATCCGTAGTCCCACCTTCCATCGCCCATTGTTTGTCCGTATTTAACTGTTGCTAATTGGAGCCATTTTTCAATCGCTAATTGTTTTGAAAACAATGATCCCTCCTGTCTATCCTCATTGTGCTACCAATCGCCAAACCAACCGATTTGTTTTTTGAAGTAATTTCAATGTTTTTTTTTTTTTTTTTTCCCGCATCTTTTGAATTTCGCGTCAGTTTTTAGACCAGAAAGATTTAATCTCTGTGCACTCGTTCGCCCTCTTTCCCACGATTTTTACATCTACCCGCATAGATAGCCGCAAATCATACATTCTTTGTTACATCACGTCGTACATTGTGTGATCGTACTGCTTTATCTATATTATGTATAAAATAAGTCTTTTTGTAGGAATCAACGTACAGACCAAGCCGCTTACGATAGAGACGTAAAATTTGAACCGAATATTCATAAAACGGTCTGGGCAAAGAAAGTCCGGGTGGACAAAAGAAACGGATTTTGCGAAATTCCAAAATAAAATATCTCTAAAGGGGGAAAATGGACCCCCAAAGTTGGAATGGACAAAAAATCTTTTTTCCTGTACTCAAATCAAATAAAAAAACTACCTGGTTCGCCGTATAAACCACTAGACCGGATATTTAATTTGTAAAAGAAAATTTGTTAGTTACCGCTTAAAATTCAGAGCATTTGATTTCAGAAGGGTTTTTCAGCAGGTCATTTTGCGATTTTTGATTTTCAAAATTTCATTCGGTTAAACGTAATTTCAGTTTTATTTTCTATCTGCAGTATTTTTTGCACCTGATTCAGTAAACTCTTTACTTCGAACAAAGCGCTGAAAAATGCGACTTTTTGTTGTTTTGCGATCAACGTGTTTTGACCTCGCCTTAAAGCAAACATAAATATAATAAATGTATAGACGGACTAATACTTGTAACCAAATACATACAACTAACAATAATGAAATCGTAAACAGTACAAGAAAATTAAACATAAGAATATTAAACCAAAATAATAATAATATAGTATTAAGTCCCTACCGGTTCGTAAAATGCCAAAAAGAGCTCTTTTCGGCCAAATTTTTCAATAAGAATTCTTAAAGTATCCAAGTAGAAAAAATATACACCGCAATGTCACTGGAGTGCGTTCTGGCACAATAAGGTTCTGCGGGCTTATCCTCTAACTTTGAAACGTTCGTGATTCTGATTGCGAGAGCATGCCATCTCGCTCGTACCAACTTAGTCGCACTATGCGCGGTCCCACTCGCGTAACTCTCGCTATCGCTTTCAGACTTACGGGATAAGCCCACTGGTGTCGTAAGCGCCATCTAAGTATTAGGTTTCAGTGCTTAGGTATTTAGCTCCATTGACTGGGCAGAGTAGTGGTAATGGCAAGATACGTGGAAAAGTAATGAGGCGTTTTCCAAAAAAAAATAAAGTAGTTCTAAAATACTTACTAGATGGCATAACAGACCTATCGTTTTACCTGTCATTGTCATTTCTGTCGAAATATTTTATGTTTATTTTTTAAATCGTAAATTTTGGCTCCACTCTTTGTGTATTTAGCCAGTGTCAACTATTGTAATATTTCAAATTTAGTTAAATACATAGTTACGAACCTTGAAATTGTCTAAATACACATGTCGAGCCAAAAACACGAGAAAAAAAAAGGCACACGTATTTTTTTTTGTCTTTCATGTCTTGACAGTGACAGAAAAAACTCAAGGTACTTCTAACGCCATCTATTGGGTACTTTTATAACCAGGTTTTTTTTTTTTTTTGAAAATGCCTCATTGACTTTACCTACCCGGCTTTATTCCTCTAGATCTGTGACCTTGTGAAGGGCTGCGTAGGGTAAAAGCTTAGTGAGATTAGGTCATGATTGAATGATGTTTAGTGCTTGCTCTGATACATGGTTTCACATAAGTTAATCTTAGCAGACTTTTCGGGGGTACACTTTTTTGTATGAGATTGTTATTCTCGCGTAGATTTTATTAGGTGATAAAGCAATCAAGGCCATTCTTATTTTTACAAAATGTGCAATATTTTATTGCTTCGAGAAGTTAGCCTCTTATTCTGATTGTTACCGCCAAATCGTTACCAAACTGGTTGTTATTTCTTCAAGTCGGCAGATGAAGCAAGATGAACAAAAGCAAACAATAAGAAGCGTAACTTATTGCTGTTAAACACTGGTCTGAAATACGAAAGAACAATCGTGAGAAGAGGCTTTGCTTTGAGCATCATAGGCTCTCAAAACTCCGTACCATACTAGCAAAATTAATAAAAGGATATGATCGCGTTTGCAGAAAAGCTTAGAATATTCTAAACCCTCACAAGCTGTCTCGTTTTAAAGTTCGATAAGTTGTAGCGGTCTAAATGCCAACAAAATAGACATATAAAAAAAAAAAAACGCTGTCTCGTTCGTGAATTTTAACATTTTTGAAGATAATAAGAATTGAAAGAATCGTTTTATGACGTGACGTTGTGGCAGCGTTATCGTCTAGTTTGACTATTTCCACAGACCATATAATAATACTACCTATTTCTGTGAATAATGTGATATGTTTTATAGACTTTCCATATGGCTACAATAATATTTAAATATTAATAAAAAATGAAAATGGCTTGTCATGAGGCGGAATAAGTATGAGCAATCTACCAGCTATATGGTCTGTGCATACAATAGTGACAAAGAGAATATACAATGAGCTACAAATATCCATACAAAAAGGCATATAAAATTAATACTGTAAAGAAAGCCAGTCACGATTCATGTGACCTTCCACGCAGTTAAACCTGTCAAAATGTTGCTCAATTTTTGTACTGTCCGAACAACTATGTATATCATAGTTAGCGGAACGCCACGATCGTATTATTTTAATAGAACTGACTACCGTAGAAAATTTAGTTTTCGCATTTGGCCACCCACCATACAAAGTTGGTGGCCGTGGCACTAACAGTTGTCATGCAAAATTTTGTTTATATTTGAACAAAATAGAAAAGAGTAAGCAAGAGTTTGTGAAACTAAATCTACTTACCTACAATATAAATTCTACATAATACCGAGGTTCAGTGGTTTAGGAGTAGTTAGCGGATATACAGACAGACGCGGAAAGCGTTATTTTATACTATGTAGATAAGAGAAGAGATTATGATCTGTAGATAAATTATATACTTTGATCTACGCATACCCGTCCGGCATACCTTAAAGTTGTTAATCCCAATCATTTTCTAAATCAAACATTGAAAACAACTTTCATTGTTGCGTAGGAGTTGTTTCCGGCAATTGTAGGTTAGGAACCGGAAAGCCAGACACAAATTAATCTCTTAATTTTTATGTAACTTCTTACATATGCCTACTCAGATTAGCATTTCAAAATGTAAGTGAAAAAAAAATTGTATATTTAACTCGACTTTTAATGCATCACCTGTGAAAGAAAAATTGTCAACTGCTCGGCTGTGTAGCGAGGCAGGCGGACTGCAGTAATTCTCGACACGGGTCATCCTAGTGAGGACTGCTTCGCAAAGCTTACTACTTGTTTTTCTATTTGTACATGTACATTATAATGAGGCGCTTTCCAAAAAAAAAATACCTGGTTATAAAAGTACCCAATAGATGGCGTTAGATGTACCTTGAGTTTTTTTCTGTCACTGTCAAGACATGAAAGACAAAAAAAATTACGTGTGCCTTTTTTTTCTCGTGTTTTTTGGCTCGACATGTGTATTTAGACAATTTCAAGTAACGTAACTATGTATTTGACTTCATTTGAAATATTACAATAGTTGACACTGGCTAAATACAACGTGTGGAGCCAAAATTTACGATTTAAAAAATAAACAAAATATTTCGACAGAAATGACAATGACAGGTAAAACGATAGGTCTGTTACGCCATCTAGTAAGTATTTTGAACCACTTATTTTTTTTGGAAATCGCCTCATTACTATGACGTACGCTAGCATGGTCTTACTGTGATGGTCATACCAGCATGTTTGTAAGTTGTGAATTTAACTTAATATTTTATTTTAAGTTTAAATTTGTATGCATGTTATTTTTGTGAAGCGTGTGTTGTAGTAATAAATAAAAAAAATAAATAAAAAAAACCTGTATCTCATTCACCATTTCATACTTACAAGAACAAATTGGTCCTCAAATCAATCAAATTGTTCTCCCCGAGTAAAAAATATTCTTTGGTTGCGTTGGTAGAGCTGCTAGAATCGACAACAGTGCCGAGTGCGAGTTTTTCCAAATGCGCTTACTCTAGCGTCATTCAAAATACTTATTTTGAACCACTTATTTTTTTTGGAAATCGCCTCATTACTATGACGTACGCTAGCATGGTCTTACTGTGATGGTCATACCAGCATGTTTGTAAGTTGTGAATTTAACTTAATATTTTATTTTAAGTTTAAATTTGTATGCATGTTATTTTTGTGAAGCGTGTGTTGTAGTAATAAATAAAAAAAATAAATAAAAAAAACCTGTATCTCATTCACCATTTCATACTTACAAGAACAAATTGGTCCTCAAATCAATCAAATTGTTCTCCCCGAGTAAAAAATATTCTTTGGTTGCGTTGGTAGAGCTGCTAGAATCGACAACAGTGCCGAGTGCGAGTTTTTCCGAATGCGCTTACTCTAGCGTCATCTAGATGGCACTGCTCTTACTTCATACAAATCGTAAACGCGATCGAATAGGTAAACGCAGAACAAAAACTCGCACTCGGCATTACTATATAACGTGTCAACAGAAACTTTGAAGCGCTTAGAATACATACACTCATCTATAAGTAGGTACCACCAATGCTCCAGAGAGCCAAGTGGCCAAGTCCCAATGCGCAAGCAATAGAGAGCAACTTTCTACTACAATAAAGTACTTACTACGTTACCGACTATCGAATAAATCGTGCCTATATTATATTGTGAAAGGTCTTATCGATAATTTTACATAACACGCCTATGTTACGTAAATTAATTAAATCTACGTGATTCTATTGCGGAAAGTAAACGTGATTTTTAATGAATAATTCAATATCATAATCATGGGAATTAGGGCTGCGGTACCACAGAAGAGGAAAATGTTTACCTTTACTTCTCTCTTCTGTGTTAGGTACTTATGTGAGAATAGACTTCCGATCTAAGTACAGAGTTTAGGTAGTTGTAGTTTGTATGTATTTAAAGGCATCAGCGCGATAAAAAAAAAGTAGATGCCAAACTAATAAGTTACGAAAAAGTTTTTTTTTGGCGGAAACGTGAAGAAATCATGTCGCGTCATTATATTATTTTCCAAAAATTGTGTTATTTCGAGTGTTAATGTTTAAAAAAGGTGGGTTGTTATCCATTAAGTGTTCGTGAACGTGCACGAGTCTTGGTGAATAGTATAATGTTGTGACACGTGACTCTTACCCCCGAATACTGAAACGTTTGTTAGTGTAAAAGCGGTGAATTTTTACACGTTAAGTGTTCGTGAAACGTGAATTTTCGTGTTGTTTCCAAAACTCCATAGAAGGCTCTAGTAAAGTTTTCACCACTTTACTGGGGTATGACTTGGACTTGACCGTGACTTGCTTTGCTCACCTTTGACTGTGACTATGACTTGTTTGATAATATATAACAAAAAAACTTGAAAATATATATGTATACTTGACACTGGCAAATGCATTAGACGTGCGAAGCTAAAATCCTCTTAGGAGGAGAAAAAAAATTACGAATGGGAGTTTTGGCGGGGACGTGAAGAAGTCATGACACGTCATTCTATTATTTTCCAAAACTGGTTTTATATCGAGTGTTAATGTATAAAAATGGTGGATTTTTAACCATTAAGTGTTCGTGAACGTGCACGAGTGTTGGTGAATAGTATAATGTTGTGAAACGTGACTCTTCGTGTTGTTTCCAAAACTCCATAGAAACCTCTAGTAAAGTCTCCACCACTTTAATATGGCATGACAGCTAGATTTGAATTTAACGGGGGCAAAAGAAACAAACTACTAAGATTATAGTTTTTCCCTTTTGCTCCCCAGACTCTCGTATATAGCCATCTCTTTCAGACGATGTCAGGTCGGGTAATGTAGCGAGGCCTTTATCATCATCTTTTATAATTGTCATGGACTCATTCAATAATAGGCACTGTTTTTTTCCATATTAAAGTTCTCATTATTCCTGTTTAATCTAGGCACTTCCCTGATGCCGGGGCACTAGAATACGGCATCGGTATCCCCTGCCTGTAGTAAGAGCCTACTAAACCTACTAAAAGGGGACCCTGGGCTTGGAAGTGGTTCGAGGTGGGGCTCTAACCACCGAAGCGAGCCCGGGGAGGACGACAGCATCGAGTGGCGGACGCTGTTGTAGGCTTAGGCGTCTCACGAGAGCTGCTAGCTGTCCCGGGAGGAGCTGAAGCGTGGTGCTGAAGGCACCGGTGCGTTCCCTTGGAGATGCCGGAGCCCTCGGTCAAGCACCATGGCAGGCCACCGAGGGGGATTTAGTGGGCGTAGTCCCACATAACCCGGCTGCACCCCAAAGCAGTTGGGTATCTTGTGAAAACTTCTCCCTCGAAAAAAGTTGCAAAAGCACTATGTTTGTTTTATAACCGATATCTTCCGTTGGCCTAGGTGTACTTATTATCCTAGTGTAAAATTTTTTTGTATGAAAGCTGTTTGGTTATTAACTAAAATTAAATATTAGATTTTTCATTTTCGGGCACAATTTAGGGGCCATGAGGTGGTTATTGCCATGATTGTGAGGTTCAACCGCGGACGCTGCGCGACCACGAATCGTATCGGCGCGCATGATGTATGGTTATTTTAAACAAGGAAAGTTGAAGGAAATTTCTTTACCTGAACACCATGATGTAACAACATTTCAAGGAAATAAATTAAGACGAGGACTGATCGTGATTTGAAATGAGTACTGTCCCGCTCAAAGTTCTAAGGTTTAAAATTGAAAATCGCATATCACACTTGATGAGAAAACGGTATATTGCAGTTTCTCATTGCTTTTTTGCCGATTATAGGAAATATACAAATTTTAGCGCGGATATTTAATTTGTAAAAGAAAATTTGTAGTTACCGCAGAAAATTCAGAGCATTTGATTTCAGAAGGGTTTTTCAGGGGGTCATTTTGCGATTTTTTTATTTTGTTACTAAGACAGATTTTCGAAATTTTATTCGGTTAAACGTAATTTCAGTTTTATTTTCTATCTGAAGTATTTTTTGCACCTGATTAAGTAATCTCGTCACTTCCAACGTTCCAACAAAGCGCTGAATGCTACTCTGTTGTATTGCGATTGGACCTCGCCTTAACTTGAATGCTACGTTCTCTTAGATTCTTCAACATTTCTTGGAATTAGCTTGGTTAAGTTTATAAACCCGTCGACGAACCAATCAAGTTCCTGATAACTGCGTAACGCATAGAAACGTAACTGACTCATCAGCTAAAAATGTCGAAAGAACTATACATTTTATCGATGGCCATTTCATCCATTTTTAGGCTATTGATTTTATTTAATTTATTTATTGTTTCATCGTCTTGATAGATAAGCTTCGAAAGGCAAAATGTATCACTAAAATGCACAGGATCTTGCTCGGATGTTGGTAGGGCTGTCTATATACATGGCCTGAACTTTAAACTTTAAAGAAATAAATAAAAGCTGTATCAAAATAGTTCATACAACTTAAGACCTCGCTACATGGCCTGACCTGACATCGTTTGAAAGAGACAGCTAGATTTGAATTTCACGGGAGCAAAAGAAACAAACTATTAACGTTATAGCTTCTCCCTTTCGCTCCCCCAGAAACTTATAAATAGCCATCTCTTTCAAACGATGTCAGGTCAGGCCATGTAGCGAGGTCTTAAGTTGTATGAACTATTTTGATACAAAGCTTTTATTTATTTCTTTAAAGTTTGGACATGCGGGCGTTCTATTTAATATTTATCTGTGATGCGGGCTTATCCCGTAACACTGATAGTGACAGTGCGCGAGCGGGACCGCGCATAGTGCGACTAAGTTGGTACGGAATGGCATGCTCTCGTAATCAGAATCACGAACGTTTCAAAGTGAATACGCCCGATGGTTTACCGAAGATCAAAGTTAAGATCACACCCAGTTTCGCCGAACCGACAGCTCCCGCCATCAGGAAGTATTTATTATATAGGCACCGCTTACCAAAGGTCACCGACCAGGATCATACACCGTCCTCGCCAGCGTGGTCTAAGAATCCCAGGATCTGTCCGAATATCTATTAGATTATCTCCAAATAATCTAACAAATAATAACGAAGCCGCTAATAGGGCCTCAGGGCACACCCCTTCCAGTGCCAGGGCAAGTCTGATTTCCCTCTCTCGGGTGACGGCCCAAGCCGAGGTTCGTAGCGGCGTAGCGGTGCCTTTGCGCTAGTCACCCTCGCGCCGTAAAAATACTTCTAGGGCTCAACGCCTTTTGTGTTCGCTAAAGTCCGGTTGTAGCTGTAGAGACCGTATAAAAAAAAAACCTAGTTTCGCTTGCCTAAAAGATTCCATTCCCAACTAATGGTTAAGTATTTGACTTGAGGTAGTTGAGGCATCTGAGGAGATAAATTGAACCGTCTAATCTAGAAACACTCCTCCAGCGGTTAGCCAAGCAAGTTCCTACGAGAACAAAAGTCAGTGATAGAAGTCGCAAAACCGCCTTGAAACATGTCGATATTCATGATTGGCGTGTGAAAGTCGATACGACCAAAGCAATGTTATTGTCTACAATGGTGGTCAACAGAACTAAGTGTTTGATCTGCAGTTGGTTGAACTGTACTACCGAATTAAGGAAATAGAGCTTAAAATCAGTTGTCGTGTTGTCTCGGATAATTAGCGAGAAGTTTTTTCTTGAAGAATGGTGTCGCACGGTAGTTGGCTTCGCATGGTTTGTGCATTTTGTCATCACCTAATTTCAGACTGCGTAAAAATGCGGCACAGAAAAACATGAGCGCTGAAGATAGAGCTTCAGGAGTGGCGGGATAATGGCATGCGGTAAGAATGTTTCCCTTTCCCCGGTTGTCGAGACTAGAGAATTATTTCTAATGACAATTATGTGGATAAAATCGCGAGAAAGATAACTTTGTCTTCGCCGCGTGCTGCTAGCTTGCTGCTTACTTATCTTCGAAAAAATATTTAGATAGAGTTTCAGAAATTTTTGATTTAAACAGAAAATATCGTGAGATATCTAATTGAAATTAGACCAATTAGAAAAATAAGCAATACGATTACATTTTATACTATAATAATAAGTGAAGATCAGCTGACCAAACTGTCAGCGCTTTAATAAAGAATTCGTTTTTAGGTTCAAACTATTATTGAACCTTCAAAAACCTCCTGTAAGTATATAAAATGTATACCTAAGTAAGGACTTTACAGAGACCTACGTGTTTTCATAAAAGTACTATGTAACGCAAGTACCTATTCAGCTGTCTTTCCTACGCATCCTTCATAGATTATGTAAATTAAACAAGATATTAAGATAAAAATTATACTTTCAGTAACAGCTAGTTAATTTAAACAGATTCCTATTTTCTTTGTTAATAAAGGCATTAATAACGTTTAACTAGGTTCCTGGGTTTCACTTGGATTACGGAAGTAAAAGGCTACGCAAAGGAATAAGTTTAGACTTTATTATATTATTTTATTCATTATATTATTATTATTGTATTTGTACCTGACATTAATGATAACTTTGGTGTTGATGAATGGGGCTATTTATGTCAGTCTGACTTTGACTTCTGGTTAATTCCTTTTTGACATTCAATATTATACCTTGAGATTGTTTTATATTGTATTTGTACCTGACATTGATGATAATTTTTAATTTACTATTATTTTGAACTGTTTATATTTCTAATGACTGTTTATTTTTAATTCTATTTTTGATTTGATTAGCTAATGCAATTGGTTTCACCGTGTTAAGTAGTTATATAAGTAAATAAATTAAGGCCATTTATCAAAATGATAAGACGTATGGTCGTAGAGTCGTTTTCTTTTGTCCCTACTAAAACTAACAGAATAACAACACAGAACCAGAAGTGTTACTATAGCTCACTTTCAAATTAGAAACTTGCGTGCGAAAATAAAAAATCAAGTTCGTACTCACGTTCATATTCCTTCGCTCAAATCCTCAGCGCAACATCAAAAAACACTGGTCACAGCTTTCTTCGAAGGAATCTCGTTTAATTATTTATTTTGGAACTGTTTAACAGTTTTTAACCGGTTTAGTTTCGTTTCGGACGGACGTGATATCGCGGCGCGCGTGCCTTGGTTACTGTCGATCTGCGATCTTTTTGAAGGGGACATGGAGAATTGGTACTGGTCTGCGTCGTCGTTGTTGCCGGAGGCTTTGTTTCACTTGCTACTGTGGCTGTATCAGGCTTCAATTGTTCCTGAGTTCTC
Source organism: Apocheima hispidaria (assembly GCA_947579745.1). Taxonomy (NCBI): domain Eukaryota; kingdom Metazoa; phylum Arthropoda; class Insecta; order Lepidoptera; family Geometridae; genus Apocheima; species Apocheima hispidaria. The sequence goes on along the minus strand of OX388166.1, from coordinate 9,646,497 downwards.
TGGATCAGTGTTTTTATAGTTTGAACGTTTATTGTTAGGTTTTCTCTGGAGTTTCGGGCAGTCTTACTATGCTTGCTAGGTTCTCTGGAAGTCTTCTTAAATCTTGGCGTTCTAGAAGAAGAAGGATAGTTCTAGATGTATTCCAAAATTTTAATTTTTAATCGTTATCATCATACACAGCCTTAAGACAAAACAAAACACGCCTTAAACAAAGGCCTCCCTATAGCCGTAGACAGCTATTCGTCACACTGAATGATAATTTGAAATTTGCATTCACTAGTTGCCCGGGACTTTAAAATGTCGTCAGTCCTTACAATGATAGGCCTACCTCTACGCTTTGCCCTGATGCCTGAGCACTAGAATACGGTATCGGTATCCCCTGCCTGTAGTAAGAGCCTACTAAAAGGGGACCTCTGGGCTCGGGGGTGGTTAGAAGTGGGGCTCCAACCACCATCTACCAAAGCGAGCCCGGGGAGGACGACAGCGTCGAGTGGCGGACGCTATTGTAGGCTTAGACGTCTCACGACAGCTGCTAGCTGTCCCGGGAGGAGCTGAAGCGTGGTGCTGTGAACTCCGGTGCGTTCCCTTGGAGATCCCGGAGCCCTCGGTCAAGCACGAAGGCAGGCCACCGGGGGGGTTTTAGTGGGTATAATCCCACATAACCCAGCTGCACCCCAAAGCAGTCGGGTATCATGTGAAGATTTCCCCCACGCAAAAAAAAAGGCCTACCTACGCTGCGTCTTCCAGTTCGTGGTCGCCACTCAAGAACCTTTCTTCCCCATCGGTAGGTAATCGGGTAAGTTTATGATAATATGTAAAGTTAAAGCTTGATAGGTTTTCTGGGCGCACTTATTTCTAAATAAAAATAAAATTCTTATTTATTAAAATAATAAGTAAAATAATAATAAGTGTTTATTAATAATAATTAATTATTTTTAAATTATAATTTTATATAATACCCGGCTGCGTTGGGTTTCATAGTATACAAATAGTTCATTGTTTTACCATTGTTACAGAGTTGCACATCATTATTCAGCATTCAAAAAAAATAATGTTAAATATTAAAAATTAAGTATAGGATTGTAACAATAAAAAATCCAGTGTCTAGATTATAAAATAAAATATTGAAAATCCCGTTACCAAGTACCTTACCGAGAGTCCCAGGATTTCTAAACCGAATCATCCCAAAATCATTCTCAAAAACTAAGATTCAATCTCGTCTCAAAAATGTCGACCTTCGAGACATTCACGATGGCCAGCGTGTGAGATACATGGAGTGGTCAGAGGCAATCGAGAGGAGACACAGTCGAGATTGGAATCTCGAAATCGACATCAATTTCTCATATCTCCGAATAGGGTAATTATGTTCCAAGACTAAAATAGTGATGCTCAGCTCAAATTCTCTGGACCGAAACCATCAATGTCCCATCAACCATCAAATCCGACAACGTATGGCTGGACCTCGTATATATTGTAACGTCCTCTACGGGCTTGTTATCGCATATCTAGTCACCGAGAGCGTAGTCACGGAGCAACTGGTTCCTACCCTATTCTTGTGCGCTCGAGATTATCTCGGTCACTCTCACTCTATAATTTAGAATTTAATGGGAGTAAGAGTGACCGAGATAATCTCGAGCGCACAGGAGTAGGGTCCCAGGAAGCAAACAAACATTTCGAACATTTCCTATGTTTACTTCCAGGCTATGAAGGCCAAATCTTTGTACATCTTTTTGCGCATTCCTGTGGCTGTGCTCGTACCAAACGATGTGAGGTATTCGTAAAGATTTTGGTTAATTATACCTACATGTAAAATATTGTAACAGTATTTCGTGTTTCCTATTTCTAACCTACTTTTATTTCCTTAAAAATACCTCATTACTCATCAAATCAAAAATAAATAAATTGTAAAATATTTGAATTTTGTTTGACTGCCCCAGTGGCTCAGTTGGTAGTGAACCTGCCTTCTGTGTTTGGGGGCGTGGGTTCGATTCCCATCTAGGACAAACATTCATGTGATGAATATTTGTGTTTGTTCTACGTCTGGGTGTTAATATCTATATAAGTATGTATTTAAAAAATATCTATGTACGTATATCAGTCTCTGGCAGCCATATTACAAGCTTTGCTTAGTTTGGGGTCAGATGACCGTGTGTGCAAATAATGTCCCAGATATTTATTTTTATTTTAAATTAATGAACAGGCTACTCTAATTCCTGAATACAAGGAAAATATTAGGCCTATGTAGATTGTGGTTACCACATAGGTAAAACCCAATGGCTGCTAAAATATATAACAAACTTACCAGGACAGATAAAAGAGAGAGAGACAAGATTAGAAGATGAATTCTTTGCTAAAATGCCCTAAAAGTTGTATTACTCGCGAAACCCTAGACGTCCCTAGACTCTGTGTTCCGGATTGAAGGGCAATGGACATCTAATATTTCCGGGTTACGAGCGCAATGCATTGCCGCGCATGGTTTTGAGCTGTTAAAGTTCAAAATTCTGGGTGGCACTGAACTTTTGATGAGCGAAACGCTTGTCTCGTCACTCAATATCATTAAAAAAATGCTAAGTAAACTTGCATTTTTCTTGCCAATTACTGAAGTTACTCCACTTGGAATATTACAACACCTGATAAAAAAAAAAAAACCGTACTTATGTGTTGTAACCAAAATATTAAAAGGGGAAAAAAGCGGTTCTTTAATTTGTTTTCAATATGCCGTTTCAGCGGAAACACGAAAATCAACATTCCCAAGTAGCTCTTGTTTTACGTTCTTCAGCAATTTCTCGAGAACTATGTTTTGATTAGCCCATTGATATGAGTTCTACGTCAAACGCATTCACTCTGAATTCCAAAACACGAACCTTTGTCGCAATAACAAACAATGTTCAGAGCTTTATCCCTGTGTCGAAATTATAATTTCTTAGTGAATCATAAAAAAAACTGATCATGCAGAGCATACAGGCTTTTCTGTAACTCGTGTCCGAGCTACATGGGTACTTATTATTGTAATGAACCTCATTATGAACTTATATTAATAGGACAAACCCAGAAATAGCGAAGAAAACAACCGGCTGTTGCATATAAAAATGTCATTTGCCCTCGAAATGCATGGAAAAGCTGACTATTTCAATATGAGTACAATTCTGTGACAATGAATGATAGGTGCGCTTGCGAGTTGGACACGAGTTGCAGAAAATATATCATTGCCATAAACAAAAAAAAAAAAAAACCTGTTTAAAAAAAAAGTACTAAGAATTTTAATATCATGCTAGACAAATTAGACCTTTTTGTCACCATCGAACCAAGCCTAATCAAAAAGATGCATCTTCAGCGCCGCGCTGTTCAGTCGAAGTAGAAAACGCGGGCTTAGACATTACTTTGGAATTTTTTCTTTCCTCTATTGTTATACCATTCTTTTGTAAAGCGTTTCTGCTTTAGAACGTCTTTAGAGATTTAAAAGTACGAGCGAAGTGGGACATATCAAATCATGTGTCAGAATTTAAATTTAAAGCAAGAGGGGTTAAGGTCGTCTTAAACAGCTGTCCTGAAAAAATAAAATGATTTTTCTAATTAGGTTTGTAGATCTTACTTTGCGTTATTATTATGTATGTATATTGGTTGAATATTGGTTCTGTCTAGTACCTATAGCTAAGAGGGAAAACATGATTTCATGACATATTCACGATAAAAAAAAAAACATTCAAAAGACATCGATTCACACATATTTTTAGCTTTTAGCTTTCCGAACCCTTTAGAATAGCATAGGAATTTTGATTGACTTCCTGGTTTAGGTTGTAATTAGCAATTATCTTTTTTTGACTCGCTCCTTTTTCATCTGTACGCCAAAGTGTATAGCGGTATCTTTTTCTCGAGTTAGCCCCTTAAAAAAGTACGAAGAATCTTTATCGAAAATGGTTAATCGTGCTCCGAAACACGGTTACCATTTTAGGCGAGCTATAGTCATTAGATGGATAGGACTGTACCACAATTTTAATATTAGGAGTTACGTATTTGTACACGACTGCCCAAGTAATGCAGATGTGAATGTACCGCTTGAATGGCGTGCGTACTCCTAGTGAAATAGTTTCTAATTTCGCCAAATATCGTATATATAGTCGTCGTGTAAATGGTAATTATATTATGCGTTATATTATATTATATTATATATATTATATTATGCGTTGTATGGTAATCTCAAATGGCTTGACCGATTTTGAATTGAGAGGCGGTGTTAGATTCGTCTTTGTATCTGGAGTATCACATATTACACATACAAGCTACATTGTAATGTCGGTTATAATAATTGTTACAAAGAAATTCTACACGAGAAGAATGACAATCTCATACAAAAAAGTGTAACCCCGAAACATCTCATTAAAACTAGATGATTAGTAAACGATGAAAATATAAAATATGGTTATTATAGAAATATAGCACTGCTATATGTCTGCAATTTAAGATTTAGTTCAAACTAAATTGCAATATACGAAGTAAAAAATATAATTCCAAAAATTATATTTTCAACACCACCGCTTGAGATACGAGCGCGTGTTTTGCAAAAAAATTAATATACAAGTCGTTACACAAATGATTGAGAAAGCTAACGAATACGGAAAACCGCTCTACATGTGTTTCATAGATTATAAGAAAGCGTTTGACTCTCTGCATTACAATTCCATTTGGACAGCTCTAGCGGAACAAGGAGTAAACGGAAAATACATCAGTCTGTTTCGCAGCTTATATTCAAAATGTCGGGCTAATGTGAGGCTGGAACGAGAAGGCAGCCATTTCCAAATAGAAAAAGGAGCTCGACAGGGTGACCCAATTTCACCAAAAATCTTCTCAGCTGTACTCGAGTCTGTCTTTAGAGGTCTGCGATGGGAATAAAAGGAGTAAAGGTCGACGGAGAGTTCCTGAGTCATCTTCGATTCGCGGACGACATTGTCGTATTTGCTGAAAGTGCACCATATTTAGAAGCCATGATCAGCGAGCTGTCGGAGGAAAGCAGTAAGGTGGGCCTGGTCATGAACGCCACTAAGACTAAGATCTTGACCAACCGGGAAAGAGCCAACATAACAGTGCAAGGCAACAAAATCGAATACGTTGATGAGTATATCTACCTAGGACAATTGGTGTCCTTTGTCGATTGCACCGGAAAAGAAGTACAAAGAAGAATTACATTGTCCTGGAAAAAATACTGGACCCTAAAAGAACTGCTGAAAAACAAAGAAATTAAAATAGGTATTAAAAGGAAAGTATATGAAATTTCTATCTTACCATGCCTCACTTATGCTTGCCAAACATGGGCGCTGAGAAAAATAGACGAAGAGAAAGTAGCAGTTTGCTAGCGTAAGATGGAGAGAAGCATGCTAGGTATAAAGCTTTCGGACAGGGTGAAAAACCGAACTATAAGAGCAAAAACCAAAGTATTAGATGCCAAGGAAAGAACACGACGACTGAAATGGAACTGGGCACGTCTGCAGACTCGAAAACTCTAGGTGGACTAAGAAAGTCACTGAGTGGATTCCTCGAGACGGAAAGAGGAAACCAGGGGGGGCAAAGGAAGAGATGGAGAGGCATATTTATGCAAAGAGTTGGACCAGATTGGATGACCAAAGCAAGGGATAGAGAAGGGTGGAGAAGGTTAGGGGAGGCCTATGCCGAAGAGGCAACTTCTACAGATATTGATTAATAGTTAAAATATAGAGAATAATATAATATTGTAACTGTAGTAGAATAAAGGTTTTTTTTTTTTTTATTAAGTGATAAATTTTGTCGCGGTATCCACATTCGCAACGCGCTGCTACATAAAACATGTTGCTATCCTTATTTCACCTATATAAATAAAAAGAGACGGAGATAATACTATAGTCACTTGGGCAGATCAGAATAGGATGGAGTTTATTATCGCACTGTTTACTAAGCCGGTCCTCCCATGGCTTTGACTTTCATTTTCCAGTCATAAATGTGTCTTTTTTTGGTCAGATAATTACCTAATTGCTTCATTTACGAGCGGAAGCAAGACAATTACCATAGAAAGCGGCTATGCTCAGCTCCACGTGAACAAAGTGGGACGGATGGAATCATCTATCATTTCAATAGGTAATTTGCGTAGCATGTTGTTTAAAAATATTTAAGAGTAACAAAGATGAGGTTTATTATATTAAAAGAGAGACCTCATTAATACCTTAATCATAATAACATTGAAATGGTCTGTTATGTAAGATGAGTCATGCGAGCAATTTTATAGCTGAATTCGTCGCTTCCCTAGTTCAACTATATATATTGCTATATCTATTTATATATTGTGCGATCATTTTCAAAATTTTTGAAGGTAGGAAAACCTCTAAATGTGTATTAATAAAAAGAGTAGGTTATCTTATACAGTAACAGTTTTATATTATTTTTTAAGTCAACAGTATGTTTTCTATTTGACGAGGAAGGAAAAATACAAATCGTTCGAGTTTTTATCAATCAAATCAAATCTTGACAGAAGACTTTGGCCTGATTAAATCCACTTTTTTTCCTATAAAAAACAGAGAATTCACATAAGACAATTTGAATTTGATATTAGCGCACACAGTGCACTACCTGTTTTGTTAGCACGCTAAAACGACGTCACTCATGACGTCATGTGGCCGACAGGAGCCTATAAGTGGGCATCTTGAACCAACTGTTTGTACGCTGTCAGTGCTAATGGTAACTATGTGCGCATTTTAAACCGCACTCAGTGAATTTGCTTTAAGTTTTCCTACCACTTACGTAGACCGTTTATTAGATCGTTACAGTGTTGGTGGTTTCTATTAAATTAAACAAAAAATGCTGATACCATCATTTATTGATAGATAAATATAACTACAGCAGATCGTTACCGTTACAAGGTAACATATAACCACATCGAAATTACAATCAGTGGGATGTAAATAAAGCAGGAGCTGTAGTCGCGCAATACTAAACCTTATCCCAATCACATAGCGCATACTGAGCCAGGTAAGCAATGAATACATGGGTTACATAATTGTGAAATAACATTGTTAGTACTTGCATGATGTTTAAAGATTTTTTTTACATTATAACATTTAAAATCTGACATTGTAAAAATTTACTGTAGCAACTACAAAATATTGAATACCAAGCATATACTAAATTTGGCAATCTAATCACTAGAGCTTCAAAGCAAACGATTCGACAGCATTTGTAATTTTAAGTGTCATTTTGTAAGTGACTATTTGTATTTTTAAATGTCGTTTGGTATTTTTTAGTGTCATTTTGCAGTTAAAGTGTACATGTGCAATATGTTTGCGTGTGCGATGGTGTCAGGTGACATCAGTTCAGCGTCTGGTGACGGGCTGCCAGTCGTCGCCGTCCGGGTCGCGCGCTGGAAAAAACGCCGCTTGTTCAATCTCTGCTTTAGAAATTTAATGCTTATATACTACTGAATTAAGATCTAAAATTCGATGATTAGATTCAGGTTTATAACTTGAATTGTGAGAAATAAGAATGTATAGCGACAAACGTTTTACGAACTATGAAATACTACATGCGCTCTGCGGTTTCACCCACTATTCTACAGAAACCGAATATTTTTCCGGAATAAAAAGTAGCCTAGTTTATCCAGGGTATAAGCTACCTAGTACCAAATTTTATTCAAATCCGTTTAGCCGCTATAGAGTTGAACGGGAACAAACACACTTACACACAAACTTTCGCATTTATAATATTAGTGTGATGCTCTGGCACCATTACGTGGGATATCAATACTTTGTGGACAATTTTGGTGGTTAAGGTTGAGATATAACTATAGTAACTAGTGTATTGAGGTCTCTATCTAATTTGCCTGGTACGAATGGGACAGCATATTTCAATTATATAATAAGGGATACATAAGTACGGTATAATAAAATGTTGAACGCAAAATACTAAATTAAGTTCAGGCTGTTCTATTCTCTTATGTTTTAAACAGGTAAAAATATATTTTATCAAAAATAAATTAAACATACGTTTCTCGTCCCGACGTGGTGGGGGCGGGCGGCGGTCCCGGTCGTCGCGGCGCGGACCATCGCGGTCATCGCGGCGCGGACCGTCGCGATCATCGCGCCTGGGGCCTTCACGGTCACGTTCATCACGCCTGGGACCGTCCCTATTAAAAAATCAAATTTATGTGAAAAAAAAGTAAGAAATTTGCTTTGAAGGTTCACTACACTCCCCAAATTAAATTGAAACCATCGGAGATGCATTAGGATGTGAGCGATATTTGTGTAAGCACAATCTGCATAGAATAAAAAAATAACCAAATGACACTAAAATAGATACAAATAGTCAGTTACATACAAAATGACACTTAAAATTACAAACGCTGCCGAAACGTTTGCTTTTAAATTCTTGTTTGAAAAGTATGACAGAGATTTAGCTTGCCGATGCAGTTTGCACAGCTTTAAGACAGTTATAGTTGACACAGTGATGTTTGCACACTACAGCTTCTCCGTTGAATAAAAGGTGTGGTACTTCTTGTGGTGGACTCCGCAAAGGAGTCCTACCAAAACCTAAAACGCGGTAAAGCGTCGAGTGAGGCATGGTGATGTAACTCATCGATCATCTTACCTGGGCGGGAAGCGATCGCGTTCGCCGGCGCGGTCGCGATCCCGGTCGCCACGGTAGTCGCGGTCGCGGTCGCCGGCGCGGTCGCGCGGCGCGTCACGGAAGCGATCCTCGCGCGGGGCGTCCTTACTGCGCCAGGCAGAGGAACGCTCCTGAAAATTAAATGATTATTGATTTTGTTGGCAGGAAAACTGCGCTGTCTCTGCCCCCCTTTTTTATCTTGTGTTTTGGCTCCACACATTGCATTAAGCCAGTGTCGATTTTTGAAATATTACAAGTAAAGTAAAATATTTCACAATTAAAACAAGTCACAGTCAAGTCCAAGACATACCCCAGTAAAGTCGTGGAGACTTTACCGGGCGTTTCTTCGGAGTTTTGAAAACACCACGAAAAGTTCAAGACAATTCAAATCTGAACTTATATTTAAAAAAACTGTATTTGACATGGGTAATGCAGGATCACGTATGAGCAACACGTCTTGCGACCATAATGCCAACATTTGTTTTAGGCCTCGTTTTGACTGGTGCAAAGCAATGGCTGTGGTCAGCTTCGATCGGGCCGGACATTTCAAGCTGTCGCCAGTGACAGCTCTGATTATGCCTTTCATCGTTATGTTACGATATCTCCAAGAAATAAATAAGTATTTGTATAAAATACACATATAAAAAAGTATTCTCCTTGTTGAGATTCTCGTAATGCGGAATCTACATATAATTTGAGACCTTTTCGCGATTCGCAGCGAATTTTTTTCGAAGTTGGTTCTTACCAACTTCAAACAAAGCGCGCTACATTCCCTACCAGTAACCGATTCCCGAGAGCTGGAAGACCGAGCTCGGTTTAAACTGTGCCTGTACTCAGTAGTTGACAAGCAAGTTCATAATTTCAAATTCGGGATTAATGCACTAAGATAGTACAATTACAGTATTACACATCTAATAGTTCCTACTGATGTACCTGCGCAGTAGACCAATATTAGTAGCACGGGAAACTTCGATCTACCAATGGCAAAGCAGAGTACAACGCGTTTAAATATCTTGCGCTGTCATTGGTCGATCGATTTCGCGGCAAATTGGCGGCCGTCCGTGCGCCATCTTGTTCCGACAGTGTACGAATCGTTCAAGTGGGACACATCCAAGAATGCAGAGCAAACTTTTTGCGCTAGCACATAAAGTTCAATATTTGTAAATAATCATTTACACGTTACGTTACTGTCGGAAATCGATCTGCGCTTTTCTGCGGAAACGATAGCTGCCGATCGGAATTATATTAGTTGTGTAGTGTACTCGTATGAGATGGTTACCCACCGAAGGCGCGGGCGCAGGTTCCGCCGGCCCGCGGCGCCAGCTGGCGCCGGACTCGGGCCCGCTCGACCGCCCGCCGTACCGCGGCCTGCAATAACAACACAATTATTATCTACACAGAGCTTATTTATTTGACCATCATCATTGTTGACAAACAGCATTTTTTTAAATTTATTTTTTTATTCCAATGTTCCATTTTGTAATACTTATTTATAGACGAGACTATAGTTAATCTACTCATGTTAAGTAGGTACATACAAATTCTACAAATCCCTGGCTCTTCGGTGAAGGAAAGACGTCGTGAGAAAACTTGCATATTTCCGGAGATGAAATTGGGTTACCATTATCCCCACGCTTGGCAGGCGGTTTGAGTTACGCAGAACCTTCACCTTTAGTATATACGGGCAGCAGCTATATTGCTAATGTATCACATCACACTAATATTATAAATGCGAAAGTTTGTATGTAAGTGTGTTTGTTCCCGTTCAACTCTGTAACAGCTAAACGTATTTGAATGAAATTTGGTATGGAGTTAGCTTATACCCTGAATTAGCACATAGGCTACTTAAACCAGGAAAAATTATTAGGTATCTATAGAATAGCGGGTGAAACCGCGGGACGCTGCTAGTATTTTAATATATTTGTTTTTGTAAACGACACTTGTAAATGTAAAGTACCTCTCGGGCTCGCGGCGGTCGCGGTCGGGTTCGCGGCGCTCCCTGTCGCGGTCGGGCTCCGGGGGCGCGCGGGCGGAGCGCCACGCGCCTGCGCCTGCGCCGGCGCCGCCCTCGTCCCGGGCGCGCTCCTCGCGCAGCGGCCGCTCCTCGCGTCGCTCCTCCCTCGGTTTCTCTTCGCGTCTGTCATTAGTATAACTTATTAAAGCAGAGTACTTAATTATAAACATCAACAAAAATAAACAACAATTCTAATCTACAATGTCGCCCATCGGCGAGTCACCGCCCGAAAAGGCCTTATAGTACTCATCATTATGAACAACTTTTACTATGGGATCCTTCCTCAAAATCGAGAAAAAAAAATCTGCTGTTCTATACAAAAATGTCAATGACACTCTACAAAATGTATGGAACAGAAGATATATTTTTTCTCGATTTCAGGGTTGGTTCCATAGTAAAAGTTGTTCATAATGATGAGTACTATAAGCCCATTTCGAGCGGTCACTTGCCGATGGGCCATCCCGTATAAAAAAACTGTATTTGACATGGGTAATGCAGGATCACGTATGAGCAACACGTCTTGCGACCATAATGCCAACATTTGTTTTAGGCCTCGTTTTGACTGGTGCAAAGCAATGGCTTTGGTCAGCTTCGATCGGGCCGGACATTGCACGTTGAGGAATTTTGGCGGGAACGTGAAGAAGTCATATCGCGTCATTGTATTACTTTCCACAACTTGTGTTATTTCGAATTTTAATTTGTAAAAAATGGTGAATTTTTATCCATTAAGTGTTTATCTAGTAAGCGTGCACAACTGTTGGTGAATAGTAATAATGTTGTGAAAAGTGACTCTTCGTGTTCTTTCCGAAACTCCATAGAAACATCTAGTAAAGTCTAAACCAGTTTACTGGGGCATGACGTGGACTTTACCGTGACTTACTATGACTGAGACTTATTTTAATTGTAAAATATTTGATTTCATTTGAAATATTGCAATACTTGAAACTGGCTAAATACACAACGTGTGGAGCCAAAAAAACATAATAAACGTAATTTCTTGATACAACCTATTTATGAGCGCAAAATTAATTTTCATGAACCCATGATGATGAAAAAAACGCAAGTATGAAATAAGAGCAGCGCCGTCTAGCGTCATCTAGATGGCGCTGCTCTTACTTCATACAAATCGGTTAACGTATACGTCATTGAGTAAGTAAACGCATTTAGAAAAACTCGCACTATAGGCACTCCGTACTCACTTTTCTTCCCTGACCGGCGGGCGATCGTCGCGCGCGCGCTCGGGCGAGCGGACGCGCTCCTCGCGCGCCGGCTCGCGGGCTCGTGCTGCTAATAATACAATCGAATCACAACACTTAACTTTGAGTAGCCTTGTGGCTCAGTGGGTGGATTTCCGCCTTCTGTTGTGGGTTCGATTCCCACTCAGGACAAACATAAAGTGTTCTACAAAATATTTATGTATTCTATCAGTTATCTGGTTCTCATAGTACAAGCTTACTTAGTTTGGGGCTAGATGGCGCTGAGTGAATAACGTCCACCAATGCATATACTAACACTAGGATAACCTGTGTCTGGGATGCTATGGGACACACAAATACACGAACAACGAACAGGATTACACGTGAACATACCGACAATAGGCTATTTGACTAATTTTGGAAAATCGTTTAAAATTACTTCTTTTACAGAATAACACACGCTACATTTATATTTCCGGGAGATCAACTGTATTATCAGAATTTAAACCAAAGCAAACTCTCTCATTCGTAATGGTACGGAGAAAAAAACGCTACTTGTTATTAATATTTTTGCATTAGTTATATCAGTAAAATTATTAATTTTATATTTTATTTGCAAAACTCGCTAGGTTCTCAAGAGATGGCGTTGAAAACATATTTTTATGTTGTATTTGTACCAGCCTTTAAACACTGCTGGGACATCGGCCTATCCTTATAGGGCATAGGGTGATATATTGCAATCCAATTCGAACTAAACCTTAAATTGCGGACATATACCAGCCCTATATTAACCATATTTCATCGGCTTTCTTAGCTATTTGAACATTAACTGACTAAATACATAAGCACCATCTAACTTTAAGCAGATTTTTACACTTTTTGGTAGTACACTTTGGGGGTACATTTTCTTGTATGAGATTGTCATTCTTCTCGTGTAGATTTTCTTTGTCGATATTAATTAATTTCAATCAAATTCCCCTACCAGGTCTCCAGGGTTCTTTCTTCTCTGGCTCTCGAGGCTCCGGTCCCTTGGCGGAGCGCCAGGCGCTGCCTCCTTCTTCCTTGGAGGGCGGCGGGTCCCCACGGCGCCAGCTCGAGCCGCCCGCGGCCGCGGCAGACCTTTGTTCTTCGAGCTTGCGTTGTACTTCGGCCTCCTTTGCGCGGATTTTGGCTTCCGTCCGGGCCAACATTTCTTGGTGTTCCCTGTGGGTGTTACAACACTAGTTAGTGAATAATAATATATGTTTTGAAACCTCTAGTTCACTCTAATATTATTATGAAAAACTATACAAGTACTATAACAAAAATACTTGATTGTAATTTGTGTTGAGCGAAATAAAAAAAAAAAAAACTATCAACAACAATTCTAATCTACAAAAACTGTATTTGACATGGGTAATGCAGGATCACGTATGAGCAACACGTCTTGCGACCATAATGCCAACATTTGTTTTAGGCCTCGTTTTGACTGGTGCAAAGCAATGGCTTTGGTCAGCTTCGATCGGGCCCGGGACTGCATTTAATGCGCTTTCTACATGTTCCTAGTCTAAATGTACTCACTTCTCCTTCTTTTCGCGTATAGCAGCCTGCTCCTCTCGCTCCTTCCTCTCGCGCTCCTCCCGCTCGCGCCGCTCCTCGTCTTCCTTGGCTTTGCGAGCCTCTTCTAGCGCCCGTTCTTCCGCGCGCCGTTTCTCTGCCAGTTTTTCCGCGTGCTGCAAGAAGTAATTTTACATTAGATTTTTTTATAGAAAAATTTCAGTGAAATAAATCTCACGTTAAGATTGTTTTTTTTTTTTAGAATGCCACCATATACTTCATCATCATCATCAGCCAGATGACGTCCACTGTTGAACATGGCCTCCCCCTTAGAGCGCCACACCGACTGACAACGTGCCACTTGCATCCACCGGTTTCCCGCAACTGTCACAATGTCGTCGGTCCACCTAGTGGGAGGCCTGCCTACGCTGCGTCTTCCGATTCGTGGTCGCCACTCAAGAACTTTTCTTCCCCAATGGTTATCTGTCCTTCGAGTGATGTGGCCTGCTCATTGCCACTTCGGCTTATTGCCAAGTACTTATCTATGCTATAAAAATGATCTATCACCTCGCGATCCTCTTGTGAAAGCGAGACCAATTTTTTTAGACCATAGTTTTTTTTTAGAGCATATTATAGATTATCGACTGTTATGCATAAGAGGGTCAAAGTGATCTTGGTAATCAGAAAGACCTTTCACACAAATGGTGGCGTTTGAAACTAAATTTCAACTTAGATGGAGGCAGTGTTGGTTATTACGCGCACTTTTATTTTATGTATCTGATTGACGAGACTAGCAAGTCGCTCGCCAGATGGTAGGCGTCACGCTTACTCATAACAGTTCAATGCCATTCAGAAATTTAAACTATAGCAGTTAAAACACTGCATGGTTGATTAAATCCTATTCTTATCTATGCATCTATATCTTTCCCACAGAAAAAAAGGATAGAAAATGTAGTATTACTCATGAATAAAAAGGACAAAGTTATAAAATTTCTGTCCCGTAGTGTATGTTATTTTTTTTTAAGGTTCGGCTATTATTGCGTCTTGATTGGTCGAAAATTGGTGCCCGAAATTGTTACTGCATCCCGATTGGTTAAAAATTAGTAATAGTAATCGTGATTGGTTGATATATTTGATATTTCTTATCATGTGCGGCCACGCTAACCGACGTTCTATACCAATACTATTTCCAGGGTATTTTAAAGGACGATGCCCATAGAAATTTTTTAATCAACATGAGACTCGAAGCGAAAACTAATTTTAAAGTTCATAGTATTTATTCATAACAATTAGTTACATGTCAAAAGTAAATAGATAAAAAAAAAAAAATGGCATTCAATTGTTCAGTCAAATTAATTGCAAGTCACATGAAACATACATAAAAATTGTAAACACGTCGCATGTTATGTGAAGGGTCTAAGAGCTGTATTTGACATGGGTAATGCAGGATCACGTATGAGCAACACGTCTTGCGACCATAATGCCAACATTTGTTTTAGGCCTCGTTTTGACTGGTGCAAAGCAATGGCTTTGGTCAGCTTCGATCGGGCCGAGCCACATCTGAATAAGTTTATGCACGTTGAGAAGTTCACACGCCAGCGTCACACACGACTTAGCCAGGTTATTTTTATATTTTTTTCTTTGGTTGTCTTGATAACAAAACATAAAATTTTATTATGAAAACTGACGTGGTTTTGATACATTTTGTTTTAATAAAACGGGAATACTCACGTTAAATTGAGTCGGTTATTTCGACTATAGTTTCGATCACATTCGGTGACCTTTATCGAGGAATGCTAAGCGAGACGACGCGCCGCAGCCCGCAGTGCAGGGCAAAACGAGGTCGCGCGCGTGTAACGTGATTATTCCCGTTTTATTAAAACAAAATGTATCAAAACCACGTCAGTTTTCATAGTTTATGATTTTTTATTATTATCAGTTTAACAAAAACATTAAATCATGTTAGAGGTTTGTTACCTTCTGTTTCCTCTGTTCGATCCGGTCCGCCTTCCGTTCGGCGAGGCGCTTCTCCCGCTCGGCGGCGAGGCGCGCCTTGAAGGCGGCGAGGCGCTGCTCGTGCGCGGCGCCGCGCTCCGTGCGCAGGCGCGCCATGAACGCGTCGCGGTGCGCCTCCATGCGCACCATGCGCTCCGCCGTGGCCACGTCGCGCGTGCGCGCCTCTGCCGACATAAAGACGGTATAACACACTGCGTATTAAGCTCCCGCTACCCTGAATAGCGACCGCAGTTTAAAAAAAAAAAGTAGAATACCAATGCCCATATTTTATAGCAATTTTTATGTAAAGATTTTCGAGTTTTGTTCCTTCTTATAAATCCTATATCATAATATAAATATAAATACTATGTATAAATCATATAATCCTTTTATGTAAAGTACAATAGAAATAACCTTTCATAAATAATTGACACGTTATTCCTGTCGCACTAGATGCGATATTGCGGAAAATCTCTAGTAGTTTAAAGAAAGTTTTTTTTTAAATTTTCTCACATCCGAAAGAACTGCGAAACAATTTATAATCACGATTAAAAGATGCATCAAGATCAAATCAGTGAAATGCAGTATTCAGAGAAGTAAGTCGTGTGGAAGTAGACAGCTCACAGTGATACAATTTTAATGGTCTTGTAATTGACACATACCGATGAGTGTAGCGATGCGTTCCTTCTCCTGCTGTTCCCAGAAGGCCTTGTCGGCCACCTGCTTCTCTTCCAGACTCTTCTGCAGAAGCGGAATCTCCTCCAATCGCTTCGCACGTTCGAAGTAGTCGACCTACGAGAGAGCATCGAGTTACTATACAGTCGTTATTAACACAAATTCCAGTATGGGACCAACCCTGAAATCGAGAGAGAAAAAGAACAGCTGTACACGTTTTTTTTTCTTTGGTATTGACTGACTAGACGAGCAAGTCGCTCTCCAGATGTTAAGAGTCACGCTTCCCCATAACAGTCCAATGTCACCCAAGTTTTGAACTTCAACAGTTCCCAACTCGAGCGCCGCAATGCGCTCGTTGCCCTTCAATCCGGAACACAGTAATGCCAGCATTACTGTGTTCCAGTTTACACTACTGCTTGTCGGGTGAATTACTGACAAAGGTGGGGTACTTCCCCAGACGGACTCTTGACTCTTCTCTATCTACCACTCCACTATGTCCACATGGACAGATGTTTTTATTTCTTGATTATAAGGTTAAATTTATCCTCTAAAGTGATTTAGTAATAAAACTCAAGTCTGTTATTAGTAAAATCCAAACTAATATTATAATTCGGAGGAATATAGCCGCAATCGTATCAGGACCAATACAGCATTGAGGTTTAAAAATGAGCACGTTCGTCTTGAGGAAAACACTTCGCTTGCGCGATTCAGAACTCCCTACATTACAACTTACTGTCAGTCCATACAAAACGTCAAAAAATGCACGAAATTGGATCAACGCTCACTAACGAACTATAGAAAGTAACTTTGCCTCTCTGTCTGGATGTTTGTTGCGATATCACGACTAAACGGCTGAAAGGATCTTGATAACTTTTGATAAGGAGTTACTGCATATCACAAAGACGAACATAGGATACTTTTTTTATATCCACGCGAACGAAGTCGCGGGTAACAACTAGTAACTTTATAAAACTAAGTACAAGAACAATTCAAATCTTTTTAAGAGCTGTATTTGACATGGGTAATGCAAGATCACGTATGAGCAACACGTCTTGCGACCATAATGCCAACGTTTGTTTTAGGCCTCGTTTTGACTGGTGCAAAGCAATGGCTTTGGTCAGCTTCGATCGGGCCGAGTAACTACTACGCCGCAAAAATAGTATTGCAATTGCGCTAAAGGCTATCCACCTGATTATTCGGTTTTTTGTGGCTTTACACATCGTGTATTTAGCTAGTTTCAAGTTTTGTAATATTTCAAGTAAAGTACAGTATTCAACAATTTAAACAAGTCTAACCCCCGAATACTGAAACGTTTGTTAACTTTGACAACAGATTAATTCTAATACTGCCTTTGTTTGGCACTAAGCAAATGACAAAGGCAGCAATAGACTTAATCTGTCGTTAAAGTTAACAAACGTTTCAGTATTCCGGGGTAAGTCATAGTAAAAAAACGTGCCTTTAGTAAGCTGGTAGACACTTTACTAGAGGTTTCTATGGAGTTTTGGAAACAGCACGAAACGTTTCACGACCATATACTATTCACCAACACTCGTGCACGTTCACGAACACTTAATGAATTAAAATCCACCGTTTTTACACAACTTTTAAAATAACATAAGTTTTGGAAAATAATACATGACAAGAGTTCTTTAAGTTCCCGCCAAAACTCAAACTAATTATGTTATTCTCGTCCGATACACTGAACTGAAAGAGACATATATATATTTGTGACTACCTTCTTCTCCTGGTTCTTGAGACGGGCCTGCAGTTCGCGACGCTCCTTCAACAACTCCTCGGCCTCTTTCATGGCGATGGCCTCAGCGTCCATTTTCTTGAGGTCCTGTAAAGTAATTTTATTTTAATTGCTGTTTTTGTAGTTTCATAAGAATGGTTAGTTAGATATTTACAAATAGCAACTAACTACAATTTTTGATATTATCTCTTTTCCTTTCCACAGACATAGTTATTTATTTGCTATATGTAATTTCTGATATTTCGTCATCAGCCAGAAGACGTCCACGGCTGAACGGCCCTTGGAGAGAGGGGTGCCACAGATTATAAATAAATAATAAATAAATATCTGGGACATTATTGCACACACGGTCATCTGACCCCAAACTAAGCAAAGCTTGTAATATGGCTGCCAGAGACTGATATACGTACATAGATATTTTTAAATACATACTTATATAGATATGAACACCCAGACATAGAACAAACACAGATATTCATCATCGGGATTGGTGATCGCAGTGCTCTCACCGTTTACTAAGAGGACTATGCTGCCCGTCCTCCGGTGGTTCTAGTCGCAGTTTTAGGGCCCGCGACAATTTCTATTTAACATTTTTACATTGGTCGGCAAGCCTCTTCAGCAGAAAGAAAAATGGTAGTGCTATCACTACCATTTTTCTTCTGCAGAATCCGCCTGAGGAAGTGCCACACCTTTGCCAGTTATTCAACCGTCAAGCAGTAGTGTGCAAGCATTACTGTGTTCCGTATTGAAGGGCAATTGCTTCCAGCGTAATTACTGCAGAGATTTAACATCTAATATCTCAGGGTGACGAGCGCAGTGCATTGCCGCGCATGGTTTTGAACTGTTGAGGTTCAAAATTCTGGATGGCACTGAACTGTTATGGGCAGGCGTGAAGTTTAACATCAGGTGAGCGACTTGCCCGTCTCGTCACCAAGATACATAAAAAAAAAAAAAATATCTGGGACATTATTGCACACACGGTCATCTGACCCCAAACTAAGCAAAGCTTGTAATATGGCTGTCAGAGACTGATATACGTACATAGATATTTTTTAAATACATACTTATATAGATAATAACACCCAGACATAGCACAAACACAAATATTCATCACATAAATGTTTGTCCTAGATGGGAATCGAACCCACAACCCCAAGCACAGAACGTAGGTTCATTACCAACTGAGCCACCGGGGCAGTCAATGATAATATATATATAATTATGTGGTTTGTGTATTTTTGTGTGAGAGATGTGAGCGTGACGGTAAAACGGTATCTCATGTAATTTTAAAAGTCGCTTCAAAGTTCCGTTTTTGTAGTTTATATAACAAGCCCCTGTTTTAGTTTAGAAGTATCGGTATTTTAGTTTAATATATATCTCACCTCCTGGTCCATTTTCTGCAGCATCTTCTGTCCGTGCGCGGTTTGCGAGACGAGGGTGAGCCTCTCCTTGAGATGTCTCTCCTTCATGGCCTGCATCTCCTGTTCGTTGCGGCGCCTCTCGCGCTCCTCCCGCTCGTGCTCCTGGCGCCGCGCCTCGGCCGCCGCGGCCACGCGCGCTTGCTCCTCCTGTCGCCTGTAACACACTACTTTTGAGACGCGATTCTTGTCTTGACGTTGTTGCCCGTCTGCCCAAGAAGGAGGGTAATTTTGCTATGAAAACTGACGTGGTTTTGATACATTTTGTTTTAATAAAACGGGAATACTCGCGTTTAATTGAGTCGATTATTCAGATTGTAGTTTTTATCACATTCGGTGAAGCGAGACACGCGCGCGATCTCGTCTTGCCTTTTTTACTATAGTCGGAATAACCGACTCAATTTAACGTGAGTATTCCCGTTTTATTAAAACAAAAGGAGGGTAACGTTTTTGGGGTTATGTAAGTTACGATCACAGATCACACTAGATACCGCATTACGAGAGTCGTTCTTCCTACAAAAAGTCACCAAAGTTTGAGGCGCGGCGCGGGTCGCGGGGCGTGCAACCGAAGTTCTCATTGGCTATCTCAAGCTTACGCCTACTCGCGCCTAACAATCAACCAATCAGAGTAATTTTTTATAAGTGTAATTAGACTAATGCGTTTCGAGCGTCCTGAATGCAGAATCTAGGGTGTGATCTATATGTGCCTATGTGATGCTATAGATCAGGCTACACTATTTTAATATACAAACCAGTACGAGGTCCAAACTAACCTGAGCTCCTCCTCCTCCCGCACGGTGTTAAGCCGCTCGATGTATTCCTTGCGCTCCTCGATGATCTTGTGTCGCTGCAGCACGCGGTGGTGCTCCGCGTGCTTGTTCTCGTGGTAGTGTTGCACCATCGTCTGTCGCGAGCGGTCTCTCTCTGCCGCGCGACGCGCCGGGTAGAGCGTTTGAACGGCGCGAGTTAAAACTTCGGCTGCGCGGACCAGTTGCTCGCGAACCTGTCGTATACGAATTTATGAGCAAGCATAATAGTTGAGTACTTGTTTTTATTTTCGACAAATCTTTTTTTTTTTTTTTTTTTTTTTTATTATTTATAGGCTTGCGTTTGACTGCCATCACGCCTGATGGTAAACGAGGATGCAGCCTACGATGGAGCACGCTTGCCTAGAAGAAACCGATTCACTCGCGACTTGAAGACACCCAAATTATAATTATCAGGAAAAACCCACTCGGGCAGCGCATTCCACTGTTCAGCAGTTCGAATAAAGAAAGTGGAATCAAAACGTTTCGTACGAGTTTTTGGTAAATCTACCATGAAACGGTGTCGCTTTTTTGAGCTCCTGGCTGTCCGATAGAAGAATGGGCAGGGGGGAATTAGATCATGCAAATCCGAAGCACACTCCCCGAAATGTATCCTATAAAATACCGAGAGGCTAGCTACCTTTCGCCGATGACCAAGACTTTGTAGCTTGGTCCGCGCCAGGGAGTCATCGCCAATGATTCTCTTGGCACGCTTCTCGATTGACTCCAACGTCTCAAGCTGGTACTTAGCCGATCCATCCCAAAGGTGCGAGCAGTATTCCATGCACGACCTAACTTGCGCTTGGTATAATGAAAGCAACTGTTCCGGCGTGAAATACCGACGCACCTTCGAGAGGATACCCAGCTTCTTGGCAGCTAATTGAGCCTTTGACTCAATGTAACAGCCAAAGTTGAGGGTTGGAGTCAGAGTAACGCCCAAGAGATCAATATGATCGGTTATAGGCACGATTACGTTTCGAAAGGAAGGAGCCAGATCGAATGGCTTCCTTTTAGCGGAGAACAGACACGCCTGGGTCTTAGCTGCATTGAACTTGACCAGGTTGGCATCGCCCCAGTCCGAGACTGCCTTAAGGGACAAGTTCAAGCGCTCGACCATGGCCACTCTTAAAGACTGGATTTCAGGTCCACTGGCTCGTGCATTGGATATGTAGCTTTCTACAACAGTGCTGTCGTCTGCGTACCCAAAGGTACCGGGCCTAAGCAGATCGTTAATGTGCAGCAGGAAGAGCGTCGCAGAGAGCACCGACCCCTGAGGAACACCGGCATTGATTGCCTTTTCGTCGGACGAGCAGCCATCGACGACCACTCGAATCGACCGATCCTTCAGGAAGTCAGATATCCAAGCAATGAAGCCGGTGGACAAGCCGTAGGAGGAAAGCTTGCTAATAAGGCCGTCGTGCCAAACCCTGTCGAAGGCTTTCGAGATATCGAGAGAAACGGCGAGCGCTTCCCCGTGTTTCTCGACAGCCTCACTCCAGATGTGAATGGCATACGCTAGAAGATCCCCAGTTGACCGGTTTCGGCGAAACCCGTATTGACGGTCACTGAGGAGGTCATTAGATTCTAGGTATGCCAGGAGCCTGTTGTTGAGGACACGTTCCATAGTCTTGCAGAGTATGGACGTGACCGAGATTGGCCTGTAGTTTACAGGGTCGGCGCGACTACCTTTTTTAGGCACAGGTTGCACGTTAGCAAGCTTCCAAGATTTCGGCACTTGACCAGTCCTTAAAGAGAGGCGGAAGAGGCGTGTCAGTACAGGAGACAGCTCAGGTGCACAGGTCCTCAGAACTATAGCTGGAATACCATCCGGGCCACTGGCCTTATTCACGTCGAGATTGCGTAGCGTCTTACGAACCTCTGTTTGGCGAATGCGAATATCAGACATAAATGTTGTATTGCCAGAAGATGTTAGAGGAATCGCGCTACCAGCATCTAGACGTGAAGATTCCGCAAATTGAGAAGCAAACAAGTTTGCCTTCTCCGCAGCGGCATGAGCCAGCGTCCCGTCAGGTTTCAACAGTGGAGGAAGTGAGGGGCGACAGAAGTTCGCTTCGACTGATTTAGCTAGGGACCAAAACGCTTTACTACCCGCAGGGTACGAAGCCAGTTTCTTCCCTATTCGGCTAATGTGGTCAAAGCGAGCCCTCTGAAGAACCTTTTTACATGACTTGGCAGCCCTGTTAAACGCTTTCTTCTTCTGACGCATATCCCTCGCCTTACGGTTTCGAGCATCGACCCAGGATAGATATGCCTCATGTTTCAGTGCTTCAGCATGAAAACATTGAGGTCCAAACCAAGGACGAGCTTTGCCGGCCAATGGTACTTCGGCGTAGGGAATAAAATATTCCATAGCCGTACGTAACACATCAGTCACAGCATCCGCGCAAGTCGAGGGATCGCCAGATGAGAAGCACACAGACTGCCAAGGATAAGACGCGAAGAAACTTCGCATCTCATCCCAATCTGCTGACTTGTATCGCCATACCCGCCTGTTGCCCCTGGGGTTGCGATCGGGCGGGGAGTAGACAGACACAGATTTCACCAGACAATGGTCGGAGCTACCCAATGGTGAAGAAACTGACACTGAGTAGCGGTCTGGATCAGTTGTCAGCAGAAGGTCCAAGCAATAAGGTGTATGCGTTTCAACGTCAGGCACCCTTGTAGCACCCTGGACCAGCTGGGTGAGATCTAACGCTAGAGCAAGCTTTCGCGTCTCTAACCCAGCATGGTCGGTGTCCCGGTATGGGTAAAGCCACTCCTTATGGTGGCCATTAAAATCCCCCAGTAACACTAATTGGGCTGTGGGGTACTTTAGTTGAGCCGCATCCGCCACCTCACTCAGATAATCGGCGAGCCTGGTCGTCTCCTGATCTCCGCTGTGTGACCGGTAGACACAGGCATAAAGAATCTTCTCTATTCCTGTGTCCACCAGCACCCACAGCACCGAGAATCTGGGGTCTTCGAAGTGACGGAGACGCCGACAGCAGAGGTCGTCCCGGGCGTACAGGCACACTCCAGCACGAGGCTTGAAATTGTGCTCTAGGGAGTAACCTGGGTACGATAGGTAAGCCACGTCGGACGGACTACTAATCTGCGTCTCAGTCAGGAACAAGAGCGAAGGTTTTTCAGTCTCAAGATGGTGGTGGACTGGCACGATATTTGAGTGCAGACCTCGAATATTTGAGAGGTGCACTTTAAGTGAAAGGGCGTGCAGCCGCTGTATAACCTTTTTCCTTTTGTTGTACTTGTTCATTAATGTTAATCTTATTTTTAGGAAAAACTTAGAAACTAGACACAAGATATAAACACCGATGTTACAAATGAGATGGAAAAAATAACATAAGATTTCTATCGGTGTGCACTGAAGCCCACAATAGGGTGGCCTGTTAAGTGTAAAAAAAAAAAAAACAGTATACGACCTCCGCCGCGCTGGGTTTCTCTTATACTTTGGCTCCACGCATTTTTTGTACAGCCAGTGTCAAAGTTTGTGATATTATTACTGAAGTCATATATTTAACTATTAAAACAAGTCTAATTGTTTTAATAGTCGTTGTTTTTTCTTCCACCCAAAGGTTGTCTGGAAGAAATTGCTTTAGGCGATAAGGCCGCCAAGTACGCTACCGTTTTTTTTAATGTTATTGTTCATTTTTTTAAGTTTGTCTTTTTGGTGTTTTGTCTTAGTCAAGCTAAGTAAGTCATGGTCAAGTCCAAGTCATGCCCAATTACATTTTTTTGTATGATATTGTGATTCTTCTCGTGTAATGTTGCTATGCTTTTCTCTGCGTCCACTGCTGGACATGGGCCTCCCCCTTAGACCGCCACACCGACAGACAACATGTCACTTGCATGCACCGATTGCCCGCGACTTTCACAATGTGTTAATTAAGGCTTGCCTACGCTTCGTCTTCCGGTTCGTGGTCGCCACTCAAGAACCTTTCTTCCCCATCGGTTATCGGTTCTTCGAGTGATGTCGCCTGCCTATTGCCCATTGCTTCTATGCTTTAGATAATATATTTTAATTAATAACTATAATGTATTTGACATGGGTAATGCAGGATCACGTATGAGCAACACGTCTTGCGACCATAATGCCAACATTTGTTTTAGGCCTCGTTTTGACTGGTGCAAAGCAATGGCTTTGGTCAGCTTCGATCGGGCCGAGTAACTACTACGCGCCGCTAAAATAGTATTGAAATAGCGTTAAAGTGTGTCCACCAGATTATTCGCTTTTTTTAATCTTGTATTTTGGCTCCACAAATAGTTTATTTAGGTGAAGTAAAATATTTAATAATTGAAACGAGTCTAACCTCGGGTTTCTGAAACGTTTGTTAACTTTGACAATAGATTAATTCTAACGCTGCCTTTGTCTGGCACTAAGCAAACGACAAAGACAGCAATAGACTTAATCTGTTGTCAAAGTCATGTACGTAGTACATGTGTATGTACTACATACTGGAGTTGCCGTGATTCACCGCAATGTTCCATTTAATTTGAGTAACCTTAATTAATTTCACACAGTCACTATCCAGATGCTCAACTGAACATAACTATGCTGGGATGTGTCAGTAATACTACGAAACACATCGAGCATATTTTATTAATGCATAGGTTTTCGTACCTAGCAAATAGCTGAAGTATAGCCACAGATTATGTACATGTGCCACAGATTGTGTACATGTGCCACAGATTATGTACGTGGGCCACAGACTATGTACATGTGCCACATATTATACACATGTTTAGGATGTACCGCAAATTAAATGGGTTGTCCTGGAGTGTTACCTCTAGTAGGTAGTAGTTGAATATTTTCTAAATACCTGTTCAGCGGGCGTGGCCTGCAGTATGGCGCCCCCGCAGGCCTCGTCGGCGGTGGAGCACCACTCGCCGCCGCCCGCCTCCACTCCGAAGTGTACACATCTGTGGAAGGAACAGTCATTTTGTTAATTATCCGAGAACATTGTTCAGTATTTCTTTTCTTTTTTGTTGCCGAGTATTTCTACTACTAAACATTAATGCAAAAAAAGTTGTTCTTCAAGTGATTACACAGAAGTTTGGCACATGTGCCACAATTAAATGGGACGTTACAACGTAGAGCTGTGCCATCTCTAGTACGTAGTACATAATATAATAGCTAAATTAATGTTTAATTATTAATTAGTTATTGGCAGCGCCACGCGGTTTCACCCGCTATTCTACAGAAACCGAATATTTTTCCGGGAAAAAATGATAAGCTACTTCCATAACAAATGACATCCACATCCATTCAGCCGTTAAAGAGTTGACCGGGAACAAACACACTTACATACTTACACAATTACGTACAAACTTTCGCATTTATAATATTAGTTTGATGATCTGCTACATTGTTTGTTTTTTGTCTTATATTATGTCATTTTGGTATGAACAATAAAGTTATCTATCTATCTATCTACATTTTCCATGTAGCCTATGTCACTCTCCGCACCTCAAACTACATATATATAAAAATATTCAGGTCGATCCGTTGCTCTGTGGACTGACTGTGATAGAGCAACAAACAAAGACGTCCACTTCTAAAAAAGGACCTCCCCTAAACCCATAGTCCCCACGCTTGCAGGAGACTAGAAAGGACCGCTCACCCTACACTAAGAGAACGCTGCTGCCAGTCCTCCGGCGGTTCTGGTCGCAGTTTTAGGACACATGCAGGCTTATGCCGTAACTCTGAAAGCGATAGTGATAGTACGCGAGCGGGACCGCGCATAGTGTGAATAAATTGGTACGAGCGGGATGGCATGCTCTCGCAATCAGAATCACGAACGTTTCAAAGTTAGAGGATAAGCCCGCTGGGTCCTTTCACATGAATAATATGAATAGGGATTTCCAACTGACTTGTTGGCGTGGTCGACGCGTATCTGCATGTCGTTGTGCCGGACGCAGTCGACGAGCAGCCGCTCCAGGTGGAACAGGTCGTCCGTGCCGGCCAGCTCGAGCAGACGGGAGAACTGCACGCACGCGTAGCACTGCGCCACTTGCCGGATCAGCCGGACGAGCGCCACGTCTGTCAGCGCCACCGTGTACTGCGCCAGCGGGGAGTCTGGACGAATAGGGACCAGTTAGGAAACAAGAAGGTACCTTGCCTTATGGTAAGTCGACAATACGGATGGGACTAGAAAGGGCTACAGTAAATACAGTGTGTTAAATTTAGAATAGAATAGAATCGTTTAGTTTAGTTTTATCGGAAGTACCAGTTATTCAACCGCCAAGCGTTAGTGTGCAACCATTACTATGTTCCGAATTAAAGGGCAATGTTTCCAGCGAAATTACTGGGCATACAGAGATCTAAATTTTAATATCTCAGGTGACGAGCGCAGTGCGGTACCGCGCAGAGTTTGGAACTGTTGAAGTTCAAAATTTTGCGTGGCACTGAACTGTTATGAGCACATTAGGTGAGCGACTTGCTCGTCTCGTCAGTCAGAAACATAAAAAACTTGCCAGAAAAACCTGAAATTGCCTTTTATTTTTATCTAGTGCGTATTTTGAGTCTCATACATCATCAGTATGAGACTGACTTCTTGCATCCTCATCAATAGGGCAGTCCAAAGAGATCTCATTCAATGAGGATGGGGCAAAACGGACAACGTGAACACACAGGTGCGAATTATTAAATCACTAGCAATGTTAGTGTGCAGGCATAAATTAACACAAAACTGCGTTGTTAGAGGCAGCCTGTCGCGTCGAGCCGACATCATGATCTGCCTCCGAGGCCTACCACGCCTTAGCTATTGACGAGCTAGGCATGGGATTTATTTCGGAGGCCATCTTTCTACCTTGTCATAGTGAGAATATTTTTTAATCTGTGTAGTGTATTTAAAATGTAAATGACAAGTTATCACGACGGTTAAATTCACACTACATCCTACAGAATTAATTATGCCGTAGCTATTGACGAGCTAGGCATGCGATTTACTTCGGATGCCACCTTGCTACCTTGTCATACTGAGAAACTATTTTTAATTTGTGTAGTGTATTTGAAATGTAAATGACAAGGCATCAAGATGGTTAAATTCACAATACATGCTATAGAATTAATTATGTCATAGCTATTGAGATAGGCATGGGGTTTACTTCGGATGCCACCTTGCTACCTTGTCATAGTGAAAAACTATTTTAAAGCTGTGTAGTGTATTTGATATGTAAATGACAAGATATCAAGATTGTTAAATTTAAAATCACACACATGCAAAACAATTTGTTAATGCTACCCACAGATCACACCCTAGATTCTGCATTCAGGAGGGTCGAAGCGCACCACGCATCAGTCTAAATACACTTATAAGAAATTACTCTGATTGGTTGATTGTTAGAAGAGAGTAGGCGTAACCTTGAGATAGCCAGTGAGAACGCTCGGTCGCACTCCCCGCGACCCGCACTTTCCTCAATCTTTGGTATTTTTTTGTAGGAACAACGAATCACGTAATGCGGTATCTAGTGTGATCTGTGATGCTACCATACGCATAACAAAGAGTGACTCCAATGAACCGGAGCAGAGCAGCGTGAATTTATACAAAAGACAACAACTAGATAGCACATCACGTCACATAGCTGTGTGAATATCGATTCACTTGCTCGATTTGATGTAAGTACCTGTTAATGTATTCAGTACTCACTAGGTTCCTCCTGCAGTGCCTTGATGACTCCTTTCACATTGTGACAGATGCTGAGCGGGTCGAACTCCACCTCCAGCCACGAGTACAGCTGCTGGAGCTGCGGCGATGCTAGTCCCACCACGTTTAGACGGATCACATCTGGAATATCGTGAAAATTGTAGAGAAAGACTAAGAAACCAAAAGTTGTTGAAATAGATCTGTATCCCAAATATAGCTACTATTAAAAAGCTTTCGTATGTTTTCGATAACAGAATGTATGAAAATATCAGCTCAATGGAAACGCAATGAATCATGCATTTTGTATCGATTGAGTTTGTAAATTATAGTATGTGTGTGTGTGTTAGTGTAAGTATGTATTTAACCCCCAAATACTGAAACGTTTGATAACTTTGACGACAGATTAAGTCTATTGCTATCTTTGTCATTTGCTTAGTGTCAGACAAAGGCAGTATTAGAATAATCTGTTGTCAAAGTTAACAAACGTTTCAGTATTCGGAGGTAAGTTTATGGATTGAAGGGAAATGGTGCCAGCGTAATTACTGTGCACATAGAGATTTAACATCTAATATCTTATGGTCACGAGCGCAGTGCATTCAACATGTTATGAACTGGCCCCGAACTCACCTTTCAACAAGCTGGTCCGAGTGGGCGGCTGGGCCAGTCCGAGCAGCACGGCCAGCCTCTGGGCCTTCTCGACGGGACTCTTGTCGGTCTCCACGAACCGATCGAACTCGGGGTGGAGCGAGGGCAGCGGGACAGACAGCACGGCGACCAGCACCCGGCAGGCCATCCTGGGGGAGATGACATGCTTTACAATCTCAGCAAAAACAATCGACTAGTTTGGCAGTTTTGTAGTGAAGTCGCCTGGAGAAATACCACACCTTTGCCAGTTATTCAACCGCCAAGCAGTAGTGTGCAAGCATTACTGTGTTCCGGATTAAAGGGCAATGTTTCCAGCGTAATTACTGGGCATACAGAGATTTAACATCTAACATCTCAGGGTGACGAGCGCAGTGCATTGCCGCGCATAGTTTTGAACTGTTAAGTTCAAAATTCTGGGTGGCACTGAAATGTTATGGGCAAGCGTGACGCTTAACATCAGGTGAGCGACTTGCCCGTCTCGTCACCGAGTAACAAAAAAAAAAAAACATAGTAGTACCCAGCAACCCTTGAAAAAGTGATATACTATATGACAACACAAAAATTATCTTCTGTGAGATTTGAAGATATTTTATAAAATCCGTCATACTGAAGTATGTCTTCATATAGCTTCATTTGTTATATGAAGCAATCACACTAATATTATAAATCCGAAAGTTTGTGTGAAAGTGTATTTGTTTTGGCGGTGTGGTACTTCCCCAGTAACGTTCCAGTAAAGTTCCCGGACTCTGAAGGAGAGCCCTAACAAAAAGTACACACTAACTACTAGACCTACACTACTAAAAAGAACATGCATATTTAGGAGATTAACGAAAAAATTATGAACGTACAATAAAAAAATACTGTCATAATCATAACCCTTTTTCCATGCTAAGAAAAGTTACAAAAGGGCCTGCGCACAGGATAGTCTTTAAAGCCCGCAGCAATAATATATTACTAAAAACCTTCAAAATGGTGCTTTAAATTCGGCCCCGTAAAGAGTGCGAAAGAAGATGCGAAAAGTAAGAACGTAAAAGCGATAGCTATAATGAAATCTGTCCGAAAGGACAGATTTCGGGGGTCATTTTAAGGGCGCTAAACTCGTATCTCAAATAAACTCTGCGTTTGTCTTGTAATAGAAAAAAAAAGTTTATCGTCTGCACAGGCCTTAATATTGACACTACACACTATTTCACAACAATCATTAGTGATATTAGGTATTTAAATGTGCAGGCATAAAATAACACACACTGCATAGCGTTCGTGCAGTTTGTCGCGTCAAGCCGTCATGCTGTCCCTCCGAGGCCTACCATTGGTAACTAGGAACCAGTTACGAATGGGATTTATATCGGAGGTAAAAAAAATACTTTTAACAAAAAAAAAACATCACTCATTTCAAATGTATCTAGTCTCTTATAATCAGGGCTGGGCAAAATACATGCTTTGCTTTAATTGAAATACAAATTAAAAAATACTGTATCGCAAGTAATTAAAATACGAAATACAAAATATATTCAAGTATTTGAAATATTAAATACAAACGACTTGGCCAGGCAATTGGTGGAGGCGTCGGGTGTCCAGAATGCTGGCTTTTATTTCGCACAGAAATTGAGCATTGCCATTCATCGTGGCAGTGCCGCCAGCATTTTGCGGACCTTTCGCTCCACTAATGGTCTTTTAGTTTAGTTTAATTTTTATAGTTATTTTAAGTTTTAGTTTTTAGTTAGTATTTTTAAGTTTTCTTTAATTGTCTGTTTTTTAAGTTGTACATAATAAATTTGTCAATTTCTTGTGCATTAGCTATATAAATACAATTTAATTGAAATACAAATTACAAAATAAGTAATCTAGACCAGCACGGCCTGAAAATTAGAGGAAAACAATATTAATAAAACAGTAAAAACAGAGCTTCCTTTCATGAACACTAGATTTTTGAATGTAACTGTCAGACACACAGCCTCTTGTTGGAGAGGGAATAAAACTTTTTAAAGAACACATCTTTCTACAGCCTGTAGAAAGATTTTCTTTAGCAGGTTTTTGTATTTTGAAGCCTCAAGTATTTGAAATACTAATTACAAAATACCTCGGCATCAGGTATTTGAAATACGAATTACATTTTAATGAAGTTGTTTGTATTTGTTTAAGATTATGATTTTGTGCTGTTGGTCTATTAATAAATAAATAAATAAGTAATTGAAATACAAATACCAAATACGTATTTGTATTTTAATTACAAGTAATTCAAATATTGCCCAACCCTGCTTATAATGGAAGCTCACTAACTGATTAAAAAGCACCATGTATATAGAACAGCATGCAACTCACTTTTGCAGCTCCTCCTGAGTAATATTCTTCTTCATCTCCCGCGAGAGCTGGAAGAGCTTCAGCAGAGCAGCCGCGTGGAACAGGCAGTGTCCAGCCTTCCAGAACACCAGCGCTAGCTTGCCGTAGTAGTTAGCCATGGTCTTGGCTACCGGAGTCTTCTTGGACATGTTCATAAGGTTGTGGATGTCTTCGATGGCTTTGTAGGCTTCCTATAATATAATTGGGGTTACAATTAATATATTACATTAACAGACTTTTCTAGTCTTCTAGGTGGACCAACGACATTGTGACAGTTGCGGGCAATGGTGGATGCAAGTGGCACTTTGTCGGTCGGTGTGGCGCACTAAGCGGGAGGCCTATGTTCAGCAGTGGACGTCTCCTGGCTGATGATAATGATGATTAACAGACTTCCAAAACGGAGGAGGTTCTCAATTCTTTTGTAATTTTTTATTTCAAAATTCCGTCATTTATAAAACGGATTTGGAAAATTATTTTAAGGATGGATATACTTCTAGATTGGTCCCATTTTTATCGAAATCCAGTTCTGATAATGGGATCCATGAGGAATTGAGTTAAAATTATTTAAAAGATATTTTGTTTTAATAAAACGGGAACAGTCACGTTAAATTGAGTCGGTTATTCCGACTATAGTTTCGATCACATTCGGTGACCTTTTATCAAGGAATGCTAAGCATGACAAGCGCGCGACCTCGTCTTGCCTTGCACTCAACCGACTTAATTTAACGTGATTATACCCGGTTTATTGAAACAAAATGTGTCAAAACCACGTCAGTTTTCATAGTAAAATATTTAAGAGATAGTTAAGGTGCAACGTTTCGCTCAGCGCGGCAAATTCAAATTTTCTTGCGTTTTTTGTCAATTACAGTTTAATTACTCATCGTGGGTTCATTAAAACAAATTTTGCGACAATAAATAGGTCGTATCAAGAAATTACGGCTAAAATGATCACCTAGATAATATTGGTTTAGCTACGAATCTCAATAAGCTGATTTTTATCTTGGTTTTAGGTTTAGTGAGAAATGTACTTATACTAGCTTTCACCTTGATGTTTTGGTTGGCGTAATTTCTTCATACAACCAATTTATTAGCGCAAAATTCATTTTCATGAACCCACGATGAGTAATTAAGTTGTAATTGACAAAAAACACAAGAAAATTTGAATTTGCCGCGCTGAGTGAAACGTTGCACCTTAATCGGGCATTACTTGGTACGTGTGTTAGGACCACAGATCACTACCTAGATTCTGCATTCGAACGCTCGAAGCGCAACACGCATCTGTCTAAATACACTTTTAAATAATTACTGTGATTGGTTGATTGTTAGGCGCGAGTAGGCGATAGCCAATGGGAACGCTCGGTCGCACTCCCCGCGACCCGCACCTTCCTGAATCTTTGGTGACTTTTTATAGGAACAACGAATCTCGTAATGCGGTATCTAGTGTGATCTGTGGGTAGGACTTTTTTGCAGAGACCATCTGGGGAAGCACCATATCTTTGTCAGTTATTCAACCACCAAGCAATATTTTGAAATGATTATTGTGTTCAGGATTGAAGGACTGTTTTCGAGTGAAATTACTGAGCATAAAGGTTTCACATCTAATGTTTCGACGAGCGCAGTGCACCGCTTTGGATGCCTAACAATCTTAGGGTCCTTGGGCAGTCGGGTAAAAATACTTGAATTTTATCATGTATTTGACATGGGTAATGCAAGATCACGTATGAGCAACACGTCTTGCGACCATAATGCCAACGTTTATTTTAGGCCTCGTTTTGACTGGTGCAAAGCAATGGCTTTGGTCAGCTTCGATCGGGCCGAGTAACTACTACGCGCCGCTAAAGGGGTATTGGCATTGCGCTAGTCTGTCCACCAGATTGTTCGCTTTTCGAAAGCTCATATACACTGTTGACGTATCTTTGTAATGAGATAATCCTAACTAATATTACAATTCAGAGGAATACAGCTGCAGTCGTATAAGGACCAATAAAGATTCGAGGTATAAAAATGAATACGTTCGTCTCGAGGAAAAAACTTCGCTTGCGCTATTCAGAACTTACAACTGTCAGTCCATATAAAACGTCAAAAAATGCGCAAAAATGAATCAACGCCACCTAGCGAACTATAGAAGTAGCTTTGTCTCTGAACGTGCACTGAGTGGTGATGAATAGTATAATATCGGGAAACGTGACTTTTCATATACTCCACAGAAACCTATAGTATACTATTCCATTACTTTACTGAAGCATGACTAGGACTTGACAGTGACTTACTTTACTTGACTTAGACTATGACTGCAATTGTTAAATATTTAACTTGGCTTGAAATATTACAAAACTTGACACTGGCTAAATACACTGTGTTGGGCCAAAATATAAGAGAAAACGTGCTTCCATACCTGCCATAGCTCCATCTGGATAGCGCTGTCCAGCTGGAACAGCCTGGTCTCCAAGTTGAGCTGCTGCGTCTCCGGCTTCGAGATGCTCACATTTCCAGTTTGCACCTGCCAAGGACATCGTACTTTATGATATTTAAATACCACAAAATTAAAACTATAAAACACTAGCTGCGCCCCGCGGTTTCACCCGCTATTCTACAGAAACCGAATATGTTTCCGGGATAAAAAGATAACCTATGTGTTAATCCAGGATGTAAGCTGCTCCATACCAAATTTCATTCAAATCCGTTCAGCCGTTACAGAGTTGAACGGGAACAAAACACACTAACATACTTAGCAACTTACACAAACTTTCGCATTTATAATATTATTGTGAATATACTTCTTTAATGTGAGTTTCTGATTGAAATGAAATATGCTAATGGACATGGTTTTTGAGAAAATTGAAGATGTAAGCTTCCCGTGCCTTCCGAATAGTTTTACCATTCTACGACAATATTAACAAAAACACTTATTCATCTGATTATTGATAATTTTCAAACACTAAGACAACTAGGATGATTCACTGTAATGCCCTTAGCACACTACCATTTATAATTGCTAGCGTTCCGCTTGACAAGGGCACGATAGTAAAAAAAACACTTACAGAGAGACTCATCTCAATCGCAGATAAATCTCTAGCGACCGCGGCAGTGCGCTAAGGGCTTAGCATACTCGATACGCCAATTAATTGGACCAGGGCCCCTATTCGGAGAAATGACAATCTCTGTCACTCTCACTCCCATTAAATTCTAAATTAGAGAGACAGTGACCGAGATAATCTCGAGCGCACAGGAATAGGGTCCCTGGGCATTAAATACTAACAAAACAACGAAAATCTCACCGAGTTCCGGTTCCCATGATATGCATTCTAGCAACAGATAAAATGATTAAAGTATGATGAATATGACAATAGAAATTTAGTAATGATTTGAATTGAAGTGTTGACACTCGCAAAAAAATATTTAAAACAAAACTGAATTTAATGACACAATGACTTCCAAATCTATAAAAGACATGAAAGAAAATTATGTAAATAATTAATTTTAACTTAATCAAGCAACATTTTAAGCCAGCCGAGTGCTGTTCCATCTAACCGATAATATTTAATTGCACATTAGAATTAATGATAAAAATATCAAATCTGTTCGCAAATAATAACCAAGTAGGTTGTATTTAGTAAAGCTTTTTTATTTGAATTTATTTCTGCCATAGACACTGGCGTCGATTCCACGTTAACTCGCTAAACGAAACTTAGTGCTATGCTATCTTTTACTAACAGAAACAAAAGAATGAGATAGCATGCATTTCGGTGCAGTCAAATAAGTCTGATCTTAGTTCTCCATAATAGCTTAAACGAGACCGGAGCGGGTGCCGACTAAAAACGCTAAAGTGTCACCAGTGTACGTTTTTCTAAGCGGCTTAAGTCGGTATGCTCGTTTGACAGCACTGAAAACCTGCTATCTTTTTCTTGTGTTTCTATTAGTAAAAGACAGCAATAGCATTAAGTTTCGTTTAGCGAGTTTTAGTGGAATCGATGCCTTTTTTTTTGCAATTAAATATTATCCAAATCCATTTTGATATCATGCAAACAACGGACCACGGTATGACCCAAAAGTCCGAAGAGAATTTAGTATTAGCAATTTTTCTTATACAGGTTATAAGGAAAGGGTATGCCAAGCCAAAAAGGACTTATAGTACTCATCATTATGAACAATTTTTACTATGAGACCAACCCTGAAATCGAGAAAAAAAAAACAGTTGTTCCATAGAAAAATGTCAATGAGACTAAACAAAATGTAAAATGTTTCCTTATAACCTGTATAAATATAACCGACCCATATTATACAAAAGCAAAAACCAACCCCCAACTAATACTACCCAAAAAAAGTAAAAAAATTGTAACTCACTCTTACCGTCGGCTTGCAGATATCTTCCAGATGCTTCCGCAGCTTGTCACAGAGTTTTCTGAACTCGGTCTTGCGAGCATACTTGAGGCAGAACTGGAACGCCATGCGGGCTATGTCATGATAGAGCGTCTCTACATGCGCGTTTGTACGGAGCAGCTCGAGGCATTGACAGTACGATTCCCAGAGGAATTTAACCTGAGAAAAAGAAACAATTACAATTTTTAAATTTATTTATTCGGACCCTGGTCACTGTACAAAATGTTGTAATAACAACACTCAGTACACCAACCTCGCCATCGCACTTTTGTCAAACCTCGCCATCGCACTTTTGTCATTGCTTTCACCCGCTGCTTAGCTTTTTGCTTTCGCTTTCAGCTCAATGACTTCTGTATGGTGCCGGTCCCAAGCCCGGATAAAGAGTGAGGGCACTAGGGGGTGTGGGGTGAACGGCATTTCAAGTCATCTCTTGGTATGTCGAGCACTCTACCCCCCTCACGGCAGCCCGTGGCCGGCGTGTATGGTGGAGGAGTGAGGTTTCCTTGTGTTTCTTGGGCCGACCTGCTCACCACCAGCACGCGAAACACCGGGGGGAGGTAGTCTGGGCAACTACTTTCACCCATCGCTGAGCGCCCAACTAATTGTGTTCTTGCTCCACAGTAGTTACAATTTAATTAATGATGAATGAGAACAATAACGAAGTTTTGCCCTGCGATCCGGCCAGCACCCGGCGCCGTCTGGTTCCCGGGCCAGACGGTGGGAAATGGGCTACCGAAGGCGACGGCGGGGTGGTGTCCCAGGCCTCGCCGGACGCGGCTGCTACTGGACCGAAAACGGACGCGCTGCAGCCTGAACCTGGACCAGTGCAGAAGCCTGGTCACGAGGAGGAGCGGCGAGAGGCGGCGGCAGCGCCAGGGCGCGACGCTGCAGGAAGAGGTAACGGGCGGGAGCACGGTAGACCGACTCCCGCCCACAGCACATATCGCGGCATTAGCCGCCGAGCCTTATCGAGGCAGCGCAGGGCTCGTGAGGCTGGGCTGGTGGACCAGTACCACCAGCTGCAGCGGGAAGGTGCGCTTCGCTTGTCCGGCACGGCTGCGTTCGCGCCGTCTGCCGTTGCAAGCATGACGCGCGTCGTCCCGCAGGTGGCGACCCTTACCGATGCGGCAACAGCACTTAATGCGCCGCAAGGACAAGGGCCGAAACCGGAACCGGCCCCGCAGGACCTGCCGCTGAACCTTGCCACCATACACGTGGCACGCGAACTGGCGGCACTCGACTCGGATAGCACTCCCCAGACTGGAACGGACTCAGCCCCGCGCCCCTCAAAAGGCAAGGGGAAGGGGAAGGGTAAGCAGGGGAGCGCAATCACAGAGAGAGCGGTCGCCGGTAACGTAGTGCCCAACACGGGGACTCCACACTCGGGGGTAGACGGAGAGACGACTCGAGGCGCGAAGCGGCAGCGGAGCTCCGACCTGGTGTCGCCCACCGCGTGCGTGGCGACCGATAAGAAGGCGTGCCACCGGGAACACCCCGCTGCCGCCACATACACATGCGCGACGCGCGACGCACCCGGGACATCCGCGGGCCCGCTGATGCCCGGCAGCAGCGTGCTCGCGGCAAAACATAAAGTGGATGGCGCGGGGACGCTGTCGTACGCGGAGGCCGCCAAAAACTACCACAGAGTGGTGGTCCTGGACCGCTGCCGCGTACCGATGGACGAGCTGCGCGCCATGCACGTTAGGATGACGGTCGAGCGGGCACTGTACGGCGTCTTCATGGACAACGGTGGACGACGTGATACTCGTCTACCGCAGTTCATGACGCTGCCGAGGCTGTTCCGCGGGGGCGTCAAATATACACCCCGGGACGATCATGCGCTCGCTTGGCTCACGGCGACTGTGGAGCAGACGCCGGCCCTGTGGGTGGGGTCCGGTGAGTGCATGGTCGTTCCGGAGAGCAAAGTGCCGCGGCACTATACCGCGGTTATTTATATCCCGGATTTCGGGCGAGGTATGGTCGAGCTCACGAGCCGACCAGACCTCCTTCTCAACTTCCTGGTGGCTCTTAACCCCGGGGTGGGCTTGGAGAGGTGGCAGGTGTTCACACACGAGGTGCGCCCCGTGGGTGACGCCCGCAATCATCTCCTCGTCGTAGGGATACCACCAGGAGACATAGACCTCCTAAGGCAGGTAGACTTTCGGCTGCACTATATCTGCGCGAGAGTTTATGTTAAAGTACGGGGGTATAACATAGCCGGGGGGGCAGTGTCGGCGGCGGAGCCAGTGGTTGGGGGTGCGGGGATTGTTGCTTCTGGCAGCCAAACCGTGCCAGTGGCACCCGGTGACCACGACGACATTGCACCCGCCGAGAACATGGGGTGGACGAGGGAGGAGGAAGAACGGTTGTTGGACGCGGGTGACGTTGGCGAAGGAGATCTTGACCTCATGGGGCTCAACATCTTCTCGCCGGCGTCATCCATGGACACGGACCGAACCGACCACTCCCGCGTCAACCCTATTGTTTAATTAGATAGGGGGAAACCGGGAACCCGACTGTTAACAATGGATTGTCAACAAAAAACTAACAATCGCACAGACACACATACTCCAACTGCCTCGGCAGCTGGTAGAACACATAGGCTTGGCGTCAGTACTAAACTCGACATCATACAGGCTAACATTCATCATAGCGTCTCAGGCTCCGCCGCCCTGCGCGAAGCCCTACAGAATCATCACAACACAATAGCACTGGTCCAGGAGCCATACTTAATCCGAGGAAAGGTTAGTGGATTCAACGGCCTCAGGGGCATAGTCTTCACTCCCCCCGTGCAAAACAAAATGCGTACATTTATATATGTTCCGCAACCGTATAAAGCTTCTTTGGTGACACAATTGTGCACTGATGACCTCACTGTAGTAAAACTAGAGACAGGCCTCCAAGGCAATCTCAGCACTGTAATTATGGCATCGGCGTATCTGGATATCACAGAAGAATCGCCACACCCAGCACTTGAAGAGTTGATGCAATTCTGCACTACAAATAAAATAGAATGTGTGTTGGGGTGTGACTCCAACGCTCACTGCACCGTCTGGGGCAGCCCCGACACAAATGAGAGAGGTAATGATGTACTTGACTTCATTCTCAGGTGTAACCTGAACTTACTAAATCGAGGCTCCGAGCCTACCTTCGTAACGTCTTGGGCAAGAACTATAGTCGACATTACTATGGCCACAAACGAAATCTCTCGAGCTATTCGGGATTGGCGTGTGGCGATAAATGAATACTCTGGTTCGGATCACAGATGGATCAGGTACAACCTGACAGTGGGTGAGCTTGAACCAAGAATGTATAGGAACCCGAGGAAAACTGACAAGTCAATCTTTAGTGAAACACTGGATAAGGCATTGTCAGGGATACCTCTGGTGGATCCAACAGCAGAACTACCACCGCAGGGAATAGAAGCTACGACTGACAACTTAGTATGCGCTCTGAAAGAGAGCTATGAAAAAGCTTGTCCATTAAAAAAGGAAAGCTACAATATAATTCACAAGAAGGATAAGTGGTGGAACAAAGACCTAACAAAGCTTAGGAAAAAGGTGAGACACCACTTCAACAGAGCTATGAACACCGATGCGATGGTGGACTGGCAAGAATACAGAAAGATGCGGCACCGATTCAAGGTGGAAGTGAAAAAGAGCCAAAACAGCTCGTGGAAAAAGTACAGCAGCTCTATCCAATCAGAGAGCGAGACTGCACGACTTAGAAAAATCTTAACTAGCGACACGCAAATAAAGCTAGGCACTCTAAAGAAGACAGATGGCACTTACACGATCTCGGAGCAAGAACAATTTGAATTATTGCTCAAGACACACTTCCCAGACTGTCGGATAGATCACAACGACGGATGGGAACCACACACTCCACACAATCCTGACAAAGAGGACTGGGTTTTCGCAGACTCTATTGTTACGGAGGAGGCACTATGTTGGGCCATAAGCACGTTCCAACCGCACAAGGCCCCCGGAGTAGATGAGATATTTCCAGCTCTCCTCCAATGGGGCCTAAACAGGATAAAATCACACCTCATTGCCATATTTAGATCATGTCTGGCATGGAAGTACATACCTAAAGCTTGGAGGGAGGTAAAGGTGGTATTTCTACCAAAGCCAGGAAAGGCTGATTATACCAACCCAAAGTCTTTTAGGCCAATAAGTCTTAGCTCTTTCCTATTGAAAACATTGGAAAGGCTTTGCGACAAACACATAAGAGGGGGACCGTTGGTGGATATTCCTGTCCATAATAACCAACACGCATACCAATCGGGTAAATCAACCGAGACTGCTCTCCACCAGGTGGTTCACAAAATCGAATCTGCACTGGAGAGCAAACAGTCCTGCCTGGCCACTTTCATTGACATTGAAGGGGCCTTCGATAAAACTACCTTCCCGAGTATTGAAGAAGGTTTGAAAATCCATGGAGTAGACCACAGAATGAGTGGTTGGGTTACAACAATGCTCGCTACCAGAACTGCCAGCATTGAGACAGCGGGCGCAACACGTTGCCAAGTAACGAGGGGCTGCCCGCAAGGAGGAGTTATGTCTCCACTACTCTGGGTTGTAGTGGTTAACAAACTCGTCGAACTCCTTAATAAAGAAGGCATCGTCACCATAGCATATGCAGATGACCTGGTTATCATGGTCTCGGGACTATTTGAATCGACTTTGTGTGATAAAATGCAAAAGGCGCTTAAGGTCGTTGAAAAATGGTGTGAATGCCACAGCCTTTCTGTGAATCCACAAAAGACAGAAATGATTCTGTTCACACGAAAGACGAAGACATTAAATCTCAAAAATCCCTCATTGTTTGGTACTAAACTAACGCTCAGCAAGGAAGTGAAGTATCTGGGCGTTTGGTTGGACAGCAAACTTCTGTGGGGAAAACATCTAGACTACATTACCACGAAGGCAACTAATATTCTATGGCAGTGCACCAGAGCAGTAGGTAAGGAATGGGGACTCAAACCGAAGCTCTGTCACTGGCTATACACTGTGATAGTGCGACCAACTCTCACTTACGGCTGCATAGTGTGGTGGACACGCACCAACCTAGCAACTGTAATTACTAAACTACAGCAAACACAAAGGCTTGCATGCTCGTTAATCAGCGGATGTATGAAGAAGACACCCTCAGCTGCTCTCGAAGTAATCCTGGGTCTGACTCCTTTGCATCTGCATATACAACAGGAAGCGATGGCTTCAGCACTACGGATTAAATCTACAAACCAGTGGAAAAGTACGGGTCCTATCACAAACCACTGTAGAATAATCGATCGAGCAACGAGGATAATTCCCGAAGCTATCCATGGTACTGATAAGATAGCTAATACATATCTGGACAGCAAAAAGTATGAGCTGATCACAGAGGAAAATATCTTAGATGGTGTATTGCCCACTTGGAACATATACACAGACGGTGCACGGAACAAGGAAGGAGCAGGCTGCGGGTTTTACTCGCCGGAGCTTGGACTCAAGGAGTCCGTGGCCTTGAACAAAACCACGACAGCGCTGCAGGCGGAGGCCATGGGTCTTCTACTGGCAGCAAGAGCTGTGGGACCAATTAATGAGCTTCTCACAGCCGCTGCAGAGCGGGACGGCACAGAAATTCTCATCATCACCATCGACAGTGCTGCAACTATCTATGCACTTCGGAGACCTGTAACAAGGTCAAGAGTCATTGCTGAGTGTCACAAAGCACTACAAACACTTTCTAACAAGTTCAGAACCATTGTGAGATGGACGAAGAGTCACGGATCATGTCCGGGCAACAACGTGGCGGACACTCTTGCCAAGGAGGGTGTAAGGAAACAGACAGACGGCGACGTAGTGGGTCTCTGCAAACCATCAGCGATGGAAGTACGTGAGCTACTGCGCCGCCACACCGACAAAGAACAACAAAATGTGTGGGACAAGAAAGCCGACTGTCAACACTCCAAGGCCGCCTTTCCAACCCTCGACAGAAAAATCACTAACAATCTATTGAAATTGCAACGACAGGACCTTCGCCTACTGGTAGGCCTCATAACCGGTCATTGCAATTTGAATAGTCACTTGTACAAAATAGGAGCTACGGACAGTCCGCTGTGTCGTGGTTGCATGCAGAAGAACGAAACAGTAGAACATGTGCTGTGGCACTGTACAGCCACAGAAGAAGTTAGAATCGCCACTAGGTTGCTTGAGGCAGCTTCAACATCACCCATGTCATCCCGACAGCTTGACTTGGTCTCATCATCATTGTTAACACCATCTAAACCACTGGAGCAGCTATGCCAGCGGCCTAGAGCCTCGCTCCGTTATTTCAAGGAGCTGGGTTGGCTCGGGTAGACGCTGGCAGGGGGGAATGCACAATACACCCCATGCGGGACGTCAGTGCAGGACTCATCGCCCCCATCTCGAATAAGAATAAGAATAAGAACACTCAGTACAGTGACCGGCAAACATCTCTAGCAATGACGTCATCTGCGCAGCATTAGATTTTTAAGTCTCTTTGGCGTAGCAAAGGTTGCGCGGAGAGATTTCAATGTATGTGTACATGTGCCAACTTTTCCCCCACTATGCCGCTTTTGCTCAAGATGTTTGCCGCTCACTGTTACGTCAAATACACAGTTTTCATTGGAAAAAATACAAATGCTATAGTATAGCGGCTATAAAAACCTCTTACTTTTAAATATTTGATGAGCTTTTCCTAACTATCTTCAACCTAACTTCTTACCAAGGAGAACTGTTTATGTGCAAAGATGAGACAAAACACACTTCAGCTAAAAGAAGTCCCATTGAGTATTTGAAATAAGACCGAAAATATTGACAGTCCTTTGAACGGCAGGTCTAAAGATTTTAAATATATTTCTAACTTGACAGACAGACAATGAAATGATCACCTAAGGGTTCTTCTTGAGGTATTAAACCCTTAGAATAAAGACGAGTCGCCCAAACTAGTCATTGGCATTCTAGGCACAGATTTCATTGTAAAATAAATGATGGAATAACACAGAAAACCTAGCAAAACTCAGCTAAAACTTTACGCAGATAACACACATAAAAAGATAATCAATTACCCATGGCGTAAGTATAGTCCGGTCGGATCTATCTTGAGCGTCCTCGCCTGAGACTGCACTGAGGAGGATGCTCTCTGGTGTGGCAAGGTTGTCCAAATCATCGGTGTCGATCACTGCTTGTGTTGATTGCTCTCGTGCAGCCTCCGTTCTCTCTTCTGCCATGCGTAGATAGCCTCTGAAATGAGAGCAAATTAGTAGCATGACATTTTAGGTTTTAAAAGAAGCCAAAGTTGCTACCATTCTGTTCTACTTAGTATATTCTAAACTTGATAGATCTAAGATTGTTGTTATCCTTTTCTTCTCACTTACCACAACATGAATAAACAAATAGGTATGTAGTTTTTTTTTTGCAAATGCCCAACAACAGTCGACGATCTTTTTTAAACGACATGGTGTGAAACACACTGGCTTATTGAACGGGTGAGTCGACAAGCAAATGTCTGATGACCTAACTGAAAGTGATTACCTTATAACTTGTTCCAGAGACCCAACATTCACAGATTGAAACATATTCCTGTACTGAAACAGGCCTTCCTTAGCAATGTGAGACTTGCGCAGGTCTACGCAAAGCTCTAGGTACTTGAACATGATGGGTTCAAGGACGGACTCGGACCAGTTGTACGCCCATTTCTTGTTGCGGAAAACCTCCTGTAAGGTGTCCAGGGCCCGTGCGGGCTTGTCCAGCTCCATGAACTCTGGAATTACAGAATAGATGTTAGTTTATAATCACGGGAGTCGCTTGTTTAAGGGTGCTATAATTTTAATAATCAAACAGGAGTTAGTGTTTTTAAATAGAAGTTAGAGATAGTTTTAGGTGTTAGGTCTTGTGAGAGTATTTATTCGTTTACAAGTGGAGCCCGTACTTCGGCCAGTAAACTAACATATGGCATTAAATTTCAAGTTTTGGCTTCAGGCCAAGAGGCTCCTTTGGTATAGGTTAGGTTTATGGACACTTATAAAATAATATTTCCGTAAATCAAGGTATTAAAACAATACCTATAATGCATAATTTTGATACACAGCCACATCAGCCGAATGGAAGGATGCGGCAAATATTTTTTGGTTATGTTTTCACCCACAATGTAAATATACAAACGGGAAAAATAATTAAGAAAGAGAGTCATTTTCAACCAAAGTTTTATAGCTTTATACATTTCTCGGTTTTTAAGAAAAATCGTGGGACACTCCCAGATTACTAAAGGTCATACTGGGAATGCGCAACGTGGATGATAAGAACTTTTACTCACCATTTGCCCGTTTGAGGGCATTCTCCGGTCTTTGACCGTATCTCGCCATGTTTTACGGTGCACTGTTCACTTCATCAACACAGATTTGTGCACGAAACTTGGCGGAGAAGAATAAATAGAAATAATTCTTCACAAACCGGCCCACTCTACCAACAGCAATTTCAAAATGGCGGACAATTACATTTAGTTTTTTTTTTTGGTATTGGTAATATTGGTAAGTAATTGTGTTATGTTGGCAGCAGTGATTTGTTTTTTTCTCATTTATATTTGGCTCCACACATAGGCATATAGCCAGTTTCAAGTTTTGTAATATTTTTACGTAAAGTAAAATATTTCACGATTAAAACAAGTTTGAGTCACAGTTCAAGACAAGCAAAGTAAGTCACAGTCATGTCCAAATCATGCCTCAGTAGAGACTTTACTAAAGGTTTCTATGAAGTTTTGGAAACGACAGGAAAAGTCACGTTTCATGAACTTATACTATTCACATCAAAACTCTTGCACATTCACGAACTTAGTAAACTTTCTAAAAGGTCTAAAATACTTACTAGATGGCGTAATAAACCTACCGTTTTACCTGTCATTGTCATTTCTGTCGAAATATTTTATTTTTTAAATCGTAAATTTTGGCTTCACACTTTGTGTATTTAGCTAGTGTCAACTATTGTTCTATTTCAAATGAAGTCAAATATATAGTTACATTACTTGAAATTGTCTAAATACACATGAGGAGCCAAAAAACACGAGAAAAAAAGGCACACGTAATTTTTTTTGTCTTTCATGTCTTGACAGTGACAGCAAAACCTCAAGGTACATCTAACGCTATCTATGAGGCGTTTTCCAAAAATAAATAAATCCTTGTTATAAAAGTACCCAATAGATGGCGTTAGATGTACCTTGAGTTTTTTCTGTCACTGTCAAGACATGAAAGACAAAAAAATGTAC
Source organism: Apocheima hispidaria (assembly GCA_947579745.1). Classification (NCBI taxonomy): domain Eukaryota; kingdom Metazoa; phylum Arthropoda; class Insecta; order Lepidoptera; family Geometridae; genus Apocheima; species Apocheima hispidaria. Next base: position 9,602,186 of record OX388166.1, on the reverse strand, counting down.
GTGTGCCTTTTTTTTTCTCGTGTTTTTGGCACGACATGTGTATTTAGACAATTTCAAGTTTCGTAACTATTTTCGTAACTATGTATTTGACTTCATTTGAAATATTACAATAGTTGACACTGGCTAAATACACAACGTGTGGAGCCAAAATTTACGATTTAAAAAATAAACATACAATATTTCGACAGAAATGACAATGACAGGTAAAACGTTAGGTCTGTTACGCCATCTAGTAAGTATTTGAGAACTACTTTTTTTTTTGGAAAACGTCTCGTTGGATACTTTTATTACCAGGATTAATTATTTTTTTGGAAAACGCCTCATTTTTTGAGATATGCGGTAATAACGGATAAATACTTCAAACGTCCTACGCACCTACGGACATGCTCTTAACAAGTTACTTTTTAGTTAAAATTATTTAAGTTTTGATTTCTTTGTAATATAACAATTCTAACAAAAAAAAAAACAGACAAAAATGCACTAATCGAGAAGAAAGAACATCTCGATAGTGCGAACCTCTTGATAGTGCCAAAGAGAATATAAATACTACGATAGTGCATTTTTTTCAGAGTAAGTAATGAGGCGTTTTCCAAAAAACAAAAATCCTTTTTATAAAAGTACCCAATATATGGCGTTAGATGTACCTTGAGTTGTTTCTGTCACTGTCAAGACATGAAAGGCAAAAAATGTACGTGTGTCTTTTGTTTTCTCGTGTTTTTTGGCTCGACATGTGTATTTAGACAATTTCAAGTAACGTAACTATGTATTTGACTTCATTTGAAATATTACAGTAGTTGACACTGGCTCAATACACAACGTGTGGAGCCAAAATTTACGATTTAAGAAATAAACATAAAACATTTCGACAGAAATGACAATGACAGGTAAAACGGTAGGTCTGTTACGCCATCTAGTAAGTATTTTAGAACTACTTTTTTTTTTTTTGGAAAACGCCTCATTAGTTAAAGTCGTTTTTTTTTGTTAAAATTAAACAAGTTTAGTTCCTATGCAAGGTGTATAAGAAAACAATAGTAAAGTAAGTAGAAATAAACACAGCCTTTATTTAGCAAAATAGTATGAAGAAATAAAACTAAGAATTAAATTAGTGCGTCAAGCGCTCGTTTCATTGGTAGCTCGACAAGAATAGATATCGGGAGCGCTATCACGTACGAATAGAATAACGTAGCGAGCCAGTCGATGCTCTGAAACAAACAAAGACATTTTGTTTTAATAAAATGGGAATACTCACGTTAAATTTGGCCAGCTATTCCGACTATAGTTTCGATCACATATTCGATTCGTTTCGTTTCATGTTTTTCATACTAAAACATAAGGACATATATTTTCATAGACAGATTTTTTTTTTTAAATTTCTTTTGCTTCCTTGAAATTCAAATCTAGCTGTCCCTTTCACACAATGTCAGGTCAGGCCATGTACAGACACCCTTAAGGCCTCACTACATGGCCTGACCTGACATCGTGTGAAAGGGACAGCTAGATTTGAATTTCACGGGAGCAAAAGAAACAAACTATTAAGGTTATAGCTTCTCCCTTTCGCTCCCCCAGAAACTTATATATAGCCATCTCTTTCAAATGATGTCAGGTCAGGCTATGTAGCGAGACTAGCGAGGCCTTCAGGCACAGATGAATGTTCATCTGTGCCTTCAGGACATTCATTTTTATAGACATTCAGTTTTTTTTTTAATTCGTGGATCCTTTTCAGTTGCGGAGATAGCACTGCGTGCTAGAGGCATTCAGAGAAAGTGGAATAAAAAGAAGCTGAAAGAAAGAATCACAATATTTTAATTCATCATCATCATCGGCAGCTTCATCAGCCCACTGCAGAGCGTGCATCCTCCCTCTTCCGCCAATCTACCCTGTTTGCATGCCATAATAGGTATAGAGCAAAGAACTAGGGGAATACGAAAACAGGGTTATAAGGAAAGGGAGTGCTAACCCGATAATGGCTCATAGTACTTATCATTATCAAAAAGTTTTCAAAAATATATCAGCTGTTCCATAGAAAAATGTCAATGACACTCGACAAAATGTATGGAAGAGCTGATATTTTTTTCTTGATTTCAGGGTTGGTCCCATACTCAAAGTTGTTCATAATGATGAGTACTATAAGACCTTTTCGGCTTATGATACCCTCTCCTTATATCCTAATATTAAGTAAATTATAATTTTATTGCCCCAGTAAAACCGGAGAGTTCTGGCGGGAACGTGAAAAAGTCATGTGTTGTCAAAACTTGTGTTATTTCGAGTGTCAATGTGTAAAAAGTAATTAAGTGTTCGTGAACGAGCACGAGTGATACTGAATACTGTAATGTTGTGAAACGTGACTCTTCGTGTTGTTTCCAAAACTCCATAGAAACTCTAGTAAAGGCACCACTTTACTGGGGCATGACGTGGTCTTGACCGTGACTTACTTTCCTTGACTTATTTATTTCTGTAATATTTGACATCACTGGCTAAATACACAACAAGTGGAGCCAAAACAAAAGAAGATAAAAAAAGTGGTCACGTACAACGTATAGCACCGAGGAGGCGACCGGTTGCGGGCGCGCGGCGACCATGGTGACGTTGACGCACCAGTGCACCATCGCCACCGAAAGCACCAGCCGCGCCGGCACCGCCCAGCCGCGCCACGCCAGCAGCCGCGCCCACGGACCTGCCGCGCCATGCGATACAAAAACGATGAATATGGGGATAATAAATATGTTTTTCAAGACCAGCGTTTACACAATGCGTTATTGCGGGCTTATCCCGTGACTCTGAAAGCGATGTGATAGTGCGCGAGCGGGACCGCCAGTGCGACTAAGTAGGTACGAGCGGAATGGCATGCTCTCGCAATCAGAATCACGATCGTTTCAAAGTTAGAGGATAAGCCCGCTGATCACAATCTACTGTTTTTTTTTTTGTCTGTTTCGTCCTCTGAAATGAACAGAGACTTTGCACAGCGCACACACCTTGGTTTCTACCAATGTAATCTTTGTTTGCTGGTCAAAGATATTGATGATTTTTGACCTGGGGATAAAGAGACATAGTGATTAAGGATAGGGCTTAAAGTATCTGCATATATATATATCAGTTGTTCCATAGAAAAATGTCAATGACACTTGATAGAAATAGTACGCGCTTTCAGGGTTGACTTGTTATATTTTCAGGAAAGGTATGTTTCAATATTGTTCCACCTTTCAGTACACCCCATATAGATATAAATGTTAGATTTTTGTCTTGTGACGTACCTTTAACGGTGATAACCTGCAGCATCTGTAACGCGAAGGTGAGGCTGAACATGAGACGCTCGAGGCCGACGTACAGCGCTATGAGGGGCGCAGACTCCACGTCGGCGACCCGCGACCCCAGCACCACCCACGCTACCAGCGTGGGGATCGTGAAGCAGTGCGCGTAGCGGAGAAGCTGGAATAGGAAAAAAATATTAGAAAAAATCTGACTCGAAGGACCAATCAATGGAATTAAATAGTATGTATGTATGTAAAGATAAGTATGTAAAGAAATAGTATGTAAAATTTTTTGTTTCCCAACTCAATTCTTTTTTTTTTTTTTCAATTTTTTTGTTTCTCAATTATTATTTTTTGTTTGTTTTTTTTTTTTGTTTTTTTAACAGCTGAAAGGATTTGGACGAAATTTGGTATAGGGGTAGCTTTTGCCCTGGATTATCACATGGGCATATATATTAAACGGAAAAAATAACGGTTCCCGTAGGATGGCGGGCGAAATCGCAGGGCGTAGCTTAAGTTTTTTTATTATTTACGCAACTGAGTGACGGACGAGACTGGCAAGTTTCAGGCGAGCATCAGTTGATAAACGTCACGTCACGTTAGATCAAAACCCTACGTAAACCTCACTTAGCTTACTAACTTTAATCTTTAAACATTACCCTTTAACATTGACCGAGTATTGCATAGATTCCTTCAACTGTAACGCATTTTAAGTAACGATTACAACGCCATCTATTTTGAGTTAAAGAAACTGAATGTAATGACATGAAGCGTCAAAAACAATGACTAAGAAAACGTGAAGAAGTCATGTCGCGTCATTGTATTATTTTCCACAGCTTATGTTATTTCGAGTGTTAATTTATAAAAATGGTGGATTTTACGTGCACGAGTGTTGGTGAATAGTTTAATGTTGTGAAACGTGACTCTTCGTGTTGTTTCCAAACTCCATAGAAACCTCTAATAAACCCTCCACCACTTTACTGGGCATGGGTTTTTACTTGACCGTGACTTACTTAGACTATGACTGAGACTTATTTAAATGAGGCGTTTTCCAAAAAAAAAAAAAAACCTTGTTATAAAAGTACCCAATAGATGGCGTTAGATGTACCTTAAGTTTTTTCTGTCACTGTCAAGACATGAATAAGACAAAAAAATGTACGTGTGCCTTTTTTTTCTCGTGTTTTTTGGCTCGACATGTGTATTTAGACAATTTCAAGTAACGTAACGATGTATTTGACTCCATTTGAAATATTACAATTGTTGACACTGCCTAAATACACAACGGGTGGAGCCAAAATTTACGATTTAAAAAATAAACATAAAATATTTCGACAGAAATGACAATGACAGGTAAAACGATAGGTCTGTTACGCCATCTAGTAAGTATTTTAGAACTACTTTATATTTTTTTGAAAACGCCTCATTTAAATGTTAGGCCTTACTTATTATAACCGGTTCTTAAATTGACACGCCATGTAAGTTCCGCGCAATACAAAAATTAAATGCGCAATCCTAACTAACGTCATTTATTTTATAGGCTTTTATAAGCCCAAAACTTATGAAGTACTAGCTGTTACCCGCTTGCCGTTGCTCCATTCAGCCGTTTAGACGTGATAACGTGACAAACACACAGACAGAGAGACAGATAGACATTTACTTTCGAATTTATAATATTAGTTAGGATTATATACTGAAGTACTTACAAAAGGGGCTCCCTTCTTATTTTTATTTTCAATGTTTAGTCCGTTGTGGTGTCTTTGTACGCTCAATTTGGATTGTCCATTTTGATTCAATATGCCGTTTAATACTCCGTTACTTTTCTTTTCATAAACATCGTCGGCACTTTTAATACCATTGGTTTTTATAACGTTTGCTACACATGTTCTGTGTATTAATCCATTTTCAGAACGTACACCATTCACTTTAACACGTACACCATTTTCCATGACGCGTACACCATTTTCCATGACGCGTACACCATTTGCGTTGAGGCGTACACCATTATCGACGAAGTGTATATCATTTTTACTGTCCCATACGTAATTTTCACTGACGTGGACATGTACACCATTTCCCTTAGTGGATACACCATTTTCCTTAACGCATACGCCATGTTCCTTGATGCATACACCATTTTCATTGACACTTATACCATTTTCCTCGGTGCGTACACCATTTTCCTTGGTGCATACACCAGTTTCCTTGGTGCGTACACCATTTTCCTTGATGCATACACCATTTTCCTTGATGCATACGCCATTTTCCTTGATGCATACATCATTTTCCTTGATGCATACGCCATTTTCCTTGATGCATACATCATTTTCCTTTAAGCATACGCCATTTTTCTTGATGCATACGCCATTTTCTTTGCCTCGTAAGATATTTTCGTTAACGCGTAACCTATTTTCTTTGACGTCTCCGTCTTTTTCTTTTTCTAGGTTACCACTTCCGTGGACTAGACTACCATTTTCGTGTTTAAGTCCATGTTGAATGCTTCCGTTTATAATCTCTGTGCTGTCTTCTGTTTTAACCTTAACTCTATTCTTCTGTTCGAAGTAGACGTGGGCTATTAGAAGACCGAAGATACAAGCGGGGAAGTTACTCCAAGGAGATGTGTGAAGATGGAAGAAGGATCTGGATCCTCGGAACTCGGTTCTCAAAGTTCTGGTGAAAGAAGATAGTTAAATATTAGTAGTTACGAGTATTTATAGTTGTTCACCTTGTTCAAAGAAAATCTACACGAGAAGAATGACAATTTCATACAAAAAAGTGACCCCGGAAAAATCTGCCTAAAATCTCAGACACTTAGATACCGCATTACGAGATTCGTTGTTCCTACAAAAAATCACCAAATTTTGAGGAAGTCTCGGGTCGCGGGGAGTGCGATCAAGAGTTCTCATTGGCTATATCAAGGTTACGCTTACTCGCGCCTAACAATCAACCAATCAGAGTAATTTCTTATAAGTTTATTCAGAATGATGTGTGGTGTGCTTCGAGCATCCTGAATGCAGAATCTAGGTGTGATCTGTGGTCCTGGCTAAGTTGGTAGCGCGTCTGCTTTGTGAGCAGGTCTCGGGTTCGATTCGCGGCCGGTTGGATGTTTGAATGATGAATTTAAATATCTACTCTGGGTCTGGGTGTTAGTTGTCCATGTCTTTGGGTGTGTTCCATGGCATCCCCGATACAGGGAAATCTAGAGGGAAGCTATGAGAGTGAACCGTTGTTTATTTATTAACTAGTTGTTACCTGCGACTTCGTCCGCGTGGACATAAAAAAGTATACTATTTCCTTTTCTGCTGTCTTTGTGATATACAGTAACTTATTATCAAACTTTATCAAGATCCTTTTAGCCATTTAGCCGTGACAACGGGACAAACATCCTGTCAGAGAGACAACATTACTTCGTGTAGTTCGCTAGATGGCGTTGTTAAATTTTTGTGCATTTTTTGACGTTTTGTATTGACTGACAGTTGTAATGTTGGGAGTTCTGAATCGCTCAATCGACGTTTTTTCCTCGAGACGAACGTATTCATTTTTATACCTCGAAGTTTTATTGGTCCTGATACGACTGCAGTTATATTCGTCTGAATTATAATATTACTTAGTTACGATTTATTTTACTGTAATAAGTCGTCTTCACGGGACGAGTGCAGCGCGAAGCATCTATTACGCCTGCCATTTAAAAAAAAAAAACGCTGTCTACTTTGGCCCTTTGAAAATGAATAACCCTTGTTTAGCTACTTATTCCATTATTCATGCTAATTTTAATAGAGCCACAATAAAAAAATATTTGACGGAACCTGAAGTCGTGCTGGACTGGTTTATGTATTTAACTTATTTTAATGGACACCAGAAAACTAGTTTAAACTGTAATAAATCACAACAATTTACTGCCCACTCCATATCTTATCTAGTTATAAGATCAATCTAAATTAACCAGTTCCAGGGCACGTATAGGTACCGTGAAATACTTATATCATTATCATGAGCCTATAATAGTCCACTGCTGGACATAAGCCTCTCCCAAGCCACGCCACTCAACCCGATCTTCGGCTTTTTCTTTCACCCACCGCCAGCTGTCCTACGCACACCGTCACGCCATCTAGTTTCAGGGCGTTCTACGCTACGTTTGCTGATTCGTGGTCTCCTCTCTAGAACATGTCTACCCCAACAGTTATCGGTTTTACGACAGATATGGCCGGCCCACTGCCACTTCAGCAAGCGTGTGGGCACGATGGGCTTGCCCACAACCCTAATAGTCTTGTGACGTCACACTTTCACGTTTAGATTCCGTAGACTTGTTCTACAGAGGAGACCACGAATCAGCATACGTAGCGTAGGACGCCCTGAAACTAGATGGCGTGACGATGTACGTAGGACAGCTGGCGGGTAAGCAGAAAAATATATGCTGTTCCATAGAAAAATGACAATGAGCCTCGACAAAATGTATGGAACAGTAGATTATTTTTTCTTGATTTCAGGTTTGATCCCATAGTAAAAGTTGTTCATAATGATGAGTACTATAAGCCCTTTTCAGGCGGTCACTTGCCCATGGGCGACTTTGGATATCTGCAGTCCATATTATGAGCAGCTAGACAATTATGAGCATTTTTATTTACATTAGCTACGCAAAAATAATAATAATAACATTACCATAAAAACAAATATATTAAATAAAAAACGTAGACATCAAACTATTTTAGAACCGGAACGATCTACTTAATATATTTTTTTTTAATTTTAATTTATTCAATATTATTAAAACAAAGACTTGATTTGTGTAATATTTATGTTTAACTGTTATACACTGCCGCTTACACAGATGAAGCTTGTGTTTAAAGTCTTATACATATTTCAAAAGTGCATAACATTACGAAGCCCGAAACATTGCTCGGACAGACAGAGACAGAGTTACATTCGCATTTATAATATTAGTAAGGATAATATTGCGATAAAATCTTGCGAAAAGATTTTGCGAAATTTCACTTCTATATGGTAAAATTGACCCCCAAAGTTTGTATAATACATATATGAAAATATGAAATATTTTTTCATGAATTGCCGTTATAAAACTTGGTTTGTGTAATTAGCAACAAAAATAAAGAAAAGCATGTCCCAGGATTTTTCGAAAATCACAGGTGAAATGGGGGTTTCTTTTACTGTAGCCTGGGAAGCCATGCAGGCAAGCCAGTATAATATAAAATAAATACAATAACAATTATGATATACTAGCTGTTACCCGCGACTTCGCGTGGACCTAAAATAAAGCAGCCTATGTCCGTATTTGTGATATACAGTAACTCCGTATCAAATTGTATCAAGATCCGTCAGCCGTTTAGCCGTGATAACGCGACAAACATCCAGACAGAGACAAAGTTACTTCCTATATTTCGCTAGATAAGTCTAGCATCGACTTGGTCCTATACTGAAATCGTGTTATCAGGAAGAAAAAAAAAAGCTCAAACTAAATTATTAACCCAAACTGGAATTCGCGAAATAATATAGCCAAGGTTTTATTAAAAAATAATCTTGGAATTTGTAAAATTATAGATATATAGTTACAGACATTTGAGTGTGGTCCTTCAACTCCTACTTGCGAGACCTCAAAAAGTACTTATTATCTCCATCTACTTACTCAGGCACGATGACCTTCACCATAGGTACGAGACCAGCAACGTACGCTAAGGTGATGTTGAAAAGGCACGACGCTGCGAACATTACTGCTAACACCGGCACGGCGCGCACCCGCAGTTTTAATAACAGAAGGGTGAGCAGCAACGATACGAGGAACAGTTGTACTTCAGCTGCCATCGCCCTGGAACATAGTCACAATAATGAGTATTCCAAAAAAAAAAAAAAAATGGTCTAAAATACTTACTAGATGGCGTAATAGTCCTATCGTTTTACCTGTCATTGTCATATCTATCAAAATATTTTATGTTTATTTTTTAAATCGTAAATTTTGGTTCCACACGTTGTGTATTTAGCCAGTGTCAACTATTATAATATTTCAAATGAAGTCAAATACATAGTTACATTACTTGAAATTGTCTAAATACACATGTGGAGCCAAAAAACACGAGAAAAAAAAGGCACACGTAAATTTTTTGTCTTTCATGTCTTGACAGTGACAGAAAAACCTCAAGGTACATCTAACACCATCTATTGGGTACTTTTATTATCAGGATTTTTTTTTTTTGGAAAACGCCTCATTAACCCCCAAAACTCGTGTTTAAGGCTGCGGAGACGCCAGAGTGGGAGACAAAACAAAATCGGCCAGTTAGAGAGAGACCGAGTTGGAAAGGAAAAAGGCCGTATACTAATTCGAAAAGAACCCGCTCGTCAAGTACCAAGACAAGAGAAAGAGACAGAGAAAGACTCTGGGTTTGACTCACGAATTCTGTCTCAATACATTTTCTTCAAAGAAAACTACTTTTGTAACAGCTCAAATAAACACAATTTTATTTTTTATTTATTTAATCTACACGAGAAGAATAACAATCTCATACAAAATAGTGTATGTAACCTCTGGTTATCAATAAATTAATTTGAGTAGGAGCACGCGTGATCAATGACCTATGACTCTCTGGATATAAAGCCAAATCTAAAGAAACCTCGCAATCCAAAATCGGTTTAGCCATTTAGGAGGTAGGAACAGACAACTATCCGTACTTACATACACCCGAAAAAACATTACACTCCTTTTGGGCAGTCGAGTAGCAGACCGGCCTTGTCAGTTATCGCTTAATTTGATAATTATATAATAACCTCTCTTGCGGCGAGATTTTCTTTAACTCACCAAGACTGCAACATGCATAGTTCCGAAGGCTCCATAAAGTTGTTGATGAACAGCACGTGCGTCCAAAACTTGTTCCTGCAGACTTGACTCTCGGCCTCCACGATGGGGGTCCAGAGCGGTCCGTCGCCGGTCCGAGGCCACCATGTCGCGGAGTATGCTGTGAGGAGCAGGTAGACTGGAGCTAGTCTGGAAGAACGGGCGTATTTTAAGGCATTCTGTAGACCCAGTGGGTACCCTACTTTTTGTTTACTGTTTGCGAGTGGGAAATCTTCACAAGATACCCGACTGCTTTGGGGTGCAGCCGGGTTATGTGGGATTACACGAGATTTAATTCCTCCGGTGGCCTGCATTGGTGCTTGTCCGAGGGCTCCGGGATCTCCAAGGAAGCGCAGCGGAGCCTTCAGCACCCGGCTTCAACTCCTCCCGGGACAGCTAGCAGCTGTCCTGTGATGCATAAGCCTACAACAGCGCCCGCCACTCGACGGTGTCATCCTCCCCGGGCTCGCTTATGTAGATGGTTAGAGCCCCACCTTTAACCATCCCCAAGTCCCCTTTTAAAAGGCTCTTACTACAGGCGGGGTACCAATACCGTATTCTAGTGCGCCACATCAGGCCGATGGGGAAGAAAGGTTCTTGAGTGGCGACCACGAACCGGAAGACGAAGCGTAGGCAGGTCTCCCACTAGGTGGATCGACGATATTGTGAAAGTCGCGGGCAACCGGTGGATGCAAGTGGCACATTGTCGGTCGGTGTGGCGGTCTAAGGGGGAGGCCTATGTTCAGCAGTGGACGTCTTCTGGCTGATAATGTAATGTACATCAGGCCCCCTATATGGAAGCGTGATTTTTATGCACTAACTGTACCTTGTACTATTTTTATCGCGTAAAGAACAGGGATATAAAATTTGATATCGAGAAACCTAGAAAAAATGGGTACCGTTTGGTGGTCTTGATTTAAAAAGGTCACGCCATTCTTACGCAAAAACGCCTCTATTCTAGATGTGTTATATTTATTCACCTAAAATACAGTGGATAGTCCAATGCAAAAATTCGCACGGGAGTACGGTGCGAGCGAGCGTCCCCACAGTGCGTCCCAACACGCTGTCAGTTTTTATGAACTTCCATGTTTTTGGGGTCGGTTTTCAGAAGACAATTCTTCAAAGACTACTTAATAGAATAGAAAATTTCAACGAGAAGAATGACAGTCTCATACAAAAAAGTGTACCCACGAAAAAACAATAAAAATAGATAGCGCTTACGTATTCAGTCAAACTATGTTCAAACCGCTATTAAAGCCGATGAAAATACGGTTAAAATAGAAACATAGTATTAGTATATAATTATCCACAATTTAAGGTTTACATAATTCAAATTAGATTGTAATCTAAGACTTAAAAATATGTTTACAAAAAATATATTTTCAACTCTATCTCTCGAGAACGTAGTAACGTAGTGACGTAGTGTGTTTTGCAAATAAAATATAAACTGAATAACTTTACTGATATTACTAATGCAAAAATATTCATAACAAGTAGCGGTTTTTTCTCCTTACCTTAGTAGGTTAACTTAGGTTTATATTTCAAGTCCAGCAGACATTGTGACGATCACGTCGCGGTTTAAAGTACTCACATCTTACTTCCTTGTTATAGTTGCTATAATCAGGTTACGCATCTTTCTATCGCCATTGGCATTCTTTATATAATTTCTCTATGTTAACAGCAAGCAACAGAAGCCAGCTGGTCTCACCTGAAGATTCTCTTTAATATCCACTTGGCAGCCAGCCCAGGACCAACAGCGGACCTTCTCGCTGTTTCCAGCACATTGTATCCATTGAAGAAGCTGGATATCAGGATGAACACCTGCACGAGGGACGTCCCATTCCTGATGAGGACGTTCAAGAAACCGTCGCGCGTCTGGTGGAGATAAGCATTTCACGTAAATTAAACTAGACTTCTGATCGCTATTATTATCGTGATAGAAGAAATAGAGACAAAGAAAGACCGACAAGACGCACGAGGCAAAAGAGTGTGGGTGTTTTGATAACGTTTGATGGATGGTACACTTACCTTCTCTACGGCTTCCGGATTGTGCATATAGAACATGAAGTGCAAGAGATTTGCATGCGTGTAAATAATCAGGCAATGGAAGATTATCCTGAAATAAAATAATCAATCAATAATTACTTATGGTATCATAGAGAAATATATGTGTATCTACGAGTAATTTTTCTACATTTGCTTAAGTACAACCACAGAATACCATAAAAGCAAATATATTCTTTCGGACCGTCATCCGGACCCCCGTGTTCCTTTTGTTTTGGGAGAGAGAAATGACGGGTTACAAAAGTTGTTAAGTATGATGGAGGGAAGATGCCCGCGAGAGGTTTCGAGGTTAGGGCTACATTGGCTGGTGTGTTGGAATGTCTGCTGTACCAATTGGGCCGGTTTCCTAAATTCCTCGGGATGTCTAGTGCCCTAAAGTGCCTAGGATCACATTGTCCACTTCCCACAATGCACGTAGTATCAGATTGTCTAAGTGTTACATTGTCCAACTGTCACACGCTCGTAATGTTAGATTGTCTTTTAGACATTCGTACATTGTAAGCATTTAATGCAGTTGAGGGCCCGTACCGTAAGGTGCCTATTGCGATGATTGCTAGGTTCACCCGACGACGCTGCGCGACCATAAACCTTATTGCGCGGCGATACGGTTCGTGGTCGCGCAGCGTCATCGGCTGAACCTAAAAATCATCGCAATAACCACCTCACTGTACGGGCCCTGAGCGTGCACCTAAGCCAACCTACAGAAAGATCATTTTGGGGTAGGTATGTATGTTTATACGCACTTGGAACTTTGAATCGGAGCAAAAATAGAAGCTCCATCGTCGACGGTGGTGAGCACTCTCCAGTTTTCAGGAATCGACCATGCCATCAGATGTTTATTCTCTAAAAAAAAAGTTATCAAATCAATAATAAGCAAGCATATCAGATTTTTTCAAGAATAGAGTAGGTATACCGCCGCCTCGTTCATACAAAAAGCGTAGTGTGTTATCCGATTTCGATGATTTTTATATATGTTATAAATAGAACGTGGGAAACTATGCTTGTATGTTTTTTTTTTTATATATTTCGCAATATTTTCGTTGTTATAGGCACTTAAAGTGTCAATTTTTTTTGCATCGAAAATACGACGAAGAATAATAGTTGTTATTAAAATACCATACACATATTTAAAAAAAAAAAAAAAAAAAAAACAAGACAGCGGCATAGATTATGGTTAATCCATTGACACCAATTCAAAAACAATAGATTTTGTTAAGATTTAGAGGGTGATAGCAGACTACCCCCGAAGAACTAATTTCATCAAAAACATAGAAAAATTCACCAACTCTCTCTATCGCACGCTCGAGAAACAGAGCGACAGCTATACAATTTCAAACCAAAACCTCGCGGAAGGACTATCCTGAAAGGTGTGGCAATACTGAAAGGTACCTATATGTACTTCATACATGTTCATGTTGTTGTTCATCATTATGAATAACTTTTACTATGGGACCAACCCTGAAATGTTGAAATAAAAATCGGCTCTTCCATACATTTTGCCGAGTGTCATTGACATTTTTCTATGGAACAGCTGATTTTTTTTCTGGATTTCAGGGATTCTTATATATATATTTATTATAGCATTCCTCAATGTATGTTGGTAGCACAGCATCTGTGGTTGGTAGTTAGTAGATTTACATTTGGTCACAATTGTGGACCCCGTCGGGTACAGCTAAAAAGTCGGGGAAGTAGAAGAGTAGAGAGCGGGACAGCAGTAACTATAATCTTTAGTTATTTAACAGTACTATATGTTTTTATCTGTTAGATACTCATCTAGGAGTAATATACTTTATTTACTAAAAATTGTTTTAGTAATTTAAAAAAATGTTTCTCTCGCGATTCGTGTTTTATTGAGTTCGGTAATTTGTTATATATTTTGATGGCCATTACATGGTTGGTTGGTCCCATAGTAAAAGTTGTTCATAATGATGAGTACTACGGGCCCTTTTCGGCTTAGAATACCCTTTCCTTATAACCCTGTATACCAACCCACCTAAATCGCGAGGTCTTAGTTCGGAGCGAACTACTAGTACCTTTATAATTTAAGGAGAACTGTTAATTAGGTACATCCACATAATAGGAACCGCGGTATTTCTTTGAAATAAACTATTATGCTATTTAATTAAGTACTATATACTAAATACCCAATTATTTAATTATCTGTGAGTTAAGTGATTTATTAGATATTGAGCAATGCTGAGTCATTAAGCAGATATATTTAAGAAATTATGCCAAACATGCGAAGGTAACTTTGTCTGCTAGTCGGTTATTGATGAGTTTATGCAAGGAAATAGGATTAACGTCGATTTTCTAAACTAAATTAATCGAGCACCACTAAAATGTTCTGCATCTCTTTTTTATTTCAATATACCTACGAGAAAAGGATGGCACCATTTCGAGCTGTCTTTATTAGCACAAGAGGAACGACGCCAATAACTCGCGAATTTGCTAATGTACACTCCAAAAATGTTGGAAAAATAGAAAAATCTATGTAAAGTACAAAATATACTTATCTATACAGGGTTATAAGGATAGGGTATGCTAAGCCGAAAGGAGCTGATACTACTCATGATTGTGAACAACTTTTACTATGAGACCAATCCTGATATAGAGAAAAAATTATCAGCTGTTCCATACATTTTGTCGAGTGTCATTGACATTTTTCTATGGAACAGCTGATATTTTTTTCTCTATTTCAGGGTTGGTCCCATAGTAAAAGTTGTTCATAATGATGAGTACTATGAGCCCTTTTCGGCTTAGCATACCCTTTCCTTATAACCCTGTATATGTATAAGAACAAGGCCTTTTCTAGGAATCAACGTACAGACCAAACCGCTTACCAATGGTTGCCTGGAAGAGATCGCTTTTAGCGATAAGGCCGCCACTTGTGGCACTAGCTTAAGTATAAGATAGTTCTGTACATGTGTTCTTTTTATTTTTGGTGTACACAATAAAGAGTTTCTATCTATCTATCTATCTTACGAGACTTAACATTTGAACGCAGTACTCCGCAAATGCTTCTAGGTCAGGGGTGTGGTCAGGGGTCGTCAAATAGCGGACCGCGATCCGGATCCAGACCGCCGAAAAAAAAAACGGCTGTTCCATAGAAAAATGTCACTGACACTCGACAAAATGTATGGAGCAGCAGATATTTTTTTCTCCATTTCAGGGTTGGTCCCATAGTAAAAGTTGTTCATAATTAAGAGTACTTATTTTTTTTTTTTTTCAATTTTAATTTATTAACGTATTTTTAATTTTTAGTACACTGCAAGATTTAAAAAAAATATGTTAAACAGATGTTTCAATATACACTGGTTCACGGATCTGTGGGAGGACGATTGCTATTTGATACAATCAGTCCTCCCACAGATAATTAATTAAGAGTATTGTAAGCCCTTTTCGGGCGGTCACTTGCCGATGGGCGACGTTGTATATTTGTGAAGTAGCATTATTCAAGATAAACTTCAAATAAATTTCGATCTCGACTAGCTGATGAACTTTACTTCAAACTCCAGACAGAAAAGTAGTTCAAGGCAAAGAATTACATATATTTTACATTGATATTTAAAAAAATCCTTGTTCAATAAATTTGTTTATTATTTAATCAAATATTATTCAAGATTCTGCTAGTTTTATTTCTTCATTGACATTTCTTATAATCCTAACTAATATAAATTTATATTATATAAATTCGAAAGTAACCCTTTCTGTCTGTCTCTCTGTCTGGGTGTCTCTGTCGGCTCAACGGATCGACCTGAAATTTTGCATATATATAGCATAAGGGTCGGAGACGGACATAGACTACTTTTTTCTTGTAGGTCCTCGCGAACGAAGTCGCGGGTAACAGCTAGTATTATATATTTAAATTTTAACAAAGTAAATACACTTGATGATGTAAAGGTAGGTAGGCTTAGTACCTCACCAACTTTAAACAAAAAGAAACGGACCATATTATTTTAATAACGGACCCCAAATGTAACTATATAATTAGTGAACTTTGGTCCAGGTGCAAATAAGAACGGATTTTGTGAAATTCATATCTCGAAATTCAAATTCGATTTACATTGTAATATATACTTTTTTTTTAATACCTATTTTTTTCCCTTTCCTCCTAAGAGGATTTTGGCGTCGCATGTCTTATGCATTTGCCAGTGTCAAGTGTACATAATATATTATCAAGTTTTGTTAAATATTATCAAACAAGTCATAGTCACAGTCAAAGGCGAGCAAAGAAAGTCACGGTGAAGTCCAAGTCATAGTCATGCCCCAGTAAAGTGGTGAAAACTTTACTAGAGCGTTCTATGGAGTTTTGGAAACAACACGATAATTCACGTTTCACGACATTATACCACTCACCAACACTCGTGCATGTTCTCGAACACTTAACGGGTAAAAATTCACCATTTTTACACATTAACACTCGAAATAACACAAGTTTTGGAAAATAATAAAATGACGCGACATGAATTCTTCACGTTCCCGCCAAAACTCCCCTTTTAATATCTTTCTCTAAACGGATAAATTGGACCCCTCCAAACTTTGTACGGAACTAATATATTTTTTCGTGCTACGTCAATGAACCTCTGTTTGTGTAATAGGCATAAAAATAAAGAAAGGAATGTCTCAGGTTTTTTCTAAAATCAACCCCTAAAGAGGTTAAATGGGGTGTTTTATTTACTGTAGCCTATGAGAGCGCAGTCGTGCGGGCAAGCTAGTAATATAATTACTGCTAGTAGTTCGCGGCGAACTGAGACCTCGCGACCCCTATATCTTCACAACCCCCGGACCGATTCAGCTCATATTCGAACTTAAAAATTGTATTGAAATGAACTACTTGCCTACAAATCAACGGTTCGGAAGCTATCATCGGACAAATATACACGCAAACATACAAACATACACACAAATGCCGATTTGTCCCAGTAAACTCTGGGACCTTCGCTTCGCTCGGTCAACTATAGTACTTAGCGCTCATAGCATAGCATAGCTAACTGATCACTCTACGGAGACCGCTAGTGGCATTTACAACTGAGCATTGGTCGGGACCCGGTCGTTTATCCTATATCAAACAGCCAATAAGGCTCATCTAAAAACTCGGCCTAAAGACTGTTTTCTTTTCTCTTATGTTTTGGCTCCACTCGTTGTGTATTTAGCCAGTGTCAAGTATTGTAATATTTCAAATGAAGTCAAATATTTCAGAAATAAATAAGTCTCAGTCATAGTATAAGTCAAGCAAAGTAAGTCACTTTTTGTTTTAATAAAACGGGAATACTCACTTTAAATTGAGTCGGTTATTCCGACTATAGTTTCGATCACTTTCGGTGACCTTTATCAAGGAATGCTCAGCGAGACACACGCGTGACCTTGTCTTGTCAGTTTTCATAGTAAAAGTAAGTCACGGTCAAGTCCACGTCATGCCCCAGTAAAGTGGTGGAGACTTTACTAGAAGTTTCAATGGAGTTTTAGAAACAAAACGAAGAGTCACGTTTCACAACATTAGACCAACACTCGTGCACGTTCACGAATAATTTAATGAATGAAAATCCACCATTTTCACTCATTATCGCTCGAAATAGCACAAGTTTTGGAAAATAATACAATGTTGCGACATGCCTTCTTCACGTTCCCGCCAGAACTCAAGACTGACATTAGGTCTAGCCCACGTCTAGCCACTGAACACATACGGACATACTTTCTACCCTACTGCCCTAGGTGGGTATATTCATGATTTTTGGTGTATGTACGTATTTATGTTCTTAAGTATGTGGGTATAAGTGAGTATGTTCTTATATTACCTCCTGTAGTCTAAACGGCTTGACCGATTTTGACGAGTGAGGTGTCGTTGGATATCTCTTTACGTCCCGAGTTGCATAAACTACATTTTGCGATCGGGTATTTTGTTTTTCTTTTCTAAATATCACTTGTTGCCATGGACGTAAACCTTACGTCCATGCTTGTTGCCTATAGTGTGACATATGCCACTAGCTAACCTATACAGGGTTATAAAGAATGGGTATGCTAAGTCGAAAAGGGCTGTTAGTTCTCATCATTATGAACAACTTTTACTATGGGACCAACCCTGAAACTGAGAAAAAATAATCAGCGGTTTCATATAAAAATGCGATTTCAGGGTTGGTCCCATTGTAAAAGTTATTCATAACGAAGAGTACCCCTTTTCGGCTTAGCATACCCTTTCCTTATAGCCCTATATACATTTTGCAATCGAGATTTTAATTTTATTTTCATAAATATAGTTCTGTTTTTTTATTTTAAAATATACTTACTTTTTCCAGCGCTAAACACGTCATGAACCGTTCCTAAAGCGTTGAGGATCAGTATAAAGTACACCACGTAAAGGAATAGCCTTTTTGGTAAATCTGGCCGCTCTGAGAGTTTCGCTTTCCGCTCCGCGTGTGTGGTGCAGTATGAAAGCTTCTTCAAACGCGCTGCGAGAGCTTGCTTGCGCAGAAGTCTGTCTGCGCATTGCTCGAAGCGAAGGGTGGTGTTATTTTCTTCAAATTGGCATCTCTGGCTGAGGCAGTACCCTCGATGTAGGAGTCTCCGGTCGAAGGAAAAATGCTGGTTGAGTCGCTCCTGAGTTGAAACAGACGAGATATTGTTTTAGACCAGTTTATTCCAGTTTTTGAATACGCGACCCAGGGCCCCTAATCGGAGAAATGACATTTTATCTCGGTCACTCTCACTCCCATTAAATTCTAAATTAGAGAGACAGTGACCGAGATAATCTCGAGCGCACGGGAATAGGGTCCCTGGTCCGTAATAACACTAGGTATGTCAATAATTTAAAGAAACGACGTATACGTCTTTAATTTTATTTTTGTTTTGATGCAAGATAGTTGCGAGTAGATCTCGCTGCAAGACTTACAATCGTTGGTTTTTCCATTTTAATAGCCCTGCGACCCCTTTTGATTTAATTTAAGAGTTGCGACCCACATATTGAAAAACACTGTTTTAGACTATTTAATTGATTTCAATCAGGCGTTACTTTTCGGAAGATCATTTTCAAACTGAATCTATAGTGTATTTGTGGTGTATTTCCGCTGCAATAATATTGCGCGACGCGATATATTATATCGCGTCTAGTACAATAAGAATAAGGGAACAATTGTTTAAGTATAACTTAACAAAAAGTATTTTAACAAAAGTAATATTTAAATTAGGTGACTTAAAAGTAATTTTTATTATATTATATTTGGTATTTTTTAAATTTCTGAAACAGAAACCGGATTTGCATAAATCCGTTCTTTGAATGAAGGTACCTAGCAGGCAGGAAATTTGAAAAAAAAAAAATAATATGTTGAAAAAATTACAATAAAATACAATTTTATTGAAAACAGCAACTTTGACACTTTGACTTTCGCGCTCTCTCACTTCCACAATCAACATCCTAACTAATATAATAAAAGCAAAGTAACTCTGTCTCTATATCTATCTGTCTCTGTACACAGCTTAGCAATAAATATTTTCTTATTCTTATTCTGTCTGGGTATGCGTCGCGTTATCACGGCTAAATGGCTGGACGGATCGACCTGAATTTTTGCATAGATTAAGACGCACATACGCTACTTTTTTTAAGTCCGCGCGAAAGAAGTCGCGGTTAACAGCAAGTTGACTAAAAATTTCAATGATATTTAATTAGAGATACGATTTTAGCGCTCTTAAAAAAGTCCCCGAAAATCTGTCTTTCACGACAGATTTCATCTCTTTTTTTACTCCCTCACTTTCACATTTTCCTTAGCACTTTTGGTTGTTAGGTTAATAGCTGTGCAACGGAGCCGAATTCAAAGTGCCATTTAAAAAAAACAAAAAAATACATTGAAATCTTTAGTAAAATACCACTGAAAAACAGAGAAGAGTTTTGGCGGGAACGCGAAGAAATCATGTCGCGTCATTTTATTATTTTCCAAAACTTGTGTTATTCCGAGTGTTAATGTGTAAAAACGGTGAATTTTTACCCGTTAAGTGTTCGTGAACATGCACGAGTGTTGGTGAATGGTATAATGTCGTGAAACGTGAATTTTCGTGTTGTTTCTAAAACTCCATAGAAGGCTCTAGTAAAGTTTTCACCACTTTACTGGGGCATGACTTGGACTTGCCCGTGAATTGCTTTGCTCGCCTTTGACTGTAACTATGACTTGTTTGATAATATTTAACAAAACTTGAAAATATATATGTATACTTGACACTGGCAAATGCATAAGTCGTGCGACGCCAAAATCCTCTAAGGAGGAAAGAAAAAAAAAACAGAAAATACAAAAAACAAAAAACGCTGTTTGGAGTTTTGGCGGGAACGTGAAGAATTCATGTCGCGTCATTTTATTATTTTCCAAAACTTGTGTAATTTCGAGTGTTAATGTGTAAAAACGGTGAATTTCTACCCGTTAAGTGTTCGTGTACATGCACGAGTGTTGGTGCATGGTATAATGTCGTAAAACGTGAATTTTCGTGTTGTTTCCAAAACTCCATAGAAGGCTCTAGTAAAGTTTTCACCACTTTACTGGGGCATGACTTGGACTTGACCGTGACTTGCTTTGCACGACTTTGACCGTGACCATGACTTATTTGATAATATCTAACAAACCTTGAGAATATATATGTATACTTGACACTGGCAAATGCATAAGACGTGCGACGCCAAAATCCTCTTCGGAGGAAAAAAAAAAAAAAAAAACGCTGTAAACACTTTTTTTTTTGCATAATTTTATCCGCTAGTATACATTCATCTATGATTTTATCATTAGATCATTCAACATTTGTTTCAATAACATTTTCAATCTAATGAATGCACAATACATATTAATAACTGAGCAATAAAAAATAAATCTTATAATAAATCTTGACATTATAAATGAAACGACAACAACAAAATGTGAACAAGTAGGTATGAATCAATGACGAAAGAAAAAGGTATGAATCAACCACAGAATTCTCCTTATTGACCGAGCGAAGCGAAGGTCTCAAAGTTTACTGGGACAAATCGGCATTCGTATGTATGTTTGTGTCACAGAATTCTCCTTATAAATAAGGTCTGTCTTTGGTTTGTGTGTATATTTGTCCGATGATAACTTGCGAACCGTTGATCCGATCTTCATGACATTTTGTAGGCAAGTAGTTCATTTCAATACAATTTTTAAGTTCGAATATGAGCTGAATCGGTACAGGGGTTGTAAAGATATAGGGTCGCGAGGTCTCAGTTCGGCGAGAACTACTATTAAATAAGGTCGAATCAACCAGAATTTTTGATCCAAAAATCTTATCTGTCTAAAAAACTAAAAATGTTCTCCAATAACACCGTAAAAATTTTAAATAGACAAACGAGTTTTTTTTTAATATTCACTGTGTAAGCGACATAGAACGCAAATTGGTTTCCTTGTGCTTTATGAGGAACGGATTGATAGGAGTGGAGATAAGGGGCAAAGGCACAGACCAAATCGCTTACGACAGGACGTGAAAATTAGAAATTCTGAAATTTGAACCAAATACTCCTCAATTGGTCTAGATAAACAATAAGAACGGATTTTGCGAGATTCCACCCCTAAAGGGGTAAAATGGACCCCCAAAGTTTTTATGAAAAAAAAATATTTTTTCATGCTAAGCTATTGAAACTAATATTATAGTTTATAATATTAGTGTGATGCTTAGTAAGTACTTAGGTTTGTGTACTTACTAAGCATCACACTAATATTATAAATGCGAAAGTTTGTGTGTTAGTATGTAAATATATAATTGTGTTTGTTGCCGTTCAACTCTGTAACGGCTGAACGGATTTTAATGAAATTTGGTAGGAAGTTAACTTACACCCCCGGATTAACACATATGCTATCTTTTATCCCGGAAGCCGCGGGGCGCGGCTAGTAAAATATTAATAAAGGCATGTCAGGATTTTTCGAAAATCAACCCCTAAAGAGGTGGAATGCTGTATATATGTCGCAATAAATTATTGAGTATTGAGTATTGAATAGGGTGTTTCAAATACTGTAACCGATACGAGCAAAACCGTGCAGGCAGGCTAGTAAAATAAATAAACTTACCGTGATGATGTCATACGCTGGGTTCGGCTTTGTCTTAGGAACCAGCTCGAAGGTTCCGACGCAGTAGACGCCGTCTTTCTGTGACAGACACCTCTCATAGTCGTCCAGGTGGAACAGCTTTGGAAGACGATGCAACTCTTCATCTGCAGATAAAATAAATATTTACAGTATTAATAAGGTGGCTATAGTGGCTGGAGCAGCTATGCCAGCGGCCCAGAGCCTCGCTCCGTTATTTCAAGGAGCTGGGTTGGCTCGGGTAGACGCTGGCAGGGGGATATGCACAATACACCCCATGCGGGACGTCAGTGCAGGGCCCCTATTCGGAGAAATGACATTTTTATCTCTCTCTCAGTCACTCCCATTAAATTTTAAATTAGAGAGACAGTCACCGAGATAATCTCGAGCGCACAGGAATAGGGTCCCAGGACTTATCGCCCCCATCTCGAATAAGAAGGTCTATAGTCGCATCTATAGTCGTCTCGCTCGTCACTAATTGTGAAAAACACCAACCACAAAATTACACCGATTTCTATTTTATTAAGATAAAAAGCATTAAAAAAGTATGTTGTGTTTATTAAAAAGGTGTTAGAGAAACTTTCGATTCTTTTAATTTCACGGAGGTAATAAAAAAACTAAGTAAATAATTAAATTTCCATCAAGTTAAATGATACCAAAACAAAATAATCTTGCAAATATTCTTGCGAGTAACAGCTGTGGCACTTTCTTGTCTGTCTATTAGTTTATTTATGTGTCTGTTCGGTACAATATTTGCCATCAATTTTTAACTAATTTCCGTAGGGATTTAGCTAAGAATGGATGATAAAGCACGCAATTTCTCCGTTATAAAACCATATCTGTTTCATCATCATCATCATTATCAGCCATAAGACGTCCACTGCTGAACATAGGCCTCCCCCTTAGAGCGCCACACCGACCGACAACGGGACACTTGCATCCACCGCTTGCCCGCGACTTTCACAATGTCGTCGGTACACCTGTAGGATGTATATCTGTTTGCCACCCTTTAAACCATTTATGCATAAATGTTTTTTTATTTAATCAGCGTTTAAGTAAGGCCATGGCTTTACTTAAACGCTGCTTAAATTTGATTGAATAGTTTGTGAAATTAAGTAGGTAGTTATAATAATAATTATAATTTTTGTTTTATTATTATTATTTTTCTTTGCGCGATAAAATCCAAAACGAGGATATTCGCCGAAGAAAAAATGTCACCGATATAGCTTTCAGAGTTTGAATACTGAAGTGGCAATGGGCAGGCCACATCACTCGTAGAACCGATAACCGATGGAGAAGAAAGGTTCTTGAGTGGCGACCACGGACCCGAAGACGAAGCGTAGGCAGGCCTCCCACTAGATGGACCGACGACTTTATGAAAATCGCGGGCAATGATGATGAATAATAATTATTATAGGAAATATTAATTTTCATTATAATAACTACGTAATACTTACCAGATAATTCTCTCGCTACGCATACAGTAACAAACAATAACGCCAATTTCACTCCAAAATACATTTTTTAACGTGTATCCAAGTTTAATTTTATACAAAAGATAACCAATCGATTTATATTAATTTCTAAATAATTTTAATACACAGTAAAATAAAATAACTTTATTTCAAAACATAACTGTCGCTCAAGACGGTTCAGTTAAGAATGTATTACTGCCAAAATTGCGAATTCGTCGCGATTGCTTTTATAGTCACTGACTCATTAGTGAAATACCTTTACCTTCTAGAGCCATTCGAGGCAAAAGGACGCGAACAGTTCTAAGCTTCATAACTCGAGAAGTTCTGACATATTGAAGACGCATTTAATACGCTTTTCGTAGCACATTTGATTAGGCTCTTGAATAACAAATAATTTAGCCATTTTGTTTTAATAAAACGGGAATACTCACGTTAAATTGAGTCGGTTATTCCGACTATAGTTTCGATCACATTCGGTGACCTTTATCTTGAGTATTCCCGTTTTATTAAAACAAAATGTATCAAAACCACGTCAGTTTATTTTCTTTCAGTCAGTTTATTTAGTTTATTATCTTGATAAAGGTCACCGAATGTGATCGAAACTATAGTCGGAATAACCGACTCAATTTAACGTGAGTATTCCCGTTTTATTAAAACAAAATGTATCAAAACCACGTCAGTTTTCATAGTATAATTTAGCCATATTACGTGTAATTGTTTAGTTATTTATACAAGAAAAAAAAACAACAATTAAACGCACGTGAAATGTAACTATTGTTTTCTTCAATATATCAAGTATTAGTCGAAGTTTTCAAGCATTGGTTACCTAAAACAAAACAGGAACTTCAAATTTAAAGATAGTTTGCAAAGTAAGCTTTCCATCACTAAACTAAATAAATAAATAAACTCTTCTATAAGAATAACAAGAGTTTATACCCCTAATTAAGCCTATTAGCATAGTGTAGCTTGTATCTTGTAGTCGTTTAGCTTGTAGTGGTGGAGGAAGTACCTACCACACCAGTTATTCAATCGCCAAGCAGTAGTGTACAAACATTACTGTGTTCCGGATTGAAGGGCAATGTTTCCAGCGAAATTACTGGCCATATAGAGATTTAACATCTAATATATCGGGCTGACGAGCCTAGTGCGGTGCCGTACAGTTTAAAATTTTCGGTGGCATTACACTGTTATGGGCCAGCGTGACGCTTAACATAAGGTGAGCGACTTGCTCGTCACGTCAGTCAAAATCAACATTTTATCTAAAGAGTAATATAATGTTCTTCAAGAATTAATTGTCTCTCGGGTGTTTTTTAACGGTTCTGTGCCTTAAAAGGTAAAACAGGAACTCTCATTGCCCCCGTGCTAATGCCAGAACAACTAGTAAATGAAGCATATTTCCCTAGTTCAAATTCCAAGAATGTTAGGTTAGAAATTTATGTATAAAATCGAACTAAAAAAGTAGGTAGTAGTGGAATTCCTAATAGGTTAGGTATGAGAGCGCGAACGCGCGACATCTCAGACAAGAGCATAGTCAAAAGTTCAAAACCGACTATTCTTCCTGACCTGCAGGGCTACCATGCGCACCGCGACTAAATCTTCTCTAATTTTCATGTCGTGAAATATGAGACAAACGTATACATAACCGTAGTCGTGTCCTGCAGGGCTAGCATGCGCGCCACGACAAAATCTTTTTGTTATGCAAGAACAGGACACGGCTACGATGTCTATGTACGTTTGTCTCATTTTTCACGACATGAAGAGTAGAGAAGATTTTGTCGCAGTGAGCATGCTAGCCCTGCTGGTCTTGCATAACAAAAAGATTTTGTCGCGGTGCGCATGCTAGCCTTACTGAATCGAACGAGCGGTCGCGCAGTCCTCGGTTCGCGGCTTTTCACGTCTTCGTTCTTCTAGCGTTCACAACAACGTAAATAGGTACTTGTGTGCCCTGATGCCGGGGCACTAGAATACGGCATCGGTATCCCCTGCCTGTAGTAAGACCCTACTATAAGGGGACCTCTGGCCTCGGGGGTGGTTACAGGTGGGGCTCTCACCATCTATCGAAGCGAGCCCGAGAAGGAAGACAGCGTCGAGTGGCGGACGCTGTTGTAGGCTTAGGCGTCTCACGACAGCTGGCTAGCTGTCCCGGGAGGAGCTGAAGCGTTGTGCTGAAGGCTCTGGTGCGTTCCCTTGGAGATCCCGGAGGCCTCGGTCAAGGACCAAGGCGGGGAGGTTTTAGTGGGTATAATCCTACATAGCCCGACTGCACCCCAAAGCAGTCGGGTATCTTGTGAAGATTTATTCAACGCAAAAAAAAAAAAAAATTGTACTTGTGCGAAACAGGATTTTTAACTTATGCAGCTAAACAATAAAATACTGCAATAGACTGCATGACAAATTATGCGACCTTCAACTCCTGCATAAAACAAGTTTAGTTTTACAACAAAAAAAAAAGTAATAAACAACTTTATACCTACCTCCCGTTACATGCAAAATGATAATGTCAAATATCATGTGAAATATTTATAATATTAAGAACACACATAAAACCAGATTTAGATTATTTACACATGTGTGATTCAAACTAAGAATCTAATTTTGTTGTTTGTGCGCTCAGATACCACTCCTTCTATACCCGCGGCACACTGGCAGCGATATCAAGCTTCACAAGCTTCTCTTGAAAGAAGGAGACCAACAAATCTTCAAGTTAACAAGTTCAATTAAGTACCCAAACCATAAATAACGAATCATTATCATCGGCAGCTTATTCAGCCTACCGCAGAGCGTACGTAAGCCTCCTCTCTCTTTCGCAAATTTTGCCGTTTCGTGCTAATCAAAAACACGTAAAAATCTCCAGGACACAAAAATTCAAAAAAAAGCAAGCCTATAAATAATAAAAAAAAAAAAATAAAAAAAAAAATTACGAGGATAAAAAAGAATAAGCTGTGCGCTGTGCTCTCTTTTCAAACAACAACATTGCAAACATTCTGGCGACAATGTTGAAAATTGCCAGCTTTGACCCGGACTTCACATAATATGTTATATTAGACGGCAGACATATTTTAAGATATAATTTCACTCTGATGAAACTTATAATATGGGACCAACAATGAAATCGCAAAAAATATCAGACGAAATGTATGGAACAGGCGGTTTTTTGGCGATATCTTGGTTGGTCTTTTAGTTAATAAGTTTCATCAGAGTAAAATCATATCCTAGAATATTTCCTTCGTCTTACCGATCAGTATAGTTGCCAATTTTTCTGGCCACTCTGATGTGGAAAGCTGTTCGTTCCGTACTCCTTACTTACGTTACGTCCTTCGTCAATATTCAAAACTGCCAGCTTTGGTCCTGATGTAACATGGCTAATTATGAGGTAAACATAATGATTGTAATGTTTTCTTGCAGCCAATACGATCACGAAGAGCGCCGGTATCCCCGACATCAAGAAACTGTGGCACGAAGGCCTTATCGAGAAATTTGGATCCCGTATAATAAAACTCAAGTGACGGTGGGCAGGACACTTGGCTTGATGTGGTGATGGTAGGTGGAGTAGATCTCTGAAGGAATGGTGGCCACGTGATGGTAAGCGTAGCCCTGGTAGACCGATACAGCGATGGCGTGACGACATCCAAAAGTTTTGCGGCAACACCTGGGCAAGAATGCGTTATCGAATTCTAATTTCTTCTCTATACCTATGTAAAAATGTCTCCTCGCTTAGAGAGAAAGAAGGAATTCACAACTTCTGTGTTTGATACATTTTAAACCAGAACCCAACCAGAAAAATGTCCAACTACGGAGACATACAACATAATACAATACATGAATGCTTTTTAACCGCCTGATAACTTCCAGAGTTGATAAACTTATATGCATGAAATTTTTCACAACGATAGTAGCCCGTAGTAGTGTGAGCTGTCGTTGAATAGGTCTTTTAGAGTTAACAATTTTAAAATAATAAAAAATCATAATATTATATTAAAGGGGTTAAACTGTCATACTTGTAAATTAGGGATTAAAAAATCGCCAGTCTCCCCAGTCATGTTGGCCCAGGGGTGATCCTGTGAAGTTTGGTACCCGTTGAAATCTGGGCGATTCGCTAGTAGACAATACTAAACATTACGCGGTTTCAAATGAGTAGGAACCGGTGGTACGGGTGAAATTTTGTGAAACCAAAGTTTGCACCAAAAAGTATGTCCTGCAAACTTTAATTATTCATTTGGGTTTCATTTATATTTTATTTAAGTTGTGTGAAAAGTCATGAAAAAAAGGTTTTAAGTATGCGATGATGTAGGGAAGCTTAGAGTAAAATCATATCCTAGAATATTTCCTTCGTCTTACCGATCAGTATTATATAGTTGCCTAATTTTTTGGCCACTTTGATGTGGACCACCTTTCGTAGGCAGCATCCCTTTTGATTTTGTTCGTTGTAAAATTAATCTCATCAAAAACATAATGTAGTATAATCAGAAGCAGTAGAAATATGAGGTTGAAAAAATGTGTTCATGAAAAACATTTATGACAATAGCTCTGGAACAGTTCAAGGTAGGGGGGCTGAAAGTTCTATTGGGCGTGCTACCTAATTACGAGCTGGTAACCAACCGACATTGGTATATTCCAATATTCCTCATAGGTCCACATCTCATTCCTTATTTTGCTAGACCCTTTTCCGTTTCGGTAAAAAAACGTCATCCGGTACTTATGTGGATCTACTTAATCTAATAGAAGTTCAACATTATCTCATTGTGCAAGAAAACTAGTAAACGGATGGATAATATGGTCATAATACTTATTAGGTATTTCTACCTACGCGAGTTAAACTAATTATTCACTAACATAAATAATGGTCATGGGACAATCAATAAACGAGCAATATACATAATGATTACAATAACAGGTATACAACAACAGGTATAGGGTCAACCGGTATAGGGTCTCCACTGCTAATTCAAGAGCGTCCGCCATTCTTACGTAGAGCTCAAAACCACGTTGTTTGAATCAGGTAAAGTTATATAATCAACGAACCGATGACGCGGCGTATTAGGCACTTGGGACCAAACAAATCCAAAAATTGTGATAATAAGCAGTCGTGAATTTCGTTGTGTGAACGCCATTTTTCTATGGAACAGGGCTGTATTTTTGAATCGCTAGAAAATAACATTTTCGCAAGAAAATAAATAAATGAAAGATTTTCTATTAACAGAAAGCATATTCGAGTGGTTTGGACCACTCGTTGCGTAGTGATATGATTATTAAAGAAATGGGACTTGGGAAATGGTTTCGATTGAAAGACAATTTCAAATGATACAAGTGAAACAAATCCAAAAATGGAACCTCAAGTGATTTTACCTAGGAATTGGTACCTAAGCTGAAACGTGCACATACCAGTTTCTCTGCTTCAGACTTTAAATTTCCCACTGCTGAGACATCGGCCTACCCTCGAAGGGTGACTAGGCCATTTCCACCCCGGGTTTGGCACGGGTTGGCAGATTAACATACGCCATCGATTTTCTTCTCCGGAAATACGCAGGTTTCCTCACGATGTTTTCCTTCACCGAAAAGCCAGTGGTATATCTGCTCAAAGTCACAGATATGCTAATTTGGACTCAAAGATGTTTGGACCGGTAGTCACTCTGATATTTCTAAATGATATATTTGATTTGGTTTATTACAGAAGTGACTTTTTAAACGACTTTAATAAAAAAAAAGGAATTGCATTTGAATCTTTTTCCATTAGAGCAAGACAGGCCACCGGCCGACCCGTTCGGACCGGTACCGAGTTGCTCAATGGTTTTTCATCCTTTTTTATGTTTGTTACCCAAAGAGTATGCGTTGGTAACCTCAGAGCTCGGTCAGTTATAAACCGATTTAGAACATTATTTTTTTGTTGAAAAAGATGCTCATACTTCCGTTAATGGGATCCGCGAAGAATTGAGGGAACTCTTCAAATTTTATAGGCATACATATAGCGATGATTTTGGTATGTACTGACTTTTTGGTATAAACTAATCAAGCATTTAGAAAGTCCACAGTTGAGTGAGAAAGTCACATTGTCGCTTACCAACAGGCGAGTTGGCTGTCAAACGCAGACCTATGAGTGTTAAAAAAAAAAAAAAAAGTATCATTTGGTGAATTGAAATTGATTCAATGAAGAAGACAGTTGACGAACGGAACTCTTCAATGATAAGTATTTTATGGTTGGCGTCAAGAATATATCGATATTGCATTTTTTCAGAGTATGTATTTTGATTTATAAGCAATCCAATTCAAATCCGATTGGGTATTTTAGCATTGTGACCTTGACACTTATCTTTTCTGTGCCGTGACCATTATTCCCACGTGCACGCGTGTTATTACGTGATGTTGTTCCCCACGCGATTTTACCCAATAAGTGAGGCTGAAGGCAACACAAAAGGACATTTTTGAATGTTATCGAAATAGTACTATTTGCAGGGCAATATGATCTAAATTGTTGACTTGAAAATGTCGTCAGCATCGATATCTTACGGTCATCAGTATCAGTAAGCTTCATTCATTCATTCATTCATTATTTAAGAGCGTAGTTCTTTTCTGTGGAGTGATTTCCATGCTCGGCGGTCTCCTGCCAGCGTTTTTTTTTTTTTTTTTTCTTTCCTCCTAAGAGGATTTTGGCGTCGCACGTCTTATGCATTTGCCAGTGTCAAGTATACATACATATTCTCAAGTTTTGTTAGATTTCAAACAAGTCATAGTCACGGCCAAAGTCGAGCACAGCAAGTCACGGCCAAGTCCAAGTCATGCCCCAGGAAAGTGGTGAAAACTTTACTAGAGCCTTCTATGGAGTTTTGGAAAAAACATGAAAATTCACGTTTCACAACATTATACCATTCACCAACACTCGTGCATGTTCACGAACACTTAACGGGTGAAAATTCACCGTTTTTACACATTAACACTCGAAATAACACAAGTTTTGGAAAATAATAAAAAGACGCGACATGATTTCTTCACGTTCCCGCCAAAACTCCCCTTATGGTGGTTTTCATCAGTCTGTCATGTCGCACCAGGTGGCCAAACATCCTGCCTTTTCTGGTCTCTGTAGTTGGCAGGAGACTTCTTTTCTCGTTCAGTTTGACTTCCTGGTTTGTCTTTTTCTGTCCAGCTTATTTTTTCCATCCGTCTCCAACACCACATTTCAAAATCACATCAGTAAGCTATGTATTTTTTTTTATATTTGAGAGGCTAGGCGTAAGGCGTTTGGGCACTAACCCCCGAATACTGAAATGTTTGTTAACTTTGACAACAGATTAATTCTAATACTGCTTTTATCTGGCACTAAGCAAATGACAAAGACAGCAATATACTTAATCTGTCGTCAAAGTTAACAAACGTTTCAGTTTTCGGGGGTAAGTACGATAATGGCGTCGTTGCGGGAGGTACATTTTTACGAGTTAGTTTTTCAAAACTAAAAAAAACAGTTTACATAAATAATAAATAACAATTTATTTACAGCTCCGAAATGGTAACGAAAGGAGCATTTGTTTGTGATAATACTAACTAATATTATAATGAGGCGTTTTCCAAAAAAAAAAAGAAATCCTGGTTATAAAAGTACCCAATAGATGGCGTTAGATGTACCTTGAGTTTTTTCTGTCACTATCAAGACATGAAAAACAAAAAAATGTACGTGTGCCTTTTTTTTTCTCGTGTTTTTTGGCTCGACATGTGTATTTAGACAATTTCAAGTAACGTAACTATGTATTTGACTTCATTTGAAATATTACAATAGTTGACACTGGCTAAATACACAATGTGTGGAGCCAAAATTTACGATTTAAAAATAAACATAAAATATTTCGAGTGAAATGACAATGACAGGTAAAACGATAGGTCTGTTACGCCATCTAGTAAATATTTTAGAACAAATTTTTTTTTTTTTGGAATTCGCCTCATTGCGAAAGTAGCTCTATCTCTCTATCTTTCTGTTTGGGTGTTTGTCGCGTTATCACGGCTAAACGGATCGACCTGAATTTTTGCATAGATATAGCTTAAGGAACAGGGACGGGCACAGGCTAGTTTTTTGTAGGTCCACGCGAACGATGTCGCGGGTAACAGCAAATAACTTAATAAATAGTACATTAAATCTTAAAGTTTATGTTACTAGTTTGCCTGCGCGGCTTCGCTCGTTTTGGCTACAGTAGACGAACTGACAAAACATCAACCCTTAGGGTGCCTACCCTAAGGGTTGATGTTTTGTTCAAATTAGAATGCATTATACGACGTAAAAAATATGTTTCCAAAAATAATATTTTCAACGCCATCTATTGAAAACCTAGCGAGTTTTGAAAATAAAATATAAAATTAATAATTTTACTGCTATTATTAATGCAAAAATATTCATAAGTCGCGTTTCTACGTACCATTAAAAATAAGTTATCTTGGGTTTCTATTTCAGGTCGAGCAGACATTGTGTCGATCATGTCGCAGATTAAAGCACTAGCGACATCTTACGTCCCTATCAGTACTAAAATCGTGTTACGCATCTTTCTAAGGACATTACCACTCTTAGAGTTTCTCTATGGTACTAGTAATAAAACGGCGTGACCTTAACTTATGTTACCTTAACATTGGAGTTTGGATAAACCACATAAACAAGGTGGTTATGGCTTGGGCAAAAATAGAAGTTTCACCTCTAACGGTGTTTTCGAAGGATGTCTTGGTAATGGTCAGGTCAGGGTTAAGTTTGTGTACAGGGTTATAAGGCTAGGGGCAGGCTAAGCCGAAAGGGGCTCCTAGTACTCATGATTGTGAACAACTTTCACTATTTGACCGACCCTCAAATCAGATTACCATTACCAAATAATAATTACCAATGAAAAAATACAATTTTTTTAGTTTAGTTTAATTTTTATAGTTATTTTAGGTTTTAGTTAGTATTTTTAAGTTTTCTTTAATTGTCTATTTTTTAAGTTGTACATAATAAATATATTTTTTCGAGAGTTTCTGTTTCCTTGGCCAAAAAAAAAAATATGTGAAAATTGCTTATAAAACATTGGCAATGGTAATCAAAATTTATTGAAACTCAAGTTTTTTTAAATTTTCTCTGTAATTTTTATATTTAATTTGTTTGAGAGATGAAGTACTTAGGCATCTATTAATGAGGCTCGCCGGACTTTTAGCCCGCTATATGCATTGGTCTATATACAGTTTTGTACAATTTAAAGCCTTTTGAGGGCGCAGGCATATCTTTCTTTAAAAATAACCCTAAGTCATATTATAAATTCGAAAGTATCTGTCTCTCTGTCTCTAGCTATATATATGCAAAACTACAGGTCGATCCGTTCAGCCGTGATAACGCGACATACACCCAGACACCCAGACAGAGAGACGAAGCTCTTAGCGATCCACGCATCAGTCTAAATACACTTATACGAAATTACTCTGATTGATTGATTGTTAGGTGCGAGTAACGTAACTTTGAGATATGGCTATCTCATGGCATGAGAACGCTCGGTGCACTCCCAGCGACCCGCGCCGCGCCTCACACTGACGTGACTTTTGTAGGAACAACGAATCTCGTAATGCGGTATCTAGTGTGATCTGTGCTTTAGCATTATATTAATGTTTCTTATCAGGACTTAACCACGCTAAAACTAGTTTATTTATATACCTCGACGTTTCAAAACTAAACGTAACGTTTAAACTAGCTTTAGCGTAGTAAAGTCCTGATAAGAAACATTAAATTATGTTTTGTTTTAATAAAACGGGAATACTCACGTTAAATTGAATCGGTTATTCCGACTATAGCAAGGCAAGACGAGACGTGTCTCGCTTAGGATTCCCTGATAAAGGTCACCCAATGTGATCGAAACTATAGTCGGAATAACCGACTCAATTTAACGTGAGTATTCCCGTTTTATTAAAACAAAATGTATCAAAACCACGTCAGTTTTCATAGTAAAATTAAATTATGTGTTAAAATCGCGAAAGTTCAAAAGTTACATTTATAATATTAGCTAGGATTTTATCCAAAGCGTTGACTTCAAGAGAAAAAAAAAATGAGAGAATAAAATTGCTATTAAAATAATCCTATTACAGATTTCGTGTAACATATGCTCATTTCTTAGCTATCACACCATCACTATTGCCGTCTCCTTTATCCTTACCCTGTAGCGTGTGTTTTAAACACTTCATATATTTAAGCTTTGCCCAAACACCTAGACACATTCTATGTAGTCTTTTATCGTGTGTTAGAATGGCGAAATGGTTGGTTGTTCTAACTATATGCCGGGCGGTGTGAAGTCGGCCTTTTTGTGCTAATGCTATGGCTAAATATAGTCTGCTTCTCGCTGCTAACGCCTCGTCACCGAGCAGCTTCGAGAGCTTGTATTGTCTTATTGATATGCGTCCTGCTTCTTCAGCCTGTAACAAAAAAGAAAATACAGTTTTTTTTTTCTTATGTTGTACACGTTGACGTTTGTTGTACTTCACAATTAAAATAAGTCTCAGTCATTGTCAAAGTCAAACATAGTAAGTCCCGGGCAAGTCCAAGTCATACCCCGGTAAAGTGTTGGAGACTTTACTAGATGTTTCTATGGAGTTTTGGAAACAACACAATGAGTCACTTTTTACAACATTATTCTATTACTCAGTCACCAACACTCGTGAAAATGCACGGGTACACGAACATTTAATAGATAAAAATCCACAAATATTACAAAAAACTTCATGTCAATTACTCACACAATGATCAAAGTAGTCTCCTAATGCAGAATAAGCTCCACCGAGGGTTGACAACCATGAGAACGCATTTTCTATCTCCACCCTGGTCCAACACAGTCTTAGCATTCGATCGTTCCTGAAAGAATGACAAAATAACAA
The DNA here is from genome assembly GCA_947579745.1 of Apocheima hispidaria. Taxonomy (NCBI): domain Eukaryota; kingdom Metazoa; phylum Arthropoda; class Insecta; order Lepidoptera; family Geometridae; genus Apocheima; species Apocheima hispidaria. The sequence continues at coordinate 9,567,637 of OX388166.1, read as the reverse complement.
AAATTATACTTTTCTACAAAATTCTGGTATAAAAACAAGCTAGGACATTTGGATAATTAAGAAGATAATCTTGACCGACAGTTATTAAGTTTCAACACTGTGATATAGGCATATCAGCCTATGCTGCTCGCCATCGACAACACCATTTACACCACTGGATCAGCTATGCCAGCGGCCCAGAGCGTTGCTTCCGTTATTTCAAGGAGCTGGGTTGGCTCGGGTAAACGCTGGCGGGGAAATGCACAATACACCCCATGCGGGACGTCAGTGCAGGACTTATCGCCGCCATCTCGAATAAGAATAAGAAGAAAAGTGAGTTTTGTCGGGAACGTCAAGAATTCATGTCGCGTCATTTTATGGTTTTCCAAAACTTGTGTTATTTCGAGTGTTCATGTGTAAAAATGGTGAATTTTTACCCGTTAAGCATTCGTGAACATGCACAAGTGTTGGTGAATGGTATAATATCGTGAAACGTGAATTTTCGTGTTGATTCCAAAACTCCATAGAAGGCTCTAGTAAAGTTTTCACCACTTTACTGGGGCATGACTTGGACTTGACCGTGACTATGACTTGTTTGATAATATCTAACAAAACTTGAGAATATAAATGTATACTTGACAATGGCAAATGCATAAGACGTGCGACGCCAAAATCCTCTTAGGAGGAAAGTGAGAAAAAAAAAAAGAAGAATCAAGAGTTCTTTGGAACTTGCGTATGGATATACCACTAGCTTTTCTGCACAGAAAACAATGTGAGAAAACCTGCATACTTCTGGAGAAGGAATTCAACTGTGTGAATGTGAATCGCCAACCAGCACTGGGCCAGAGTGATAGATACAATCACTCTTCAACGGTAGACCGATATCCCAGCAGTAGGATGTTAAAAGGTTGATGCAGAGATATTAGTTTAACAGCTGCATTTTTTTGGAAATACAACTTTTTGTTTGTAACATTGGAAATGTTTAGAAGCAACATATTTTGACAAAAGAGAAGGAAAAAAGAGCATTCTTGTCTAGATTTTGTCTTTATTCTTCGATTTTCAATTATCAATTTTTTCAAATCTTTTTTTATCTAAGATGAACACCTTTTTTTGGTTTTTTTTATTACATATTGATAAATTTAAATCTTTTATTGCCTACCATACTTGTTTTAATTATGATATATCTTTACTATTATTAAACTTATAAGAGAATATAATATAATTATTTATTTACAGGAAAAATCAAAATGTTCAATGAAATATAATAGACTAAAACTACTATACTTTAAATAATTAATATATTACAGAAAAGAAAGAAAGATAATTTAACTAAAATAAACGAGTCCAACTGCTACCAGTGGGAATTATTCCCAAAAGCTTTCCCACATTGTATTGCGATGCTCACCCTTTGGGCGAAATAAGAGGTCAGCTTTTGGTCACGTGTTGCTTTGAGCAGACGACAAGAAAGATCTTTTAATATATTCTTGGTGCCTGCAGGTTTATCCTGTAACTCTGAAAGCGATAGTGATAGTGCGCGAGCGGGACTGCGCATAGTGTGACTAAGTTGGTACGAGCGGGATGGCATGCTCTCGCAATCAGAATCACAAATGTTTCAAGTTAGAGGATAAGCCCACTGGTCTCCGCAGTCCCAAGTTTTCGACCCCATAAGGCTCAAACATAAAACTCAGTGATGGTTTTATCTGCAAAAAAATCAGAAGGTAAGGCCACCTTCCCGGGGAGTAATAGTTATTTCTTAGTTGAAAAATACTTACCAAGCATAATCAATTATCTCTTTGTCAGGTGGCTCCAGCATAAGTCTCAATAGAACTGTCCGACTTGTAGGCCATCCGCACAATTTGTTCAAGTTTAGAACCACATTCGTCCGATACACATCTGACCTCAAACACTTCACGAAAGGTTGTAGAAACAGAGCGTTTGTTGTACATCTCAGAGCACCTTTTGTGCCCACACTTTTATCATTGTTTGGTTCTTTATCGCAGTCTCCGCCTTCTAAACCAATTGATTTGTAATATTGCTCATCGGGAAGTACTAAATGATCTTCAGAAACGTAGCAGATAAAGTGGGGAACCCGGTAGAGTAAAATCTTTATTATCACCTGCATTTTTAGTTTTAGTTGGTTTTAGTGGTTTGAAATTTAAATCCTTATTGCGAATCTAGCTGTAAATTGTGTGCTATTTGGATTGAAAATTAATTTACAGAAACTAAAACAAAAATCACGTTTCGATTTGACATGATAATTGTTCTCTTATGTTTTGGCTCTACACGTATTGTATATTTAGCCGGTCTCAAGTATTGTAATATCTCATGTTAAGTGAAATATTTTACAAATAAAACAAGTCTCAATTATTCTAATAAAGTAAGTCACGGTCAAGTTTAAGTCATGTCCAAGTGATGGAGTCTTTACTAGAGGTTTCTCTGGAGTTTTAGAAACAACACGAAGAGTCACGTTTCACAACATTATACTATTTACCAACACTCGTGCAGGTTCACGAACACATAATGGATAAAAATCCACCATTTTTAAACATTAACACTCGAATTAACACAAGTTTTGGAAAATAATACAATGACGCGACATGACTTTTTCAGGTTCCCGCCGAAACTCCAAGATAATTGTTTTTTTTTCTCTTATATTTTGGCTACACACTTTGTGTATATAGCCAGTGTCAAGTGTTGTAATATTTCTAGTGAAGACAAATATTTCATAATTAAAATAAGTCTCATTCATAGTCTAACTCAAGCAAAGTAAGTTACGGACAAGTCCATGTCATACCCCTGTAAAGTGGTAGAGACTTTTTACTAAATGTTCCTATGGAATTTTAAAAACAACACGAAGAGTCACGTTTCGCAACATTATACTATTTACCAACACTCGTACACTTTCACGAACACTTAATGGATAAAAAACCATCTTCTTCACACATTAACACTCGAAAAAACACAAGTTTTGGAAGATATTACAATGACGAGACATGACTTCTTCATGTTTACTTACTTTAGTCGATTATTTTTAGAACAACACTAATAATCGATTGTGCCAAAAAGTGCCATCTACTGGGGAGTAGCACATCTTTTTTTAAACATTAGTTACATCTATTAAGATGTCGCTGGAGTTTTGGCGGGAACGTGAAGAAATCATGTCGCGTCATTATATTATTTTCCATTACTTGTGTTATTTTGAGTGTTAATGTGTAAAAACTGTGAATTTTTACCCGTTAAGTGTTCGTGAACATGCACGAGTGTTGGTGAATGGTATAATATCGTGAAACGTGAATTTTCGTGTTGTTTCCAAAACTCCATAGAAGGCTCTAGTAAAGTTTTCACCACTTTACTGGGGCATGACTAGGACTTGACCGTGACTTGCTTTGCTCGATTTTGACAGTGACTATGACTTGTTTGATTATATCTAACTAAACTTGAGAATAAATATGTATACTTGACACTGGCAAATGCATAAGACGTGCGACGCCAAAATCCTCTTAGGAGGAAAAAGAAAAAAAAAAAAAAAAAAAAAAGATGTCGCTAAAACGTCAATGGCGCCAAGATTTGAAATTATTTTGATTTTTCGGCCTGCTACATAGCGTTTACTAAGCCCAAATAAAAACTTACCTAGACTGAACCGTGCAGCAACTGCAGGATGATGTCGTAAGAATTTTAAAAAATATTTTTCGAAAAAATAATAATAATATTATTATTAAAAAAAAAAAAAAAATATAATTTAAATAAATATTAGGTTAAAAACAAACAATTGTTCATTATTCCTATTGTACTGGACGCGACGTTGCAGCGGAAAGACACTACATATTGGTTATTTTTGACACATTTTTTTTAAATGAAGTTCCGCAAAGTTACGCCTGAATCAATCAACTACTTAGTACTAATATGTCAAAAAACTACCTTCAGCCAGTAAAATAAAGTGCTCAAAAATTTGGGATCAAACTTTTCATTGGGTGTCATCACCATCGGTCGCCATCAGTATGGATGTAGCTTATACCCTGGATTAACACATTGTGAAGAATGAGGGAGTAGTGTTGTCACTGAGCACCTGCAACCCCAGATTTTCGAGTGTTCCAGCTACATCCTTTCCCCTCTATTTTCAACTGGGCTACCCCATCATGGGCTAATGCGCCATATCCTGACCTTCACCACCACAATGTTGGATTTGGTATGGTCGGGACACTGGACAACATCTGAATCGTCGTCATACCCAGCAATTGCTGCTTTGAGAAGACCGCTGTTCAGTTTAGCACTTTAGAGAATCCTCGCGAGTATAGTCCTTTACTCGTCCCACAGCACCAACGTATGGTTTATGGAGTAGTGCGATTGCTACTATCCTCCTTGCCGCCTCGATCATAAGTTCGGTAGTGGGTAGTTCCATCCTTCGTGGGTTTGCTTGGGCAACAAGGTAGGGCCTTCCGTTTATGGAGTCGATGGGGGTGCCCGTGACCACCTTAGCAATACCTACGCTACTGATGTTCTTGCCATTCCGTCCCATTTCCGCCTTACCGGGTAGTCTGTGCTGAAAGCGTTGTGGTCTGATCTCTCTTGTTTGGAGCGCGCCCAGTTACAGCAAGGTGTGATTCCGTCGACCCAACCCGTACACTCCTGTTTCTTATGTGGGCCTGCACAGTGGCTGTATTTCGATAGTCTCTGTACAGGAGTACTTACGTATTGAAATGTTAAAAATTAAAATTACTAACGGCGAAAAGTATAGATTCAAAATGTCTAAAATCAAACGTTAAATGGTTTGAGATGTCGAAAGTCATCATGAACAAGATCAAATTAGCAAAATACAATATACCAAATGTTTAGAACACTAAATGGTTTAAATTAAAATGATAATGGTCGATAAGTCTAAGTTCAAAATGTAGCAAATTGTACTTATGTCCCTTGGAAAAACTGTGAGCAAACTTAGTACCTACTGATTGTAATGGAATTTTCTGTTTTTTAAATATATTCGAACACCTAGGGTATTCTTGGTTTTATTTATTTTTTGACATTTAAGTCTTTGTCTGACTAATTGTACAGTAGTAGTACCGCAATATCGGAGTAAGTGGTTTTGTATAATGTCGGAACAGCTTGAGTTTTAAAATATGTAGGAGCCCTGAACACTAGGTTCGGTTATGTTTGAACTGCGACAAACAACGCGGCGAGTGTGCGGCGGCAGCGGCCGGCGAAGCGCTAAAGAGTAAGTGTAACATAATTGTATAATTTTATATTATATAATTATATAATATTATATAAACTTAATTTGAATATAATATTCATTCATATTTCTAATATTTCATTTTCACTTTAAATCTTTTGAACATGGGCTTTTTAAAATAAGCCTTTGTGATCATATGACATGTTTTTTTGATATTATGAAGTTTTGGGTTATATACCATTTAACATTTAGATTTTAGACATTTTGAACCTAGACATTTCGCCGTTAGCTATTTAAACTTTTAACATTTCAATACAGACCATTAATTCAATACATTACCCCTTTACAGAGACGTCCCGTAGCCTAGGCAGAGCGAGCACTGTACGAGTGGCGCTCGGTCAGCTATTCGCACTCGCTGCAGGTTGGACCATTCCTTACCAGGATCGGGGAGACCCTGAGCACTATCCTGCAGGTGTGCGTGGGTTCCTGGCACGTTTTTTGTACGCGATGTCCAATCTGTCGTGTTCCTTATCGGCGTCCCGGAAGATCGCCCTAATCTAGTCCTCAGAGATCCCAGGATGTCCTCGTCGGTGTTATTAAATTTTGAAGGAGACTACGAGAGGGTCTTTATTTTTAACTCCTTCGTCGTTCAGATTATTCTGGCCAACATTATTACACAAAAATAATGAAACCAACATAAATTTAATACCAAAATTAGCTCTTTCAATTTCCTTATTGTTCACCTTGAAATACTTATCTTAGTCGTTTGTATGCAAAAAAATATGCATAAGTACAATGCATCAATTAAGACGAGCAGGGGTGACTTCTGTACATATCTATTGTTTCTTAGTGGTATCGTCATACCTACCTACGTTTCCAAAAAGTTAGTTTCCAAGGCAGTAAAATATAAACTTCTGTATAAATGCTGCAAAATTTTGATACTTAATTTTTGGAACATTTATAATAATTTAAACAATTTATAAGGAGAAGTCTGTGCCTTGAAGGTCGTAATTTTAATACATCCGTACCATCTTTGAATAAATCCACTTTTAAATTATCAAATAAAAGAGACAGGCTTTTTATATTTGCGTTTGTTGTCAATCAAATCAAAATTATTTTATTGCTATAAGATAGGTACAAACACTGAGAACCAACGGAACTTTTTCCCCCGATGGTCAACACTATTGACGTACAGCGACATCTCCAACCTGGAGGTGTCGCAATGCTAGGATCCTGTTTGCCAAAAGGAATTTTGCAAAACCCTGCGCACTCTGGAAGTGAACAAAGCCAGTGGAACCCATGGTATTTCAGCCATCGTCTTGAAGAAGTGTATGCCTGAATTGTCTCCTGTTCTAACACGCCTCTTTCTTCCCTGTCCCTTTCTCTTGGGACGGGGGCCTTATCATGTAACTCTGGTGGCAATGGTAATCGCGTGTCACCCACTCGCGTCAACTTACTCGTACAATGCGAGCGAGCAGGATAGCAAACGAAGACCATCAACACCAGAATTACATGATAAGGCCCCAGGTCATGACCAAAATCCATAAAGCTTGTTAACGTCCAGCGACCTTACCATACTTTGTAAGAGAATGGAGAATTGTATTGTTTTCTAAGCGACAGGCTCCTTAGTGTCCTTAGTGTCCGTCGATATGAATTTTGCTGAAATTAGTCCACGGGGATCTTTTAGCATACGCCACGCACCTTTGACTGCGAGTTTGTGAAGATAGAAAAAGCAAGCTTCCAACCCTACACCCCGACAGCTTGATTGGTTCGTTAGTCTAAATATTACTTTTTTTGTAAACTTTTCTTTCCTTTAAAATGATAGAAAATGGCATGGGGCTAGATCTTGGCTGGGAATGGCGTGGGGGTAGTATCTGTACAGTTTAGCCACTGCAGGCGGTGTCCGTCTGCAGTGGCTAAAAAGTTCATTGTCCTAGCGGCCTTTTGAGCGGGCGCGTTTTCTTAGTGAAAAATAATGTGTCGGTTGATCAGATTCAGATTATTATTGCTTCCATAAGGTACTAGGTGGTAAAAGCATATATTGTCGAAGTATAAAGTTTCCTAAGTACTACGACGGGCGCAGCAAAACGCAGCAAAACTAGAAGAAATCCTAAGAGAAGAAATTTAATATAATATGAACACAGAATTCTCCTTATAAATAATTATGTCTTTGAATATGAAGAATGAAGAAACCAATGTCGAAAATCGAACCATAGACAACAAACAATTTAAAAAAAAATGTAATGAGGTGTAGTAAGTGTAGCGTTACCAACGAGGTTTAAATATTATTCTAACTTCCTAATCCTAACTTATTTTATAAGTATTTACTACCCGCGCATTCATTCGCGTGGACATAAAACACGTATCCTATGTCTTTGCTGTGCTTGTGATTTACAGTAACTTCTTATCAAACTTTATCAAGATCCGTTCAGCCGTTTAGCCGTGATAACGCGATAAACATCCAGACCAAGACAAAATTACTTCCTATAATCTTCCTATAGTTCGCTAAATGGCGTTTATCCATTTTTGTCCATTTTTTGAAGTTTTGTATGGACTGACAGTTGTAATGTAGGGAGTAGTATATACATTCATCTATGGTAGGGAGTTCTGAATCGAAGCTTTATTGGTCCTGATACAACTGCGGCTAAATATCTCTGAATTATAATATTAGTTAGGATTAGGATAAGGATAAAAAAAAAAACTGATGTTCCATAGAAAAATAAAACTGTAATACCCATGGCGAATGCATCACTCACCTTCGTTTTGCCAATGATATAGTCATGGCAGAATCGCTGGACTACCTCAATAATATGCTCAACGACCTCAGTAGCGTTTCTCAACAGGTGGGTCTTAAAACGAACACGGTGAAGATAAAATAAAAATTATATCTACCTTTGGACAGTAGGTCCAGCGTCGACAAAGAGGTCCCCGAAGAATCCAACTCGGATGGTGCTCTTCGGGAAATTGCGTGATATCTTCTCGTCCAAAATCCCGCAGTGCCTGAAGACAAGGATCTTCAGAGAGCTAAGCTCGGAGTCTCTTTGCGCGATAAGATCTGCAACGAGGATATTAGCCGAAGAACCACTCATCGATACAGCTTTGAGAGTTTGCAAGCTGAAGTGGCAATGGGCAGGCCACATCACTCGAAGAACCGATAACCGATGGGGAAGAAAGGTTCTTGAATGGCGACCACGAACCGGAAGGCGCAACGTAGGCAGGCCTCCCACTAGGTGGACCGACGAGATTGTGAAAGTCGCGGACAACCGGTGGATGCAAGTGGAGCGTTGTCGGTCGGTGTGGCGTTCTAAGGGGAAGGCCTATGTTCAGCAGTGGACGTCTTCTGGCTGATGATGATGTATTGAAATATAGACTCAAATGATTTTATATACTATTACTATTATATTACTATTTATATATTACTGCTATTTTTTGTTGGTAGGTAATTTACTATACGTTTTATAAAACTAATTTTGCCAAAATTTCGTACCTATTCGTTCGTTATTATGCTCATTGTTTTAATATTACTATATTATATTTATATTACTTAATTACTTCAAGACGGTTAATTTACTAGAGGTAGTCTAGCTACTTAGTCGTTGTTCAAAGATTTATACTTAGTCCACCAGTAAAAATTAAAATTAGTACCTACACAAGCAAGTGCAAGTACGGTATTATTGGCCGAAGACAAATCTAGTTTATGGCTAGACATTAATTAACCAAAATTTAACCAATCCTAGTGTTTTTGTGTTAAGTACTTATTTAACTATCAGCAGTTATGAAAGTGTTGCTGTGTGTCATATTTGTATATATGGTTGGTGTAGTGGATGCGAGAGAATTTAGTGGTCAGTAAAGTTTACTTATAATAAATTTTACTTTGTGAGAAGTTGCGACCACACTCGCGGCGTGCAAGGGCACTCCTTACATATCTTACATATCCTAGCCAGTTTCAAGTTTTGTAATATTTCAAGTTACGCAAAATCTTTCAGAATTAAAAAAATCTCAATCTAAGTCAAGCTAAGTAAATCATGGTCAAGTCCAAGTCATGCCCCAGTAAAGTGTTGCAGAGCTTATTAGGGCTTCTAAGCATGATGCCGGGGCACTAGAATACGAGTACGGCATCGGTATCCCCTGCCTGTAGTAAGAGCATACTAATAGGGGACCTCTGGGCTCGGGGGTGATTAGAGGTGGGGCTCTAACCATCATCTACCGAAGCGAGCCCGGGGAGGACGACAGCGTCGAGTGGCGGACGCTGTTGTAGGCTTAGGCGTCTCTCAGCTGCTAGCTGTCCCGGGAGGAGATGCAGCGTGGCGCTGAGGGCTCCAGTCCGTTCCCTTGGAGATCCCGGAGCCCTCGGTCAAGCACCAAGGCAGGCCACTGGGGGGGTTTTAGTAGTTATAATCCCACATAACCCGGCTGCATCCCATAGCAGTCGGGTATCTTGTGAAGTTTTCGGCCTCGCAAAAAAAAGGGCTTCTAAGCATTGCTCTGACGCCGGGGCACTTAAATACGAGTACGGAATCGGTATCCCCTGTCTGCAAGAGCCTACTAAAATTACTACAATCGAGTTACGCATCTTTTTAAGGCATGAGCATTCTTAGTTTAATAATTTAACTATGTCGTTAGGCAATCTCGTTATTGAGTAGAAAAAAAAAGTATAATAATAATGAAAAATATGGCAATGAAGAATATATTATAGCCGTATACATTATATATATAATAATAATAAGTAATAAATAATAATTGTATATAACATAAAGGGCTGTATATGTATATGTTAATAATAGTATGAGAGGCTGGTTCTACAATTATGTACAGGAAAAAGCAGAAATCAGAAATATTTATTGGCCATAAATAACATTAAATATTACAGGCAAAAACCTGTTATTGTTACTTCCGGGTCAGACGCTAAATTGACTGGGCTATGGTTGCAGTACGACACAAAAGTTACTTATGGGCGACAAAAGTATTTTTTTATTTTGCAGATGAAGAATACTACCAGCTCCCGCGGTTGTTTCAGCTGGATGACTACCAGCAGTGTTTCTCCCGAAGTGAAGGTCTCTATTGCCTGGGGACCTTCCACATTAAACCTGCTGGCGCTGCAAATGCTGTCTACGACTTGGTTAAGGTTTATTTTCACTGTCATCCATGGATCACCATAAAGCATAATAGTATTCCCATGGAGATGGGTGGCTCCATATGGGAATATGAATCTTTGAATTAGGTATATCTATTTAGCTATTTTGTATGATCTGCAATTATACAGAAATAGAAATACAGAAATATTTATTTCGTGACAAAAAATACAGACGCACAAAAACGTGTGTCTGTAACGTGTGATTAATTGTGTTGGAAAATTGAAAAAATGGGATTGAAAATTGAATATGTCGGTATTATTTAAGGTGCAACGTCTCGCTCGGTGCTTTTTAACTACTGAAATCATCAGGGGATTTTCGAGAAATAGAACTACCCAATGTCAAATAAATACTTGGGTGATTCTCACCGTGGTCCGAGCTACATGTGGTATGAGATGCCACAGTACCCGGTTTAGTCATAGCATGACTAAATACGTAAGCGCCATCTAGTTTTAGGCAGGTTTTTCGGGGGTACACTTTTTGTATGAGATTGTTTCTCTTCTCGTGTAGATTGTCTTTGTTAATCCTTAGATAAGATACAGGCTGCAGCTATGACGCTGCTGAAGCTGAATTCTAAAACCATTTCCTCAGGAGTATTCATCAGAGCACAAAAACTTCAACCGCACCCTCATCCATCGAGGCTACTGCGTGTCTTCCAGATGTCCAGACCTAAACGGATCCTACGTCAAGCGCTTCCAACAATGTACAGAGAAAATCAACCAACATCTTCTCCAACCAGGAAGACAGTTATTGCAAACTGTTGACCAAACAGGAAATTCTCTGCAAAGCGTTGAGCAGTCAGGAAGGACACAAACCAGCCTCGTAGAACTGCAGTATTGCCACACGAGGGCAGAGGCACAAGATAAGGTGCCTCTAGATACAGCAAAGCTGGTTTTTTTGGTCGTGATCTGCTCCGTGGTTCTGTTGAATCTGATTGGAACAGTCTGTGATGCGAAAATGGAGAATGCTAATAGTAAGTTTGGTACCATTTAAATTAGCATCTTGAAAAATATGTTTGCTCTTCGGAGCCCAATAGAACGTCGTACATTGCTGCGAACCGCGAACATCATTAAAAAAAAAATGAGTATAAAATGAGTTAAAATGAGTAGAAGTAAAGCTAGCGCAAAACTATTATCTAAGGAATGTTGGTCAATACATAGAATTCTCCCTATTATGGTCAATGGAATTAGATCGGTAAGTATTCGTGACGAGTAGATCGATGTACCGACATCAGCCATAAATAATAACTTTATTGAAAAAAGAACACATGGAAGTGGCAGATCTATTATAGATGTTATGACAAATAATATTTTCTGTTGTGTTATTATTCAGCAAAGACTAATATAGTATGAGAAGAAACAGGAGAATAGGTTCCCCCATAGAATTCTTCTTATAAATAAGGTCTTTGGGTTCCCCCACAGAATTCTCCTTATAAATAAGGTCTTTGGGTTCCCCCACAGAATTCTCCTTATAAATAAGGTCTTTGGGTTCCCCCACAGAATTCTCCTTATAAATAAGGTCTTTGGGTTCCCCCACAGAATTCTCCTTATAAATAAGGTCTTTGGGTTCCCCCACAGAATTCTACTTATAAATAAGGTCTTTGGGTTCCCCCACAGAATTCTACTTATAAATAAGGTCTTTGGGTTCCCCCCACAGAATTCTCCTTATAAATAAGGTCTTTGGGTTCCCCCACAGAATTCTCCTTATAAATAAGGTCTTTGGGTTCCCCCACAGAATTCTACTTATAAATAAGGTATTTGGGTTCCCCCCACAGAATTCTCCTTATAAATAAGGTCTTTGGGTTCCCCCACAGAATTCTCCTTATAAATAAGGTCTTTGGGTTCCCCCACAGAATTCTACTTATAAATAAGGTCTTTGGGTTCCCCCCACAGAATTCTCTTTATAAATAAGGTCTTTGGGTTCCCCCACAGAATTCTCCTTATAAATAAGGTCTTTGGGTTCCCCCACAGAATTCTCCTTATAAATAAGGTCTTTGGGTTCCCCCACAGAATTCTCCTTATAAATAAGGTCTTTGGGTTCCCCCCACAGAATTCTCCTTATAAATAAGGTCTTTGGGTTCCCCCACAGAATTCTCCTTATAAATAAGGCCCAGAAAGATAGTCTCCATACAAAACACGATTTTGTTTGTTACCATTGACAATCTTTTTGGTCGTGACATGATTAGGTTTTTTCCCCGTTTATGTCTTTGGGTTCCCCCTATATTGATATTACTCTTTGAGAACAGGTTTGTATGGACTAAGCGGTCGAATAGCATAGCGAGTGAAATAAAACACGATTTTATCCGATTTTACCAGATTTACTGACTTTGCTGTGATTATAGTTGGATATGAGTCTGTGGAGTCGAGTAAATAACCACTTGACAGCCCTCCTTTTCAAATAGCGTCAATTAGATCGTCCATGATGGGCAAGCTATTAGGGGTAGGCCTGCCAATCATATTTACTCCACAGTCACACTCCTCGCACTGCTCTTCGCGTTACTGCAAATATTTGCAAGGCGGCCACACTGATGTACTCGCACCGCGCGCCTCTCAACGCGCTATTGATCGCTCTATCTTTTGCTAACTATCTAGCCACAGCCCTTTGACTCGCGCTCAAAAGACCGACAAAACCGTGAGCGGCGGGAAAGACGAGGAGCACGACGGGCGAGTAGCGAAGTAAGAAACAGTGCAAGTAAAAACTAGGAGACATAGTGTTGCCACTACGTCTCTGCCAATGCTCTCGCTACTTTATTCGTCACTAGTCGAGTATCGGGCCGCAGCAATACGCGCAGAATGTATAAATTTATTAATTCGTAAGCGCTATTAATTATACCTCGTCCAGGGCCTAGCGCGGCGTGGTCGAGCTGTATTTTGAAGAGAATTTATCTGCATGCACGATCAACTGCTTTTATTATTTTTGGCTACATTACTGTTGTGAATGTTTTCAGAGCTGCTGATGGCTTGGTCGATGTGGAATAATTGGAAGCAGTTAACAAGCTCCAAGAAAGCTGGTAACTCATCACTGGCAGCTTTACATGGCATCAAGTAAGATTCTCTGTTCTAGTCAATAGGTTCTATTATGTAAAAAGTACTCTTTGGGTTCTATCAAAGAACACAATACTCTCTAACGAGAGTTCTATTTCCAAGATCATAAAATCGAATGACTGATTAGGATATCGCAAACATCCCGACCGGTCAAGAAGCGTGAACAGCACAGGTTTTCCTTATAAAATTTAGTGGGAATGAGCAAAAAAAAGGTTTAAAAAGCATTTCAGGTATTATACTTAAGCAGGCTTCCGGCCGACCCGGAGGTTCGGGTCGGTACCGTGTTGCTCAATGTACCTAATGGATGAAACTTAAATAAAATGCAAGGACGACCTTCAATTTTAGTTTTTTTTTTATAATTAAATATTTTTTCCAGAGTCGGAATAGCAATATGCGCCTGTTTGGCGCATTCCACGCTGCTGCATTTTATGAGTTACACATACAATCCACGAAATCTGGAGCATGTAGGTATCAAACATACTCTGTGCCACTACGAAAACTGAAGTGCTTTTGACATATTTTGTTTTAATAAAACGAGAATATTGAGTCGGTTATTCCGACTATGTGTAGTTTCGATCACTTTGGTGACTTTTATCAAGGAATGCTATAAGCGAGGTTTCGGGCTGCGGCGCATCGCAGTCCGCGGTCCGGGGTTCATATCTGCCGAAGAGTGACCTCCCCTGCCACCGAACCTGAATCCAATCTAACTGCAGGGATCCTATTTCTGTGCGCTAGGGATTATCTTGTTCACTCTCACTCCCATTAAATTCTAGATTAGAGACACAGTGATCGAGATAATCTCGAGCGCACAGGAATAGGGTCCCAGAAAGACGTAAGATAGTGAGACGCTAATGCTCTAAAACTGGTAATGACTGGTAAACACGAAGGTAATGAAGGACGTTTCAAGTTCGTAGATTCAGATCAACATTAAGGCCAATCATCACTTACCTTTGTTTTGCCGTAGATATAATCATCACGGTAAAGTCGTTGTAGAACCTCAATATACTGTGCTCCGCGAGGTCATTAGCTTTTCCCAACGGATGGGTCTTAAAGTGAAAATGGACAAAACGAAAACGTCCAATGTTCACAGCGGTTCTTAGTTCCGGAGTTCTCAGTTTAGTAAATAGACGACTTTATTAAATCATAATATTCAAATATTCGATCTAGTTTTACAATTCGAATAATTCGGATATTCGAAAGCAAGCCCTACTTACATCCTTGATAAAAAGCACGATAAAGCAACAATAGATATACTTTCACGTTCATAATTCGGTTTTATTCGCTAAGTAGCAATTATATTGAAAATTATTATTGACGAGCCTCCTGGCTAAGTTGGTAACGCGTCTGCTTTGTGAGCAGGAGGTCCCGGGTTCGATTCGCGGCCGGGTGGATGATTGAATGATGAATTTAATTATCTTTTCTGGGTCTGTGTGTTAGTTGTCCATGGCTTTGTGTATGTTCCATTTCCATGGCATCCCCTCCCCGAAACAGGGAAAACTAGTAAGGAGCTATGAGTGTGAAGCGTTATTTATTTATTTTTATTTTATATAATAAGGCGTTTTCCAAAAAATAGTTCAAAATAGTTCTAAAATACTTACTAGATGGCGTAATAGTCCTATATCTTTATTCTGTCCTATATCTACCTACCTACCTACCTATATCTGTCATTGTCAATTCTGTGGAACTATTTTATGTTTATTTTTTAAATCTTAAATTTTGGCTCCACACGTGTATTTAGCCAGTGTCAACTATTGTAATATTTCAAATGAAGTCAAAAACATAGTTACATTACTTGAAATTGTCTAAATACATGTGTGAAACCAAAAAATACGAGAAAAAAAAGGCACACGTACATTTTTTTGTCTTTCATGTCTTGACAGTGACAGAAAAAGTTCAAGTTACATCTAACGCCATCTATTGGGTACTTTTATTACCAGGTTTTTTTTTGTTTTTGAAAACGCTCATTACAATGTTTATTGTTTCCATCTCCCAGATTATATCCCACCCGCTATCGATGTTAATTGAGAACAGTACGTCATTGGGACAGATGATGTTCGTGATCTCTGGGTTCATGCTGTCGCATCAGTTGCATCGGCCCGGAGGGCAGCTCATGGGACCCGGAGTAGTGGCTCTTGTCATAGCTAAGAAGATCATCAGGTAAAGGTTGCCGATGACGGTCCAAAACAGTACATCAATGGAACAGCTGCTGTCCTCCGTTTCTCTCTGGCACGCCAACTGGGGCAGTAGAAAGTGGGGACCAGGCTGCGGATCTTGAAGGAAAACCAGACACTTACATTCGTTTTAAGGCCTCGCTACATTACCCGATCTGACATCGTGTGAAAAAAATTGCTATTTATGAGTTTCTGGGGAGAGAAAGGGAAAACCTTATTAGTTTGTCTCTTTTGCTCCCGTGACATTCAAATCTAGCTGTCCCTTTGCACGATGACAGGTCAGGTTATGCATAGCCACTTTCATGCTCAGAAATCTCTCAATATTACAGACTACTCCCAGTATTACTCCTGGTGGTCGGTTTCGCGGCAACCTGGTGGCCGGTCCTAGGCGGCGGCCCACTGTGGGGTTCTGTCGAAGCCGAGAGTCGCGTCTGTCGGGAGAAGTTCTGGTCGCACGTGCTGCTTGTCAACAACCTGGTCGATCCGGGAAGACTCTGTATTCTGACCACTTGGTATGTTTATGTCTCAAACTTTCTTGCTAGAAGTTTAACTATTTCCTTATCCACTATCGATATTAGCGATTGAATAGAAGTTCGGGTAAATCAAACTGGAACAAAGTAATACATTGACTAGCGATGCCTTCAACAAAACAGGAAGGCTATGAAGGTACCGAAAATAATGATCAATAAACGATATTGATGGTGATTGTTAGAATTTAAAATAATACAAAAGATATTTTTTAGAAGAAAGAAAAATTCTGTAGTTCTGTTATGTCAGAACACAGAAGGGCGTCACCGAGAATGTCATAAATTCACATCTTTGCTTTTCCCAATATACTCAGTGTTTTTGAGTCAGACATTATTTGGCGAGAGACAGCTTGAAATGCTAAAATAACATTTTATTGTTTTTTATGATGTCACTATCGCTTCTCCAGGTTTATTGCAGCAGACTTCCAGATGCACGTCATTTCAACCATCATGCTGGTGGTTCTGATGCTTCTTCGCATACTCAAGCTCCGAGTACTGGTGGTGATATTCATCAGTTTTGCTCTCCTGAATGCTGGACTGGCGTATGCTTTCAACTGGTTACCGATGCTGTATCTAACTACTTCACCTGAGTAAGAAAGATAATGGTTTTACTTAGACGTTGTTTTACTTTGCTGTTTCGCAGTAATGTCGTAAAGTTCACAGCAGCATTCTGCTGTAAGCCGTGATAAGCTGCCAGTCGTCTAGGGTCTTAGTAAATTGACTCAACTTTATAAGAATCATGCTTATGTTCTGCATTTCCAGAAAAATCCGCACTTTGTTCCGTGAGGAGCCATCTTTTGCTGGTCTCTACATGTCGCCTTGGGGGAACATGCCGGCTTTCTTTCTGGGCCTGATCGTTGGACATTTTTATACTGGAGAAACAGCTGACCACTGGGATGTTAACAAATTGAAGGTAGAGGCTTTTAATATGAAAACTGACGTGGTTTTGACGTATTTTGTTTTAGTTCGCCCCGAAATAAGACCTCACGATTGAAACTACTTATACCATACTACTATCCTATTACTTTTCTGCAACTGTATGGCAACGCCACCTACATCATCAAAAAATCTTAAGAATCGGCATAGTAAGGTGTAAGCCACACCATCTGACGGGGCACGGATGCAACCATCAACCACCACAGAAAATACAAATATTACGTAAATTTCAACCTTAGTATCATTACATTACGATTAAAAGAATAAAAGGTCGCACCCATGTAGAACATCATAAGAAGTCAGGCGTAACATCTCGATTTGTATCTTATTATAACGATGCTAAGGTTAAAATTGCTTGGTGGATGACGGGATGACGATTGCTGTCTCTGTATGTCATCTAGGATGTTTTATTAGAAGCGAATATTTGGTACAGATGTTGTTCTCTGTTCCGTTTCATCCCTATATCTTGGCAACCCATTGACCGATTATGCACAAATTCCAACTTGAAAATTGTATTATCATCAACTGCTACATGAAGATCGGATCAACAGTACGGAAGTTATCGTCGGACAAATATACACACGAACATACAAACTATATAATAATCATCTATAGGATCGACAAGTTGTTGCAGAACGTTGAAAGAAACGCGCAAGCGCCATGAAAATCACGGCGCTTTCGACCTTTTGGTCGCGAGAAAAGTATACCTCAAAAGCTTTCTAGCGCTGCGTGGTCTACTGTCCGGTTAGAGAATAACTAGTCAGTTATTGTTTCAGCGCTGAAGCGAACTTCAGTGTATAGTATAGTATAGTATAGTATAGTAGGATAGCTTCTCTCACTATTGATTTGACTGCCCCGGTGGCTCAGTTGGTAGTGAACCTACCTCCTGTGTTTGGGGGCATGGGTTCGATTCCCATCTAGGACAAACATTAATGTGATGAATATTTGTATTTGTTCTATGTCTGGATGTTAATATCTATTTAAGTATGTATTTAAAAATATCTATGTACGTATATCAGTCTCTGGCAGCCATATAAGCTTTGCTTAGTTTGGGGTCAGATGACCGTGTGTGCAATAATGTCCCAGATATTTATTTATTATCTGTGGCTTCTCTATACGTAGTAACAATAGTTCAATGTTTAGTCACCGTTGCTCACGCCAATTATTTCTTCAGAGGCTGCTGAAGCCGATCTGCATCGTCTCTGTACCAGCCGTGCTAAGCTGGATCATGGCTGGCTACTGGCTACAGCACGTGAAGGCAAGGCCGTTTGTGGTGGCTTCCGTAACCATAGAGCACTCCATCCTCCAAACCTGCTGTTTGCTGTGGTTTGTGTTTGCCTGTACTGTGGGCGGTAAGTTTAGAATAACCCTTGTTATAATTGTCTGTTCAAGAAATACAATTAAATAGACCTTCTTGAAAATCATTGAAATATTAAGTCTATGTCCATCACGGCCGGTTGCGTTTGTTCCTAGTTCGTATAGCTGATTCGTTCTTCCACCATGCCATGATAAATTAAGTACCTGAAAGCACTTGAACCTCATTCCAGTCTTGTCGGTCTGTTAAGGACATACCAGTTCTCAAAATGCCAAAAAGAGCTCTTTCCGGCTGAAGTTTTCTATAAGAATTCTTAAAGTATTCAAGTAGAAAAAATATACATAGGCTTCTGAATACTCTTATCTAGTCAAAGCACCAAAGCAGTAGGTACACGATATAAATTATTTCGCTCGATAGAAAAAAATCTTAAAAGTAGAACGTTTTTGGAATTTTTTCAAATTAAACTGTGATTTCGTTACATGAACACTTACTTCCTACATGGTTTGACTTTTGATAAAATTACCACTTATTCTTTATTGATTAAATTAGTGAACGGTGGGATAACATTTTATAAAAGTTAATATTCAAATTTTATACGATTTTTTGAACACAAAAATACGGCATCTGAACCTGTGTTTTGGAGCAAAGCCCCGGAATACAAAGATTACTGTTTATCCGGAATAGCCAATACTCAGTATGGTCCACAGAGTACTTTGTTAGTATGGTCTCAGACCGGCTTCGAGGTAAGACGTGTGCCAGTTTTCGCACCATTTCCGCTGCTCTCGCGGTATTGCATAACTCAGAAAATCGACTTTAATTTTAGGTAAAAATAGGTATTAAAATATGGAAACCATCCAGTCTAGCGAGTAGCAAATTATTAAAATTATAATACGACACAGTAATAATGACACGTTTCAAATATTTTAAATATAAAAATTGATTAATTAATTATGTAGTTTTAAAATATTTTGTATTTTGTTCGACAGGTAACAGAACGGTCGATCGGCTCAGCGGTGCGGCTCGCGGCTGCGAACCCAGCGATCCGGGTTTGAACGCGCACTATGGTTAGTATTTTTGCTATTTAGTTTTTTTGGTATTGATACACATTTATAACAACGAAACAAACTTTTCTACTATATTTATTTGAGAATAGATGAGAATGTTCAAAAGTGTACAGACTGTATCAAATTGATTAATAAATGTTTGAATTGAATTGAATTGAATAGAACACACGTACCGTAACGTGGTTATTGCTATGATTTTTAGGTTCACCTGCAGACGCTGCGCGACCGCGAATCTTATCGGAACGCAATAACGTTTACGGTAGCACAGCCCAGAAAGGGGCCAAAAACCTACTAGGTACCTAAACGAAACAAAAACTAGGTACCTAGGTAGATAGTGCTAATAAAATCTACCTCATAGTAGGTACTAATAGTTATTATTTATTTATTAAAAACAAACGTGACAACACCCTTACAGTCCAGGACCAATACGATGTAACAGTTAATTTTATTTAATTATATTAATCTAACTACCGATTTATATTTTCACATAGCCTATAGCGGCTTCTGTGAATTCTGCCAGATTGCACTCAAAAATATCTACTTTTTCGGACATCATGTTCAACAACGTTAAAGCGCGAGACGTGGGGGCAAATTTTTGAGGAGGTTCGTCCTATAAGTAGTTAAACTGAATGTGGGAAAACCTCGTCGCTTGGTCACCGCCTCGTCCGGTGCGCACAGCCGCAGCGCTTCCAGCACCTCGGGATGGTGCAGCTGGCCGCGCAGCACGCGTCACATGTGCTTGCAGAGCGCGACGTCTCGCCTCACCCCTAACTTAGTGTACCCTACCATGCCGATGACGAACAGGGTCGGGTACATAAGCGGGTAGAAAGGATAAACGCCGTACTCCTTTAAATACAAGTAGCGCGTAAACTTATTCTGTATTTTATCCACCATGTCAAGGTACTTAGCCTCATGGGGATTCCATACCATTGCGCTAGTTTCAAGCCGGCTACGAACGAGTGCATTATATAATATTTTAATCACCCCCGTATTGCGGAATGCCTTGCATTGCCGCAGTTAGGTATGCCATAGTTCGTATTAAGATCCGATTTGATTGATTTGATCTTGCTCAGAAGGTAGACGCGCTAATACTCACTAAGCCACGGGAGTCGTCAAATATTACCTAATTTCAAATTTGTAATTTCTTTCATTTCATTTTGTAATTTCTTTCTCCCATTTTTTGATACCATTGTTGCAGGGTCCTTGAAAAGGTTGCTCTCTTGGCGCGGGTGGTTCGCCATGTCGCGCTTGTCCTATGCCGTCATGTTGCTGCATTGGATCGTGAACCTCTACATCGTGGGTACCACACCGCAGCCGCTTACCGCTTCGATGTTAGACATTGTGAGTGGAAATTCAATATAACTGTAGTGTACTTAGAAGGTTTTTTTTGTGTTTTTTATAAGTTAGTTTTTTGTTTTTTTTTCAAGATTTTAGCCCTAAACGACTTGCCGGATTTTGGGGTGCGAGGTGTCGTTAGATTCTACTACTACTATATAACATATACATATACTATACATACAAGGCGTTTAAACATCCCACTGTTGGGACATCAGCGTACCCTCGAAGGGTGATTAGGTCATATCCACGCTGGCCCAGTGCGGGTTGGCGGATTCACATACGCCATCGAATTTCTTCTCCGGAAATATGCAGGTTTCCTCACGATGTTTTCCTTCACCGTAAAGCCAGTGGTATATCCGTACGTAAGTTCAAAGTTTAAGTAGAACTAATTGATACGGGCCCGCCCGGGTTCGAACCCGCTACCTCACGAATGTGAGGCGAGCGTTCTCCCACTGAGCTACCACGACTAGCTTCGTTAGATTCGTATGTCCAAAATGTCAGAAGCATTTTTTTTTTGTTAACGCATTTCACACACAGCGCCATCTAGTCCCAAACTAACCAAGCTTGCACTATGAGAACAAGATAACTGATAGAATACATAGGTAAATAGTATTTTTTTGTAAACACATATGTAGAATACTATGTATTTACAAAAAAAAATATTTACTTATGTATTTACCTTTTGTACGTATTTGTGTAATGACACAAATGTTTGTTCTGGGTGGGAATCGAACCCACAACCTACAGCTATTTAGTATCTGTTTTTTACGCCTAATGATTCGGAGTTAGCAGCCGCATGCACACAGACACGCGTAGTTACGTACGAAGATTTCAGATGACGAGTCGGTCGAATCGTTTGACCAGCACTTGATGTGTGTGCTCGTTGTAAGGAGCCGGCCTACTGCACCTATTTATTTTGTGGATGTACCTAACAGGACCTCATGACCCTCATGACCTCAAGCCTCAGCAAAGGCCTCACTTTGTCCAGCAATGGACGTCTTCTGGCTGATGATGACGATGATGACACAACAAGAAGCTATAAAGCTTAATGATATTTTTTTCTGTCAGGCAGTCCACGGGTATATCACAGCGTTCTACTCGTTTCTTCTGGCGATACCAGTTACAATCATGGTGGACATGCCGATACAAAAACTCTTTGCTATCATCACTTCTCGACCAGAAGAATTTAAGAAGAATGAGAACCAAGTCTAAGGTGTTGGAATTGTGCTGGGGTCGTTGCAGAATTAGGGCAAGAACCGCCGTGGACCATTTAAATAACCGGTTAAAAGCTCGCACATATGGCTCACGAATGTATTTCGATTCTTCTGATACAGGGTACATATATTATACTTCAGTACAAAAAAAAAATGTACATAAAATTGTACACAGGATCACAAAAGAAATTCTGTGATAGGATGTACTGCCACGGTATTATTATTAATAGTGAAAATAATAATCATTCAGTATTTCGTGTAACAGTTATAATAATACATAACTATCGTATTATAAATATTATTAGTAAATTAATTCATAAATTGTGCATTGCGCCCGTAGTTATTTAAATAAATAAAAAAATCCTTGCCATTTTTTTTTTTTTTGAAATTCTTTTTTTTTTCGGTCTCTTGAATTTGGCGGGAATGAGAAGAATTCATGTCGCGTCATTTGATTATTTTCCAAAACTTGTGTTATTTCGAATAAAATTTCGTGTAAAAACGGTGAATTTTTACCCGTTATATGTTCGTGAACATGCACGAGTGTTGGTGAATGGTATAATGTCGTGAAACGTGAATTAATATAAGATATTAATATAGATATTAACATAGAAGGCTCTAGTAAAGTTTTCACCACTTCACTGGGGCATGACTTGGACTTGACCGTGAATTAATTTGCTCGCCTTTGACCGTGACAATGACTTGTTTGATAATATCTAATAAAACTTGAGAATATATATGTATACTTGACACTGACAAATGCATAAGACGTGCGACGCCAATATCCTCCTAGGAGGACGGAGAAAAAAATTATTAAAAGTACTTACGGGCTTTTCTTGTAAGTACTTGTTATTATCTATCAGTGCCTATATAAGCTAAACCTAAGCCAGACTGATCTGACAAAAACTACTTTCGTTGTATTTCGAAAAAAAAGTCAGTTTAAGTGCTTATAACAACGAAGATATTGAGGAAAAAAATATGAAACATACAAGGATAGTTTCATACGGTGTAGATAATGCACAGATATACATCTGTGGGTGCCGCTTAATGTGAACTACTTAACTGCAACGTCTGGTTTTAAGTGAAGACAAGTTTAATTTAGTAGGTCTAGTGCACAGATAAATAGAACTAGATACCTAGTCTAGGACGAGCCCAACTCACACACATAAGCTTTATAAAACTTATATAAGACCCCACCCCATACTTTGGACCCTTAGTACCGACCAAATGCCATAGCTGTGCGTGCGTGCTTGCGGCTTACAAAACAACAGAGAAGCTCTGTAAACAATATTGTTATAGTTGTATTTTAATGCAATATCCAGCGACCCCGTCTGCAGAGGCAGAGGCGGCTTATTTAAAATTTACTCATACGAAGTTGCGGGTACAGCTAGTAATTCGTACACATGTAAGCGACATGCTATTTCATTGGTAAGTTCTCCAGTTCTAGGAAGTTAAAGAATATTATTATACTATCCTTCAACTGTGTAAGTACAGAATCTGTTTTTTTTTTGGCGTGATCTGCTAGGTGGTTCTGTTGACTCTGATTGGAACTGTCTGTGGTGTGAAAATGAGGTTGTGTCTGACCTGTCTCGCAAAATCTCAAGCAACAAAAATCTGTCGTGTGCGACAGCTCAATTATTTTTACTAAAACCACAGAATAGCATAGACTGCAAGTGCGGTCTAATAAAATACGTTTTTTAATAATTATTTATTTAATGTCTCTTCTAACATATTTTTTTCCTAACTACTTAACCGAAACGGTTTTTTCATATCCTTTCTAGAAGAACTGAGCGAAGAACCTCTGTACCGGTATCTCCACCAAAAGGGCTATGGGTACGGAGACCGCATAGCCGTAGAAAATGGTGGCCAGAAAGTCCATGCTCTGAAACAAATAAGAATTCAGGATTTCATTATACTATTGACTAAAGATTCCTCTACATACGTATAGGAAAACACTGAAAATCAGCTTAAACCAGCAAATTTTCCCAATGAGGGCTGGCGTCTGCGTACAAAATGTCATACAGTTTGTCAGAATAATGAACTATGTATGTTTTGATATGAATAGATAAATAAAATAAAAAACTGCATAGTGCACTCACTACGCTGATAGCTGATGGCCGCGCTGGCGATCCAGTGGCACAGCATCATGGGCAGCAAAAACCACGCTAGCAAGGAGAACCTATGCTGACCAACTGAAATAGTGCTGGATAGTGTTGTATCATTAGATAATAGAGATCTAATTCACGACAGATAATACTGATCTACGATAGACGATCGGGCGTGCGCTGATAGCCACGTCGACAACCTAGTGGCACAGCATTATGGGCAGGGACAACCGCGCTGGCAAAAAGAACCTATATATGCTGACTACCTGAGACAGCGCTGGATAGTGTTGTATTGTGTAGAGATCTATTCGAGACAGAGAATACCGATACATTATAGGTGATCGGGCGTGCGCTAATAGTTACGTAGACGATCCAAGGGCACAATATCATCATGGGCAGGGACAACCGCGCCACGTGTAGTTCGCTGACGACCTGGGATAGTGAAGCTTGTGAAGTATGGACTCCACTCACCCCTTCGAAAGATGAACTGTGGTAAGCGACTGGGCGCGCGCTGATTGCCACGATGATGGTCCAATGACACAGCATCATGGGTAGCGACAAACGTGCCGGAACGCGCCATCCTCGCCATCCGAAGAACCTGCGCTGATTACCTGGAATTGTTAGGTAAGTCTACACTGCTACTATATAGCAAAATTATAAATAGATGGATAGACAAACTCTTGAATGTTCACACCAGATTTTACATACTTAGGATACAAAATAGCTTAAAACTAATGCCTTGCCTTGCCAGTTCGCTATTACTTCTAAGTTGTTTACACTCTTGGTAGAGTCGTCATCAGTCGGTTAGTGGTCAGTCGTCATCTGTCGTCAGTCATCGTCGTCATCAGTCGGTCGCTCCACCTTCACTTTTAGACCAAAGGCCAAAAAGATAATTTACGATACTCACCATCAAAATTGACGACTCCAATAAAAATCCAAAATAAAAAGCAGGTCAAAAGTGGCTTCTCCACAACGATGTAGAGTGCCGTGACCCACGGTTGAGTGTGGTTGCGTATGGTCATGCCTACGGCTAGGACCACAACAGTCGTAAGCAGTATCGACCACGGGGACAGCCGTTTCAACCACTGAAATAAAAGACAGTGAGGTTCGTACGTTATTCGTAATTTCACGGATTAGTTAGCCAGAGACAACGTGAGGCAGGAACAAAGTAGAGATGGGCGGATTAACACGGTTGGGCTTATTGCGCGCTCTAATCGAAAAATAAAAAAAGCACATAGTTCGAAGTGACGAGATTATTTAAGAGGATAGTCCTGCCGCGAGGTTTTTGCCCATTTGATATTTGAAATTGTATAGGTGTCGCTCTATTTCTAGTGCATGCGATAGGGAAAGATACTGTGTTTTCCTAACTTTTTGATGAAATTCGCGTTTCGGGGGTAGTCTGTTATCTCGCCATAAATCTTAACAAAATTTTGTTTTTGGTGTCAATGGCTTGGATAAACTATGACGCTATGTTCTTTCTCTTATGTTTTGGCTACACACGTTGTGTATTCAGCCAGTGTCAAGTATTGTAATATTTCAAGTGATATTACATGATTCATAATAAAAATAAGTCTAAGCCATAGTCTAAGCTAAGTTAAGCAAAGTAAGTCACTGTCAAGTCCACGTCAGGCCCCGTTAAAGTAGTGGAGACTTTACTAGAGGTTTCAATGGAGTTTTGGAAATAACACGAAGAGTCACGTTTCACAACATTATACTATTCACTAACACTCGTGCACTTTCACGAACACTTAATGGATGAAAATCCACCATTTTTATACTTTAAAACACGATATAACACAAGTTTAGGTAAATAATAGAATGACGCGACATGACTTCTTCATGTTCCCGCCAAAACTCGACGCTATGTTTTAATGTTTCAAAAATATTTATGGTATTCTAATAACAACTATTTTTCTTCGTCGTATATTCGACCCACAAAATTTGGCACTTGAAGTGCCAATTAGAAGATATTGCGAAATTAAAAAAACAAACAAACACATAAGCATAGTTTTTTTACGGTGTAGATAACTAAAGATTCATGGAAATCGGATAATATTTAGGGGTTGGTATCAGTCCACAGTTTTTAAACCTATAGACAAGAAGGCGGTATGCTCTATACTTAGTCAGGTGCAAAAAATACTGCAGAAAGAAAATAAAACTGAAATTACGTTTAACCGAATAAAATTTCAGAAATCTGTCTGATTTATGAATAGCATAACATTGCAGAAATGATCTCCTGAAAATACTTCTGAAATGGAATGCTCCGAATTTTCAGCGGTAACAACACATTTTCTTTCATGAATTGGCTAGCCAGGTAGTGTTTTTTACGGCAAACCAATTAGTTTTGTTATTTAATTTGTGTATTTCTGTATTTGTCGATTAATCGGCAAAAAAAACAGTAATAATCAAATATACAATCCTAGGATGTCGATGATATGCGAAATGCGATTTTCAACTTTAAACAAAACAGGTCAATTTAAACAATTCAGTTGTCGGGCAGCGCTCGACGTGAATGGTTGTTGCCAGCCGCTCCGTGTCAAAATCCTCAGTGAATCAGTAACTCCTTACCAAATTTTATCAAGATCTGTTCATTCGTTTAGCCGTGATAACGCAACAAACATCCAGTAGGTTCCTATAGTTAGGTAGATGGCGTTGATCCATTTTAGGACCATTAAAGGACTAAAGATAGATAATCTAAATGTTCAAGCCCACTGCCTGTTGGCACCCTGGTTGATGCGGCGCGTGACCAAAATGCTGGCATTTATTTAGTGCAACGCAGAAAAATTGTCATTTAGCGCGGTAATGACGTCAGCATGTTGAGTACGCTGCCAAATGATATTATCATAATTGTACCTTGTGCTGATTCCAATCGTACTTGTCCTGCTGCAACTTGTAATGCAGGTGCGCTAGAATCAGTCCCATGAAACACGAAGGCAGCGAGCCCCAGGACGACGTATAGAACTCGCCAAATGACTTCGATGTGAACAGATCGTGGACTTTTCTGGAGTACAACAATTTATGGATACAAGTTTGAGATAAAAATGCAAAGTGGACACAGATACCATAATTTTGTCCCAAATCCAATCTGCATAGTGTTCAAATAATGGCGCATATAATTTATGAGCTAGAGTCAGAAGAGTGCGACCTCGGTTGAAATGGTACCCAAGCGTTCGTGCACGGAAAAAAAGGCTTACACGCACATTTGCACGTTTTGAAGATAGTGTGAATTTTCTTTTAAAACTGTACATTGTTTTTGTCTAATCCTGAAAGATCCTAAATTTTGATGAAAGTTTCGTAATAATATCTTTTAATTTAAAGGAAGAAATCGAAACCCTTATTCTCTATCGCACAAGAGATAACTTGCCAATAACGCGTGACGTCATAACATGCTCTAAACTTAAACGCGGCTCCTAATTGTGAAGAATCACGCGTTTAAGGAACTTAGAGAATACCGTTTCATGCGATTAACACGGAGTGAACTTAACATGGCGCGTAACAAGCTATAGTTATGGCAATAGATAATAAGGGCCCACTTTGTTTCGTTGCAAAATGTTAAAATTTCGTGTTTTTCTTCTATGTCAAAATAGCAAAAGTAAACAATATGTTCCTGTTAAACATCGACGTTGTTATTTTGTTAGTCTAAAGAGAAAGTAGGAAATATAACTTAATCAGGGAGGTATGTTATGTTTGTTATTAAGTTTGTGTTGGGAAATTTTCTTATTTCTTATGATTTTAACACAGGAAGATCAAAACGCACCACGCATCGGTCAAAATACACATATAAAAATGTACTATCTTGGCTCATTGGAAGACGCGAGTACGCCAATGAGAAAACTTTGTCCTCGCAAACCGCACTTTCCTCTAAATTTGGTAAGTTTTTGTAGAAACAACGTCCTCGTAATGCGGTATCTAATAAATAATCTGTGTGGCCAACTTACTCCGGCGTAATCTCGTAAATCATAGATCGATATCCCATGAAGTAAGCCACGACCCCGCTGCCCACTGCGCTGATGCAAAAGAGAGCCGCATACAGGCGGATCGCCTGATGCTTGCGACGATACATTATGATGGTAAGGGCAATCGATAAGATAAACAAGTGCATGTCTACTGGCAAATACCTGAAAGAATGGAATAGCTTCAAGTCGAAAACCGCTAAAATTAATGTGTTTTTTTTTTATTTTGATAAAACGGAACAAGGCAAAAAAGGTAGCGCGCGTGTCTCGCTTCTAGCATTTCTTGAAAAAGATTACCGGATGTGATCGAAAATTATCGTCGGATTATGGTACCAGAAATTAGAAATATTTCTTGGCCATAAAACATAAAATAATAGTAACATTCAGTACTAGTATTAGGAAAGTCACTTTTTATAAAAGAACCTTATGCTTAGAGTTAAATTAGGCAAAGGTAGATATTTATCAGAGAACATAATATTTTTTTTACTATGCTTGCTCCGTTTGTTCTTCATACAAAAATGAGTATTCCAAAACATCATTGACAGTACATTATATTCACCTAATTCGGATTCACACGGATCAAAAAATATTTGTATGCTTCAGTTCGTATTCCCGTATTATTAAAATACAATTATAAAATATCCCTTACCAACTAGGACCTAAGCAAGTATTATCTCGCTTTTCTACCACGTTATTTAAAAAGAATGCGTGTGACCAGAACTTCCGGCGACAGGCCACGCCATACTCCTCTATAATTGGTGAGAGAGCACCGGAACGCAGCGCTGGCCAATATGTGGCAGAGAAACCGATGACCAGGAGATGGACAGGTGCTATTCTGGAAAAGAAAGTGTTTTTTTTTGTTTTGTTAGATAACAGCGCCCGAGCTAGGCAAGCTGGTGCCTGGCCAGTTATAGCTCAGGACATAGGTAAATAGAAAGAGGGCAGGCCTTTGCCCTGTACTGAGAAACGACAGGCTCATAATAATGAATCTGTATATGTGAATGAAATATTGATGAAATATTGATAATAAAATTAATAATGAACATATTAATATGCTTTTCCAATCAATAGGAGAAAAACATTAGCTTTCGTATTGAAGGGTAACTCTAGCCCAGCCAACTTACGGGACTTAGCATGGAGGACCCAGACATAATTCATAACAAAATTATAAAATTGTGTTTGGTATAGTTTGCTAACGTAGAATGAATATTAAATTAAATTAAATAGTCTGGAGATACGGAACATAGAAAAAAAAAGCATGCTTGAGGCATTATTCATTATCGTCGCCGATGACTCACTGCCGTGCTTACGATTTTCATCTGAAATAGACTCTAAACTAACTCTAAAATAGCAACTAGAGGTGATATATTTATTTTTGAATCTTGCTGTGTATTCAAAAAAATATGCAAATAATACAATATTGAACAAAAAATAAAAAAAGCACTAGAGATGATATTGCAAAATTTAAAATTTGATTCTGTTCCGGATACGCACACTGTTTAATTTATAATTAATAAATATATTAATATGACAGGTTGGTTATAAAATTATGTACAGTTATTAGTTACTTCCGGGTCAAACGGTAAATTGACTGGGCTACAATGACGTTACAAAGAGATTTAAAAGCAGGTGACGAAATACCTTATAATTCTTTTGATCACTAAAACCGGCAGCATCAGGAAGCTTAGCTGATGTTTCTCTGAGTACAGCAGCAGGTTATATGCCGTCAGGAAGCTGGATATCATTACGAAAAACTGGATGAGGGTGGTCCCATTGACCATAATGACGCCGTCGATACGGTTAATTTGCTATTAACAAATAAAGATAATTAACTACGTGGTTTTAAGGAATCACGAGTCTGACGCGGTTGTCGAGCACACCGATGCCTCCGACCGCCGGCCCAGGTCTACAGCCGCTGTACCCTGTCTTCAGCGGGGGGACTCCGTTCGCGTCGCGTCCCTCCGTACGAATTCGCATTGCAGCGGTATATACAAATATTATAGCGGTCAACACCGTCTCTGTATAGACTTTGAGAGCGGGATCGCGCGTGCCGCGCCGGCGCCATCCAGCGTATCCGCGCACCACGCGCCGGCCAGCTGACTAGGCGTTTCCCGCGAAACGTCAGTCACGCCGCCGTCGTACTGGCAGACCACTGAAGCACACCGACTCACGTCGTCGCCTTTGGCGCGGCGGAGCCTAAGCGATTTGTTCGCGTGTGCTTCCACAACTACCCGTAGATGGAAAAAAATATTGAGGCAAGATGTGGGGGTCGAGTAACTCTCCTCACGCACCAAAAAAAAAAAACAATATTTATTTATTTCAGGCACAAAGATCCCCTGACACGACTTCAGTATGAACGCAACGCACCACACCTCTGGTAGTTGGGAAAAAATTTTTCTTCAACTACCCGCATTGTACTTGAATTTTTGGTTGGTGTAATTTCTTGACACAATATATTTATTATCGCAAAATTAGTTTTCATGAATCTACGATGAGTAATTGAGCTGTAATTGACAAAAAACACAAGAAAATTTGAATTTCCGGCGATGAGCGAAACGTTGCATTGTAATGTTCTCTTTTTTCTCCTTCTAAGAGGATTTTGGCGTCGCACGTCTTATGCATTTGCCAGTGTCAAGTATACATATATATTTTCAAGTTTTGTTAAAAATTATCAAACAAGTCATAGTCACAGTCTAAGTCAAGCAAAGTAAGTCACGGTCAAGTCCAAGTCATGCCCCAGTAAAGTGGTGAAAACTTTACTAGAGCCTTCTATGGAGTTTTGGAAACAACATGAAAATTCACGTTTCATGACATTATACCATTCACCAACACTCGTGCATGTTCACGAACACTTAACGGGTAAAAATTCACCGTTTTTACACATTAACACTCGAAATAACACAAGTTTTGGAAAATAATAAAATGACGCGACATGAATTCTTCACGTTCCCGCCAAAACTCCCACCGTAATGTTTCTTACAAGCGGCAGTATGTACTAATAGAAATGCGAAATACTCATATTTTCATTTATGGAAATGTGTCCGACATGCTGGCCGAATTCAATTGCCAATCTTTAAAGAAAGTAGTAGTAAAGCATGAGATTTCTACTCTTTTCAAGAGTGTCTTTCCAAACGTGCATGAGATGATAGCAAGCCTTCCTTTTAGGGTAGGCCTTTGTTCAGCAGTGGACGTCATCTGGCTGATGATAATGATGAAAGGATGGTAGAGGCCAGCAGTTTGGTCAAGATAAGACAAGGTTATAATTTTGTTTATTTTTAAAATAAAGTTATAAATGTCTTACGGTTTCCACATAATTCGGGTTAGTAACGTAGAACCGAGCACGTTGCAAAACACAATGTGCATATATTGCAAGTAGCATGACGATCATTCTGAAATACGTACAAAAAATACACATATAAGTATGCATAAAGTGGGTATACTATACCCACCACTAATGCAAATAGTCTCGTCAATAACTGTTACAAAAACCTCAAACCCTGGACGGGTTCCAGCTGCGTGAGGCGCGGGTCACCATCATCGTATGTGGCGGTCAACCGCCGCCAGCTGGCGCGCACAGACCAAGCCATGATTATGCGATTCTCTGAAATAATTAGTATATTTATATTATTTACTAGTAGTTCGCGGCGAACTGAGACCTCGCGATCCCTATATCTTCACAACCCCTGGACCGATTCAGCTCATATTCGAAATTCGCCTACAAAATTTCATGAAGATCGGATCAACGGTTCGCAAGTTATTATCAGACAAATATACACACAAGCATACATACAAATGCCGATTTGTCCCAGTAAACTCCGAGACCTTCGCTTCGCTCGGTCCATAAATAGGTGTTCGGTTTAGCGACTGTCGTATTCTAGGATAACCACGAAAAACCACGAAAACACTGGTGAAAACACACGTGGTGTCTGAAACCACAAAAAATAAAACTGGAGTTCCATTGAAAAATGTTCCACAGTGAAAGTTGTTCGTAATGATAGGTACAATGATATCCTACTATACAGGATTATAAGGAAAAGGTATCCTAAGCCGAAAAGGGCTCGTAATACGCACTCATCATTATGAACAACTTTTACTACGGGACCAAGCATGAAATCAAGAAAAAAAACAGCTGTTCCATAGAAAAATGTCAATGAAACTCGACAAATGTATGGAACAGCTTATATTTTTTTCTCGATTTCAGGGTTGGTCTCATTGTAAAAGTTGTGTACATCTTGAGTACAGTGAGCCTCTTCGGTTTACCATACCCTTTCCTTGTAACCCTGTATTATTATACTTAGGATATGCCCGTCGCCTAATCGCACATCCACTGTAGGCCACAGATAAATTGTATTTTTTGTAAATTCTTAGAATCAAATAGGAACATAAAATGATAAATAGATCTGATATTTTATTGCAACATACTTTTCTTGGAATCCCCTGTCGCAAAATCATAAACAGTTCCAACAATGTTTAGTGCTAATAAAGCGTAAACAACTTGTAGAAAGAGTTGTTGCGCAGCGTCAGGCGGTTGTTGTGCTTTCGCTTCGTGCTGTCGTTGCGTGGTGCAATATTGCAGCTTGCGTAAGCGCGCGGAGAGAGCATAGCGGCGTGCTCGTTTGTCGACGCATTGTTCGAAGCGTAGCGATGCGTTTTTCTCTGTTGTTGGACATCGGACGCTAACGCAGTAGCCGCGGTAGAGGCGGGAGCGGTTGAAAGGTCTTGGGTTGAAAGTGGCGTATTTCTGGAAATATGTTTTAAATTCACACATAATACATACACAACACACGATATTAAGATATCTATATATAAAAATTAACTTCTATTTTTACTGGTCACGCTATAACTTGAGAGAGGCTGGAAAGATTTTGATGATATCTTTTTGTTGTGTTCGTAATTGTGAAGACAAAGTTTTCATGACGAGTTTAGCGAGGCCGGCGGCCGAGCTTCGCAAGCATCAGTTAGTTACAAATACATCGTAAAGTTATTTTTCTATTTTGTTTTCGCTCCACACGTTGTGTTTTTAGCCAGTGTCAAGTATTGTAATATTTCAAGTGAAGTCAAAATATAACACAATTGAAATAAGTCTCATTCATAGTCAAGCAAAATAAGTCACGGTTAAGTTCACGTCATGCCCCAGTAAAGTAAGTAGTGGAGATTTTACTAGAGGTTTGTATGGAATTATTCTATAACATTTTAACTATTCACCAACACTCGTGCAAGTTCACGAACACTAAGTAAATGGATAAAAAAACACAATTTTTGGAAAATAATACAATGACGCTACATGACATTATCGCCAAAAAAAGAAATACCTACCGTGAAGCCTTTATTAAATATTAACACGACGCCGACGTTTTGAATTTCGGACGATTTGCGAATTAGACCTTTTCACGGGCCGTCATTTCGCCATTATTATATTCTGCAAGTCAGACTCTATTCTTGAGTATTAAATTGAAATAAAAAAATAATACAGATTTAAAGTTATTAACCTTGATATTTTCATACATGAGACTATGTCCTACAGGAGCCAGGTCAAATTCCCCGAGGCAGTAGAGGCCACCGGGCTGCAAAAGACAGCGGTCGTGGTCGTCCAGATGAAACAGATTCGGAAGGAGGGCATTGTCTTCATCTAAAAGGAGTTCGTAAACACAACATTCTATAAATCGTTAAAAATCCGGGTACTTTCACCAAAAGTAATTCAGCAAACGAATAAACGTAGATATGCGATAAATATTTATTCACCTCACAAATTCAATTAATACATTTTTAATTATTTTTTTAATATAATCTGAGTCTCACGAGCTCGGAAAGATTCTGTTTATCATTCGAAATCTGACTTCAAATGTGAGTTTTATCCGCTAGCGTGGAAAGAGTTTTTAAAATTCGAATCTTTTTATTCAATAATTTTCTATACCCAGGGGGCGTACCGTCAACTTTTAACTTGCGGGCCAGTTGCGATGCAGTCCAGTTTAAGTGCCTAAACTGACTCGCTAGTTTTCGTACCGTGAGCTCAATTAAACACGATCGCATTTGAATCGCTACCTCTCGAAAGAATGAACGAAAATTGTCTCTGGCTCCAGTAATGAAACGCTAAAAATAGACAAAGACAGCGCTACACAAACGTATTTCTGACTCTCGTAAAAAAAATGCGTTCTGAAATTCAAAGGTGTTAGCCCTTTCCGGAAAGTAGCGTTTTTTGTGATTAGCTATAGTATCAGCGTGTTATAAAAGAACTCATGGTTAATTTTATAACAAAGTACAAAACTAATGCAATCATGCAATATTTATTGTGCTTTGTCCTTGAATAATTTTAATTTCTAAGAAATAATATCAATCCGAATTGTGAGAAACAACGATTTACAAGTTTCTGAACGCATTCATCTAAATTGAAATATATTTGACATTGAGGTTTTTTCTTTAAGGTATACATAAGGTAACGACCCCAGTGGTGGGCGACCCCCCTGTAATGGACAGAAAAACAATCAAAGTACAAAAATTAGGATAAAAATTTAAATTTCGCGCTCTGTCAGCACTTGACCTTAAACTACAACTATTTGACTTTCGTTATATGAGATTTCAATTCATTCGGCCATTTTGTTTGCAAATAGCGAATATGATTGTGTGCTCGAGCGGTGCCTTCGTTAAAAATCCTTTTTTCTTGCATCAATCGCTAAGACAGTAAGTGCAAAATGTTTTAATGTGCTAGTATTTGGTATGCTTAAATGAAAAAATGCATTATTTCATGTTATCGTTGGTATATTTGAAAGATTTTTGTGGTGTTGGATTAAAGTCTGTGTTTCAAATTATGCATATTTGAGTCGGTGACCATTATTGGATTTTAATTTCCTTGTTTTCCCATTACGGATAATGTCGAAACTAATATTTTTTCAGTGTTATAGTTTAATTTAATTTTCTAAATGAGCTTTCTTTCCTGTTAATTTATATTGCAATTTTTCCTTCCAGTAATGGACATAGGTGTGCATTAATAGGATTAATAGGATTCTTTTAATCTAGTCATTAACATTAATGATTGCTTCATTAAAAAAAAGCTTATTAAAGCGAACAGGCAGCTAGGTGGACCGACGACATCGTGAAAGTCGCGGGATGCAAGTGGCAAGTTGTCGGTTGGTGTGGCAGTCTAAGAGGGGGAGGCCTTTGTTCAGCAGTAGACATCTTTCGGCTGATAATGATGATAAAACGTTTACTCATATTTTGACCTCCTAAAAACTTTTGTGATAACTGATACTTTATTATATTTTAAGGAAGCGTAAACTTTTCGATTAGGCACTTGATTTATGAAAAATAAATAAGTGTAATTTGTAATCATTGCCTGCATAAAATATATTTATATATATAATAATTTCTACTAAACGTATAATAACTTCTAAATAAAATAAAAAGGAGACATAAATACTTTGTTTTCTTTACGTATAACTAATTACAAATATGTCCATTACTGGGGGTCGAACATTGGGACCATTTCAAAAGTGGTAGTCCATAACTAGGCCTTGTTCATAATTGGGTGTCCATGACTATTTTTTTCTTTTGACAATTTTATGTAAGTTTATTTGATTGACGTAAATATTAGGTAATATTTATAACAAACACAAGACTTTAACTAATTCCATATATTTCCTGATAATATTAGTGAATTTCCTGATAATATTAGTGGTCGAGCGGTTGTGAAGATATGGAGGTCGCGAGGTCTCAGTTCGCCGCGAACTATTAGTGAGTAGTTCGCGGCGAACTGAGACCTCGTAGTAGTTCGCGGCGAACTGAGACGTCACGACCTCTATATCTTCACAACCGCTCGACCGATTCAGCTCATATTCGAACTTAAAAATTGTGTTGAAATGAACTACTTGCCTACAAAATTTCATGAAAATCGGATCAACGGTTCGCAAGTTATCATCGGACAAATATACACACAAACATACATACATTTGGCAACTGTGAGGTTTTACTGTGAGGTCTGTGAGGCTGTGAGGTATTTCAAGTGACTATTATATCATAATGAAAACAAGTCTCAGTCATCGTCCAAAGTCATTAAGTTTTCGTGAATGTACACGAGTGTTGATGAATAGTATAATATTGTGAAACGTGACTCTTCGTGTTGTTTCCAAAACTCCATAGAAACATCTAGTAAAGTCTCCACCACTTTACTGGGGCATGACCCGAGCATGATCGTGACTTACTTTGCTTGACTAACCCCCGAATACTCAAACGCTTGTTAACTTTGACCACAGTTTAATTCTAATGCTGCCTTTGTCTGGCACTAAGCAAATGACAAAGGCAGCAACAGACTTAATCTGTCGTCAAAGTTAACAAACGTTTCAGTATTCGGGGGTTAGACTATGACTGAGACTTGTTTTAATTGTGAAATATTTGACATCACTTGACACTGGCTAAGTATACGAACGTGTGGAGCTAAAATATAAGAGAAAAAAATATACAATCAAAGTATCGTATCTCCCAAAGTAAGATTAGCGGGATAATTATTATATGTAACCGTTTTAGTTTTAGTGCGATTGTTTGTAGTAGTTACTATCAATAAAGTAACCATTACATTGTAAAGTGAGCGCTTACTTACTTCTCAATAGTTTTTATTTACACGATAATTGAGTATTACGGCGGAGGACACCACTTTATTAACAATATTTACAATCCACAAACGACTAAGAAGATCCAAATGATAAATCGGTCGAAAAAAGGTTTTGAAATAGTAACTTATACTGAATCGCTAATTTGACAATTCAGCGAGACAATTATCGATTCAACTAAGAGGTCACGGTACCAATTAAATGAACGAAAACACGCTTAGCGATGATGTTTAGGTTGTCACCGATTAAATATGGCGGCAACCTAAACTGAATCGAATAACAGACCTCACGGTACGAATTTGACTAACGATTCAGTTTAGAGCCTATTCTGAACCGCAATAAGAGCTCACGGTACGCCCCCAGTCCACTGAAAATGAATTAGTACTTATTTCATGCCAGTGCTCCAACCTCATTTTAGAATAATCACATTGGCCAGCCAGCCTGCATGAAAAAAAAACCTTTTAAAAATGTCTTCTCTACCTTCAATTCGCTTTCCATCATAGAGTTTTATGTTCCTTGCCAAAGAGAATATAAATATGTTCCTGGCTTTCCATCATCCTAGGTTATCCTAGCATTTTCCACGCCGTAGGTGAAAAGCACAGAATTCTCCCTATTATATTTTGTCTTTAATGAAAAGTTGTATGTTTCGCTCTGCAGCAAAGTTATTCTGCGACCTTTGAAAACCCTCGCTGCGCTCAGAATTCTATATTTCAGTCCTAGAATCCTTCGCTCGCTTCGCTCAGGTTTCAATTCCTACAAGTACTAGCGACAAAAAAACAACTTTGTAGCCTCGCAACAAAAATATAAGTATTTTAGGTTCCCAAACACGAGCACAATACTATGGGTACGAAAAAGTTACTTTTCAGTTCATAACTTATTTACGAATTCTTACCTGAATACAGAGCATTGTTTCGTCCAATTGATATCATCAACACAATGACCAAAATACTTCTCATATTAAAAAAATAAATGAAAACTACACTACGATAATTTCTTGTCCTCCGCTGAATGACGGTAATGAATACACTTAAATACATTTTAGCACCTGCCTCGATTTAATTTACGCAGATACAGGCTGTGTCGTAATGAATGGATAATCTTTTAACTGCGGACATCATGACTGTTCAGATAATTAAAATTTGTATTCCGTAAAAGTCTCTCAAATTTTTGGGTTCTTGAACATTTTCCAAGTCTTTTTCAATGAAATTTTTACCTAAAATTACCAAAAACTCGAATGATAGGTATGTAATTTTCAGCATTTATTTATTTTATTTTCTGGATTGTTATAGTTTTCCCCACCCATAGGTAACGGCTGTCCATTCATTACACGTCCTGTATATACCTATACAAACTAAAGGAATAGCCACATATCTAAGGCTACATTAAACTGAGGTGGGGCAAGTGCTACAACGGGATTCATTTACGTGAACGTTTTTTTAATATATTTTTTCTTTTATATTTCCATGTACTTACGTACAGATATAAGAAAACTAAATTTTTATAAGTAGATATTTAAGACATGGCCGCATGGTACGGGTATAGGCCTCCTCCAACTGCTTCCAGGTTTTTCTGTTATGCGCTGTCAATATCCAGTCTCTTCCGGCTATTCTTTTGTTTTTTTTTCGTGAATTAAAAAAGTTGTAGAATGAAAGTTGTTTGTTATCTAGTACATAACATCTTCGTAGCCGCTCCCTAGCCGATTAGCCGATTAAAATAATAAGCACCATGTAGAACAGTTTTTTTCGGCGATTTCATAGTTGGTGACATGGTAAAACATTTCAGAATGATGAGTTTAACGTTTTTTCGGCTCAGACACCGATGTCTGGACACACTAGGCCTACTGCACTAGTCATTATATGTAAATTTAGTCCAACATATAAGTTTAGTTAGTTTCACGGATTGAATAAATCGTGAACCCAAATTGTAATCAATTGACGTCGGCGGATATGACCCCACGCACATCAATTAAAGAGCGTAGTGTACTGTGTAATAATGCATTATTAATCCATGCTAATTTAATTATTCTATTTTGAAGCACAAATAGAAGCATTCAAATCAAACACTCGTTGATTGTTATAATAAAATTGTTTTTATTATCTCTAACTTCGTTACATAACTAACGATTATAGTTACAGCTGTCCCTCTCTCTACTCTTCTACTTCTTCAGCTGGTACCCGACGGGGTCCAAAATTGTGACCAAAATGTAAAACTACTAAGTACCAACATACATTGTGGAATGCTAAAATAAATATGAATATATCACAACAATTGTTTTTGCGTATAAATGACTAATAATTTGCTAATGACACTAATATTATAAATGCGAAAGTTTGTGTGTAAGTAGGTAAGTAAGTGTGTTTGTTCCCGTTCAACTTTGTAGCGGCTGAACGGATTTGAATTAAATTTGGTATGGAGGTAGCTTATTACCTGGAATAACACATAGGCTACTTTTTATCCTGAATTATTTAACCGTTCCTGTAGAATAGCGGGTGAAATCGCGGGGCGCAGCTAATAATTAATAAATTATGAGCTTAAGGATATATTTCCCTTATGCAAGTGACCTAATGGTGAAACCTTCACCAATGCTCAACTTGTACCTAGTTGGCCGAAATGTCATAAACTTATAGGAATATTATTTCTTCTTATATACATTATTTTTAAAATAACTGAGCGAAGAACCTCTGAACTGGTATCTCCACCAAAAGTGCGACCGCCATAGATATCGCATAGCCGAAGAATACGGTCGCCAGATAATCGATGATCTGAAACAAAAATATAACATTTTGGTTTTCCGTTTCAAATATTTCCGAAGTATTTCTGGGCTTGCACGTAAACCCACTAGCCCAACATTCAGTTTTACTACAGCTGATTATTATTGCATTATCTATTTGTAGATGTCGAGAGTGGAATAAGGTTACGGAATAGGGTTGGAATGGTAGAATGGTTGAATTGGAATAGGGTTACGCTGGTTGTGTTGAGTGGCTGGAGATAATGTGGGATTCCCTTACCAAATCCAACACTGATGTATGAAAGGCAGCCGGGCGGGCGCTGATAGCCACGCTGACGACCCAATGACACAGCATTATAGGCAGCGACAGCCGCGCCGGCACGCGCCACCCTCGCCACCCGAAGAACCTTCGCTGACCTCCTATATATGGAGTGACAGTAGAAGAGTAAGTATACGTACATATTTTTATCATTGACTTTACACATGTTTAATTACACGCTTTAGTTCTTCGTAGCAAAATATTTTACTAATTAAATGCCTTCGAGCGTCACTTTACATTAGTTTACCGTGAATATCATCTACTCTGGCGGGGAAGGTACTTAATTGTCAGGCTATGTACCAGATAAAAGAGAAACATAGTAAAAAAAAAACTCTTCTGTGTACGTAACATTTAATTGGCAAATTATATTCACTTCTAAGATAGTTTTTTGACCGAGTGAACGAAGTGAACGATGACTTGGCAATATTGGCTTTCATCTGTAGATACGTATGGATGTTATTACTCGCGTACAGGTCGTATTTTTCAACTAATCTTGACGAAACTTGGTATACAGATTCTACAATATCATAGTTTTTTGTCATCCAAGATTTTTGATTGGATAGGTAAGTAAAAAGCAAAAAAGTAATAAGTAAAAAAAGCAAAAAAAGTAAAAAGTAAAAAAGTAAAAAAAGTAAAAATCTTTGGGAAATTCTCTCATGGATTGGATAGGTATTTCTCCCAAAAAGGGGGGAAATTTGCAGCGGCGCCATTTACCCATTTTGATAATATTTGGCAAAAACGTTTGATACTCAATTATAAACAAGTTTTCGAATATGAGCAAACTATTAGGATTGTCAAGATATAAAGGTCGGGTCGAATCGTCCCAAACTGAGACCACATAGATAATCTAGAAAAGTTTGTGCAAAAAGGTTAGTGCTCGTTAGGTCTGCCCTTCGCAGAATCACTAGTTTTAAATCCGGTACTTACCATAAATATTGATGCATCCGACGAGCAAACAGAATAAAATGCAGGTCAAGACTGGCCTGTCCACAGTAACGAAGAGCGCCGTGACCCAGGGCTGCTTGTATTCCCGCACGGTCATGCCCACGACCACGGTCACAGTCACTGTTAAGGGCAAAATCCACGGGTGCAGCTGTTTGAACCACTGAAATGATTGGACTAGGCTTAAAACTACCTCGTAAGTTTTTCTCTCAATTTTTTTTTTTTACTTTTGATGTTCTTCCAACATCACTAACAACACTTTTTGGCGTATAATTGCCTGAGCTAAAATAAAATAAATAGTTTATTTATTTATTTTATTTTATTTAATAGAATATTTATTTATTTATATATATTATTTAAAACGGTACAAAACACCAATTACATTAATTAATTAAAGGAACAATTAAGATTAATATGGTTGATTACATTCAAGTCAAAGTTCATATCAAGTCAAGTTATACATAAACATTAGACACAGTCACAAAAGATAATAAAAAAGCATGTCAATTACATTCAAAATATAAAAAATTACAATTAATAAAAAATCCAATTATCCGTCCCTTTCGCAATAATTCAAGCACACTGATATTATATCCGACCATCCATCATCAAACAAATCGCTGTCAGGATTGGCAGCCAGGAGAGCGTTGAACGCGGCGAGTGTACGCGGGATGGGCGAAAAAGAACGCGCCGCTGTACGGCAACGCGGCACAACGAATAGTTAACCGGAACCGGAACTCCTATTTTATAAGACTTGTAGTCCCCTCTTGGCCTAAGTTCCTGTACTGTGCACGATCCGGTGGTACATAGTTGACGTAGATATTCTTTAATATCGTCAAGGTCAGACTCCATATACCACAAATTCATGTACTTTTTGGGTTCTACCGCTTTGAGTGTTGTTTTCGCAGGACCTGC
The DNA here is from genome assembly GCA_947579745.1 of Apocheima hispidaria. NCBI lineage: Eukaryota > Metazoa > Arthropoda > Insecta > Lepidoptera > Geometridae > Apocheima > Apocheima hispidaria. The sequence goes on along the minus strand of OX388166.1, from coordinate 9,526,191 downwards.
AATGCCCCACAAGGTCTCTGGTTCCCTTTTTTCCGGAACTCCGTCCATTGCTCAGGCTTAAGCCTGCAGAAATACGCGCTGTTTCTATTATTGGAGCAGAAGCATTTTCTTGGGTGGGGCTTGAAGAAGGCTCAAGAACAGGAACTATTACTGCCTGCTGGGTCTTGTTAGTAGCCCGCTTCTGCTTAGGCTTTCGTGTTTTGGGCATGGGCTTTACAGGATCTGCTAATGCCACAACTGTACGTTCAGGCCTGAACGAAGGCTGAGCCACCGCGAACGTCAATACAGCTTCCATGCTTGGTGGGCAGGTTTCTTTTAGGAGAGCCGATTCAGCTACAGTAAGTGAGGAACTGTAAGATGCCGATGGGTGTGTTAATGTAGTTATCGATACGGCAGATTCATGACTGGCGTCTGGAGGTTGTTGCGATGTGGCCTGTAGAGCCTGAGTATGCCCAACGACAAAAGCTCTACAGCGTCTTCTAATCGGGTACTAAGTTGCCTTATTTCTGTACCATGAATATTAGCGGTAGACTCGTACTTTGCTATAACACTTACGGCGTGGGTCAGCTGGCCTTTGAGTGACTGCATTTCTAGTCGTAGGGCTTTCACCTCCTCATTTAAGATTTCTGTGTCACTGCGCTCGACCACCATAGTGCTGTCATCTATGGAACACGGCGCTGTTAATTTATTTCGGAGTGTAACATGACAACCATAGGATTTTTTTGCCGAGCCGACAGGGGTTGAGCTGTTGTCACCCCCTTTTTTAGTAACACAGCAGCATTCAGGACAAATCCAAGAACTGCGAGGCTTGTGTAAAATTGTTCCCCCAGCACAAAGTAGGTGATTCATTCTACTGCAGCTGTCGATGGAACACTGCAAATACTCCTCATCACTGTCGACATTATTACAATACGCAGCGCATGTTATACTCATTTTGCCAAATTATCAATAAAATCACTAAAATCAAAACCACTAAACAGTAATCAGCTGATAATGCACGGAAACAAAGTGCAGGCAGTATCGGGCTCGACGAGTTAGTCTGTGACGGCTCGTATATACAACACTGCAAACAGCCTAATGCACGGCAGCGGTCGCGCGTTGACTCAGCGCTGGCCGGACAATAGAAGCGAAGCGGCAGTTAGCAAAAATTTAATTAAATGAAATTAAATATTTGACAATATCTTCGTTGTTCCTGGTCCGATTTTCAGCAAACAAACACCACCACACGGATTTTTCCTTAAATCGCACAACTGTGTATAATTTACTGTGGATCTGGACTTAATATGGATCCCCAACAGAAGTTACACATTACATTCGCATTATCAAACATAGGCATCAAGCTGGGTGCACCCCCAATTAGGTACAAAGACCACGTCGTGCTCATGGAGGTTCGACTAGACTAAACTAAAATAAAAATATTTATTGCTGACTGCAGAGTACAGGAAGACTTCTAGTCTAGAATATCGATTACAGCTACAAAAGATTCTAAATGCGAGTCATTCAAATCATTCCGACTAAAAGCCTCATGAAAATATTTTTTGCTGCCTGCAGAGTACAGGAAGACTTCTAGTCTAGAATATCGCTTACAGCTTCAAAAGACCCTAAATGCGAGTCATTCAAATCTTTCCGACTGAAAGCCTTATCCTGTGTATCTAAGCCGCAGTTGAACGTTACCTGATTCTGGTTCCAGTCATATTTCGCCTGCTGCAGCTCGTAATGTACATGTGCCAGGACGAGCCCAATGAAGCATGCGGGCAGTGAGGCCCAGGACGATATGTAGAACCCGCCGAAAGACTTCGAGTTCCTAAATAACCCACGGACGTTTCTGAAGAATTAAATACAAGTTTGTGACTTCGATATTACGGGCCAGTGTCAAGCATAGAACAATGATTATATTTCTCGGTGGAACATAAGTTTTTACTAAAGAACTGGTATTTTTTTTAAAGATTAAACAAAATCTTTTTTTTTAGTAAGTACACTTTGTTTTAGAAACCTTAAATTCAAAGCTGGTTACTAGAATAAGTAAAAAAGGTTTTTATGTCACAATTTATTTAAAAGTCGTTTGTATGTTATTTTTCATCTGAACACTGGAAAATATTCAACAGTTTAGGTGCCTATTTATAGTGAACTTGTATGGTAGTAGTTTGTTTTTTTTTTTAACTTACTCCGGCACACCATCATAAACTAATGACCGATATCCCATGTAATAAGCCACGAGTCCACAGGCTACTGCGCTGATAAAGGTGAGAGTTGCATACAGGCGAAGAGCCTGTCGCCGCCGACGATACATTATGATGGTGAGCCCACTCGATACCAAAAATAAATGCATATCAACTGGCAGGAACCTGTAAATATTCAATGCTGTCATCAAAGGAAACAGTTGAAATAGAGAAAAAAGAGCACAAAGAAATTGTCAAAAGTTATCTTACCAAGTTGGCATCAAGCAGCTGTTATCATGCTTTTCTACAACGTTGTTCAAAAAGAAGACGTGTGCCCAGAACTTTCGGCGACAGGCGTCGCTGTATTCCTCTATAACATGTGAGAGAGCACCGGAACGCATCGCTGACCAATATGTGGCAGAGAAACCGATGATTACTAGATGCGCAGGTGCTATTCTGGAAAGTAAGGAAGTAAGATCACAACAACCAGAACCACAAGATTACGGTCAAATCAGAAATACTCAGGTTACGACATACCTGATAATCCTTTTAACCACCAACACCGGCATCATCAAGAAGCTTAGCTGCTGCTTCTCTGAGTACAGCAGCAGGTTGTAAGCTGTCAGGAAACTGGATATCATCACAAACAACTGGATGAGGGAGCTACCATTGGAAAGAAGTATGCCTTCGAACCGATAATGTAGCTAGAAATTAATAACCATTATTTTTTTCATTTCCTGTTTCACACTCATAAGCAAGAGAAAAAAAATGCTTGTTTGTATAAAATACAGTTTAAAAGGCACGAGCAAAAATTAAGATAATTACTAAAAAGTTTAAAATATCTTACGATCTCTAAAAAGTTTGGATTAGTCACGTAGAACTGATAATGCTGCGTACATATATGTGCATATATTGATAACAGCATGGCCACGACTCTGAAATAAGCATAAAATATAAATGATTACTAGAGTGATATACCTATAGTTCACAGCATTCTCCCTATTTCATCTAGAGAGGTATAGTATCCTATATACCTGCTATATCCTATGTCCTATATGTATAGTATCATTACCTGAATTCTAGCAACGTGTCCAAAACAATGGTCGCTTCGCTATAATTTGGATAGAGAAGCTCTTTTTGCTCGTCACAAAACACTAAAGTGTATTGTTGGTTTTTATGTTATTTGTTGGTAGTTTTCATACTTAATTAAACTAGTTCATTGCCTTTTTGTTACTTTATAATTTCTTATGAATATCACCTCAGTCCTTGGATGGGTTCCAGTTGCGTGAGCCGCGGGTCTCCATCGTCATAGGTGGCCGTCAGCCGCCGCCAGCTGGCGCGCACAGACCATGACGCGATTATGCCATTTTCTGAAACAATCACTTACATTTTGAACAATCTTAGAGAGGGGTTTTAAAAAAAAAATGTTATTCCGAAGAACGAATTTGCTATGTCAATTCTCCTATTGCAACATACCACGATACCTATGTAAAACCACCGCAAATTTGGCACAATGCGGATGCAATGCCTGGCCTCGCTGTACCAAATCCACACGTTTTTAGGGTCCTACTAAAAGGAACCCTTATAAGTTCGTCATGTCCGTCTGTCTGTCTGTCTGAATCCTTTACAGCCTTATAACTTCCAAAGTTATAAACTTTACGTGCATGAAATTTTCACAACAATAGTCTAAGTATAATGCTACAGTTACAAAAAATAAAAATAAACTTTTTTTTTGTAAAATAAGAGTAGTAATAAGAGTAGCATGTAAAGAGGGGGTAAAAAAAAACCGCTGAATCCCATCACGTGGGGAATCGTTGAATAGGTCTTTTAAAATAAAGTTAAAGTTTACACCATATTTTTTTTAAATCAGATGTACCGTTTGCCCTGCCCCCTGCCATTTCTAAACTATGTGTCTCAGAAACTTTTTGTCTTCCATTCTTTTAAAATTATTCGGTCAACATGTTTTAATGACTTTTCATACGGATAAATACTTCAAACGTCCTTCCTATACGCGCTTACGGAACCCTACTAAGCATGGCTCTTATTTTTGTGTTGCTTAGTTTTTCTCGTAATTATGAAGGAATAAATTAAGTAACTTCTTTTATGTTACCTCTTAGAACTACCTTAAAAGGTACGTTTCCAAACAACGCCTTCACAAAACGCAAGCTACAAACATGCTTGTCTGTATGGTGTGCTTGTCTCGTCACGCACATAGACGCAAACATAATGTGGCCTGTTAAACAGTTTTCCCTTTAAAATTGATTGGTAAAATATGTTCCATACATTTATTTGATGATTTAAAAGTATATATGGATATGTCCATACTGCATTACGTAATACATAATGCATTATTTTAATCGTACCTACGTACTTACAATTAACTAGCGTTTTTATAAAATCTTATTCAAAAGTCGTTTACTGCTGTATTGACGGTGCGGATTTGTTGCAATAGTAAAAGTAGTATAATAAATAGTAAGTAAAAGTAAAAGTAAAAAAAAAAAAAAACAACTGAAAGGTAAGAAGATTCAAGTAGAATTTTGAATAACGCAAGGACAAAAGTTACTTACTCTAGTTTTGATTATTTTCCCCGTCTACGGCAATCAAATTTCTAAATCTTTGTACCTACGTCCTTTTTTTCTGCAAGTTATCAAGCTGATCCAAGTATACGTCTATATAGCGTTTTGAGTTATTGTGATATGACTATACACGTTTATTATACTTCTGCATCAGCCTTTAAACATCTCACTGCTGATATCGGCCTCAACATCGCACGTATACACTTCACTTACAGCAATAACTAGCGCCCATATTGCCTATGCACCGTCTATAATAGAGCGGTTGTTGCGCTTTTGCTGCAAGCTGGTTGTTGAGTGATGCAATATTAAAACGCGCGAAGGTGGCATAAACTGATCATAAAAGTACGCGCGATTGGAATCACCAGCGCACTTTTCATAAAATTCTATGTTGTAAATAAAATAAAAATCTGTCACTTACTTTTCCTGCCATCCCCAATCGCAACATCGTATACAGTTCCAACAATATTTAGCGCAAATAAGGCAACAACCACTTGTAGAAAGAGTTGTTGCGCAGCGTCAGGCGGTTGTTGTGCTTTCGCTTCGTGCTGTTGTTGCGTGGTGCAATATTGCAGCTTGTGTAAGCGCGCGGAGAGAGCATAGCGGCGTGCACGCTTGTCGACGCATTGTTCGAAACGTAGCGATGCGTTTTTCTCTGTTGTTGGACATCGGACGCTAACGCAGTAGCCGCGGTGAAGCCGTGAGCGATTGAAGGTTGCTGGGTTAATAGTGGCGTATTTCTGGAAATAAGCATGATGTTAGATAGGTATTTATTGATGGTTAGAGCTAAAGACATTTCCCCTACGCAAGTCGCCTAGTGGTGAAACCTTCATCAATGCGCCACTTGTACTACTCCAAAATGTCCTCAGTCCTAACTTCTTAAAGTAATGATGACAGACATAAGTTTTTGCCGTCCTCTTCTTGAGTAGTTTATTGAACAAAGACAGAAGATGTTTTTATGTCATAACATGAACACAGTATGCTTACCGTTATGTTTTCATACATGAGACTATGTCCTACAGGAGCCAGGTCAAATTCCCCGAGGCAGTAGAGGCCACTGGGCTGGAAAAGACAGCGGTCGTGGTCGTCCAGATGAAACAGATTCGGAAGGAGGGCATTGTCTTCATCTAAAAATAGGATGTAAATACAATATTTTAAATATCACTGCTGCTTTTTTTTACTTAGAAAAAATTATAACAACTTGTCCACGATTTTTATTATGTATTTATGCCTAAAATAAATCTAAGCCAGACTGAATCAGACTTTAATATGTTCATACCTGAATACAGAGCATTGTTTCGTCCAACAGACACAAAAAATGCAATTATTAAAACACTTCTCATGTTAAAAAATAACAGGTAACAAAATAAGTTTACAAATGAATTTAAAATTTCAACCGATTGCATTAAATACAACAAATTTTAGGTATACCAAGTGGCGGTAACAAACAGATATATGTGGTAAATTTATTTTGATTGATGCAATTATGTACTTAAATTTGTTTACATTTACACCACAAACAAAATAATAATATGTTAATGTGGAATAACTCAATATCCGGGTTTATATAAAAAATTAAAAAGGTACAGTACTAGAAAATCTCTTAAGGACGCTCGAAGCGCACCACACATCAGTCTAAATACACTTATAAGAAATGACTCTGATTGGTTGATTGTTAGGTGATAGTAAGCGTTACCTTGATATAGCCAAAGAGAACGCTTGGTCGCACTCCCCGCGACCCGAGCCTTCCTCAAAATTTGGTGATTTTTTTGTAGGAACAACGAATCTCGTAATGCGGTATCTAGTGTGATCTGTGGGTGTAGGCTACCATTTTGCAGTCTGGTTTAAAAAAATAATTTTTTTGTTCTTTATAGAGATGTGGCATCGCATTATATATCATCGCCATAATCAGTCTTAAGACGTCCACTACTGAAGGGGAAGAGGCCCTTTAGAGCGCCAGATTGAACGACAATCTCCACCGGCTGCAAGCGACTATCACAATGTCCTAACGCAACCTATTGGGAGGCCTCTCTATGCTGCATCATCTTGTATTGATAATGAATACAATACACTTTGTACCAAAGCAAATCTACACAGGAAGAATGACAATATCATTTCAACAGTTATTCTCAAGAATATGAGACATATTACAAGCTTTGCTTAGTTTGGGGTCAGATGACCGTGTGTGCAAAAATGTCCCAGATATTTATTATTATTTATAACTAATGCGAAAACATTCATAACAAGTATGTAGCGTTTTTCTCCGTACCGTTACGAACGAGTTATCTTAGGTTTCAATTTCAGGGCAAGCAGAAATTGTAACGATCATGTCGTAGTCTAAAGCACTAGCGACATCTTACGTCCTTATCTGCATACAACCGGGTTACACATCTTTCTATGGACACTAGCACTCTTAGTATAAATTCTCTTTGCTTTCTACTCAAAATAAATATACACAGAAATACTCCACAAACTTTTTATTATCAATCTGATTTAAAAACCTGTATAATAAAATAAAATACATTTAAGCAAACATTATTATTGCCTCTTATTAGCACACACTCGTTGGTAACTAATATGAACACAATTATTACATTGATAAGATTTTCGACAAACAAAAAAATTATGTACCTATTTAATCGATGTATGTTTTTTTCACTTTTACCTTAGAGTACATCGTGTGAATGAGATGGCTATATATAAAATTCTGGGGGAGCGAAAGGGAGAAGCTATAACCTTAATAGTTTGTTTCTTTTGGTCCCGTGAAATTCATGTCTAGCTGTCCTTTTCACACGATGTCAGGTCAGGCCATGGTCAACCTTTAGTAAATTGGCGCCGGAGCTCCCAAAGGGCACAGACCTTGAGGGCAGCTGTGACTAAACCACTTTTTACTCAATGAGATCCAAGTTGAAAAAAACAGCTTTAAACGCGTCGCATTATATTCGGAAAACCTTATTACAAAAAAAAAAAAACAAAACATCATGTATAATGTATAATAGAGACCTTTAAAATTTGAAAGAATCATGATGAAAAATGGAAAAAAAAACATGTCTCCTAACTAATATTATATATGCGAAAGTAACTCTGCTCGTCTATCTGTCTGGGTGTTTGTCGCGTTGTCACGGCTAAACGGCTGAACGGATCGACCTGAATTTTTGCATAGAACCAGCTCCTGATTCAGCTATCTTGTTCGCACTTTTCACCATTTTTTTAATATAACAATAAAAATTACGAGGTTTTTTTTACCATTTAAATATCTTTAGAATACCATTGCCAATGTCTAATAGCAATTTTTTACTACTACTTTTCAATTTGACGAAGAAGGAAAAAAAATACATTTTTTTTTTCGAGTTTTTGAACCGGACCGTAAGGGTCGGAGACGAACATACCCCCGAATACAGAAACGTTTGTTATCTTTATTTTATTTATTTACAAAATCCACAGCCCTTAGTGAAAAAACAGACAAAAACTTACAAAACTTAACTAACAGCCAATTATGGATCTATATTATATAATTTGACTTTTAACTACAGACATAAAGTTATCTATGTGTGTGTGTGCGTGCGTGTATGTTTGTGGGTGCGTGTATGTATGGGAGGGTGAGTGCGTGCTTATGTTTGTGTGTGTGTGAAAGAGAAGAGTGTAGTGTGAGGATGTATAAATGCAGATCTTTGTCGACAGATTAAGTCTATCTATTTGTCATTTGCTTAGTGCCAGACAAAGGCAGTATTAGAATTAATCTGTTGTCAAAATTAACGAACGTTGTTGTTTTTCAGTATTCGGGGGTAAGACTACTTTTTTTTGTAAGTCCACGCGATCGAAGTCGCAGGTAACAGCTAGTAATATTTAAATACATGCACTTAAAATTAGAAAGAATCATCATAATATAATGCACTAGCTGTTACCCGCGACTTCGGGTGGACCTAAAAAAAAGCCTAAGTCCGTCTCAGACCCTTAAAACTATGCAAAAACTTAGGTAGATCAATTCAGCCGTTTAGACATGATAACGCGACAGACACCCAGACAGAGAGAGAGAGAGAGAGAGTTACTTTCGCATTTATAATATTATTTAGGATTAGGATATAGAGGCCTTTAAATTTTAAAAGAATCCTAATGTAGAATTGTATAACTACACATGACCCATCTCACAATTTGAAAAAGACGCTGTAAAAGTACTGAAGATTTATTCGGTAGACTTTATACATCGCTTGTAGAAAACAGTTATCTGTGGGATCTGTCGAAAATTATGTAAATTCATTATGGTTTTTTTGATAGATAGATTTCGTGCAAGGATAACTTTTTGATTGGTCTAATTTTAGCACCAGGTTTTCAAAGCACAAGAGCTAAGATTAAGAAGAAGAATTAAGATTAAACTAAGCATGATTGTAGATTTTTTTTTTGTAATACTCATAGTAATAAACAGTTTTTATTTTTTTAATTTTTTTGTCTAAAAAAACTAAAAAAAAAAAACTGAAAAATTGTAAGCATCAACACTTCTACCACATTATAATTCTGACACTTTTAATACAATATTTTTTACTACTTTTTGAAATTTTACTCAGTCGATTTATTTGACCATCGACTTTAACACGTTGTAATTAAGTTTCATTTTCTCAATTCTAAAGCAAAACTCCAAAACAGCGATTAAAGACAATAGTGTCGATTCTGTGCTAAGGCCGTTGCGCTATTTTCTAGACCAGGGGTCTCCAACCTACGGCCCGCGGAACGAATCTTAAGACTAGTGTCTTCAATCTAGCCCACGACAGCCAATGTTTTACTGTTGTTACTATTGCTGTGATAAGTTGAATGGAAGAGAATGAAAACACAGAATGATAACTGATGTTTGCTTAGGTGGGCAGAAAAATTAAAATTGTTATGGCCCTTGCAACATACCGAAAAAAATATTATGGCCCCAAGGCTTCAAAGTTTGGAGACCCCTGTTCTAGACTAAACAAAATTTGATCTAAATTTGTTGCCACCCTTTTCTCCCTTGTTGACATAAAAGAGACGCATACAATTTTAGTCCCGTCAGATTAGTTTAGTGAGTGGAACAACAGAATCGAAACCAAAAATTAGGAACACGATTCACGACAATACGAACTCATCACATTTTGGAATACGATTCACTTTAGAATAAAGTTTTTTCTATACAAAACTTATTTTACATTACTCTTAGATAATATGTACCTTATACACTGAATAAGACCAAAACTGAACTGTTTTTAATTTAACATAGCCAAGATTGCATCGATACGCAAGACTGCGTTGTTACACAAGACTGCGTTATTACACAAGACTGCATTAATACGCAAGACTGCGTTGATATACAAGACTGCGTTGTTACACAAGACTGTGCTGTTACACAAGACTGTGCTGTTACAAAAGACTGCATTAATACGCAAGACTGCGTTGTTACACAAGACTGCGGTATGACAAAACACTGCATTAATACGCAAGATTGCGTTGATGCGCAAGACTGCGTCGGTCTCCAAGTCTGCGTTGATACGCAAGACTGCGTCGGTCTCAAAGTCTGCGTTGATACGCAAGACTGCGTCGGTCTCCAAGTCTGCGTTGATACGCAAGACTGCATCGGTCTCCAAGTCTGCGTTGATACGCAAGACTGCGTCGGTCTCCAAGACCGCGTTGATACGCAAGACTGCGTCGGTCTCCAAGACCGCGTTCATACGCAAGACTGCGTCGGTCTCCAAGACCGCGTTGATACGCAAGACTGCGTCGGTCTCCAAGACCGCGTTGATACGCAAGACTGCGTCGGTCTCCAAGTCTGTGTTGGTAGTAAGACTGTGAAGACGCTTTGACAACTGCGTTAAAACGCAAGACAGCGTTTTAGAAACCAGATTGTGTTTTTAAACAACACTACACTGACGAGAGAGTGGGTATGTAATTATATTCGTAATACTACGTTCTTCGACTAATCGTATGCAATCTTGGCTCACTTGACGTCAGAAAACAATACGCCAAACTGAGTGCCAAAAATACAAGTTTTGGTGTTTCACATGGCCTTGGAAGCTCCTTTGCGTTTAGCTAGATTTAATTGACCTATTTATTGTTCCTGGCAACAGGGACAAGCGAGGGTGCCCATAGGGTCCCAAGCTGGTAACACTTTGGCTTTTTGCTTGAACACTTCTAATACTGCGTCGGGTACGTATTTCTTGTCCACCACCACCTGTGGAAATAAAAAGCTAGGTTTACAAGAAATAAAGCTTGCAGGTGAAGGGGCATCCATTAATTACGTGAACTGTTTTTCTTTTCATTTGGACTCCAACCTCCTCCTTGGTGAGATTTAGTGAGATTTGATGGGAAACTTACACTGTTAATGTTAAAAGACTACATTTTGTTTTAATAAAACGGGAATACTCACGTTAAATTGAGTCGGTTATTCCGACTACAGTTTCGATCACAGTGCAAGGCAAGACGAGGTCGCGCGCGTGTCTCGCTTAGCATTCCTTGATAAAGGTCACCGAATGTGATCGAAACTATAGTCGGAATAACCGACTCAATTTAACGTGAGTATTCCCGTTTTATTAAAACAAAATGTATCAAAACCATGTCAGTTTTCATAGTAAAAAGTTAAAAAATAAATTTTAGAAGGCAGAAAAATCATACATTATTATGTCTTAAAATTAATTAATTTAAAACTAAAAAACTCCATGGGCATTCATTTAATTTTTCTATAGTTTTTTTCAAAAGTTGACGTTAGATTTTCAATTATGACCCCCCGCAGTTTAAATGAGATTTTACTGGACCCCCCTATTTTGAGCCCACGTAATTAATAGATGTCCCCTAAATTCATTTTATCACTAATGGACATTGGAATAGAGGTCACTCTCCTTTTTATCGGTTTATTTCATACTGTTGTGCATCCGCTGAAAAGCGTCTAAAGGAATATGAATTACTAGCAGCCCGCCCCGGCTTCGCACGGGTATTTAACAAAAATATGGTATATGGGATAGATGTTCTGCAAAGTCGTAGTATATTTTAGGTATTTTTTTTACATCTTGGGTTACATTATTGGAGTTTTAGTAAGGATCCCTAATTTTTTTGAAAATATAATATAGCCTATGTCACCCGGGGATAGTGTAGCTTCCCAACAGCGAAAGAATTTTTCAAATCGGTTCAGTAGTTTCGGAGCCTATTCAATGCAAACAAACAAACAATCAAATCTTTCCTCTTTATTATTGGTTGGTATATATATATATAAGATTTATCATTCAATTAACAAAAAAATTATATTTAATAAATTAACCATGAATTTACCCATCATCATCAGCCAGAATCAAAGAAAATGTACACGAGAAGAATAACAAGCTTATATAAAAAAGTGTACCCATGAAAAATCTGCTTAATGCTAATGCAATGCTGCTAATGCAGCTAATGTCCAAACCGCTATAGAAGCCGATTAAAATATGGTTAATATAGAAACATATTATTGGTATATGTCAGCTATTAAAGGTTTAGTTCAAATTAATATGCAATATAACTACGACGTAAAAAAATATGTTTCTAAAATAATGTTTTCAACGCCATCTCTTGAGAACCTAGCGAGTTTTTACTAATACTGATACTGTTTTTACCGAGTTTTTTTTTATTGATGCAAAAATATTTATAACAAGTCATGTTTTTTCTACTTACCATGAGTTAGCTTGGGTTTCTATTTCAAGCCAAGCAGAAATTGTGCCGACCATGTTGCAGATTAAAGCGACATCTTACGTCCTTATCAGTACTACAATCGAGCTAAGTATCTTTCTAAGGACATTAGCACTCTTAGCATAATTTCTCTATGGCCGGAATACTTCCACTACCGAACAAAGGCATCCCCTAAAAGTCGGGAGCGGGGCACAGATTTTGGCACCCCCAATAGTATGGCTTCGTCCACTAGTGGACGTTTAAGAGGTGATAAGAAGAAATCGTCGTCGTCGTCCAGCTGCGAGATGGGTCGACGATATCTTCACCATCGCGGGTCGAACCTGGACTAGATTGGCACAGGACCGAGGCAGATGGAATCGCAAGAGACAGGCCTATACCCAGCAGTGGGATAAGGAAAGCTGTGGATAATGATGATGATGATGATCAAAAAGAAACAAACAAAAAAAACAATACCATAACGCTGTAAAATGTTGGCAATAGTATTCCAAACATAAAAAAAAAAATGAGTACCTCAAACACGAACTCCCGGAACCAGGGCTCGGTGAGAAGTAGATATCCCTTGTCGTACTCCTTGTCACTGTACGAGTTCTCCACACGGAAGCGGATGGGACAGCCTTTATCCTGTAACAGTTACCGTTCGTGCAGGGGAGGATGGTAGGGCAGCGCTGTGTAATATACTAGCAGTACGCGCCAGAACTTAGACATAGCAACCCCTATAACTTCACAACCCCAAGATCGATTTTGCAAATATTCAAACTTAAAAATATATTTATTTTTAATTTAATTTTTAAAATATATTTATCCCTCTCTCTTTCTCTCCTGTTTTTTGTCTCAAATCGGCAGTTTAGACCTCAAACTGGTCCAGTGTTAACGCTTTGAAACTCACGTCAGTCCCGACGGCCGTGAAGACCATGGCGTGCGTCATACACGAGTCTCCGTACATCAGCCGGTCCGCCTTCGGGAGCCCGACCTGCACCTCCGTGTTGAAAACTAACTTGTAGTCATGACTGGAAGCAATATTATACAAGTGAGCGTGTTACTGGGCTTACAGAGATTTAAAATAAAGAATAATATATAAAAATAGAGATTTAATTTTTTTAATAAATAAAGTATATTACTCCATAGATGAGTATCTAACAGATAAAAACATATAGCACTGTTACATAACTAAAGTTATGTAACAGCTGCTACTGCTGTCCCTCTCTCTACTCTTCTACTTCTTTAGCTGGTACCCGACGGGGTCCACAATTGTGACCAAAATGTAAAACTACTAAGTACCAATATACATTGTGGAATGCTAAAATAAATATGAATAAAAAAAAAAATTTGAGCGCGATTCACAGGAGAGATACTCGCGACGAAACTCACGCGTCCAAGTCCTCGAGGCCGTTCTTGCGCTCGAACCGCTTGGAGACCTCGCACCCGAACCAGACCGCCTCGCCGCCCGCTATGCTGTCCTTCACCACCCTGGCATGATAAGCATAGAAAAGTTATACCGATTTACCATCACACTCACATCTCACACAAACACACACACAAACCTTTAAGTACTCTAATATTAGCACTTATATTATACTTAAGTTGATATTGTAATACCCGCAGTCGCCTAATGCATATTTCGAGCACAGGTGTACGCTGAAAATCAGCCCTGCGTGACCTTTCGGGAGCTCGCAGCATAGCGCTGAGCGTACCTTGCTTATGCTTGACGGGTTGAACAGGAACAAACACACTTACATACGTACCAACTTAGACAAACTTTCGCATTTATAATATTAGTGTGATATTAGAGCGGTCCGAACAACAGGACGGGGAGCAGCGTTCTCTTAGTGAACGGTGAGCGTTCTGCGATCCTCAAGCCGCCTGCCAACCGTGGATACTGGATAAAACACTGAACAAAGGCTTTTAGGGGAAGTCTTTTTTTCAGCAGTGGATGTCTTGTGGCTGACGATGATTGTCGCGGTACGTACTTCATGATTGTCTCGACAGGCTGGTTGTTGTAGGCGGTCTCCCGCCCGCCGACCACGTTCCCGAGGCAGTGCAGGGTGTACAGCTGCCCGAACGGGTTCGACTCCCGCGGGTCGCTCACTAGGCATACCTGCAAGTATTCTGAACTTTAACTTCACTACAATAAAGTTCAAAATAAGTTTTTATGACGTGAATTCAATGAACGTAATCTTTCTGGTAAGGTGCCTCTTATGACAAAATGGATGTACTTTGGAAGTGTTAATATAAAAACATAGAATTGGTGTATGTCCGCAATTTGAAGTTTAGATCAAATTAGATTGCAATATACAACGTAATTTTTTTTTTCCAAAAATAATGTTTTCCAACGCCATCTCTTGAGAGCCCAGCGCAAATAAAATAAATGATTTTACTGATATTACTAATTCAAAAATATTCATAAATAAAAATCGTGACGGTCATGTCCCAGCATAGAGCACTAACGACATCTAACGACATCTTACGTCCTTATGAGTTACTAAAATCGGGTTACGCATCTTTATAATATAAAGACGCACGTCGTTGTTTGAGACAGGATCGAATTGACCACATTCGATTATATTAGGCGCTCAAGGTGTGTAGTTTCAATTTTATTCGATTTAAAAGCTGATTACCGGTTTTCTATTATTGTTTATATTTAAGTTTTATTGTCTTTTGGTGTATAATAAAGTTATATTGTATTGTATTAAATTTTTTTTTTCGAAAAACTATTTTTTTTTCTAATAGTATTTCAAAAACTTGCGATTGGTACAATAAAAAAAAACGCGATATTGCAGATACGATACTGTACGTTGCGGCAGTCGATTATTATGGCCATTGGCACTGTTCTTTACATAATTCCTCTACGCATACATTTCATTTCTACTTGTTTTTTTTTTAACTTTTTTTATACCTTGTCGTCAACATCGAACAGTGGCCGGACATGTTCGTTGTAGAACTGCTGCGGCGTCAGACATCCGAAAGACTTGTACGTCTTGTCTTTGCCATAGTACTCGAAGTTAAACTTTTCCGGTGGGATACCTGAAAATTAAAATAGAGATAACTAAGACAGGTGCTGGTGTCGCTCATCTGATGTTAAGCGTCACGCTTGCCCGTAACAGTTCAGTGCCACCCAGAATTTTGAACTTCAACACTTCAAAAATATGCGCGGCATTGCACTGCGCTCGTCACCTTGAGATGTCAGATGTTAAATCTCTAAGCCAACTCAACTACTTCTCAACTATTTGAATCACCTTAAATAACCGCGATGTTTATTAAATATGAATTTATATAGTTTTTTTTAATAAACAGTGTTGACGAGACTGTATATAGTTATTACAAAAGTGCCAAAAAAATATTCAGAAAAAAAAGACATGGAATGGACGACGACTTTTTATCGCTTAGTAATAAAGCTGTCCAAAAGAAACTACCAACGAAAGAAAAATATTTATTTTTCCTTCACGCCCAGAATACTGGGCGCAGCCACTCACACTCTCACTCGCGCATTTTATGTTTTTTAAAGATATACAATTATTACTTGTATTTTTGAAGGTAAACATTAGGAGCATGCTTAGCATGTTTTTTTTTTTTCATACAAACTGGGGTTTGGGTTCCATTGTACCCCTTAAGTGGAATTTCGCCTTGGTCTGTACGTCCTACAAAAGAATTCATAGTAAAGGGCTTGTTCTATTATTAATACAGGGTTATAAGGAAAGGGTATGCTTAAAGGGCTTATAGTACTCATAATTGTGAAAAACTTTTGCTATGGGATCAACCCTGAAATCGAGAAAAACATAACAGCTGTACCATACATTTTGTCCAGTGTCTTTGACATTTTTCTATGGAACAGCTGATATTTTTTTTTCGATTTCAGGGTTGGTCCCATAGTAAAAGTTGTTCATAATGAGGAGTACTAGGAGCCCTTTTCGGCTTAGGATACGCTTTCCTTATAACCCTGTATAGATTATATTTTTATCAAAAGCGTTTATAAAAAAACTGACCTATCGTCGTATTGTAAGAGTAGTGCGTCTTTCCTGCATGGGTAATTTCACGTAAGCGAGAAAGAGATAGCAAGCAACAGCTACAAAATTACCTAAGCACGTGGCGACAATTTGGTATATAACCGCAATCTGCTGCTTGATCTTGTCATTTAATTCGTCGTCAGATTTCTTCGCGGCCACCATGTCTCTCAAAACTTTGGCAAATTCTCGTAACTGAAAAAAAAATAAAAAAAAAAATTGTTCAAGTCAAAGCGAATCGTTGAAAATTGAACCATTTGTGTCATGTAAATACAGCAGAATCTCTAGTGACAAAATGTTGAGTAGGAAGTAACAAGACAGACATATCGCGTTTACTAATTTTGCTCTTTGAAATTCCGCTGAACGCCACACGATATAGAGTTCACATTTTAATGGCACTCAAGAAACTTCCTTTTAATGTCAAACATTATAAATGGTAAAGTAACTCTGTCTCTCTGTCTGGGTGTTTCATCACGTTATCACGGCTAACGGCTGAACAAATTGACCTGATTTTCTGTATATATATAGCTTAAGGATCGGAGACGGACATGGGCTAAATTTTTTTTGCGTCCACGCGAACGGAGTCGCGGTTAACAGCTATTAAGGTAGAACTAGAACTTGGTAAAAAAATGGCCAACCTTCATCATTTCTGTACCAACTTATTTATATAGGTGGCCAAAAGATGGAACTAACAACTTATACGGATGAGGCCTTTATTCAGGTAATAGCTGCGCCCCGCGGTTTCACTCGCGTGCAAAGTTCCTGAGGAACCGTACATTTCTCCGGGATAAAAAGTAGTCAAGACCGAAACACAGTCGCATTTATATTATTAATAGGGATCATGACGGGTGGCTCCAGCATTCGATTATTCGTTGATTTTGTCGCTCTGTCTCCAGAGTCGTGTCAAATAGAGACAAAGAAAGACAGATGGCCCGTTAAACTAAACAGAGAGAGAGGAAAACACAGCGTTACTGTTAGTCAACTACGTTGGGTAATTTTGTAATGGGCATTCTGTGCCATTATTTTTTCTTATCTACATCATACATAACTGAAAAGTTAGCGAAGCTTAGATATACCTAAAGGAAACCTTGTCTGTTTGTAGATAAGGCTGAAATTACCTTAGTTTTAATAAGGGACATCCTAAATAATATTATAATTCAGAGGAATATAACCGTCGTATCAGGACCAATAAATCTTTAAGATATAAAAAAATTAATACGCTCGTCTCGGGCAAAAAACTTCGCTTGCGCGATTCAGAACTCCCTAAATTACAACTGTCAGTCCATACAAAACGTCAAAAAGTGCACAAAAATAGATCAACGCCGACTAACGACCTCATAGGAAGTTTGCATGTTTGTCGCGTTATCACAGCTAAACGGCTGAACGGATCTTGATAAAATTCAATAAGGAGTTACTGTATATCACAAAGGCGGACATGGGATACATTTTTTTGTCCACGCGAACGAAGTCGCGGGTAACGAATAGTGATCAAGAAATTAATTAACAAAAACAACTCTGTGAGATTGTATATAGCGTTGAAATTACCTTAGTTTTAATAAGAGCGTTCATATGTAAACTGCGTCGGGAACTAAAAGACTCGGGGTAGCATTTCTTGGGCATCAAGCCGTATTTGTTGACGAGGTTCACAATCATGTCCCATTGGCCGCCATCGTTTATTGGATCCTGCAATACAAAACAATATAAATATGAGTTTTGGCGGGAACGTGAAGAAGTCATGTCGCGTCATTCTATTATTTTCTATAACTTGTGTTATTTCGAGTGTTAATGTGTAAAAACGGTGAAATTTTACCCGTTAAGTGTTCCTGAACATGCACGAGTGTTGGTTAATAGTATAATGTCGTGAAACGTGAATTTTCGTGTTGTTTCCAAAACTCCATAGAGGGCTCTAGTAAAGTTTTTACCACTTTACTGGGGCATGACTTGGACTTGATCGTGACTTGCTTTGCTCGCCTTTGACTGTGACTATGACTTGTTTCATAATATTTAACAAAACTTGAAAGTATATATGTATGTATATATGTATATGTATGTAGACACTGGCAAATGCATAAGATGTGCGACGCCAAAATCCTCGTAGGAGAAAAAAAAAAGAATATAAATTAAAACCCGTGCCCGTGCGCCATCTTGGCCAGCCGACACTACGACAGTGTACGAATCGTGTAAGCGACAGAGTTAAGCAATACTGTGCCATTTGTGCTTGCAAATAAAGCTCAATTTATAAATTACTATCTGCGCCTCGCTTTTTCACGCGCTATTCTACAGGAACGGTTATATTTTTCAGGATAAAAAGTTAGTTAGTATGGATGTAGCTTCCAGGGAATAAGCTACATCCATACCAAATTTCAACACAATCCGTTTAGCTGTTACAGAGTTGAATGGGAACAAACACACATACTTACCTACTTACACACTATATTACTAGCTGCTTAATATATATATATATATATTTAAATATCGCTTGGTCCGAAAAAGTGTAAATCACACTAATATTATAAATTCTAAAGTTTGTGTGTAAGTAGGTATGTTTGTGTTTGTCCCCATTAAACTCTGTAACAGCTAAACGGATTGTATTGAAATTTGGTATGGATTTGGTATGAATAGTGTGATATATAAAAAAAAATATAACTTTTGTCTACAGATATAAGGAGAAAAAATGCACACTCGCTTAGCTTATCACCTCACTTGCGCTTTCACTCAGCTGCCAGAATAGACCGGCAGGAGTTTTGTCGAGGCAGACAAAAGACAGGCAGACAGTTACTATTTTACAATGAATGTATTATAATTTTGTTAATATTGTGTGTTATTGTTGAATTTAATTTAATTTTTATTATTAATTAATAATTGTATTTTTTATTTTTGGACATCCTTTTTTATCAACGAACTATACATTTTTAATTGACATGTAAATAATACTTACGCATTAAATGAATATGAATATGGGTACTAAGCCAGCAAGGATCTTTGGAGTAGTGTGCAATACGAATTGGCAATACCTTGAGTAGGAAGTTGACCAGGCGTCCGTCCAGCTCCTCCCCCTGCCTCGCTGTAGTGACTATGTTGTTCAGCCAGTAATGAGACCGCTCGATCTTATCCCAGAAGAATAGATAGCTGGGGATGAGAAAATCTTAAGTCACTGAACCTTAATGTATATTACAAATAGTAGTTCGCGCCGAACTGAGACCTCGCGACCTCTATATCTTCACAACCCCTGAACCGATTCAGCTCATATTCGAACTTAAAAATTGTATTGAAATGAACTTCTTGCCTACAAAATTTCATGAAGATCGGATCAACGGTTCGCAAGTTATCATCAGACAAATATACACACAAACATACAAACATAGATTAAAATGTCGATTTGTCCCAGTAAACTCTAAGACCTTCGCTTCGCTCGGTCATTCATTAAGACCTTTGTACACTTAGAGGCAAATAAAGAATATGAATCGGTCCGTCTACTCCTAAATTTCGTAACTTTTTATCATCCACCCGCATCCTCAGTTTACCCGAGAACATGGCGCATGCAACTGTGCAATATCTGGAACTGCTTCTGTCTTTCCGAACAGATACAATCCGGGGCTGTTCAAGAAAAAAGTGAATAGATATCTCCTAGGCAAGCGTGCTACATCTTCGGCCACATCGTCGCTTTCCATCAGGTGAGATTGTGGTCAAATGCTTGACTAGATCGTTGCAAAAAAAAATAAAAAAAAATAAAAATCGTGGTAAATATCCCGTGAGTGCTAATAAATAGTAATGTAGTAACCCACCACGAAACTCTAAAACAGTGTTTAAGGAATATGAATATATGAATCTGCATCAGTTTAGAAAAATAATTGAATTGTACAGTAGTCCGATTATAACGACGGTCAAGGGACCGGTGATATTACGTCGCACTAACCGGACGCCGTACTAAGCATACATTTTTGGTTTTTATAATTATAATTGTGGATATATTGTCGAATGATTTACACCGAATTCCATTGCAATCGTTACATTCGACTCGCCAGCTTCTAAACGTTGTATTATTACACTTTTTTCTTCAATAGAGAAACTTTTTCGTTTTGTCGAAGCCTTTTTTTGTACGTGAACTCACTCGTTACCCGCAAATTAAGTACTGCCTACAATAAACAGTCGCATTCCAATCAGCGATGTGCAGGCAAGGGGGGTGCGCGGGGCGGAGATAGCTTCTTACCTACGATTTATATGTAAACACGTCAACGCTCGTCGTTGTAACCGGACAATTATGTTTCAAATTCCGTCGTTGTAAGCGAAGTCGTAATAAACGGATGCACTTTCATGGTGGCTCATATTAAAACCAAACATATGCCTATACTTACGTCGTTAAAAATGGTTGGTTGTCAAATGCGAAGTCGTACTAAACGGACTACACTGTATTTCTAATTAAATATTTGGTTTTGGGTCAACATTCAACAAAAAAAAAAAAAAAAATATCAGGTCTGTATAATGGCCGGGCAAACATCTCGAGTAAAAAGCGGTGTAGTGGAGAAAACTTCCCCACGCAACCTTCTCTAAAGACACCTAACAAGTGATATTGTTAAAGAAAAACAAAATACCCGACTGCAAAATGTAGCTTATGTCACTCCGGACGTAAAAAGAAATCCAACGACATCGTTTACATCGGTCAAGCTGTTTAAGCTACAGGAGGTTGTATGAAAACATACTTAGACACATCCCAAAGATATTACCCTCCTTGATGGGCAGTCGGGTAAAAATCGACTGTTGCGCAGGTGACGTCATTTTACAAGATATTTGCCGGACAACCCGGATTGCCGGATTTGACATACGGACATGATAGCAATAGGTGTTAATTTTGTCCTTTAGGTGTCGAAGCTTAAAAGTCTAGGTGTACCTCTGAGAGAACTCAAACTCGTCGATGCCAAACTTCTTCATAAACGGCAACCGCATCACATTCAGCGCAGCAAACAGCCAACACCTGCCAGTGTTCTCCTGGTTCGTCACCGGTTTACCTTCCGATTCTATCTGGAAATATCACACAAGTGAGATATGGATATGGATGTTTCGAGAGAAAGATAACGCTATACACTTTCGCGCGCAGGTGAAAAGAGATGGCTTTAGCGCGCGTCAAAAAATCAGATGATTGCTAATTACACCTAAACCAGGAAATCAATCGGAATTCTGTTCCATGCAAACCTATATATTATTATTACCTCACTATTAGCGTAATAATCACTTGAATATACACTAGGGGTTTCGAGCGCCAGCGAAAAATGTGTGTAAATCGAGGTCTATTCAATGATTTTTTTTTATCGAGAAAATGTCATGTATTCTGGTTTTTCCGCCATGAAATACTAGATTACAGAACCAAAAAACCATATATCCCAAAATAAGATTTTTAATCTACATAAGTAATGATGGGCACTTAATAGAAAAACCACATTTTTTTTTACCAATGAGTTCTTTGTAACTTACGGACGGATATACCACCGGCTTTTCGGTTAAGGAAAACATCGTGAGGAAATCTGCATATTTCCGGAGAAGAAATTCGATGGTGTATGTGAATCCGCCAACCCACACTGGGCCAGCGTGGTGATATGGCCCAATCACCCTTCGAGGGTAGGCTGATATCTCAGCAGTGAGATGTTTAAAGGCTGAAGCAGTATATATATAGCTTAAGGGTCGGAGACGGACATAGACAACTTTTTTTTGTAAGTCCACGTGAACGAAGTCGCGGGTAACAGCTAGTATTATTATAAGAATAATTAAGCATACTTTCGTTATCAGCAAAGGATGTGGTGGAAAACCACAATGAGGCTGAAATTACTTCACATGTAGTTGATGTAAGATATTAGAAAAATACCACATCAATGACTAAGGCCAGGTTGCACTATCTAGGTTAACTTTAAACTACAGTCATAACTGCAGTTATAGCAGTTGGCGCGAGAGTAACGACATGTGATGACATCACCACCACCAGAGTTACATGCTAATTTTATGAAAGGGATGCCTAGACTTTTCTATGAAAGCTAAAGAAAAAAACTAAGTGTTCTGTTTTGTTAAATTCATACTAAAGTATTCAAAACAAACCGTCTCGTCCATACAAAAAGCGTAGTCTGATAACCACCCCTAAATATTATCTGATTTCGATGTTTTTTTACATGATATTTACACCGTGGAAAACTATGCTTGTATGTTTGATTTTTTAAATTGCGCAATATCTTCGTTGTTATAGGCACTTAAAGAGACAATTTTTTGCTCAGACAATAAGGCGTAACCAAAAAAAAAATATTTTTCTGAAATACTTACTAGATGGCGTAATAGTCCTAGAGTTTTACCTGTTTTTTCAATTCTGTCGAAATATTTAATGTTTATTTTTTAAATCTCAAGTTTTGACTCCACACGTTGTGTATTTAGCTAGTGTCAACTATTGTAATATTTCAAATGAAGTCAAATACATAGTTACATTACTTGAAATTGGCTAAATACACATGTGGAGCCAAAAAATACGAGAAAAAGAAAAAGGCACACATACATTTTTTTGTCTTTCATGTCTCGACATTGACAGAAAAAGTTCCAAGTTACATCTAACGCCATCTATTGGGTACTTTTATTACAAGGTTATTTTTTTTGGAAAACGCCTTATTTCTTAAATAATTGTGTACTTTTTGGTATTCTATTATATTCTTACCTTAATGTTGTAAACATGAAGCGAAGAGTCTGCCCTTTTCCTACTGATAGCCACCTCGAACGGATCAAACCGCGTGCACACATTGAGTGCCAGTTCGTTTTTTGGCTCCGAGTAGAAGTCATTGCGGATATTGCTCAGGGTTACATGCGACAGAGGCGCTGGAACAATAACAAAAATGGTTCAGCTGAGCAGTGTATTGAATCAAATTTTTTAAAGAATCAAGTTTAAAAAAATAATGGCTTCATCAACAGCCTGAAGACGTCCACTGCTGAATAAAGGTCTCCCCCTTTGACCGCCACACTGAATGGCAATTTGCAACTTTCATCCACCGGTTACTCAGTCAAAAAAATTGCCCTAACGAAAAAGCCCACCTATCTTTATACCTGCGCAATCGCAATTCTACAATTTCATACACTTTTTTAGTCCTCAGTGATTTTTATTGGTGGGCTATTTTCCCCCGAAAGTTTGCTTTGGCGCCATAACGATGTTGAGTCCTTTTTTTACGGTCATTCTATGGCAGTTATTTTTCCTTACATACCTTATTCAATATATATATAATACTAGGTGCGCCCTGCGGTTTCATCCACTATTCTACAGAAACTGAATGTTTCCAGGATAAAAAGTAGCCTATGTGTTAACCCAGGGTGTAAGCTACCTTCATACTAAATTTAATTAAAATCCTTTCTGCCATTACAGAGTTGAACGGGAACAAACATACCTACATGCTTACACACAAACTTTCGCATTTATAACATTAGTGTGATATTCCTTGCATATAAGTTATTGCAGCTATCAGAATGTTTCTTAGCACGGCTCAGGTATAAACACTAGACTAGGTAGCGGTCAAACAAACCTAAGGATATAATTTTTTTTACTTCTATACAAACCAGCCAAGCCTTTCTTTGATTGGTCTCCATCATTAAGCACCTCCAGTTTTATTGGCTTTTATTTGGAATGTTTGGCAAAAGAACACACTCACATGAACGTGCGATTTTGGTAGATTTGGTGCTTGAGCTTTTTAATCTCACAATTTGTATGTGCAACTTTAATGTTTTGATCATTTCATGGCGGAAAATCTTTGAGAATTATTATATTCTTTGAATTTGTTATTTCAAGGATTTTGGTTTGAAACTAAATTGACGGTTTTTTTTGACAATCTGTTTTTTTGTGAGTTACATGACAGTTTCCTTTTTTGGCTGCCTGTTTAAAGTCTTTGCTGATTTTCTGACTGGCCAGTATAGTTAGTTGCTTTTTTTTTTTGGTTTTAATAACAGAAGGAAAAATATGTACTGTTGTATAAACCTATCTATGGAGATACAAAGATAACTATGACGAGAAAGTAAACTCAACAACTCGTAAAAATTAAATGACATGGCATAATTTTGAATTTCTCTTGCATTTTAATACCCTTGAACTTGATAGCCAGAAGAAGGACATGTCATGTTGTCGTGTGTAAAAGTTTTTGTGTCCTGAGTTTTATATTCTACAACATTTCCTAAATCTAAAGAATATTTCTGCAATAATAGTAAGCAGTAAGGTTAACTTGTTCGATGTTCTATTTACTTACAAGAAGCCATTGTGCGATAATATATTGTTTGACAAAGATAATACGTCCGACACTTCACAAGAACCGAGGAAAATGATTTTCCAAGCATTTACAATTAATTTTTACATAAAAGCGAAGCTGTTATAAATAAATCAACTCAACTCAATTTTTTTATTTATTTATTCGCCCATTTCTGGGCAGGCTAAAGCCATTAAGACCATACCGTCTTGTCTTCCGTATTTTTTTCCCTATTTTTTTTTTGCCTCAGGAAAGTGGTAGAGACTTTACTAGAAGCTTCTATGGAGTTTTTTAAGCATTAACACTCGATATAATACAAGTATTGGAAAATAATACGATAGCGCGACATGACTTCTTCATGATCCCGCCAAAACTCCAACTCAACTCAAATGTTTTTGCTAGAGATGCTCCGATCCGATCTTTATCGCATTGCGGGCAAACGATCCAGCGATTTTTCAGACCGTTTGAGAGCCATTCGATTTTCTAGTGGATCGATTGAATAACGAAGACAGAATTTATAGTGTACTCATTATAGCTATGCATTATCGTGTTTAGACTATTATTAAATTGGGCTAACTTGAAACTTGAACTTTGTTAAAATACATGGCAAATTTTATAAACACGTATCATCTCAGTTAAATCAGCTGGCGAGTCATTTTCTATTGGGTAAGAGTAGGACACAAATATCTTTCAAAAATATTCTTCTTAAAAAGTTTACAAATCGAAGATTGGTATATATATTTGCATGTTAAAAATAAAATCTTGTTGAGTCGTTTTCATCGGATCAATGATGTGCGATCCGGGTGCTTATCCTCTAACTTTGAAACGTTCGTGATTCTGATTGCGAGAGCATGCCATCTCGCTCGTACCAACTTAGGTACTTACTAAGCCCGCCGATCGGTGACGACGAATCAGAATACGATCTAATTTATGATCCTAATACATTGGATCGCACATCCTTAGCGTGGCTCCCGTGAAATTCAAGTCTAGCTGTCCCTTTCAAACGATGTCATGTCAGGCCATGTATAGACACTTTAAAGGCCTCGCTACATGGCCTGACCTGACATCGTTTGAAAGAGATGGCTATATATAAGTTTCTGGGGGAGCGAAAGGGAGAAGCTATAACCGTAATAGTTTGTTTCTTTTGCTCCCGTGAAATTCAAATCTAGCTGTCCCTTTCACACGCTGTCAGGTCAGGCCATGACACCCTAAATTATTCGTATTTTGTGTTTATTCA
Source organism: Apocheima hispidaria (assembly GCA_947579745.1). NCBI lineage: Eukaryota > Metazoa > Arthropoda > Insecta > Lepidoptera > Geometridae > Apocheima > Apocheima hispidaria. The sequence continues at coordinate 9,500,310 of OX388166.1, read as the reverse complement.
GTTATGATTTATTCGCCAGAGTTTTTAAACCTGGCAATACAAAAAAATATATTGCGCGGGAATATTTAAACTTGAATTCCATCCCGTATGTACCTCAACTAAGCGTTTGCTCGTGTGTAATTTTTGTCACGTATTTAATACTATGGGTCATTAATCAATAAGAAATATTGTAAAGAAATGTTACATTCAACTAAACTGTAAGAAGATCAGTGATTAGAAAATAACAATTTTATACGTCCGGAAGAATAAAATCAATACATTCTACAATGAATTCCGTTTCCTCAGATCTTGCGCCAATTTTGTTTTCCTATCATTTTTCCCATAGTGTATTTAGGCCAAGGCTGTGTCCATTACAGTCTAGTTTACTTTTCGTGTTTTAATGATATATCATTTAGTTTCTATAAGGCGTTTGAGTAAAAATGTCGCTAAAAGCGTACGAAGACGCGTGTGCAAGGGCCGAACTTTTTGGCCAGCCTCTGCCGGACAAAGAAGACTTTTTATCGAAAAACAAGCATTTAGATGTTGCGGAATTCGAGGAAGTGGAGATTAAGACTGCAGAGGTCAGTATTATTATTATTACCTACCGCCAGTATATTACCAGTATATTATTATATTATGGAAGTCTTTTTTGGATACTCTAGTCTTTATAATTAGAATGTGAACATTTGTAAAATGCGTCTTTGAGCTGTCAGTCAAGATTTTTCTTTGCAATGAATATAAAGATTTACATACGTACCTAATTGGGGAGCTCTCTCGCCCTCCAAAGGACGTTCGTGCATTTGTAGCATTTTGGAATAAAAGAGTAATTGAATAATTAATAAACAGAATAATCATAGAAATATTGCAAAGCATTTTTCAAAAAAAAACAAGTGATAGCAGACTTATTTTTTTTAATTTTCTACTCAGTGATTCTTCGCTGTCTGTTATATATTGAAGCAGTTCCACGCAACTTTTTTCGCGTGGACCAATTAAAAGAAAATTGCCTATGTCCGTCTCTTAACGCTATATAGCTATACACAAATTCATGTCGATCCGTTCAGCCGTTTAGCCGTGAAAACGCGAGAAACACCCAGACAGAGAGACGGATAGACAGAGAGACAGAGTTACATTCTCGTTTATAATATTATTAGGATTACGATATTTGAACTAATGAACCTACAGATTTAAGTGACGTTCAAGTATTTTTTACCCGACTACGCAAAGCAAAATCTAGGGTTATGATTTTGACCGATACTTATGTATGTATGTTCATCTGCTCCTTCATAATTTTTAAACTACTTATCATAATTTGACATGAGGTATCCGTTCACCAGGTACCTGAGTACCAGTACCTTCGTGAGGTACCAGCGGAAGATCAAGACTAGGCTATGACTGTGACGTCTCAATAAATTGCATATGGCGCCCTCTAGAAGACATAAAATCAATAAAAAAAAATCTATTGTGCCGTGTTGGGTATTAAATAAACGGGCTTAAATTAGCTAAATAGCATATCAAAAATAAATACATATATCTATTGTTATTTGTTGTTATAAAATGATTTTGCAAGCAAAATTCGCCGTGACGTAAGTCCGTAGACGGGCCTTTAAAAATGCTTTTAAGTACGACGATAAAAAATATATTTTCAGGACACTGCAATGCTAGACGACCAGCTGAAAGCTGGAGGCAGCGGCTTGGCTGAACTGAACACGATTTTGAACTCTACGCAGACAAAAATAAATAAACTAAAGGTATGTTACAAGATTGCTTACGATGCACAAGAATGGCATGGAAGCCCATGCCAAATTTCAAAGTCAAAATTATTTATTGGTAAATATTAATCTACAAATCAAAAATTATAACTTTTTGTATACAATAGTATGCAAATTAAGTAAAGGCTATTCATTGAACACAATGATCATTTAAATGCGTTATACAATGTTAACAACATTCAATGAGGCGTTTTCCAAAAAAAAAAAGTAGTTCTAAAATACTTACTAGATGGCGTAACAGACCTATCGTTTTACCTGTCATTGTCATTTCTGTCGAAATATTTTATGTTTATTTTTTAAATCGTAAATTTTGGTTCCACACTTTGTGTATTTAGCCAGTGTCAACTATTGTAATATTTCAAATGAAGTAAAATACATAGTTACGTTACTTGAAATTGTCTAAATAGACATGTCGAGCCAAAAAACACGAGAAAAAAAGAGGCACAGGTACATTTTTTTGTCTTTCATGTCTTGACAGTGACAGAAAAAACTCAAGGTACATATAACGCCATCTATTGGGTACTTTTATAACCAGGTTTTTTTTTTTTTGGAAAACGCCTCATTATAATAATTATTACATCGGAACGTCATTGTAAAAATGACATAAGTAATATATAGAATATGTAGTATATAGAGGTGAGGTAGGGGATGCAGAAACCACTTTGAAACCATTAAGCTAGGTACTATGTATTAGAGGCGACACTGCAGATCACTGCGGTGTCCATTTAATTGTGGTGACTTTTCCAAACTTCAGACATTCGCTGGATCCAGCGTGCATTCCAGTGCCTATTCACATTATTTCAGTAGCATTCCAGCACTGGATTCGAACGCTGGACTGGAATGCCACTTAAATAATGTAAGCCAGGCTTTATATACAGGATTATAGGATTTTTAGTTTTTCTTTTTTAAAATGCTAGTCGTATATAGTAATTAATTATCTTCCATTCCATCATCGTTCTAAAACAACTGAGGCGTTACGTCACCAACCGGCCCCAACAGAATACCAGCTTATGCTGAGTCGGGGCCGGTTTCGTGACAAATATTTTCCTGTCTATTACGTGTATATGTAATTTATTATTATGTTTCTTTTGTGTGTCTGTATTTTTTGTTCCGAAATAAATATTTCTGTATTCTATTCTGTAATAAAGTCCGATTGGTTTTTCAGGGAGTCTGTGGCAGCCTTACAAACTTCTTCCGCATCAAAATGACCGCCAAAGACAATCTATCATACTCGAGTGAACCTAGCTACGTAGGTCAAACGAACTACGATAAAGATTACGTCCAGCCGAGGAACGATCTAGGATCTATAAACGAGGGTCTTGGCGGCGGTCCTAACGATCTAGAAATGACGCCACGCTTAAAAATGGCGGGAAAAAAACAAAATGGCGGAGACATCAACGCCGCTTTAGAGGATTTGAAAGAAATGGAGAAACTAGAAAATACTAACTTGGTAAGTAAAGCCTCTGTAGTGGATATTAGCAAACAAGTTAACACACAAATGAGCAAGTTGGATCAGATGATACATCAGGCTGATCGCGCGCAGGTGTCGTTACACCAACAGAACAAACAGATGCGGTCATTTTTGAAATAGATAATAGATACAATTCTGGGTGGCACTGAATTGTTATGGGCTAGCGTGGCGCTTTAAATCAGTTGAGCGACTTGCTCGTATCGTCCCAAGATACATTAGAAAAAAACGTATTCCCTAATGGAAACAAGTTTATCGGAAGTTCCGCTCCCACTCAATTTTGCTATAGTAAATTAATTAAAACTGGGGCAGATAACCTCAATGAGGCGTTTTCCAAAAAAAATTAAAAATTGTTCTAAAATACTTACTAGATGGCGTTATAGTCCTATCGTTTTACCTGTCATTGTCATATCTGTCGAAATATTATATGTTTATTTTTAAAATTGTAAATTTTGGCTCCACACGTTGTGTATTTAGCCAGTGTCAACTATTGTAATATTTCAAATGAAGTCAAATACATAGTTACATTACTTGAAATTGTTTAAATACACATGTGGAGCCAAAAAACATGAGAAAAAAAAAGACACACGTACATTTTTTGTCTTTCATGTCTTGACAGTGACAGAAAAACCTTGAGGTACATCTAACGCCATCTATTGGGAACTTTTATTACCAGATTTTTTTTTTTTTGGAAAACGCCTCATTCAGTTTTCGACAGCGCCATCTCTTGGCGCCTACCTAGCGCTCTCAAACGGTGGACCTTAAAAAGGTACCTAGATGCTTCGACCAAGGTAAAATTAATGGACGGACCCGAAGTAAGAGACATTTGAGGACATGAAAGCGACCTGCGCTCACCTTGCTTCAGTTGCTCTCAGTCTGTAAAAAGTGCGAGACGCACGTTCTTCAATACATGCGATCCAAATATCCGCAAAAATACGCCTTGATATTATATTATATCTCTTTTTTTGTGACAAATTTACTTACTATAAAAACTGACGTGGTTTTGATACTTTTTGTTTTAATATAACGGGAATACGTTAAATTGAGTCGGTTATTCCGACTAAAGTTTCGATCACATTCAAGGAATGCTAAGCGAGACACACGCGCGACCTCCTCAGTGCCAAGACGAGGTCGCCGAATCAAATAAAAGTCACCGAATTTGATCGAAACCATAGTCTGAATAACCGACTCAATTTAACGTGAGTATTCCCGTTATATTAAAACAAAATGTACTTACTATACATAGTTTAATTACTTACTGAAGCGTAAGTTCAATGGCTTTGACTTATTTTTAAGGAAGTTATGTATTATTGTATTAGTTTATGTTTTAGGAAGGTCTAGGGGCTATCCATTCGTTATACTTTGGTCGAAGCCTAGATGTTATTAATACTACGTATTAGTTTTATCTGTTTTTTTGACTAGCGCGGGAAGCTATCTCTTCAGCTGCGCCCCAAAGTATATAGCGCTATCTTTTTCTAGAAATAGGGCTCTATTTGAATCGCTCGAATGATTTCGCACGAAAATATCATGCGTAATGAAAGGTTTTCTATTGATAGAACCAAATTCGAATGGTTAGAACCACTCGTTACGTTAGCGAGTGATATGATTCTTTCAAAAATAAGTATTTTGTTTCGGATTTCATTTGAAAGTCTGTAATTTCGATAAATGGGGCCCCAGTACGTATACAATTATACAAACGAACCGACAAATGCTTTTACTCGTAGCTTTGTATAAAATTATATATTCGTGCCTGAGGTATAATTAATACAAGGTTATAAGGAAACGGTATGCTAAGCCGAAAGGGACTTATAGTACTCATGATTACCAACAACTTTAGTATGGGACCAACCCTGAAATCGAGAAAAAAACAGCTGTTCCATACAGCTTTGTTTTTTATGGAGCAGCTGATTTTATTTTCTCGATTTCCGGGTTGGTCCCATAGTAAAAGTTGTTCATAATGATGAATATTATGAGCCCTTTTCGGCTTAGCATACCCTTTCGTTATAACCCTGTATAATATAATATAACTATGTAAGCAATGAAAATGCATAATCGCAAAATGTTATATTCATAAGTAAGTTAATATAATCAGCTTCCAGTATTTAGAAAGTTAATAATATCGCAAAACATTCCTCTTAGAAGTTTTATTACACAACCAAGCTTCGAAATAAGCTTGCAAATTGGTGCTTTAAAAAATTAACTTTTAAAAATAAATTTGACTTTAATTCGCGTAGTTGTTATAATTTTTTTTTATTAATAATTCTCACTAATTTTAGGACACTGATCGATATCATTCTTTAATTTAAGTATATTATATTTTCTTTAAAATGTTTATAATAAATTAAGGACCTATATAAGAATATATACTGTAGTATTTGTAACCTATTTCCTTTGACAATAGTAGACTTATATTATCATCTGATACAAAACTAAATGCATTTGAACAACTATACCAATGGACCAACCTTGAAATTGAGAAAAAATATCAGCTGCTCCATACATTTGTCGAGAGGTTATGGGACAGCAGTTTTTTTTCTCGATTTCAAGGTTGGTCTCATTGTAAAAGTTGTACATAATAATTATGAGTATACTGTGAGCCCTTTACGGCTTAGCATATCCTTTCCATATAACCTATATACAAGTACTGATGGTGTCTACACATGGCCCGACCTGACATCGTGTGAAAGGGCCAGCTAGATTTGAATTTCACGGGAGCAAAAGAAACAAACTATTAAGGTTATAGCTTCTCCCTTTCGCTTCCCCAGAAACTTATATATAGCCATCTCTTTCAAGCGATGTCGGGTCGGGCCATGTGTAGACACCCTTAAGTGATTCTATTAGAACTTGATCCATTTAACTTTTTCTTATAAACTTTTATAATCAACGAAAGAAAACGTGGGGAAAATATATTTATCTCTCTTTCTCTCTCATTTGTAAGATGGCGATCGCCGCCAACGAAGTTGTAACGCTTGTATCTGTGTATTTATAGTTTCTAAGATTCTATGAATCCTTCCTTCCTTTTTCCAAGTGATTCCATGTTTTAATTAATTACTAACCCCCGAATACTGAAACGTTTGTTAACTTTGACGACAGATTAAGTTTATTGCTGTCTTTGTCATTTGCTTAGTGCCAGACAAAAGCAGTATTAGAATTAATCTGTATTCAAAGTTTACAAACGTTTCAGTATTCGGGGATAAGAATAGGTATCTGATTTGTATACTTTATACTTCCCATTGATCTAGTTTTTTTTTAGTAGATCGATGATACTTCCTTTGTTTATAGTGTTCCCATCACTTATTTACCTATCTACATTAATATTACAAGAAAAAAAAGCATATGTATGTATGCGTGTGTATGCATGGGTGTGTATATATGTTTTGTGGTAAATAACCCGTGAGTACTAGTATAGTAATGTTGGAAAGACCTCGTTGTTCTCATCTTATAGAACAATTCTTACAATGGGACTGCCATAGTTACGATATAATGTTTTGTTGCAATTTTACAATTATTATTGTTACAATGGGACTGCCATACTGACGATATAATGTTTTATTGCAATTTTACAATTATTATCGTTACAATGGGACTGCCATACTGACGATATAATGTTTTATTGCAATTTTACAATTATTATTGTTACAATGGGACTGCCATACTGACGATATAATGTTTTATTGCAATTTTACAATTATTATTGTTACAATGGGACTGCCATACTGACGATATAATGTTTTATTGCAATTTTACAATTGTTACAACGGGACTGCCATAGTTACGATGATAAAAAGTTTTATTGCAATTTTACAATTGTTACAATGGGACTGCCATAGTTACGATAAAATGTTTAATTGCAATTTTACAATTGTTAAAACGGGATTGCCATAATTACGATAAAATGTTTTATTGCAATTTTACAATTGTTAAAACGGCAATTTTTATGTAAACATTTTCGATTTTGACGAAACAGGATAAAATATTTTTTCGAGTTTCTTTTCTTCAACATCGCCAAAACAAAAATAACATGACTTGAAAACATTGGTAGATGCAAATAATGCCTTTATTTGCCTTTTCTGAAGATATATTTTATTATATTAACGTTTTTTTCTTTTTCCATTCTGTTTTTTTTATAGAAAAAATAAAAAGCCCGTAGATGAATAATTTATTTTACTATGATTAAAACAGAATAATTTGTTTTCTAGTAAGTTACAATTCAAGAGTATTAACACAAGTGGAATGCATATTAAGGGCCGCCTCATATAATGGAGTTAAGTTATATGTTTCGACTTTAAGGCCGTTTATTTATATCTGTCTCCCAGTTTCTAGTATTCTTCAATGTGCTAATGTATGAATAACGTGGTAAAGATAACGTGTCTAACACGAAAGCTACATATAAAGGGTTAAAAGGAAAGGGTATATATACAAAGCTGAAAAAAGGCTCATAGTACTCATAATTATGAACAAATTTTACAATATAATATAACTTTATTATACACCAAAACAAACTTAAAAAAATGAACAATAATATTTAAAAAAACGGTAGTATAATGTATAATTGGTGGTTTTAGTATGGGATCAACCCAGAAATCGCGAAAAAAATGTCAGCTGTTCCATAGAAAAATGTCAATGACACTCGACAAAATGTATAATAAATAAATAAATAAATAAATAAATAAATATCTGGGACATTATTGCACACACGGTCATCTGACCCCAAACTAAGCAAAGCTTGTAATATGGCTGCCAGAGACTGATATACGTACATAGATATTTTTTAAATACATACTTATATAGATAATAACACCCAGACATAGAACAAACACAAATATTAATCACATAAATGTTTGTCCTAGATGGGAATCGAACCCACACCCCCAAGCACAGAACGTAGGTTCATTACCAACTGAGCCACCAGGGCAGTCTAATCTACCTAAATATATCAGCTGTATGGAACAGCTGATATATTTTTCTTGATTTCAGGGTTGGTCCCAATAGTAGAAGTTGTTCTTAGTGATGAGTACTATGAGCCCTTTGCGGCTTAGCATACCCTTTCCATATAACCCTGTATTTTAATGATTTATAGCAATATTGAACGAAATAAAGCTGTGATTACGACGAATTATTTTATTTATTGAGTCCCAGAATATCCTAACTAATATTAAACATGCGAAAGGAGCTCTGTCACTGTCTGGATGCTTGCCGCGTTTTCACGGCTGAACGGATCGAGCTGAAATTTTGCATAGATATAGCTCAAGGGTCGGAGACGGACACAGGGTACTTTTTTGTAAGTTCACGCGAACGTAGTCGCGGGTAAAAGCTAGTAGCACATAAAATATAGTGAAATCTGCATTTGATTTCAATTTGCGTCAAGTTGCATACATCGTAGGGTTTAAAGTATTGTGACAAAAATTGAGGATTTCTTTTAAAATTAGGTACTTAGATTTATTTGAGGTAGACCGTTGTTGCGAAATCTGCCACATTATGGAATTACAGTCACCGAACATTCCACAGGGAGGCCTTACTTTGCCCCTCTTTCCTTCTAGATCCGAGGCCGCTCTAGTATCCGTATATATTAGCCGGGAAATACACCTAGCACATTTTAAGTACCTAAGTTACAGCCTGCATGCTTGTAGGCAAGTAATAGGTACATTCCTACAGAGAAACGTTTTTCCTGATCGCTTCATAATGAAGATCTATTTGACATTGAACGTGTCACGCTGATGGCCACGGCCGAGAAAAAAGCAGTCGTTTCAACCGTAAAATCAAGTTATATAAGAATCGGATTATTGTACCATGACCTGTCATTATCAATAAACAAGCCGCCGAGATGCTACTCGCTCTCTGCTTACTCCAACTTACAGCTCTATCGCTGGCTAATCCCTTCCACAAGTACCCTTACGTATTTCTTCTCGACGTGGGCAATGAAGAACTCGAAAAGGTCAATACGGAGCAAATCAGGATATCGAAGCAAGGAGGTTCACTAGCCCTGCGATACCCGGCCATCGGAAACGGAGAAGATATAGCCCATGTGAGAGTAAGTGGCATTGATTTTGGTACAGATTTGAAAGCGAATATAGTAGACGGCGGTCCTGGTTACAAATACGTTGTTTTAGTATTAATGGGTAACCCAGGAGTCAATTTTGATGCTGTTATTACTGTACAGACTGTGCCAAGTGAGAGCGACGAAGTTAACTTACAAAATATAGACAATAGTTCAAGTAATACTCAACAAGATTCTGGAGAAATTGATCCAAATGATAGTGCAGAAGATTTAAGTGATAGTGCAGAGAGTGAAAAGGCTAGTCAAGTTAGTATTAAAGAAAGTGCAGAGCTTACACAAGAAAGTTCCAATGTTTATAGTTATGCGGTGAATGAAGCTCTTAATGGGTACGGAAACAAAGTACATTCAAATGCAAATGATGTAAATGAAGATAGTAATGACGATAAAAATGACGATAGTAATGAAGGTAACAGTGAAAATGACGAAGGTTATAGTGAACAGCAAGATATAAATACACCATACAAAGAAAATCCAATTCAAGTCGAGGAAGAAAACTCAGAATTTGATGATTATACAAACGATGATGATTCCTCAAGCTTGATTGAAAATGAATCCAAAGAATCACACGACAATGATGATTATTCTTCTGTGATTGATGATCAACACTACGCAAACGATGATGGGAATCAACAACAAGTAAAAACAGATATCTATGAACAATATGAAGCATTTAGACAGAGTAAATACGGGGAAGGAGAAGTTTATCCCCAGAGTCCACAAAGATTTATCCCTGACGATTCTGGCACGGTATATGTTGAAGAACCAGGCGATAATGACGGTCCACTTGATTTAGAAGAAATTTTTGGCGATGATTATGACGATGCTGATGATAGACAATATAGCGACAATAATAATAACAATTTTATGGATCGGAATGATGGATCAGCTGTAGCTTACTAGTTTTATGAATATATAATATAGGTCAATTAAATGAACAAAAATCTAGTTTTAGTTATTAGATAGTAATATATAAAATTAATAATGAAATAAAAATGTTTTTTAAACCGGTTTTCATATCATTTGGGAGGTTTCAGGTCAGACAGATTTCATTAGAGCTATCTTTTTTACTCTCTAACTTTTCGCATCTTTTTTCGCCCTCTTTGACGGCTGTAAATATACTGCAGCGGAGCCGGATTCAGAACGCCATTTTGAAGATAAAAACGTATCTTTATTAAAAAAGCACCCTAGAATATAATTTATCTACCCACTTAAAATTATTTTAACTGTAAAAAGCCCTCTGGCCACAACTGTTAACTCTAGTTAATATTAAGATATCGCGTAAGTATACAAAATACAAAAAAATTATACAAAATTTCTTTATTTCCAACATTGACCTTAATGAAATAAATTATAAATGTGACAATTAATTAAAATTATTTAAAATAGAACTAAAATACAATTTTTAAAGCTTCTTGTGTGGGTGTGGAGTGAGACGAAATGTTTCTTGTGATATTAATAAAGATCTTTGAACCTAGGTTGGAACAGGGAACAAAGAATACGGCTTCCGCTTATCGTAAAAGAAACGAGCTGCCAACTGCAACAGCCGACAGCTCGTGCAGTATGCATGCACGTCCTGCTGCCGCGACGCTTAGAAGTCATTTTATAGAAATACAAATACTTTTGTGGGTAAAATAACAACCCTACAGTAACAATCAACGCAAAAACCAAACTGCCTATGATAGAGACCGAACCGAATATGTACTCCTCAAATGGGCAAAGTAAAGAATAATATAAAGAATAGAATGGAATGGGAAGAATAAGAACGGATTTTGCCAAATTCCACTTTTAAATGGGTAAAATGGAACCCAAACCCCAGTTTGTATGGATATAAAAAATAGCATGTTGGGCCAATTAACTCGATTTGTGTAATCTAGCGAACTATATAGTTAGTAATTTTGTCTCTCTGTCTGGATATGTCGCGTTATCAAGGCTAAATGGCTGAACGGATCTTGATAAAATGTGATAAGTAGTTACTGTATATCACAAAGACGGACATAGGAAACTTTTTTATATCCACGCGAACAAAGTCGCGGGTAACAAATAGTAAACCTATAAAATCAAAAAAGGCATGTTTCAGGATTTTTCGAAAATCTACCGTTAAAGAGGTGAAATGAGGTGTTTCATTTACTGTGCCTGGGCGAGCGAAGCCGCGCGGGCAAGCTAGTATTTACATAAAAACCAAACGTTAGCTGCGGCCAACTGTATGCAGTCGCTGCACGTGCAGTCGGCAGTTGCAGTTGGCAGTTCGGTTCGGTTCGGGATAGTAAATCTTTGGGCTCGTAAGTAGTTCGTAGAAGGTCCGTCTCCGTCATCTTGACTATAAATGACGGACACGGAGAAACTCCTATTCAAACAAGCCCCGGAAGAGAAAATCATCATCATCAGCCAGAAGACATCCGCTGCTGAACATCGACCGACAACGTGCCACTTGCATTCACCGGTTGCCCGCGACTTTCACAATGTCCTCGGTCCACCCAGTGGGAGGCCTGCCTACGCTGGATCTTCCGGTTCGTGGTCGTCACTCAAGAAACTTTCTTTCCTATCGGTTATGGGTTCTTCGAGTGAACTGGCCCGCCCATTGCCACGTGAAAGTAAACAACGGCGTGGAAAATGCTTTCAACATTTCCTTCATATCCAATAATTCGCTTTAGGTAACGTACAAAGAGGTATCGTCCATATAAAGATCCCAGTGCACTCCGTCAGGTACAAAGGCAGGCCAGATGTAGGGTTTTAGTAGATACAATTTTTATTTATGTTTCATCTGACTTGGAATTAATTTGACTGAACAATTGAATGCTATTTTTATTTTTAAACTATTTACTTTTTGACATGTAACTAATTGTTATGAATAAATACTATGAACTATGAGCAATCCTACGTAACCAGGTTTTACCCTAATACAGATGGGTATTTTAAAAGATTTCCCAACCTTGACAAAAAAAGTAAGTTATTATACGTATTGTCTTCTGTGTTATTGTTATATCATGAGAAGGTTAACAAGGTAACATTGAAATTAATTTGTTACCTACTCACTTTACGTATCTTTTACTGGATTACGGAATGGTAACTGTGGTAGGTACGGAATCTCCGTTTAATCGGAGCGAAATTACAAACGTCGAAATTTGTGCGAACGTGAAGAACTCATGTCGCGTCATTGTATTATTTTCCAAAACTTGTGTTTTTTCGAGTGTTCATGTGTAAAAATGGTGGATTTTTATCCACTAAGTGTTCGTCAACATGCAAAAGTGTTGGTGAATAGTATAATGTTGTGAAACGTGACTCTTCGTGTTGTTTCCATAAGTCCATTGAAACATCTAGTTAAGTCTTCACCGCTTCACTGGAGCATGAGTTGGACTTGAACTTGACTTACTTTGCTTGACTTAGACTTATTTTAATTGTGAAATATTTGACTTCACTTGTAATATTACAATACTTGACACTGGCTAAATACACAGCGTGTGGAGCCAAAAAAAAAGAGAGAAAAAAAACGTAGTTTAAAGTTTATCTTTTCTCAATTCATAGTATTTTATAATTTTATTTTTTTGTATAATATTTTTAGTTGTGCCACCCCGAATTTTGAACTTCAACAGTTCAAAACTATGCGCGGCAATGCACTGCGCTCGTCACCCTGAGATGCTAGATGTTAAATCTACGTATGCCCAGTAATTACGCTGGAAACATTTATACTAATATTAATTAATGCTTGCACACTACTGCTTGGCGGTTGAGTAACTGGAAAAGGTGTGGTACTTCCGTAAGCGGACTCTGCAAGAGAGCCCTACCACTACAAAAATAAGTAGTAGTACTAGTTTAATGTCGTGAAACGTGACTTTTCGTGATGTTTCCAAAGCTCCGTAGAAGCTTCCAGTAAAGCTTCCTTTACTTTATGAAGCATGACTTGAACTGTAACTTATAGTGCTTTACTTGAAAACAACTCGACACTGGCTAAATACACTATGCGCGGAGCCAAAATATAAGATAAAAAAATTAAAAAATAAAAGGAAAACAATCATAAAGAGGAATCCAACCCTCACTCGTCAAAATTGGTTATCATTTTTAAAGGCTTCAGGAGGTATTACAAGAGCACACAAACATACTCTCCTATAGTTAATTGCTAACATACAACTCAAAAACATTACCCTCCTTCTTGTGCAGTCGGGTAAAAGTGATGACAACGCGAAGACGAAATAGCCTATGAGAGAAGTGGGTATAGGGTACTTAGTGTTCATCATCCTACCCTAACTAATATTATAAATGCGAATGTGACTCTGTCTCTCTGTCTCTCTGACTGGGTGTTTTTTTTATTTTATTTTTTTATTTATAATATTGCTCCACGGACTCCGGGGTCCGTGCCATTTATCAAGTTTTACAAATATTTTATCAACTAAAACGGAATATAAATACTAAAGACTTTACAAAAGGAATAATAATAATAATAATATAATAATAATAATAAGTTTATTCAGTAAACACACATTACAAAAACAGATTTAAGCAACCAGGGACACTTTTTAAGCATACAAATGCCTGTGTTAAGAGTCCCTACTCTTTCTTAATGTAGCACATCTTTACATAATAGGAGTGAGGGTGTGTGTGTGTGTATGTGTGTGGGTATCATCACTGCGACACTCAAGTACTCGTAAGAGTCAGGGTTCGCAGTGATGATGACCAGTGTTTGTGTGTGTGTGCATGTGTGGGTGAAGATGTGTGCGTGTATGTACGTTATTGAGCCTGAAGTAATAACCTTTCTGTTTCATTGTCATTGTTGAATATACCAACGAATATGCTAATAAAGAGCTAAGTGCTATTATAGATTTGCGTATATACTCCGAGCAGTCCAGACTGGGTGTTTATCGCGTTATCACGGCTAAACTGCTGGCCTGTACAGTGAAGTGCTTATTTCGATTATTGTTAGGTTCAGCCGACGACGCTACGCGACCACGAACCGTACCCCCGCGCGATAAGGCGTACAGTCACGCAGCGTTATCAGCTGAACCTAACAATCATCGCAATAAGAACCTCACGGTACGGGCCCTGGATTTTTGCATAGGCACACGGACACGAGCTACTTTTTTTTTGGTTCACGCGAACGAAGTCGCCTGTAACAGCTGGTAATCTATACGTTTTTGCAAATAGAAAAACAATAACAGAGCTGTACTTTATCATAACAAAAGGTAATATTAATATAACACAATTCAGGTTACAAGAACTTATTAGGTCTAATGGCGCTTTCCTAAGAATTGGGGACATGTCGTTTGGAAACATTATTATAATATCCAAGCTTATTTGGTGTGGGATGGGCTTAGCCCTGTTCAGCATTTGAATAAATAATAGGTAGTCTGTAGGAAAAGAGAAGAGTAGCGGCATAACGGTTAACCACAGATCACACCCTAGATTCTGCGTTCAGAACGCTCAAAGCGCATCAGTCTAAATACACTTATAAGAAATTACTCTGATTAGTTAATTTTTAGCCGCGAGTAGGCGTAACCTTGAGATAGCCAATGAGAACCATCGGTCACACTCCCCGCGACCCGCGCTTCCCACAAACTTTGGTGACTTTTTGTAGGAACAACGAATCTCGTAATGCGGTATCTAGTGTGATCTGTGCGGTGAACTAACATTTTAATACTAGCTGATAACCGCGACTTCGTTCGCGTGGACCGTGGGCCTACAAAAAGAAAAGAATCCTATGTCCATATCTACGTAAAATTCGGCTCGATCCGTTCAGCCGTTTAGCCGTGTAAAAGCGACAAACATCCAGACAGACAGACAGAGTTATTTTGGAATTTATAATATCAGTTAGGATGCCGACTTGTTCCTGTAGACTGTAAGACTCCTTCGCTTCGCTTGGTCAACCATACTTGTTACCATAGAAACCACGGTTATTCAAAGCCACGTACTTATAAAATCTTACTCGCAGGAGTTTTTGGCGGGAACGTGAAGAATTCTTGTCGCGTCATTTTATTATTTTCCAAAACTTGTGTTATTATCGAGTGTTAATGTGTAAAAACGGTGAATTTTTACCCGTTAAGTGTTCGTGAACATGCACGAGTGTTGGTGAATGGTATAATGTAGTGAAACGTAAATTTTCGTGTTGTTTCCAAAACTCCATAGAAGGCTCTAGTAAAGTTTTCACCACTTTACTGGGGCATGAATTGAACTCGACCGTGACTTGCTTTGCTCGACTTTGACCGTGGCTATGACTTGTTTGATAATATCTAACAAAACTTGAGAATATATATGTATACTTGACACTGGCAAATGCATAAGACGTGCGACGCCAAAATCCTCTTAGGAGGAAAGAGAAAAGAAAAAAAACTTACTCGTGTACTACCGGTAAATTTTATTGCGAAGTTCAGCATTCCCAGAAGAGCTTATAAGGTATAATTTGAAAGGATCTGTTCAGAAAGATAATTTTGTCATTATATTGTGATCACAATACATGATTATTGAGGTTAAACAGTTTATATATCTGTATTAGCATGGCTCGTTTCTCGTGTCTTGATAGGCACGAGGTCCGATGGCAGGTTTGACATGACACGTGGGTCGATGTTTGCAAGATAACCGCGATAACGTGCCTGAATATTAACTTAGGTCCTTAGTATGTATATGATTACAGGGTTATGAGGGTATGCTAAGCCGGAAAGGGATCTTAGAACTCATCAATATGAACAACTTTTACTACGGGACCAATTTTCGATTTCAAGGTTGATCCCATAGTAAAAGTTGTTCACAATCATGAGTATTATGAGCCCTTTCATACGTTCATTATACTTTCATACGATGAGAAGTATTCAGAAAGACAGACAGGCGGTCATAACGAACTATAAGGATTCCTTGCAAGTACTACGGAACTCTGAAAAGATCCGGAGGTACTTACCCGATTCGGTACACAATCAACTGATTCCCAAAAGATCATAAAAATAACCGCCTGCATCCAAATCAGGGGAAATGTGGGCGTACACGAGCCAAACAAGTTGCTCAATGGCGCCCTACTGGGTAGACCACGAGCATCATTTCGGTCTCAAGGAGGACTTGGGCGATTTTCCCCGCAGGGAGCGGGTTTTCAATTGCTTATGTTTTTTTAGGTTGTAGAAATGCTTATTTTTTTGGGTTTACACGTGTATGCTATTTTTTAGTAGGCTAGACGGCTTATGAATAGTTTCTTGGTCTGGACGTACCCAGAGGTAGGTAGTGCTTTATATATAAGCTATATAAGTGGACCGCACCCACATGCTGGTAGGGTAGGGCAAACGGAACCCTATCACACTAATGTTATAAATGCGACAGTTTGTGCGTAAGTGTGTAAGTTTATATGTAAATGTTTTTGTACCTGTAACGCCTGAACGGATTTGGATGAAATTTTGGTTTTGAGGTAGCTTATATCCTGGAATAACACATTCCTTTCCACGATTTTTATTATTGTGGTTCCCGATATTTCGGCACAATTGCATGCGCCATGTTCACGGGTATACTGAAGTCCACTTCCACCAAGTGACTCCACTTCACCAAAATTATACTTTCTGAATGCAAATTCTTGACTTGTTGAATACCAAAATCGCTATATTATTATTATTTCGTCTATAATATTTGAAGAGTTACCCCAATTCGTCATGGATCCCATTATCAGAACAGGATTTTGATAAAAACGGGACCAATCTGGAAGTATCTCCTTTCACATAAGTACACAAAGATTTTTCAAATTGGTTTTCAAAATTTTCCAATTTTTCAAAAAACAAAAAAAAACAGTAGAATATATTTTTTTCGGAAATCTGCTAAAAAATAAAAACACTGGAACTCAAAACTTACTTTCTTAATTCTATCTAGTTTGATGACACTTGGTGTAGATGAGAAACGCCTGCCTGAACATCATTCCTCTGTATTTGATTGTTGAAGTGGGCCAGTGCCTGTAAGTTGAAGCAGGCGCCATGAAGCCGGGAGGCTTCATGGCGCCAATACAAGGGATTGTATTGTCAGCAAAAGAGTCACACACCTAAAGATATGTAACAAATGCTACGCCCCGTGGTCACGCTTCATAGTGCGCACTATACTGACTGCCCCGGTGGCTCAGTTGGTAGTGAACCTACGTTCTGTGCTTGGGGGCGTGGGTTCGATTCCCATCTAGGACGAACATTTATGTGATGAATATTTGTGTTTGTTCTATGTCTGGGTGTTAATATCTATATAAGTATGTATTTAAAAAATATCTATGTACGTATATCAGTCTCTGGCAGCCATATTACAAGCTTTGCTTAGTTTGGGGTCAGATGACCGTGTGTGCAATAATGTCCCAGATATTTATTTATTATTTATTTATTTTATAAGCATAAGCTAACTTTGGTCAGTAAGTTCAACTGTATAGTAGTGAAAAAAATAATAATTAACATATGTTTAGATTTAGTTGGTTAGTTAATTGTAATTATCCAGGTCAAGCGGTTAAAAAAAGGTAACGGAACAATATCTAGGAAATTGAGAACATCAAACTTAATTCAAATTCGAACAAGGCGTTATGATGTCGTATAGAAAAAATGTCACTAGAATTTTCCAAATTACGTATCTCATTCTAAAACATGCCACTTTGACCCATTATCTGTTCGTAACGGTATTCGATTTCAAATTTAAATAAAGAATCATGGAATTTTCTATAATCAAAAGGTCTCTGAAACTGTTCTGCGTTCGAGATTTCATGTCGTCCTAAATGCATTCAGTAGATGTTATCCACACAGGGAAACAATTTTCAAATACAAAACTAAATAATCGAGATCTCAGTTGCATGTAGAAATGCTACGTCGTTTTTTTACCCGACTGTCCAAGAAGGAGGGTAATATTTTTTTGTGTTACTTAAAAACGTGAACAAAATTACGCGATTAGCGCCCAAGATTCATTGATTAAGTAAAAAAAAGTTGACAAAAAAACGCAAGAAAATTTGAATTTCGCGCGTTGAGTGAAACGTTGCACGTTAAACGCAGTAAACGTAGTGATGATATTCTCTTTGGTAGCGATATCGATACTACCTACACAGTTTTTTTGTCGTGCCAGTTTCCTGATTTCTATTTTACTAGTACGCAAGATGTCAGTGCAGTTTTCACATTGGTACTGTAGGCGTATTTCGGACCGAACCCATTATTTACTTTCTAAGCCTTACGTAGACAGAGAAAGCAATGGCTGGATACGGGTACGTGTTGAAATGTTAAAAGTTTAAATAGCTAACGATAAGATGTCTAGGTTCAAATAGTCTAAAAAAAACAGCTTTTTCAAATGTCGGCTATTATTTCTGCAACCTGATTTGTCGAAAAATTGTATTACTATCGCATCCTGATTGGTCGAAAATTGGTAATCGTGATTGGTTCAGCACTTTGTCATTAGTATACATAATTCGTATAAGTCGTGCTTGTTCCAAATTCAAAATGTTTTAATTCTCTAGTGACTAAAAGAGCGTTTTATTCGCAGTTATCGATAAGTCAAATGCCCTTTTTAGAGCAACAATGGTAAAAAATCAATGCCCGATCATACGAGGAAAACACTCTTTGCTCTATATTCAGTGTTTCTATGTCAGAATAACTGAACGAAACGGTCTGCTTACCATCTGATAAAATAAGCAATTTTTGATTCTGTTACCGACCAATAAATACATTATTGAGCGCAAAAAACGGTCACCATTAGAAATTTAAATGGCATTTAAAATTAGAACGTCGCCATCTCAAGCTACGGCGTAGTTAGCTGATCTACAGTTACTATCTATCTATCTATATCTATATTAATTTATAAAAAAAAAAATGTAACGAGGGGATTACTGTACATTGAAGATATTTTTGAAAATATATTTTTTAGGAGTACAACACAAACCCATCCGCTCTTCGTGGAAATCTAAGGGGGAGGCCTCCAGCAGTGTACGTCCTGTGGCTGAGATGATGATGATGAACACTAAAATATAGTTTACAACATTTTTCTCTTTCTGTCTCTCTGTCTGTCCGTCACAAAATCAGAAACTAAGGTACGGATTTACATGCAGCTTTTTTTTAATATGTTCTGTAGATTCCGGTGCTTAGCATAAGCTTTGTTTCATCAAAATCGGTGCAGGAATATTGAAGTTATGACGCAATTGAGACAAATATGAGATAGCTTTTAGGATCTGCTAGCTGTAGTGGCAATGGGCAGGCCACATCACTCGAAGAACTGATAGCTGATGGGGAAGAAAGGATCTTGAGTGGTCACCACAAACCGGAAAACGAAGCCAACGCGGGTTCGGTGTTCGGTGTGGCGGTCTAAGGAGAGACGTATGTTCAGCAGTCACCGATCACACTCCAGATTCTGCATCCAGGACGCTCGAAGCGCACCACGCGTCAGTCTAAATACACTTATAAGATATTACTCTGGTTGATTATCAGGATCGAGTAGGCGTAACCTTGAGATAGCCAATGAGAACGCTTGGTCGCACTCCCCGCGACCCGCGCCGCGCCTCAAACTTTGGTGACTTTTTGTAGAATCTTGTGTGATCTGTGTCAGCAGTAGACGTTTTTCTTCCAGGTGATAATGACGAGTCTGACACAAAAACAAAGTTTACTCTCTATTTGAATAGAGTGGTAATGTGGAATAGAGTGGCTCAGCATGGTAATGCCGCCAGCATGCTGGGTACGCTGATGTGGATACCGCGACAATCTTACTGTAGATATGCGATACTCCATTTCTTAAAAATAAAATGTAACTGTGTAATGAAAAGGAATAAAAAAAATAAAAAAACTGGTAGTGTGCTTGAACATTTGGATTATCTATAAACCTTTAATGGTATCTGGATGCTGATTTGCTTAGTTAATAAAGGCACTGAAGACGAGGGTCTTCAACCAATGTGTGTTGCCAGTGATGTCATATGGAACTGAAACGTGGTCCTTGACTACTGGCCTTTTGGAGAAACTCAGAGTCACACAGCGGGCAATGGAGAGAGCTATGCTCGGAGTTTCTTTGCGCGATAAGATCCGAAACGAGGATATTCGCCGAAGAACCAAAGTCACCGACATAGCTTTCAGAGTTTGCAAGCTGAAGTGGCAATGGGCAGGCCACATCACTCGAAGAACCTATAACCGATGGGGAAGAAAGGTTCTTGAGTGGCGACCACATGCAAGTGGCCTCCCACTAGGTGGACCGACGACATTGTGAAAGTTGCGGGCAACCGGTGGATGCAAGTGGCACATTGTCGGTCGGTGTGGCGGTCTAAGGGGGAGGCCTATGTTCAGCAGTGGACGTCTTCTGGCTGATAATGTAATGTAATAAAGACACTTGCCCGAGTAAAAAAACTAACTATTCTAGTATACAATTGAGAGTGCCGAACGAGTAAAATCCGATGAAAGCTATATTGTAAAGCTTTCGCCGACCTCAGATGAACGGCGTGCGAAAGACATCGGCATGTTTCGTTGCTATATTAGCGGGCTGGATTTATTGTATTGGAGGGATTTCCCGAGTGGAGATAGCGGTTTTCCTCCTTACACAGTGTAAAAAATATGATTTCAGCCGTTTAAGGCACACTATAAATCTCTCAGATAGAAAAAAATCTATTTAAATTCTGGTCTTTTCCGCTAATTCTGTTAACTACTTACGTAGACGCTTTTTTTTTTTTTTTATAGGCTTGCGTTTGACTGCCATCACGTCTGATGTTAAACGAGGATGCAGCCTACGATGGAGTACGCTTGCCTAGAAGAAACCGATTCACTCGCGACTTGAAGACACCCAGACTATAACATTATTATTAGGCATTCCTGTGCCACATTTACATAGGTTTGGCTTAGCATCTGTCTTTCTTTATTCATATGAGTGTTTATTAATGTTGTTGTTAAATATATTATATGTTAATATATATAATATTAGAATTATTTATTTAGAGTTTTCCAGTCTACCCGTGAACATGGTGCATGCAACTGTACCGAAATATCGGGAACTCGACAAAAATAAGAGTGAGTGAGTGAGTACCGTGAGTACTAAGAATATATATATATATATAATAAAGTCCGTCTATCATAACTAAAAAGTATAGTATCAGAAATTTAAAAAAAAATGGCTTACTGTTGTGGACTATAAAAGAGTTTGCATACAGGCTGCTCGTCTGACGGTGAGAAACAATTGTGTATACAATTCCTCTGGTGTTACCAGAGGTACTTGTCTAGGTTTGTCTAGGTTTGGTACTTGTCCAAAGGCGGCGGTGAACAATTACAGATAAACAAGCTACATGCTGGCTCTTTTATGTTTAAAAAAACTAGCCTATTTTGTTCAAGGGATAAAGTGGAATCCAACGACTTAAAATCCGTCAAACAGGCTAGGAGCCGGTGATAACAAACATAACAAAGATACTTTTAAACTTTCGCGATTTGAACACATAATTTAATAATTTTTCGGACATTAAATTATAACAAAGATAGTTATACCCCAAATGTTTGGTCTAAGAACCACCTGCTCCGAAGTGAAAGAATTTCCATCCTTCATGGGCAGTCGGGTAAAAAACGCCTACTTCTCTGTGTGGGTTCCAATTTAGGTCACTGTATAAAGTTGTACTTGTTGATCGTGTCCAGTACAAACTGATAAATGTACACCCCAAATGTTTGCTCTAAGAACCATCTGCTCCGAATTGAAATCATTACAACCCTTCTTGGGCAGTCGGGTTAAAAACACCTTCTCTATGTGGGTTCCAATTTAGGTCACTGTATAAAGTTGTACTTGTTGATCGTGTCGGGTACAAACTGATAAAAGATATATGTCTTTAGAACCACTCAAATAACTGACCTTGCTCCCGAACCGATTCAATTGGAGTAAATGTACCTAAGTACAAATATTGATGTTTTATTCAGCATGCGTAAGATAGTGACGCTGAACTTTTCCAGGGAAAACAAAATAAAAACAACGAATTTTACTCGATCGTCTTACCACAGTGGAAGATAATTAAGGTGCAACGTTTCGCTCGTCGCGCGAAATTCAAATTTTCTTGCGTTTTTTGTCAATTACAGCTTAATTACTGACCGTGGATTTATTGAAACCAATAAATAAGTTGTTTGAGAAATTACGGGTAAAATGATCATCTAGATAGCATTGGTTTAGCTACAAATCTCAATAAGCTGATTTTCATCTTGATTGTTGGTTAAGTGAGAAATGTACTTATACTAGCTTTCAACTTGAATTTTTGGTTGGTGTAATTTCTTGTAACAATCTATTTATTATCGCAAAATTAGTTTTCACGAACCTACTTTGAGTAATTAAGCTGTACCTACCTAATTGACAAAAACCGCAAGAAAATTTGAATTTCGCGCGCTGAGCGAAACGTTGCACCTTAAGGTGCAACAAAATCCATTTCCTTTGATAAATACCTACCCAGAGTTTATTTACAAAGAACAAGATACTTTGATATACCGTTCTGTTTGTAACGTTAATTTAAAATAGTTAAAAAATAAATAAATAATTCTGGTCATACATAATGACCAGAAAAAAATAGCCTACGAAAATTCCGGACCCTGGTAATCATTCTTATTTCAACAATCTATTATAGAGCCTGAGAGCTTATCCTCTAACTTTGAAACGTTCGTGATTCTGATTGCGAGAGCATGCCATCTAGCTCGTACCAACTTAGTCGCACTAAGCGCGGTCCCGCTCGAGCAACTCTCGCTATAGCTTTCAGTTACGGGATAAGCCCACAGATCGCATACTCTACACTCTAAACACACTCTATACTCTTCACATTTATCCGATCCCAGCTTTACGAACCCGTGCGAGCTCATAGTTACAAAACAATTAGTTTAACAAACAATTGGCCGAGTTTATTTCTGGTAGTGGTAGCCATCATAATTATGTACCTCCTTACTTACAGAAAGGTAAACCTACCTACGACGTAGACGGAGAAAAGGATAGACGGCTAGACTGTTTCCTACAAGCATAGATAAATTATACTAAGACTGCTAATGTCCATAGAAAGATGCGTAGCTCGATTGTGGTACTAATAAGGACGTAAGATGTCGCCAGTGCTTCAATCTGCGATATGATCGTCGTATTTCATAGTTATATTTCAAGCCAAGTATTTCTGCTTGGCTTGAAATATAAACCCAAGCTATCTCATTTGTAACGGTGCGGAGAAAAAACGATAAATATTCATAACAAGTATGTTATGAATATTTTTGGATTAATAGTATCAGTAAATTATTAATTTTATATTTTATTTGCAAAAGGTTCTCAAGAGATGGCGTTGACAACATTATTTTTTACGCCGTTTTTTGCAATCCAATTTGAACTACGTAAACCTCAAATAAGGGACTTATACTATTATCATAGACTTGCAGCCCGCCCCGGCTTCGCACGGGTATTAAAAAAAATAAAATAAAAAAAATTATATGGTATAGATTTAAGGTAATTTTTTTTACATCTTGGGTGAAAATATAATGTAGCCTATGTCACCCGGGGATAGTGTAGCTTCCCAACAGCGAAAGAATTTTAAAATCGGCTTGGTAGTTTCGGAGCCTATTCAATGCAAACAAACAAACAATCAAACAATCAAATCTTTCCTCTTTATATATTGGTATAGATAGATATAGAAGATAGAAGATAAAATGTTTCTTTGCTTGTACTATGTTTCTATACCATATTTCCATCGGCTTTTATAGCGGTTTAGACATTAGCTGAATAAATACATTGCTGCCATCTAGTTTCAAGTAGATTTTTCGGTAGACTTTTTTTGAGATTGTTATTCTTTTCGTGTAGGTTTTCTTTGCTGAGAAGTAAATGCGGTTACTTTCTTACAAGATAGCGAGCATCAGCGAATGCTGTCGCTGAAAACCGCAAATTAGCTGTTAATACTTACTATAAAACACCAAAAAATAAATTTAAATTTCATCATTCGCAATAGGCTCAACGCCCACTAGACTCGAGATCACTCTTTCCGGGTAACCCTATGTACGTAATATTATCTCGATGATCAAGTGAAGCGAAGGTCCAAGGGCTCTATTCTTTAATCGCTCGTACGATTTCGCAAATAACGTGCGAAACGAAATATTTTCCATTGATAGAAAGCAAATTCGAATGGTGCAAACCACTCGTTGAGTTAGTTATAATTGTATCACTAAATGATTATTTCAAAAGTGCAACTTTTGTTTTGGTTTTCGTTCGAAAGTCAGTCATTTCGATAGATAAGAGCGGTTTGAAAATGGAGCTCCAGAGTGTACGGAACGAATCAGCGTTTGGATGTGTTTGTGATGTCCGGCAATTTTTTTTTAAACCACGCTTTTAACGGTGAATGTTGTAAACACCTGCTACTGGTGTACATATCAGAACTGTATCTGATTTAAAAAGTGTTACCCCATAGTTAATAATTAATATGTATACTGTTGGTGTTTATTTAAATAAATAAATAACCAGTACCTACCGTTGATGAAATTTTGTTCGTCAATTTTTGTAGGCAATTTACTTATGAGCAAAATCAGTCAAGAAGTTTTGTATAACATAGGGGTCCCGAAGTCCTAATTCAAGGCGAACAACTAGTTAAATAGATTTTAGGATAGCTTGGCGAGAAAATTTTGAACTTACGATAAATCACACAACAGTTTTTTAACTAGTTCGCAGTCAGTGGATTTTCAATTTTTGAGCGGGGTGTGTGCTGAGGTGGGGGGGGTAAACCATCTTGGAAGGTCAACCGTCGCAGCGCCACCTCCACGCACGACGCGCATTGCCTGCATTAATTTCACTATATTGAATATAATTGAAAACAACCTTCAGTTCTACATAAAAACGAAAAGTGCTTAAAATTTGGATATAATAGTTTTTCTTTGGATATCATTATTCCATCGCCAATAGAACCAAAACAAAGAATTTGAACTCAATTCAATCGGGACGAAAAATTTCCACGGCTGTTTGAGCAGTGGGCGTTGGGCCTAACGTTTATTCCATAATCATTTTTAGCACGCGCGTCTCCACGTCCGGTCCGTGACAACGGATACCTATTCCGCGCACTTTATTGCCAAGTCCTATATTTATGTCGAAACTCATTGCTCTTCGCTAAGAGACAGCGGACACAAGGTGGGCGTACTCAAGATCAGGGCCACTGCGGTAATGGGCACAAACATTGTACCCTAATGTTTTATTTAGCGAACAAATTAATGTACCTACTTATCTACCAGTATTTTTAAATATAATTTTTGATTCACATGTTCATAACGAAGGATGGCGACTTTGCATGTATTTTGTTTATTTTTCGAGAGTTGCCATTGGTTTTTGTTCCATCTCAAAAGCAATATTTTGCCGAATAGTATGTTGAACTGTTGATTTTTCAATACGAGCAATTTATCATTGTTCCTTTTGGTGTCACAAATACATATAAATGAGTTGAATGACAACCATCAGCCGAATAGACGGTTTTTTTTTTTTTTTTTTTTTTTTTTCCTCTAAGAGGATTTTGGCGTCGCACGTCTTATGCATTTGCCAGTGTCAAGTGTACATATATATTCTCAATTTTTGCTAGATATTATCAAACAAGTCATAGTCACGATCAAAGTCAAGCAAAGCAAGTCACGGTCAAGTCCAAGTCATGCCCCAGTAAAGTGGTGAAAACTTTACTAGAGCCTTCTATGGAGTTTTGGAAACAACACGAAAATTCACGATTCACGACATCATACCATTCACCAACACTCGTGCATGTACACGAACACTTAACGGGTAAAAATTCACCGTTTTTACACATTAACACTCGAAATAACACAAGTTTTGGAAAATAATAAAATGACGCGACATGAATTCTTCACGTTCCCGCCAAGACTCCGAATAGACGGTTTGTGAGCGTCAATCGGCATACATCGATAAAAATAGAAATGCGACCAGAATCACCGAAATCCGTGCAGCAGCGACCTCTTAGGTAAACGGTGATGGTTCTGCAATCCCTAAGCCGCCAGCCCAAGCGTGGGGAATATAGCAACCCAAGCCCCTCCGCAGAGGGAGGCCTTTGTTCAGCAGTGGACGCCTTATGGCTAATGATGATGATGAATAAAAGTAGATAAACATAAATCAGTCATAAGTTATCTTATAAATGAAAATCACATTAAGGTTAAGCCCCCTCGCGCTGTCCTTAGTAAGCTCTGTACGTTTCTGCCTGTGTTGAGAGCAGTATATTCATTGGCGAGACATTAACAGGTCTCCAGTTTCTATTTGGATCATCAGATTGAGGTAAACGTGCTGTTTTACTTCGAAAGTTCAATACTCGGTTACTCGACAGGTCAAAGACTGTTGTAGACTTTTTCATTATTATCATCAGCAATTTTAGACATCTTCCTCCAGTACGGCACTCACATCGTCCTTGAGCTAATATTGGCATGCGCACCGCGACAAAATCTTTTTGTTATGCAGGACACGGCTACGATTATGTTTGTATACGTTTATGAAGAGAAGAGATGTTGTCGCGGTGCACATGCTAGCCCTGCACAGGCCTCGCACGCGCACCGGGATAAAGGTTTGTCCACTCGTTTTGTCTTCGTGTCAACGTGACAAAGCTAGAATGTGGATACGTAAAAATTAAAAATACGTACATAAAAATGGTGGACAAAGTTTTATCCCGGTGTGCGTGCTCGGCCTGCAGGTTTGATCCACATTGTTTTATTTAATTTAGTTACCAAAAATATTGTGAAGTTTTCTTTTTTACCCCTAACGTTTAGCACTGCAATTACATATTCTAAGTACGTACCTAATTGAATACTTGAAAATACAAAGTAGGCAGTCTCTAAAAATCACGCGGGATACGTCAATTTCAACTAATTCTACAGGTTGGCTCTTCCGAAATGGAAAAAAGTAGATGCCAAAAACCAGCAGATTTATTAATTTTCGAAATCCTCTTTTTTTTAGAAATTCGTGGATAAAATAATTTATGATTATTCTTTCATACAACAGAGGATTTCAAAAATTGAAAATGTGAACAACGTCATAAACCTGTTACACCCAAGTTTTTTTGTTCGTTAGAAAAAAGTTACACGGTAAGTACTTACATCCCAAATACAGGAAAATTCGCAGTAAGAATTAAATAAAAATCCAAACGCAATATCTTACAGTTAAAGGAGTTACTTTTGGAGGAGCGTTTTAAAAGTCGGCAGTAAGAATAAATAATGCAAAACACTTAAATTATTTTTAAATTTCCTTATGGCAGTGAGTCAGTGCATTATCCCTGTATGTAAATGTAGCTAATGGATGCAAGATTGCAGATCTCTTGAGAGCATCATGATGGGCTATAATTTCTTTAGAATTCCCTGCATGGTGTTGGGTATTGATCTCCAATGGTTTCTAAAATTCTCCTGTAGCTTCTAACAGTTTGATTCACGGCTAGAATTTACGCGGGAAACACAAGAGAGCAGAAGAGAGAGACAGAGAGAGAGAGAGAGCAGAGCATAACAAAAAAAAAAGTTTTTTTTTGTACTTTTTTTTAATGTTACTTTGTGACGAGACGAGCAAGTCACTCGCCTGATGTTAAGCGTCACGCTTGCCATAACAGTTCAGCGCCACCCAGAATTTTGAACTTCAACAGTTCAAAACTATGCGCGGCAATGCACTGCGCTCGTCACCCTGAGATGTTAGATGTTAAATCTCTGTACGCCCAGTGATTACGCTGGAAACATTGCCCTTCAACCCGGAACACAGTAATGCTTGCACACTACTGCTTGGCGGTTGAATAACTGGCAAAGTGTGGTACTTCTCCAGACGGACTTGACTGCCCCGGTGGCTCAGTTGGTAGTGAACCTACCTTCTGTGTTTCGGGGCGTGGGTTCGATTCCCATCTAGGACAAACATGTGATGAATAGTTGTGTTTGTTCTATGTCTGGGTGTTAATATTTATATAAGTATTAATTTTAAAATATCTATTATATGTACGTATATCAGTCTCTGGCAGCTATATTACAAGCTTTGCTTAGTTTGGGGTCAGATGACCGTGTGTGCAAAAATGTCCCAGATATTTATATTTATATACCTAAGACCTTATTTATAAGGAGAATTCTGTGCTAAGAACTTATATTTTAAAACTACGACCGTGACAGCTCCATTCAAATCTACAGATAAGTAACATTTGTAAAGATGTCATTGCCTAGTTCAGTGAACCACCAGGTGCAGACGAGGTTGGCATTTAAGGAGGCCGTGGGTTTATCGGTTAATATTCCAGGAACCATTACTTTGTGATTCTCGGTCCGTGTCAGTTTGTTTATACTGTTTATAGTAAACTATAGCTGCGCCCCGCGGTTTCACCCGCTATTCTACAAGAACGGTTAAATTTTTCGGGATAAAAAGTAGCCTATGTGTTAATCCAATGTGTAATCTACCTCCACACTTTGATAAATATATATATATATTTTTCAAATCCGTTCTGCCGTTACAGAGTTGAACGGGAACAAACAAACTTACATACTTACTTACACACTTACACACAAACATTCGCATTTTTAATATTAGTGTGATAGTCATACAATTAAATTCTGCGTGGCACTGAACTGTAATGGGCAAGCGTGACGCTTACCTTCAGATGAGCGACTTGCTCGTCTCGTCACCAAGGACCAAAAACAAAAAATATACGTACTAGAGTGTTTTTTTTTTATGAAAAAATTCGAAAACATAGAGGAATACAAGGAAACTGTCTTAGGAACCATTATATTTTTAGTAAAAACCATTTTGGCATAATATTTTTTTTGGTCAAGGTCTCAACTGCTCCGTTTTTTTTCTTCAAATACAATGTAACGATCCTTACATGAAACTGAGTCGATCCGCATTTAAAAAAAATCAAAACTAATTTTTTTGGAGCAACGCAAAATAGCTACGCCATAATGAGAAAATGCATGCCGCCTCGGTGTGGTGTGGCACTCTATGGGTGAGGTCTATGTTCAGCAGTGGACGTCTTCTGGTTGATGATGATGATGATAAATCTGGCATCTTGCGTTACTGAAAAAAAAAATATAGAACAAGAAACCGGAATATTTATTTGAAAAACTGTGTTGGATAAAAGATATTCAGTTATGTAATAAAAAATAATAATAATAATAATAAAGCCCATTTATTCCATCTCCTAAATAACATTCAAATATATATATATATATATATTTTTTATCTAATTAGTATTAAAATTAAAATTTTACATCATTATTACAAATTCAATTCTTATTCTAATCTTATCTATAAAAATTTAACTTTATATAATATAATTATATAATATTTATTATTTTTAAATTATATTACATTTCGTCTTCACTTTCTTGAGTTGGAACCCCTCTTTGGGTGAAGGCCTCCTCCAGCTTATTCCATGTGTCTCTATCTTTAGCTTTTGTTATCCATTCCTTTCCTACTACAGCTTTGATATCATCAATCCATCGTTTACGGGGTCGCCCTATACTTCTTTTACAGTTATGTAATACTCGCTCTAAATCCCTGAATGTGTTATCCTTCCATAAGCACAGGACCACCCGATTTAAAGGCTGCTTCAAATACAGTGCGTCTAAAATTTGGAGTAACCTACTTACCCCCTCTGAGGAAAAACATTTTAAAGCTAAAATATAAGAGTTTGTTATATGAACTACAAAAAGAGAACTTTGAAGAATTTTTTTAAATTACATGATAATGATTTACCATTACACTCACATCTCACACATTCACATACAACAACAAGGTCACTCACGACTCGTTCAACCACATACAGAAACCTTTAAGTACTCTAATATAATATAATATAAATATTGCTGGACGTTTTTCACACAGCGCCATCTAGCCCCAAACTAAGCAAGCTTGTACTATGGGAACCAGATAACTGATAGATTGCATAAATACTTTTTTTTTGGATTTTTTTTTATGTACACTTATAATTTATAAGTTGGTATTTGTAATACCCGCAGTCTCCTAAATGCTCACCTTCCATCTTATGAGCATAGATGTACGCCGAAAACCAGCCCTGCGTGACCCTTGGGGAGCACGCAGCACACCGCTGAGCGTACCCCTATTGCCAGACTTGTTTTTGCTTGTTGCTTGTTTATTTTGCATTGAATAGGCTCCGAAACTACTGAACCGATTTGAAAAATTATTACGCTGTTGGGTAGCGTTTCAGCTTTCTTTATATATATTTTTTTTTTTGTAACTTGACGCAAATAGAAGGGTTTTCGTGTGTGTATTATAATTTTTATTTTTTGTTACATACCCGTGCGAAGCCGGGGCGGGCTGCTAGTAACCTAATAATAACGTACATAATTATAATAGAATGCAGCAGACATCATCGTTGCGCTATAGACGCCATCAATATTCTGGCCAAAAAAAGAGCACGAAACGTGTTCGTGCTCGGCTGAAATATTATCATGGCGAAGGTGTTTCGTAAGTGCCTACCTACCTAATTTATAAATAAAAAATATAATTCGAGACTTCTTGCCCATTTTCATAGCGATGGGGGGATTTCTACCCTTCCAACTGCGATTTTCATTTGCGGTCATAGATTTTAAGGATCATCATCATCATCATCATCAGCCTGTTCCCTATCGCACCGAGATTTCTTACCAATTTTTCATAGCAATGGGGGAATTTCTACCCGTCCAACTGCGATTTTCATTTGTGGTCATAGATTTAAAATTCATCATCATCATGATCAGCACGTTTCCTAACGTATCGAGACTTCTTGCCCATTTTCATGGCGATGGGGGGATTTCTACCCGTCAAACTGCGACGTTCATTATCGGTCATAGATTTTAACCATAATCATCATCATCATTAGCGTATGGAGGTTTCTTACCCGTTTTCATCATGCTCCTCCTTTTTTTTTAACTTTACAAGTCGACCTAAACGATCCAGCCATACCCAACTGCAGGACCGCCCCGCGGGCCGCTCGCGGCCCGCGCAGCCTCGCGAAATACTAGTTTATATGTATAAAAATGAACCCCTATTCTTATATTTTGAGGACTTTGACATAGGTAACCATTTATAAATTTTTAGGGTTCCGTAGTACTACAAGGAACCCTTATAAGTTTGTCATGTCCATCTGTCTGTCTGTCTGTCCGTCTGTCTGTTTGAATCCTTTACAGCCCGCACCGGCTTCGCACGGGTATATAACAAAAAAATAAAAATTATAATACACACACAAAACCCTTCTATTTGCGTCAAGTTACAAAAAATATATATATATAAAGAAAGCTAAAAAGCTTCCCAACAGCGAAAGAATTTTGCAAATCGGTTCAGTAGTTTCAGAGCCTATTCAATGCAAACAAACAAACAATCAAATCTTTCCTCTTTATAATATTTATTTTTGGTGTGACTAACTAATAACCCCATATCTAAAATTTGTTGGAATTCGGCATTTCTGAGTATGGGGCTCGGTGCGCGCTCCATCAGTGCCAGGAAAAATAATGCAAAATTACGGGAAAAAAAATTCACCTCAATAATGATGATGAATGTGGTTTTTGCATTTTTATGTATGATCTCGTTGCGCGCACGCTCACTGATCCCGGGAAAAATATTGAAAAAATTCTGAAAAACTTCCTTCTTAGTGAAATAATAGATTTTTTGTAAAAGGTGCCTATATAGGTATAGGTACCTATATAGGTAGGTGGTAAGGTGGTAGATAGAGGTATATGAAAATCTTGGATATTTCGTGCTGCGCGATTGAAATATGTGCATAATACTAATAATACCTACCTACCTACCAACCAACCAACCAACCAACCTACCTACCTACCTACCTACCTACCTACCTATTAGTTAGTTACAATACTTTTATTAACAAAAAATATATACATATTTACAATAAAAAATAACCTACCTACTTAGAATTAAAACAAATTATAAAAAAAAAAAAAAAATACAAAAAACCTAATCTACAAGCCCCTTGGTGGAGGGGAGTGTGGCCAGAATGCTGGCAGCATTGCCACGCTGGATGGCAATGCTGAGTTTTTGCCCAAAGTAGGCCCCAGCATTCCGGTCACTCGTCACCTCCACCAAACGTTTGGCCAGGTCCCTATAAATTTCGTGAGCGGCCGGCCCCCATGGACCTAAAGTCTCAACCCCAAACGGCACAAACATGTACGACCGGTCTAAATAACTATATTTGTGCCGTTTGAGGTTTTCTGCTTTAGTCGCGGCAGCGCCAGCCTGACCTGCTGTTGCCGGAAGATGGGACGGCGCCAGTGTGTCAACACATGTAGCGTCCCAAACTAGCGGTCGCCCCATCTTCCATGGGATGAGGGTCATCCCGTCGGGTCTCTTGCCGTCGTCCCGCATCAGCCCATTTGGTTCTAAAATAGACGGCACGCCGGCACTAACAAAGGCCCGACGGATAATATCATTTAAGCTGGCGTGCCGCGGTATTCGCCCTGCGCTCTTAACGCATGACAATCCATGGTGGCCGAAACGATCTGCCATTTCAGTGCACACACAACGATGAGGAACCTGACAAGGGGCACCTACGCGTAGGGAAACAGCTAACCGGAAGGTATTATTATCTAAAAGATTACCAATGTTTTTGGATGGCAGAGCATGCAGCCAAAGCCCCGACTCCCATCGAGTGACAGCAAGTAGGCGAGCACGCTCTGTAGGAGAACTTGAAGTATTAATTAGAGTTTTAAGTTCTAACTCACAGAGCGGCCCATCCCACTGCCTCTGAGAAGCGGGAGTTTTTGGGAAAGTTTGGCTTGGACAGGATATTTTCCAGCTTTCTACAGCCTCAGCTAGATAACTAATTTGAAAATTTGGAAGGGACGATGATAAAATTGCGTTAACTAATTTTTGAGTGCTGGGGACTGACGATATGAAAGCTGGCAAAGAAACACTGGAAATTTTGCGTATACCGAGACCTCCAAACCTTACAGGTAGTGAAGCCTGACGCCAAGTGCGATCGTCAAAAGGTGTGTTAAGTATGGTGGTGAGTGTATCCCTTTGAATGTTGTCAAGCTGTTGTAAAGGTACACTGTGATTCCAAAGCTGACAACATCTAAGAGAATACATAAATTTTGGAACAAAAAGGCAATATCGAATGATAAAATAAGCCATGTGAGCATTTATTTTTTGAAGGCGGTCCGAAACAGAGTAAAAATTTTGAATTTTGTCGTCCACAAAATCTTGTATTGACTCATCTAGGATCGGGGACCCTAAGAGGCGAAGTGATCTGTTGTCTAATACTTTGATGTTTGGAGCAATTTGTTCGAAAAGGTTTATTGTCTCATTCTTGGAAATCGTAGAATAATTAGGAATAAAAAGTTCGCATTTCGAAAAATTTAGGGTGAGACCTATTGTACTAAAATCTGTGATTAAATTTTGTAGATCTTTAAGTACAGTTTTTACATCGCCTCCTAAGGTCCCGTCATCTAGGTACCACACGTTAAATTTGGACACTAATTTTTCGATGATTGGATGGATAGCTAATGAGAAAATAGCCGGTCCAAGTGGATCACCCTGTTGACACCCGACTTCTGAAGATAGCATGTTGTTCTTGTAAATTAATTTTGAAGGTTTACCATAACATTGCCAAATGAAATTATAAATGAAGGGAATTTTGTCTTTAACTTGGGCCAAAAGAGTGTTTCTGTCAACAGAATTAAAGGCGTTCTTAACGTCCACCTTCAGCAGCACTTCACCTCCTTGGTGATGCAAAAAAGTTCTAAGGGCGTGCACCGCCGCCTCACAGCCACCACGCGAACCAAAACCCAACTGCAAAGGTTGGAAATTGTTGCAGAGGGATTCCTTTATGTGTTTTACACAAATTTTTGCTGTAAGGCGACGATACACTGTACCAACAGCTATTGGCCTTATGCCACCATCTTTTTTAAGTAAGGCGCATAAATTAGCTCCGTACAAAAAGGGTACAATTGCGTCATTCACTTTGCCTGCTAGCATTAAATTCACTAGAGCAGCTAGTTCTTTGAGTAGGGAGTCCCCGTTTTCGCCGCAACTGGCACTAGTTAAATCTTTTAAATGTTGCGGCGTAAGAGAATCGAGGCCCCCCGCTGAGCCGCTGGGAAAAGATGCTATCGCAAAAATGATGTCGTCTAAAGTTGCGGTAAGAGCATCCTCCTCATTAACACTAGCAGGCGAAGGAAGAGCTTGATTAGCTGCTGATGGTGGATGTTTTTCCTTCAGTGCCAACAAAGTGTCCGGAGTGTTTGGTGCCAATGTATCATTAGAGAATAACAGTCTAGCCGAACCTCTAATATCTCCTTCACTCATTTTATCTTCCACTAAACGATATGACGTGCGGGAAGACATGGAACGAACTGGGTTAAAAGAAGCTAAGGCGATATCAGGATTACTATTTGAATTTTGTTGACAATTTTGTTTTATTTTACTAGTAAGGGAATTTTGATCTGATGGGTTTTTCGGAACATGGAGAATTCTATACGGAAAAGTCAACAAGTGCTCCCAGGCTTGAAGGAGTTGCTTGTATTTACTTTCCTGATGTCATCGATGAGACATCTGGCGACGCTTATACGAGCACCACGTGGAATTCTTTTTATAACTGGAAGTTTTGATTTGAAATTGCCTAAAAGTTCCCCAAAATTTTCAAAGTTTTCATTTTGAGTATGTACCTCGCTAGAGGAATTTGGAGCCGAACGGTGAGCTTTACTTAAATGAATTTTGAGTCCGCGATTGCCTTTAAAGAAACGTGACTGGGAACACTGGTTGCACTTCACGAGATTTTCTGACGACACATTGGCAGGCATAAAGTTTGAATTTTGACCATCCGTCCGAGTAGCCGTATCCCGTTGCGAATTACAATCTAAATCGCGCACAACAAAAGATGAAGTGATTCTGGTCTCTTCATCGTGTAGAGGCAGCTGTCGCCTACAACGCCGATCCTGTTGGAGCGGCGGAGGCGACAAAAGCCTTGCGTCTTCTTCCGGAGTGTGAAATATATCATCGTCGCGCGGTGGGGACGAAGCAGCAAGCATATAAAACAATGAAATCAATCAAAAAAAAACTTTAAAATATATACACATTGCGTCAACATTGACAGTGTCCATTTCAAAATTCAAAGTTGTTTGAATATGCGCGGATCACATCACGACCACGACTTGGAGCCATAATATAAAATGAAACGTGGAAAAGGTGATTTTATTTTTTACAATATTGCGGTTACTTTGCAAATAAACAACTCTAAGCAATTTTAAAGATTAAATAATTATTTCAATAAATTTACAGCGCCATCTTTTTGACAGACGTCAATTTTTATTAGTTAGTTAGTTTTGTGTGTGGTGTTTGTTGTGTTGTTTGATAACTTATTCTGTAAAAAAATAGCAATAAAAGAACAAAAATCTACAAAAACAGTAATTTTCAAATGAGGATTCGATCCGGGGACCTTCTTCTCATTGACACACTACAAAACGAAGCATAATGAAAATCCGTCCACTCGACCGCTCGGCCAGTCAATCTGATAGGTGGAACGCCGAAAATCGGGTACTCAATTTCGTATTTGCTTGTAACCGTTTTGAATTCACATGTGATTCGGTCATAGATTTAAAATTCATCATCATCATCATCAGCCTGTTCCATATCGTACCGAGATTTCATACCCATTTTTCATAGCAATGGGGAGATTTCTACCCGTCCAGCTGCGATTTTCATTTGCGGTCATAGATTTAAAATTCATCATCATCATCAGGCTGTTGATAACGTACAGAGATTTCTTGCCCATTTTCATGGCGATGGGGGATTTCTACCCGTCCAACTGCGATTTTAATTTTCGGTCATAGATTTAAAATTCATCATCATCATCAGCCTGTTGATAGCGTACAGAGATTTCTTGCCCGTTTTCATGGCGATGGGGGGGATTTCTACCCGTCCAACTGCGATTTTCATTTGTGGTCATAGATTTAAATATCATCATCATCATCATTAGCCTGTTCCCTATCGTACCGAGATTTCTTACCCATTTTCATGGCGATGGGAGGATTGGTACCCGTCCAACTGTGACCTTCGTTATCGGTCATAGATTTTAAGGATCATTATCATCATCATCCGCCTGTTCCCTATCGTACCGAGATTTCTTACCCATTTTCATAGCAATGGGGGGATTTCTACCCGTCCGACTGCGTTTTTCATTTGCGGTCATAGATTTAAAATTTTCCATCATCACCATCAGCCTTCTCCCTAACGTAACGAGATTTCTTAAAAAATACATAAAATGATTAAATTAAAAAATATTTTATTTTACTAGAATACCTACCGCTTGACGATACTCGTTATCTTTACCAAAATTCGTAAAGGTCGGTCCAGCCGTTTTATCGTGAACAGAAAACAAACAGAAAGACAGAGCTACTTTCAAAATTTATAGGATACTAGATGCGCCCCGCGGTTTCACCCGTGGTATAAACTCTGTAACGGCTGAACGGATTTGGATGAAATTTGGTATGGAGGCTACCATACCTAAATTTGGCTACCTCCATACCAAATTACATTAAAATCCATGCAGCTGTTACAGATTTGACACTTACATACTAACATACCTACTTACATACACACAAACTTTCGCATTTTGGTGTGACTAACTAATAACCCCATATCTAAAATTTGTTGGAATTCGGCATTTCTGAGTGTGGGGCTCGGTGCGCGCTCCATCAGTGCTGCCAGGAAAAACAATGCAAAATTTCGGGAAAAAAATTCACCTCAATAATGAGGATGAATGTGGTTTTTGCATTTTTATGTATGATCTCGTTGCGCGCACGCTCACTGATCCTGGGAAAAATATTGAAAAAATTCTGAAAAACTTCCTTCTTAGTGAAATAATAGATTTTTTGTAAAAGGTGCCTATATAGGTATGGTACCTATATAGGTAGGTGGTAAGGTGGTAGATAGAGGTATATGAAAATCTTGAATATTTCGTGCTGCGCGATCAAAATATGCACATTATACTAATAATACCTACCTAGCCACCAACCAAGCAACCAACCTACCTACCTACATACCTACCTATTAGTTAGTTTTGTGTGTTGTGTACACACAAAATAACAAATAACAAACAACAGTACCTACTATGGACTAAATTAATCTAACCCGGGTCTAAAATCCATATTTTTAGTCGCAGAATAATGTCTATCGACGCGGAAAACACAACATTTTTGGGTATTGCATATTTCATTAGGTATTAGGTATGTAAAATTCGAAATTAATTTGAAAAAAAGTGGAAAATTTGTTCGGAAGGTACCAGACTCGGTGCCTTTAGAACCCCCGATATGGGGTTATTCCAGGGACCCAGTTATTCAATCGTCAAGCAGTAGTGTGCAAAACATCACTGTGTTCCGGATTGAAGGGCAATATTTCCAGCGTAATTATTGGGCACAGAGATTTAACATCTAATATCTCAGAGTAATGAGCGCAGTGCATTGCCGCGCATAGTTTTGAACTGTTGAGGTTCAAAATTCTGGGTGGCACTGAACTGTTATGAGCAAGCGTGAAGCTTAACATCAGCTGAGTGACTTGCTCGTCTCGTCACCAAATAACAAAAAAAAAACTTACATGCTTACACACTTACACACGAACTTTCGCATTTTAAATATTTGTGTGACAATATTAAGTTTATGTAGATATATAATTTTATAAGTTTCGTTACTCATTTTGAATAAGTTCGTCAAGAAACCCACAGCAAAAATTAAAATAAATAGTATTCTCGAAATTAAATTATAAAAAATAATATTACCTAATTTTAGGGGTTCGAACCCAGAGCGCTACCTAATCAAACTGATGACTTCGGCCACCGAGACGATGTTCAGAGCAACGAAATTTCGTATTTGCTTGTAACCGTTTTGAATTCGCATGTGTGCGTAATGTTCATGCGTGCATACAGGCGTTGAAGATTATTTGAATTTTCAGTCGAGTGCAGCTATTAATGGGCTCTATTATTTTTGAGATGTGTTTATAACAATAGTAAGAGGTCGCAAAGTGAATTAAAACTGGGGCAGATTACCTCAATTGAGTTTTCAACGACAGCGCCATCTCTTGGCGCCTACCTACCTAGCGGACTCAAACGATGCACCTTAAATTTAGCACACCTTTGCCAGTTATTCAACCGTCAAGCAGTAGTGTGCAAACATTACTGTGTTCCGGATTGAAGGGCAATGTTTCCAGCGTAATTACTGGGCACAGAGATTTAACATCTAATATCTCGGCAGTGCATTGCCGCGCATGGTTTTGAACCGTTGAGATTCAAAATTCTGGGTGGCACTGAACTGTTATGAGCAAGCGTGAAGCTTAGCATCAGGTGAGCGACTTGCTCGTCTCGTCACCAAATAATATTTAAAAAAAAAGTTTTATATTTATTTTTACAATATAAATATAAAAACAAATATAAAAAACCTAAGCCTAGAGTCCCGCCGGCAGCGAGGCAGGGCTCAACCTACCGGAGATCAGGGCTGCAGAGTGAGGAACCTCCTGACAATTCACGCCGTGTCAAGGATGACTGCCTTCTGCATCTTATTATTATTAATATGAGTGCCATGATATCCTAGAATATGACCATCATCTAATAAAACACCCAGTATAAACAAATAGAGAGAAAACATAATTCTACTTATTGTGTATAGTTACATATTCATCGTGATGTACAATGCCATTTGCAAACGTTGCTCAGCTACGAGTACCAATGAAGCGATACCAACCGTGGGTGAAACGTACTGAACTTACAGAAACAGTATAAAAACATTAAAAACCCGGTCATGTGTGAGTCGGACTCGCGCACCGAGGGTTCCATACCTCCACACAATTTTATACAGGACTATATATATGGAGAGGGTATGCTAAGCCGAAAATGACTTATAATTATGAACAACTTTTACTATGGGACCAAACCAGATATCGTGAAAAAAAAACTGCTGTACCATACATTTTGACGAGTGTCATTGACATTTTTCTATGGAACATCAGATTTTTTTCTCGATTTCAGCGTTGGTCCCATAGTAAAAGTTGTTCATCATGATGATTACTTTGAGCCCTTTTCAGCATATTTTATCCTTTCCTTATAACCCTGTATTTCTTTAAGGAAGTACCTCCACAGCCGCAGCCGGTAACTGAAACAGACGAAACACCATAAAGTAATTCCCAAGTCGGATATCTGTACGTTTAGGTTGCTTTTTAAAATAAAAGTTTTTTTTTGTATGTAAAACAAAAACATTCCTTTTTTTTATATTTTCCTTTCTAATGTACTGACTGACGAGACGAGCAAATCGCTCACCTGATGTTTTTAAATGAAATCTTTCTATGCCCAGTAATTTCGCTGGAAACATTGCCCTTCAATCCGGAACACAGTAATGCTTGCACACGACTACTTGGCGGTTGAATAACTGGCAAAGGTGTTGTACTTCCCCAGACGGACTCTTGCAAAAGAGTCCTACTTACCACTACAAAAATCTCGCAGTTGGCCGGCTCTAACCTGCGAATATCTGACTCGCAGTTGGCTGGCTGTTATTGCACCAATTATTCTTCAAATGTACCATTTTTAGGAAATCGGTTTTAATAGCACGTTTTATATAACAAAATTCAATCTATTACTAGTAGTTCGCGCCTAACTGAGACCTCGCGACCCATAAATCTTCAACCCGACCGATTTAGCTTATATTCGAATTTAAAAATTGTATTGAAATGAACTACGTGCCTACAAAATTTCATAAAGATCGGATCAACGTTTCGCAAGTTATCATCGGACAAATATACACACAAACATACAAACATACATACAAATGCCGATTTGTCCCAGTAAACTCTGATACCTTCGCTTCGCTCGGTCAAAAAAAAGAGAAAACGTTAAATACGTACTAAATAGGTATGACAGACAGCGTATGCTGAGAGTTTCGATGTGTTCCCTTGGAGATTTCGGAGCCATCCGTCAAGCACCAAGGCAGGCTATGGAGGGTTTTAGTGGATATAATCCCACGTAACCCGACTGCTTCCCAAAGCAACGGGGAATCTTGTGAATTTTCCCACTCATAAAAAAAGGATACTTACCGTTGGCACTGTTGCTTTGGGGACAGAACCCTAAAAATATTTAAACGTGGGCAGTTCACCAGATCAGTTGCTATGGAATTTCTTCGTAATATGCAGCATTTGATGGAAAGTATGACGTAAATCGCAACTTTGCATGCTTGTGGCAACCGGCGTTTTATTTTATTACCCGACTGCCCAAGAAGGAGAGTGTTTTTGTGTTCATATTAAAACCTCCTGTAGCTGGCTTTGTGGCTAGCTTTGGCTTTGGCTTTGGCTGTGTGGCTTTGATTTGATTTGAGATTTTGATTTTATATATATATTGTTTTTTATTTTTATTTTTAGATAAAAAAAAACAGATTTTGCCGAGTGAGGTATCGTTGGATACGTCTACGTTCGGAGTGACATAGGCTACATTTTACAGTCGGGTATTTTAATATAACTTATTTTAGAACGATACAACCACATAGAAGTTTAGACCAACCAGACTAAATTGGGAATATTTTTATGTATAAAAACGTAAACGTAAAGTCTCAGTCATACTCTAAGTGAAGCAAAGAAAGTCACGGTCAAGTCCACGTCATGCCCCAGAAAAATGGTGAACACAGTATATAGGACATTATGAGCACACAAACAAACTTACATAGAATAGAATAGAATAAAATTTATTCGACATAATAACTACATACATAAAGTAAAGTAACATATATTTCAATTACATTAGTTAGTCGTAAAAACACCAAGAGATAACAAATAGAAGGTAAAATAAAGATAATTATAACAATAATAATGTCGAAAAGGACCCTTCTCAGCATAAATGCTGAGGGTGTCGGACACTCAGCGCTGATTTTCAGAAGATTTTTTTGGATTTTTTCTTAGTACGTACCTACTCACATACACCCCAAAAACATAACCGTCCTTCTCAACCAGGCGGGTAAAACAAAATCCACCGCAATCATACCCATCAAGAATTAGGGGGACAGATCAAACTCTTATTTCTACCTGTCCTCTGAAAACATCAGCGGGACAGATGGGAAATAATTAGTTCCGTAACAGGAGGGAAATTAAACTTTTTATTCCTGTTTTCCTCCTGAGAGGCATTCTTTGCTGAATATTACGTAATAGTCCATTCTCAATACGGGGACCAGGAGCTCATCTTATTTTGAAAAACTGTGATGGCGCATGGTTGACGCGACGCGTGACCAAAATGCTGGCGTTTATTTGGCTCAACGTATAAGCATTCCCATTCAGCGTGGTAATGCCGCCAGCATGCTGGGTACGCTTCCAACTGGTAGTGGGCTTGAACATTTGGATTATCTATAGACCTTTAATGGTCTCTGGATAATCCAACTGTTATTTTTATGTAGTAGGCTAAGTAGTTTAGGTAGTTGTAGTTTGTATGTATTTTGCTTAGTTAATAAAGGCACTTGTCCGATAAAAAAAAAATCTCAATATTGCAACAAAAACCATTTGTTTACATTTAGTACTTACTTCCTCATTTTGTTACTGAGTTTTTGTCACAGTATTTTTTCAAACCTTTTAAGGGTCGCGCAAAAACTTCTTCAATCGACCTTTGATTCGTCTCTTCCTCAGTCATCAATCGGTGTTTTTATAACATGAAGTTGTTAATGGTTTTCTTTTGTTTACGATTTGCAGACCGTGGCAGCCTTGAGTTCTTTCTTCCTGCCCGTCGCCAGGTTGGGATGATCAGCCAGGTTCTACAGAGTTTTTGAAGTTTAACGGGGCTAGCATGCGCACCGCGACAAAATCTTCTCTACTCTTCATGTCGTGAAAAATGAGACAAACGTATACATAGTCGTAGCCGTGTCCTGTTCTTGCATAACAAAAAGATCTTGTCGCGGTGCGCATCCTAGCCCTGCAGTTAAACATAGCAAGGGCCTATTCTGACGCTCGCACATTCGACCATTGTTTTAAATATAAATAGTCACCTAATCACTCGTCTTTTAACCGATTTCCAAAAAAACAGGAGGTTCTCAAGCCGACCTTTTTAATTTTTTGTTTGATACCTCCGTCATTTTAAACCGATTTGGAAAAATCATTTTTTTATTTGAAGGGATACATTCAAGATTGGTCCTATTTTTACCAAAATCCAGTTCTGATAATGGGATCCATGAAGAATTGAGGGAACTCCTAAAATATTATAGGCATATATACATCGATTTGAGTATTTTCAACGACAAGTCAAGCATTTGCATTCAGAAAGTTAATTTAGTATATAGTATCAAGTTAGGGGACTTAGTATGGAGTCCTCCAAACTAAGGTAGGTAAGGTAAGGAAGCCGGTAAGGAAGCACCTTTAGCAAGCACAAAAAAGCAGTAAATTCTGATCATTTTTCCTAGTGCTGTGTAGGTAAGAGTGTAACTGCCGTTTTACCTTACTTATATACTGTTTTCATTCAGATGTTCACATCATATATTTGTAAATCTCCTTATTTTGGTCTTCCAACCAGTGTTGTTCCAAGTCGATTTTGGGGCTGCTATCTAGACCTCAAAATTGCCGTATATTGGGACTAAATTAAAAAAAATTGCCGTATATTCTAAATGTTCATTAATTTGTACACATTATTATGATCCTTAGCTTTTTTTTACTGGTCTCCATATAGATTTTGAGTTGTGATTAGAAGTTATGTCTAATTTTCACAT
This sequence comes from Apocheima hispidaria, assembly GCA_947579745.1. NCBI lineage: Eukaryota > Metazoa > Arthropoda > Insecta > Lepidoptera > Geometridae > Apocheima > Apocheima hispidaria. The sequence goes on along the minus strand of OX388166.1, from coordinate 9,457,461 downwards.
GGAAATGGTATCTCTTCTTTTCTTATCTTCCTCAGTATCGACATTTTCAACTTTAGATTTTCTAATTTTTCTGAAGTATCACCGCTCACTCATCGTAACACCTTCTCTAAGCTCAGTGGAACGATGTAAACACAAATCACTTATTAGTCCAACATCTCAAGTTTGTCGTATTCATAGAGGGCGTTTTTCAACGGGGAATTCCGGGAACTCGGTGCGTTACGTTACACGAAAAATTAGTAATAGCAGTTTTTGATAACTCTATCGTGGATTGCCGTATATTTCATACAAATATTATACGGCTTTGGAAGTGCTGCCGTATGTCGTATATTTGAAGCGCAGCGTGCCTAAAAGCCGTATAATACGGCAATTGCCGTATGGAGAAGAACACCGCTTCCAACGAGTCCAACCAATTACCAGTAATGGTTTCACTAAAAGCTTAAAATAATACGAGATGAATGGTACGAGTTGGTGTTACGAGTGGTAGGTACGAGAAGGTGTATAAAAAAAAAGGTTAGTTATATTGATAAACGCAACTGTCGCAAGCGTACCTGTCTGCCAAGGTAACTGAAACCACCTCGTTTCAGTTTTGGCTCGCTCTACTTCCCGGCCTGATTACACGAGTACGGCTGCACACATACTGCATTTTGTTTACGTTTACCGATTTATGGATCTGGGATTATTACGGGAAGTTCTGGATTATTTGTGGGGTGGGGTTAATCTTTTGTTTGTAACCGATTCACAGATTACTTAATACCGCGTTACAAGATCGTTGTTTTGATAAAAATCAGCAAAGTTTGAGAAAGGGGCGGTTGCAGGGACTGCTACCAAGCGTTCTCATTAGCAGTTCTCATAGTAGCAATTAACCAATGAGAACAAATTTTTATATGTATTGACCGAAGCGTGCATGGTGCGCTTCGATCTTCCTATGCATGCGTATTCTATGGGTGATCTATGCGCTTTGAGGTTTTTCCTGCTGTCGTAACATTTTCTGTATTGTGTGACATTTTTAAATTTTTTTTTGTATTTATCTATAGATATAAAATAACACGACGATATCGTCACCATCGCGGGTCGAACCTGGACTAGATTGGCACAGGACCGGGGCAGATGGCATAGCAAGAGAGAGGCCTATACCCAGCAGTGGGATAAGGAAGGCTGTGGATGATGATGATGATGATAAAATAACAAGCCCTTTTCTAGGGATCAACGCACAGACCAAACCGTCAATACTCCTGAAATGGTCTAGATCTTCGACCTAGACTCTAGGTAGATAAGGAACAGATTCTACAAAATTCCAAATCTAAAGGGGTAATGGACCACCAAAGTTTGTATGGAAATTCAATATTTTTTCAGGTCACGCCAATGAAAACTCGGCTTATGTAATAATCATAAAAAAAGACATGTCTCTTCATTTTTCGATAATATGCCCCTAAGGAGGTGAAATGGGGTGTTTAATTTACTGTAGCTTATGCGAGCGTAGCCATGCGGGCAAACTAGTGTCGTAATAAAATTCCTCGTTGAGAACTTCCTTTTTTGAAGCCGGTTATAAATATATGCAAATTATGTGTAGGTAATGTGTAGAATTTGATTATCTTAAGACCTTCAATGGTATGTGGGTTAATACAGTTTGTATTTGTATAGAATTTTATTCGATATAATTAAGTCTTGTTACCATTATGTTTAACCAAAAGACGCTTCAACCAAAACACTAAAATAATAGGTCTTACTACGAAACTGACGTGGTTTTTATATTTTGTTTTAATAAGTTTTAATTTGCAAGGAAAGACGAGGTCGCGCGCGTGTCTCGCTTAGCATTCCTTGATAAAAGTCACCGAATGTGATCGAAACTATAGTCGGAATAACCGACTCAATTTAACGTGAGTATTCCCGTTTATTAAAACAAAACAATAGGTCTGTTTGCGATAACTTTCGTAAATTTATGAATAGTTTTCGCTAATTATTTTTATTTCGTTAATAATAAGATCGTCAGTGATGGAAATAAATATCTAGATTTTATTTGATATTAAGGAAACGTGATTCCAATGCATGTAAGTGCTAGTAGCGCCGCCACAGCTTATTAGATAGTGCTGGATCAAGTGCTGGAGTCAGCACTCGACCTCATTGTATGATCAGTTGACTCTCGAATGATCAGAACATTCCCACAGGCTAATAAAAGATATTTATGTAATGAAATGTTGTGGTAATTGAAATTAGTAAAGGTTGAGACACACAGGAAGGCAGAAATATTATCTGTTATGTTGTTTAGCTGCAAGGTTCTTGTACTCCTTAATTTATTTTTGAGTGAAGTATGGTCTTCAACCAATGTGTGTAGCCAGTTACGACATACGGAACTGAAATGTGGTCCTTGATCACTGGCCTTTTGGAGAAACTCAGAGTCGCACAGCGAGCAATAGAGAGCTATCCTCCGAGTTTCTTTGCGCGATAATATCCAAAACGAGGATATTCGTCGTGGATCCAAAGTCACCGATATAGCTCTCAGAGTTTGCAAGCTGAAGTGGCAATGGGCAGGCCGCATCACTCGAGGAACCGATCACCGGTGGATAAGATAGGTTCTTGAGTGGCGAACACGCACCGGCAGACGCAGCGTAGGCAGGCCTCCCACTAAGTGGACCGACGACATTGTGAAAGTCGCGGGTAACCGGTGGATGGAAGTGGCACGTTGTCGGTCGGTGTGGCGCTCTAAGGGGTAGGCCTATATTCAGCAGTGGATGTCTTCTAGCTGATGATGATGATGATGAAGTATGGTAAAACTACGGTGTCAAAATGTGAGTCTGGGTACTACTATATACTATATAATAGTTACTAAAAAACTAAGTACGAAATTTCGCTTCTTTTCAATAGTCGTCTCTGCGCGGGCGGCCTTCTCATGCCCCCATGAACAAATGCCACAGCAGAAGCATTGCCGGTGCGTTGCCTACTCTTCAGCCAGGTTAAATATTCTGTTGCCAATTTTTTGCCGCCTGATGAAGAGCATTCCACAAATTTACATCCTTATCAGTACTAAAATCATTGGCAGGCTAATTTCTATAATTTCTCTATGCCGTTACTAATAAGTAACCACTAAGTCTAGAATAATAATTAAAATTATGTTCCTTAGAAACTGTCTCACTACTTGTATAAGGGCTCGCCTCTCTCGTTCCACAACCCTCCCCGTCTTCCAAAATTTCATACAAATTATTTTATTCCATTCCCAGTGAGCGTCCAACCTTATTCTAAAGGGTTTCACCTTGTACGTAGCCTGAATGAGGTAAATGTGTCAAAGCCACTTCTAATCTGACGAGAAGGTTGGAAACCTTGAATAAATCGACAGGAATATCTTAAGGCGTGTGTATTACCAACCAGTTTAAAACTACCTATACAGGCTATTTTTGTTTTTAATGTTTGTAAAAAAGATGTATTTTTTTAACTAGACAGGAGTTTCGATTTCAACTCCATCAGCCTTTTTAAAATCCCATTGTTGGATTCAGCCAACCCTCGAAGGGTGATTCAGCCAAATCCGGCACGCTGGCCCGGCACGGGTTGGCGGGGTCATATACGCCATCAAATTTCTTCTCCAGAAATAGGAAGGCTTTCTCACGATGTTTTCCTTCACCGAAAAGCCAGTGGTATATCCGTAGGTAAGTTCCAAAGAACTCACTGAGATGGGCCCGCCCGGGTTCGAACCTGGAATGTAAAGTGAGCGTTACGGCTGAGCTACCACGATTGCTTTAACAATAGTCAATAATACTGATTCAACAATGGTCTGAAGTAGCCGCCTACCGTTAGGTTCTATGTTCATTTTGTTTTTGTTTTTATTGTTTTGTGTTTGTATACCAAGGCTGAGTGGCGAATCATATTTTTTAGGCCGCTTTGTAAGCCTCTATGACTTAGCGGTATGTTGCAGAAGTTCACCTTTAACGACAATCTTCGACGTATTGACTCGTGTTGAGTCAACACGTCCTGATGATGATGCCTCGCGTAGAGGTGAAACACGCGTATACACATATATTGATCTAGGATACAGGTTCATTCCTATAGTACTAAGCACGATATTACAGCGAAAAAACACTAGAGATTTGTTGAAGATAAAGTTTGACGATTCTATTATTATAATTATGCTTTTTGATCGGCTAGGAAGCGGTTGTGAGGTTCTTGTATACAAGATAAAAAACAACGTTTAATAAATTAATTGATCAATTTTTTTTTTAATTTTTTATTTAATAATTTTATTTGTGATTGTATTGTATAGCTGTCGCTCTGTTACTCGTGAGTCTAATAGAGCAAGAGTTAGTGAATTTTCCTAATTTTTTGATGAAATTAGCGTTTCGGGGGTAGTCTGTTATCACCCCAAAATCTTAACAAAATCTTTTGTTTTTGTGTCAATGGTTAACAAACCATAACTTTGCCGCTATGTTTTGTTTTTTCAAAAAATGTTTAGGTATTCTAATAACAACTACTCTTCTTCGTCGTATTTTCGACGCAAAAATTTGTCAGTGCCTATAACAACAAAGATATTGCAAAATTAAAAAAAAGAAGATAGCATAGTTTTCCACGGCGTAGATAATATATAGAAAAACATCGAAATCGGATAACATTTAGGTGTGGGTATCAGACTAAGTACGCTTTTTGTATGGACAGGACGGCAGTATACTCTAGTCTTAGCACACAAGAAATACTGGAAACTTTATTCGCAAAATCTAATGAAAGATCTTACTAACAATTAGGTCCAAATCGAGCCTAGGCAGTTAGGCACCTAGTAACTTCGCCGGTCGTTGACTCTCTAATGAACGGTCTCATTGTGTACAGTCGACTAGACAATTCCTGAGGACGTCTTACATGGAAGTAAACAATAAGAGATATTGGATTACTTGCCGTGAGTCAGCCCGCGAACTTACGCCTGAGTGGTGTCGGGTCGAGGGCTAGTGATGGGGTCGTAGAAAGGTACTTATGTCATTCGATAAAATGTCACTTATAATTATGACTAGCTGCACCCCGCGGCTTCACCCGCTATTCTACAGAAAACAAATATTTTTACGGGATGAAAGTAACCTATGAGTTATTCTAGCTACCTTCATACCAAATTTCATTCAAATCCGTTCAGCCGTTACAGAGTTGAACGGGAACAAATACACTTACATACTTACTTACCTACTTACATACTTACCAACTTAATTACCTACTTACCTACTTACATACTTACATACTTACCTACTTACATACTTACCTACTTACATTCTTACACACTTACACAGAAACTTTCACATTTATAATATTAGTGTGATTATGTCATGCGTATATACCTATGTAAATGCTACCATATTTTCTTGCTCCAACGTACAAATAAATATTTTACCCAGCAGCAGGAGATACCTATAATAAATAAATTATAATTTATTTTGTGCGACTATTATATTTGCCGAAACGGATAAAACGAATGCCACTAATTTCATTAAAAATAGAATAGAAAAGTATTTTTTAAACTGAAATCAAAGTAAGTAATTAAGACCAAAATTAAATTACATTCATTTTTTTTACTATGCAGTGCAAGGCAAGACGAGGTCGCGCGCGTGTCTCGCTGAACATTCCTTGATAAAGGTCACCGAATGTGATCGAATCTATAGTCGGAATAACTGACTCAATTTAACGTGAGTATTCCCGTTTTATTAAAACAAAATACATTCACTTTGTTACGAAAAGAGAGAAAACATAGATTTGGCCACCCCTAAAAGTTTTACTCTCATGAACATACGAGAAAAGTAACTACAAAAAGCTACTCAAAAGAGCGTTGACAATATTTCTTATCGTAAGTGAATTAATAATTAAAACTCACTACAGTAACACCGGCCTTACAAGTATATCACACTATACACTAATATTATAAATGCGGAAATTTGTAAGTAGGTAAATATGTAAGTGTACTGTACTGTAGTGTACGGATGAAAACGGCGGAGCGCAATTATATTATAATAAAATATATGCACATATATAGTATGTATTTTATGTATGTGGTAGGTTTATATGTATGTGTTTTCATTTTTTTTAATGGATCTACTCCACCGACCGTATTTGTTCAGTCATAGTTCTGTCCATCCAAAGGTAACCTGGAAGAAATCGCTTTAGGCGATAAGGCCGTCTATTATACTACTTTGAATTACACATGACTTTTTGATTTATAATAATGCTATATATTGTATACGCTATATATTATATCTTTATATATTATTATATTATATATTATTTTATTTTTATTACTTTTAACTATTATAATAATATATGCTTTAGGATCACTGAGCTATTGATTCTTGACGTTTGTTACATTTTCAAAAAGTAAAGCAGAAATTAGAAAATAACAGATAATCCTAACTAATATTGTAAATGCGAATGTAACTCTGGAGTTAGGAATATCTGTTATTTTCTAATTTCTGATTTACTTTTTGAAAATGTAACAAACGTCAAGAACCAATAGCTAAGCCAATAGTCAGTGCAGCCAATAAAAAAAAGTAGCCTTAGTCCGCCTCCGACCCTTAATCTATATCTGTGCAAAAATTCAGGTTGATACGTTTAGCCGCTTAGCCGTGATAATGCGACAAACGCCCAGACAGAGAGACAGACGGATTGACAGGGAGAAAGAGAGATGGTCCACGCGAACAAAGTGGCGGGTAACAGCTAGTAATATTATAAATATTGAGATGAATATATATATTATTATCTATATCCATCTCAATCTACACATTTCATGAATAATGAAAAGGGATCATAACTTTCAAGATGCTGGGTGATAATAAGTCTCCTGAACCACTCGACCTGTTGACCTTATTTATTCGACTTCAGTGTAAAACTCAATACACTGGACTAGATTTCAAGTGACGGGCTTGTTTACTGTCGTGGCTTATTAATTTCAGTTTGTGCTTCGAGATGATTCTGTATGAGTTTCGAATGTCTGAAATATAATGAGGAGTAGCTTTTAATTCTTTAATTCATTGAGTAATGAACGACTACAAAATGTAAACCTATCTATTTCACAGAAGGTCATCATCATCATCAGCCAGAAGACGTCCACTGCTTAACATAGGCCTCCCCCTTAGATCGCCACATCGACCGACAACGTGCCACTTGCACGTGACTTTCACAATGTCGTCGGTCCACCTAGTGGGAGGCCTATCTACGCTGGATCTTCCGGTTCGTGGTCGCCACTCAAGAACCTTTCTTCCCCACCGGTTATCGGTTCCTTGAGTGATGTGGCCTGCCCATTCCCGCTTCAGCTTGCAAACTCTGATAGCACTCTTCATCTTCACAGAAGGTGCGTTGTGTGAACTGTACGTAGCTCTCGTAGTAATGAAATAAAGCTGAAAGTAGGAATTCGCGTTGGAATTAAAAATGGGTTAATTAGTTCATTTGTTTATTTCATTTCTCCATAATTAAACATACATAGCGTTTTTTCTAATTCTGCCAAACTGCATTGCAGTTTGTAGGCAGAATGTAACTCTCATTGTGAACATTTTCTTAGGAAGGTACTATGTACGCGTAGGTGAATTAAGTAATTACAACTAAGTAACAGGTATAGGTTACACATCGCAGTTACTTTTTTTTAAATGGAGCCCTACATATTAAAAGTAGTGGAACGATATATAAAAATGAACACCAAGTACGATTCTATAATTAACCTTATTACCTTGAAAACTTATTAACCAATGCTACCCATGTAGTACCAATGTTATAATACGGTTTAATTTAATTAATGCATGGTCGCAGGTTTAACATGAGTCATCGATACAAATATCGACACGATATTTGTAATGGACATCACTAAATCGATAAAAGAGCCATTAGGATCCGAAGGCAACGCCGAAATGATCCAATGTTGCACTCGATATGGAGGAGTTATTCTGAAAGCTTGTTTTATAATTAAATTAAAAAAATGGTCCTAATACTTAGCGCCTAACTTTTTTTGACTTAGAATTTTTTACACTTGAAAAGCACACGTCTTACCCCCGAACACTGAAACGTTTCTTAACTTTGACGACAAATTAAGTCTATTGCTGTCTTTGTCATTTGCTTAGTACTAGACAAAGGCAGTATTAGAATTAATCTGTTGTCAAAGTTTTACTGAAACGTTTGTGAATTTAAGGTGCTTCGTTTGAGTCCGCTAGGTAGGTAGGCGCCAAGAGATGGCGCTGTCGTTGAAAACTCAATTGAGGTAATCTGCCCCAGTTTTAATTCACTTTGCGACCTCTTACTATTGTTATAAACACATCTCAAAAATAATAGAGCCCATTAATAGCTGCACTCGACTGAAAATTCAAATAATCTTCAACGCCTGTATGCACGCATGAACATTACGCACACATGCGAATTCAAAACAGTTACAAGCAAATACGAAATTTCGTTGCTCTGAATATCGTCTCGGTGGCCGAAGTCATCAGTTTGATTAGGTAGCGCTCGTGAGGTTCCGGGTTCGAACCCCTAAAATTAGGTAGAATTATTTTTAATAATTTAATTTCGAGAATACTATTTATTTTAATTTTTGCTGTGGGTTTCTTGAAAAACAAACTTATTCAAAATTAGTAACGAAACTTATAAAAGTATATATCTACATAAACCTAATATTGTCACACAAATATTTAAAATGCGAAAGTTCGTGTGTAAGTGTGTAAGCATGTAAGTTTTTTTTTTTTGCTATTTGGTGACGAGACGAGCAAGTCACTCAGCTGATGTTAAGCTTCACGCTTGCTCATAACAGTTCAGTGCCACCCAGAATTTTGAACCTCAACAGTTCAAAACCATGCGCGGCAATGCACTGCGCTCATTACTCTGAGATATTAGATGTTAAATCTCTGTGCCCAATAATTACGCTGGAAACATTGCCCTTCAATCCGGAACACAGTGATGTTTTGCACACTACTGCTTGACGATTGAATAACTGGGTCCCTGAAATAACCCCATATCGGGGGTTCTAAAGGCACCGAGTCTGGTACCTTCCGAACAAATTTTCCACTTTTTTTCGGTTTTTTTCAAATTAATTTCGAATTTTACATACCTAATACCTAATGAAATGAACCTAATGAAATATGCAATACCCAAAAATGTTGTGTTTTCCGCGTCGATAGACATTATTCTGCGACTAAAAATATGGATTTTAGACCCGGGTTAGATTAATTTAGTCCATAGTAGGTACTGTTGTTTGTTATTTGTTATTTTGTGTGTACACAACACACAAAACTAACTAATAGGTAGGTACGTAGGTAGGTAGGTTTGTTGCTTGGTTGGTGGCTAGGTAGGTATTATTAGTATAATGTGCATATTTTGATCGCGCAGCACGAAATATTCAAGATTTTCATATACCTCCATCTACCACCTTACCACCTACCTATATAGGTACCATACCTATATAGGCACCTTTTACAAAAAATCTATTATTTCACTAAGAAGGAAGTTTTTCAGAATTTTTTCAATATTTTTCCCGGGATCAGTGAGCGTGCGCGCAACGAGATCATACATAAAATGCATTCATCATCATTATTGAGGTGAATTTTTTTCCCGAAATTTTGCATTATTTTTCCTGGCAGCACTGATGGAGCGCGCACCGAGCCCCATACTCAGAAATGCTGAATTCCAACAAATTTTAGATTACATACACACAAACTTTCGCATTTTGGTGTGACTAACTACTACTACTTAGTAGTAGTACTTACTACTACTAAGGTACTACTTAGGTATGTTAGTATGTAAGTGTGTTTGTTCCCGTTCAAATCTGTAACAGCTGCACGGATTCTAATGCAATTTGGTATGGAGGTAGCCAAATTTAGGTATGGTAGCCTCCATACCAAATCTCATCCAAATCCGTTCAGCCGTTACAGAGTTTATACCGCGGGTGAAACCGCGGGGCGTGGGTAATGGGTAAGAAATCTCGGTACGATATGGAACAGGCTGATGATGATGATGATGAATTTTAAATCTATGACCGAATCACATGCGAATTCAAAACGGTTACAAGCAAATACGAAATTGAGTACCCGATTTTCGGCATTCCACCTATCAGATCGACTGGCCGAGCGGTCGAGTGGACGGATTTTCATTATGCTTCGTTTTGTAGTGTGTATCAATGAGACGAAGGTCCCCGGATCGAATCCTCATTTGAAAATTACTGTTTTTGTAGATTTTTGTTCCTTTTGTGCTATTTTTTTACAGAATAAGTTATCAAACAACACAACAAACACCACACACAAAACTAACTAACTAACTAATAGGTAGGTAGGTAGGTAGGTAGGTAGGTTGGTTGGTTGGTTGGTTGGTAGGTAGGTAGGTATTATTAGTATTATGTACATATTTCAATCGCGCAGCATGAAATATCCAAGATTTTCATATACCTCTATCTACCACCTTACCACCTACCTATATCGGTTCCTATACCTATATAGGCACCTTTTACAAAAAAACTATTATTTCACTAAGAAGGAAGTTTTTCAGAATTTTTTCATTTAGGTTATTAGTTAGTCACAGCAAAAATAAATATTATAAAGAGGACAGATTTGACTGCCCGTTTGCCCGCATTGAATAGGCTCCGAAACCACTGAATCGACCCGAAAAATCCCCCCGCTGCTGGGCAGCCTTTCAGCCCTCCTTACACTTCCTTCTTTTCTGCAACTTGACGCAAATAGAAGGGTTCTGCGTGTGCATTATAATTTTCATTCCCTCGTCAAACACCCGTGCGAAGCTGGTGCGGGCTGTAAAGGATTCAAACAGACAGACGGACAGACAGACAGACAGACGGACATGACAAACTTATAAGGGTTCCTTGTAGTACTACGGAACCCTAAAAATGTATAAATGGTTACCTATGTCAAAGTCCTCAAAATATATATTTCGCGAGGCTGCGCGGGCCGCGAGCGGCCCGCGGGGCGGTCCTGCAGTTGGGTATGGCTGGATCGTTTAGGTCGACTTGTAAAGTTAAAAAAAAAGGAGGAGCATGATGAAAACGGGTAAGAAACCTCCATACGGTAGCAATTTGGCTAATGATGATGATGATTATGGTTAAAATCTATGACCGATAATGAACGTCGCAGTTTGACGGGTAGAAATCCCCCCATCACCATGAAAATGGGCAAGAAGTCTCGATACGTTAGGAAGCGTGCTGATCATGATGATGATGAATTTTAAATCTATGACCGCAAATGAAAATCGCAGTTGGAAGGGTAGAAATTTCCCCCATTGCTATGAAAAATGGGTAAGAAATCTCGGTACGATAGGAAACAGGCTGATGATGATGATGATGATGATCCTTAAAATCTATGACCGTACATGAAAATCGCAGTTGGAAGGGTAGAAATCCCCCCATCGCCATGAAAATGGGCAAGAAGTCTCGAATTATATTTTTTATTTATAAATTAGGTAGGTAGGCACTTACGAAACACCTTCGCCATGATAATATTTCAGCCGAGCACGAACACGTTTCGTGCTCATTTTTGGCCAGAATATTGATGGCGTCTATAGCGCAACGATGATGTCTGCTGCATTCTATTATAATTATGTACGTTATTATTAGGTTACTAGCAGCCCGCCCCGGCTTCGCACGGGCACCCAACAAAAAAATAAAAACCATAATACACACACGAAAACCCCTCCACCCGCGTCAAGTCACAAAAAAAAAAAAAATATTAAGAAAGCCGAAAAGCCACCCAACAGCGAAACAATTTTTCAAATCCGTTCAGCAGTTTCGGAGCCCATTCAATGCAAACAAACAAACAAACAAACAAAGAATCAAATCTTTCCTCTTTATAATATTGGTATAGATAGATTATTCTATCATCATCAATAGTTGTCGCAACGCACGCGATGTAAAGGATATTTTAGGTATTTTTTTTACATCTTGGGTTACATTATTCGAGTTTTAGTAAGGATCCCAATTTTTTTTTAAATAAAATATAGTATAGTATAGGGATAGTGTAGCTTCCCAACAGTAAAAGAATTTCCCAAATCGGTTCAGCAGTTTCGGAGCCCATTCAATGCACACAAACAAACAATCAAATCTTTCCTCTTTATTATATTGGTATAGACTATTCTTTCATCATGAATAGTTTTCGCAGTGCACGCGAAATACATCATCTTGGGTTACATTATTGGAGTTTTAGTAAGGATCCCTAATTTTTTTGAAAATATAATATAACCTATGTCACCCGGGGATAGTGAAGCTTCCCAACAGCGAAAGAATTTTTCAAATCGGTTCAGCAGTTTTGGAGCCCATTCAAACAAACAAACAATGAAATAAATAAACAATCAAATCTTTCCTCTTTATAATATTGGTATAGATAGATTAGGTAACCAAATCAAACACTGCACTGCACACCGATACCGAATCTCGCAACGTCGCAATTATCGAAGACCGCGCGCGGACTAAGCCGCGAGGCAAGAATACCTAGTCTCGCTCACACACGCTCCGACAAGCTGGCAACGTCGCGTAAACCGCGTGACGCGCGCGCGGCACAACCAGTGTACACGATTTTTGCAAGACGCACGCACACATCAATATTTCACGCACACCATGATCGCATGATTCGCATGTAAAGAACACACCACTACAATCGTAAAATTTGTCGTAATTATTGGGTTGAAAGATGGTATTTCCTAGCCATGAACATTTTAAATTATCGACTTTGCGATACTTAGAGGCCAAATTAGACCTATGTTAAGTCATGCCCAGTTCAAAATCGTAGTAGGACGCCTAAAAAGGCATCGACAGTTTTGTATGAAAGTCGTTTATCCTTAAGTGAAAACTAGGCGCTAATTTAAGCCCATAAATTCCACATCTTAGAATCTATATATATATATATATATATATATATAAATATATATATATATATATATATATATATATAAATATATATATATATATATAGATAAGATAAGCTCAAACACATAGCAAACATAGCATGTTTTTTTTTGGATTTTCAAATAAGTGAGTATGTTAATAATCTACATGAAACAAAAGCAAAATGTTTTTTTTATCAACAAGCCGTTTTTCAGATTCAAATTCAAGGTGAACAATAATGACGGATTTTGGGAAATTCCACCTCTAAAGGGGTATGTGGCCCGAAAGTTTGTATGGAAATAAATTATTTTTTGATGCTAGGCCAATGAAACTCGGTTTGTGTAATTAGCATTAAAAATTAAAAAACCCATGATTCAGGATTTTTCGAAAATCAACCCCTAAAGAGGCGAAATGGGGTGTTTAATTTACTGAAGCCTATACGAGCGAAACTGTGTGGGCAAGCTAGTTTAATAATAATTCTAAGTGCAAGTTAAAGGCTGCTCTCAAGCCCTTCGCTCTCTCTCGCTTGCACACTACACAATGTTTTTTATTAATTTGGTTTTTATTTTATTATTTACTCAGAGCTTCTAAAAAGTTAAAAAACTACACCATAGCAGCTGTTCATCACACTTTTAGAAATACATAAATAATAGTTGCGATAATGTTAAATTTGATAGAAGTCATTGAAACAAGCGATTTTATCGTTTGAAATAAAAAAATAATGATTTTATATCTGCAACGATTTGAAAATGTGCTAGCGAGAGAACTGCGGATGAGAGCAGGGGCAGTACGTAGTACATGGCAGTACGTGCCACTAACGTCTATAATACGCTTACTTAGCTACTAGTCAAATAGAAATCAATAGGATGTCCATTCTCCTGTCAAATCATCAAAAGGACCAAAACTGTCGAGCCGATTCAATTTGCAGTTTTACGTGAATTGGCCATTACAGGCAAACCTTTCTACCGCTATTGTAATGGCGGTCATTCTACGACCCCAGTGTCATTGCCCTGCGAGGGAGAGCCCATCTATCTTGGATGTTCGGATTATCATGACTAAGGCCCATTATACCATTTGAAAAGGGTCTGCAGTTGGAAAAAATGTTTTCCGTAATTAATCTTCGGGAAGTTGGAATATATTTTGATGCTCTGATCTTCATGAGATCTCTCTGGGGTCGGTATTTCATGACTGAAGATCGTGATCACTAGGACGTCTTTGCTGTACTGGGCCGCTAGTCTCGACTTTTCGCTATGCACTTTAACGCTATTTTTGCGTTTTTTTAGAACAATTAGTGTTCGTTGTCGAATTTTGCGTCATAGCGACAGAAGTTGGTCGCTATGACGCAAAATTCAACGCTTTGTTTGCGTTTTTTCGTTAACAATTCGTGTTCGTTGTTGAAATTTTGCGTCATAGCGACCGAATTCGGTCGCAAAGTGCATAGCGAAAAGACGAGACTAGCGGCCCTGGAGTGGACGGCTTGTCTGCAGCGGTTTCTATTGGCAGCCATCTGCATCACATCATGAAACTTCATTTTCCCCTCTCGGAGCTGGGGCCTTGTCCCGTAACTGTGGTGGCAATGGTCATCGCGAGCCGTCCCACTCGCGCCAACTTACTCGCACCTTGCGAGCGAGCAGGATAGCAAACGAAGACCATCTCCACCAGAGTTACGGGATAAGGCCCCTGGTCAGTCCATCCAGTAGTACGTGGTAAACGCCTACCCCAGCTGTTTTGTGTGTTTGCGCGCAACGCTCAGCTAAATTAATATGTTTATTGTTTTTATTTTGTAATAGCATTGTTTATTGTTTATTTAGACTATTTAAAAATTTGTAAATGGCACGAACTAGTTGTCTAGTCAAACCTTAATTAGGTTTTAAGCACAGATCACACTAGATACCGCATTACGAGATTCGTTGTTTCTGCAAAAAGTCACCAAAGTTTGACGAAGGCTTGGGTAGCGGGGAGTGTGACCAAGCGTTCTCAATGTCTATTTTAAGATTACGCGCCTAACAATCAACCAATCAGAGTAATTTTTTATAAGTGTTTGTTTTTTAGACTGATGTGTGGTGCGGTTCGAGCATCCTGAATGCAGAATCTAGGGTGTGATCTGTGGTTTTAAGACAACTTATGATGTAATATTGTAAAATTTTGGTATTAAATTAATTAAAAAAAAAAAAAAGTTGGATATCTACCGCGTGATCTCTTCCCCTGCACGTTTCTCACGATGACCAGCTTTTCAAGGCTTTCGTCGCCGCGCCTCGCTATATGGCCGAAATAGGAGAGTATACAGCGGTGACAAAACGTAGAAAGCCTTCATGAGATAGATGTAAAGACAAATTATACTTATTATTATTGTTGTAGAGAGATTCTCTGTCTCGAAACTCTTAAGAGTTCGGTGATTATGAGATCCACGGGCTTACGCCAAGTGGATATCATCTTCGGCTGTTATGTCTGCACAAAGGTCATCCTGCAAAAATTTTCGCACTATCCGACACGTATTCAGTATCGCGGCCTTTTGCATTGTCATGTTTTTTTTTTCAAGGTTTTAATAAAATAACGCTATAATAAACTCAAATAACCACGAGTAGAAAAGTAAACTAAACTTAAATGTACAAACTAAATCTAGAAGCAAAATTAAAATAAATACTTAAATATATCAATATATTTAAGTTCATATATATATAAAATTATATCTTTTATTTATATGAAATAAAAAATTCCATTCAAATGTATGCTTTTTACGCTCCACGGTTTCACTGCTGTCTATCTAAATAAAAAAACAAACCTTTTCTATAGGAATCAACGCACAGACCAAACCGTTGATGGACTCTTTAAATGGTCTAAGGTACAATGCAAAAACTTTTGCATTTGTGATATAAGGAATAATTGAGTACTCTTTGATATTACTCTGATTAGTGCAATAATAAATAAGTTCAAACAACGCCCAAACTTTTAGAAATTCATTTATAAATAAATAATTATTGGTGGACGTTTTTCACACACAGCACCATCTAGCCCCAAATTAAGCAAGCTTGTACTATGGGAATCTGATAACTGATAAGAATACATAAATACATTTTTTTTAATACATACATAGAATGATACATAGAAACACCCAGACAAAGAACAAACATCCATGTTCATCACACAAATGTTTGTCCTGGGTGGGAATCGAGCCCACAATCTACAGCTCAGAGGGCAGAAATCCTCCTACTGAGCCACAAGGGAACATAAAATAAAATAATATTAATAAGATACAATTTCTGAGTGTCATTTGTGTGACTTTGGTAGCACGCATTATCTTGTAACGCATATAAAAAGGCTATTGGCATTCTCATCATCACTATCGCCAGGTCAATCTACCCCCTGCAGGGTATAAGCCCCCTCCCTCTTTTGCCAATCATTGTCCTGCCGCGAGGTTTTGACACAGTGGGTATTTGAAAAGTGTTTTGCTGTCGCTCTGTTCCCGATTTGTACGATAGAGAGAGCTTTATTGAATTTCTCTACAATTTTTTGTCCATTAGCGTTTCGCGGTTAAACTGTTATCACCCCCCAAATCTTATCAAATTCGTTTGCTTATGGTATTTATGACTTGGATAAATAATCCTAACTAATATTATAAATACGAAAATAGCTCTGTTTCTCAGTCTGTCTCTCTGTCTCTCTGTCTGGGTGTTTGTCGCGTTATCACGGCTAAATCACGGATCGAGCTGAATTTATGCATAAATATAGCGTAAGAATCGGAGACCAACAAAAAAAATTGACTATGTCCTAGTCTATTTTTTTTGTAGGTCCCCGCGAACGAAGTCGCGGGTAATAGCAAGTAATCTATATACGCTGATAAGTCTTGTTTTTTTAACAAACATTTCTTCGATAGAATTTCAACACAACAAATTCGTATTTTTTTTTTCGAAGACATTGTGATATTAAAAAAAAAAAAACAAATCTATAAGCATAGTTTTTCACGGTGTAAGTCAAAGTCAATGTAGATAGCATATTCAAAAAAATATCGAAATCTGAAAAAGGGGTGAGTAACAGTTGGCGCTTTTAGCGTGGACAACTAGGCGGAATACTTTATTCTTAAAAAAACATGTTGCTAATAAAAAATAGGAAATATTAATCCTTTCAGAATAAGCTCCCAAAGCAACATCCTTGAAAGCCCGTTTCAAAACAAAGCTGCGATGCACTAGCGGATTTCCCCACAGCGATCTGTTATCTTATTTACTGCACTCGTAAATCGATTCCCCATATAAACATTCCAAGTGTTATAACACCGTTTAAAAGTATTATACTAAAAGGAGCGTCGAAACCACAGATTATAGAACCGGTTTACAGTTCATTCCGCATCAGTCCTAGTCCACAATCAAAAAAAAAAAAAATGTGTAAAATGGCAAATTCTCGCCTGTGATATTCCTGCTTTTGAAGCTGGTCAATCGTAGGCGGTAAGTGCATGAATGAATTTGGAACCGCTCGATCGTTACCGTACCCAGCGGCGAGGTGAGCAGTATTTTTAAAGAAATATTTGTCTGCAGCTGAAATATTAGCTATACTCCATGCCACATAGCATGGTGCGGATGACACATAGATTTTTACTAAATTGCGTCCAACTCATTGCACAATGAAGTAGTGTGTGAACATTTTATACCTATGTAAAGGTTTAAATTTTAAAAAGTACAAAAAATTCACACACTTCATTGAGCTACTGAATTGCGGCCACAATTCAGTAAAAACTCACGTGTCACCAATCCAATTTTAATTTCAAAAAGTATTTATTTAATTTACAAATACAAACAGTACAATTACTAGTATGACTTTATTCTAGCAGTACATTTAATTAGAATATGGATTGTTTACCAAGCACGCAGGCTCATTTCGCGCGATGAGTGAAACGTTGCACCTTAACTCATTATTACAATTAACTGAAAAAACGTTAACAAACTTAATTGTCCTAACATTTTCCTGTCGCAAGCCCTCATTCAAGAAAAATGCTGGATAAAAAATGATAAAAAAAACATGGAAAAACTGATCGATTCTTCTTGCTCTTCGATTCCGTTTTTTGCTTAAGTAGCCTAGTTTTATTCAGTTTAAGTACTTAATTATAGTTTTTTTTTGTATAACTAATTTATAGAAAATAATGTGTGATATAATATCCCTATACCTACCGGATGACTTTTTTTAACCGAGATGGTGGCATGACAGATACGTAGATTATTAATCTACTAGCTGTTACACGCGTCTTCGTTCGTGTGAACCTAAAAATAAAAAAAAAGTAGCCCATGTCCGTCTCCGACCCTTAAGCTATATCTTTGCAAAAATTCAGCTTCATCCGTTCAGCCTGTGACCTATGATAGATAGATTGATAACTGTGTATTGTTCACACCAGAAATTACATACATAAGTAATACAAAAATCTAGTTAATAAATATTTCTGATTTTTGATTTCTAGTTTTTTTTTTAATATTTAGTAATACATATTTACCATAAAATATAACAAACTACCTCATCATCATAATTTTCAGCCCGTAATCTCCCACTGCTGAGCATAGGCCTCTCTTCTTGTACGCCACTCACCCCGGTCCTGTGCCAATCTTAAAATTAAAACAACTTAAATTATATACAAAAACCTAATCTACAAGCCCCTTGGTGAAGGGGAAAGTGGCCAGAATGCTGGCAGCATTGTCATCCAGCGTGGCAATGCTGGATGGCGCTGGATGGCAATGCTAAGTTTTTGCCCAAAATAAGCCCCAGCATTCTTATCATTCGTCGCCTCCACCAAACGTGTAAAACTAGTGTAACAATCGCTTAAAGCGATCTCTTCCAGGCAACCTTAGCATGGAGAGGATTTATAAAGATCTATTTTTTCTGTTTGTGTGTTACATAATCCTTTATAAGGGCACACCTCGTCCCTTACCTCTTCCTTATAAATCCTCTCCATGCTAAGGTTGCCTGGAAGAGATCGCTTTGAGCGACAAGGCTGCCAATTGTTACACTAGTTTTAAGTAGATTTTTGTATTATGCAGTTCATTTCAGGGATGAACATTGAAGAGTTATCTATCTATCTAAATAATAAAAATATACTACTTATTATTGCTACAACTATATATACATACCTAAATAATTGACCGTGCGAAGCGAAGGTCTCAGAGTTCACTGGGACAAATCGGCATTTGTATGTATGTTTGTGTGTATATTTGTCCGATGATAACTTGCGAACCGTTGATCCGATATTCATGAAATTTTGTGGGCAAGTAGTCCATTTCAATACAATTTCTAAAATCGAATATGAGCTGAATCGGTCGAGCGTTTGTGAAGATATAGAGGTCTCGCGAGGTCTCAGTTCGCCGCGAACTACTAGTAATAATATACATACATTACATAATTACAATCATGACGATGCAGCAACTATCCCGAGAAGTGTAATAAAAACTTCCAGTGAAGGTGAACGCTTGTTTTTTTTTTGATTTTTGCTTGATTTATGTGTACTTATCTTACATCGGTCATACACCTAGTTAAACCCAGTGCCATCCGACTCTCGAAGTCCCAAATCTCAGTTGGCCTAAATATTAAGCGCGCCAATCCAAGACAAGCGGATTGAGCAATGATTGAAGACTAGCCACATGGCCCACACTTTGTCTGGTATGTGACCTCTCCTTTACAGCCGAAGAAAAAGCTTATGAAAGTAAAATACTATTGTAGCAATGATTTTTATCCATTAAAATGTCTGTGAACGTGCACGATTTTTGGTAATTTTTGGTGTGTTTCCAAAGCTCCATAGAAACCACTAGTAAAAGTTTCCAACTCTTTACTGGGGCATATCTTGGAGTTGACCTGGTCCTACTTTGCTTGCTCATCCCCGAATACTGAAACGCTTGTTAACTTTGACAACAGATTAATTCTAATGCTGCCTTTGTCTGGCACAAAGCAAATGACAAAGGCGGCAACAGACTTAATCTGTCGTCAAAGTTAACAAACGTTTCAGTATTCGGGGGTCAGACTTGTTTTAATTGTGTAATGTTTGACTTCACTTGGAGTATATTGAAATATACTTAACGCTGGCTAAATACAGCACAAAGTGTGGAGCCAAACTTAAGAGAAAAAAAAGAAAAAAGAATAAGCTCCATTATCGGTTTTTTTTTATAAATTGTTCAATTACTTAAGGTGCAACGTTTCACTCATCGCGCGACATTCAAATTTTCTTGCGTTTTTTGTCAATTACAGCTTAATTACTCATCGCGGATTTATTGAAACCAATTTTGCGCCAATAAATAAGTTGTTATAAGAAATTACGGGTAAAATGATCATCTAGATAACATTAGTTTAGCTACAAATTTCAATAAGCTGATTTTCATCTTGGTTTTTGGTTTAGTGAGAAATGTACTTATACTAGCTTTCAACTTGAATTTCTGTTTGGTGTAATTTCTTGAAACAATCTATTTATTATCGCAAAATTAGTTTTCATGAACCTACGATGAGTAATTAATCTGTAATTGACATAAAACGCAAGTAAATTTGAATGTCGCGCGATGAGTGAAACGTTGCACCTTAAGTAATTGAACAATTAAAAAAAAAACGATAATGGAGCTTATTCTTTTTTCTTTTTTTTTCTCTTAAGTTTGGCTCAAAGTTTGGCGGCAAAATTTGAATTTCGCGCGCCGAGCGAAACGTTGCACCTTAACTGAGGGTGACATTCAAGTTACCAACTAGCTGTTACCAGCGACCTCGTTCGCGTGGGCCTGCAAAAAAAAAAGTAGCTTATATCCGTCCCCACCCCTTAAGCTATATCAGTGCAAAAATTCAGCTCCATCCATCCGTTCAGCCGTTTAGCCGTGATAACGGAACAAACACCCAGACAGATAGAGATACTTTCGAATTTACAATACTAGTAGTTCGCGCCGAACTGAGACCTCGCGACCCCTATATCTTCACAACCCCTGGACCGATTCAGCTCATATTCGAACTTAAAAAATTTCATGAAGTTCGGATCAACGGTTCGCAAGTTATCATCGGACAAATATACAAACATACATACAAATGCCGATTTGTCCCAGTAAACTCTGAGACCTTCGCTTCACTCGGTCAATTAGTTAGGATTAGGATTAGAATTTAGTAAAAATGTAGATTAGCGTTTACACGTGATACTCGTTGTATTATGTAAACACGCCCTTAATCTATTTTGTTGAAGGCGGAAAAAAGAACGAGTTGTTCCTTGCCTTTCGCCAAAATAATAAATAACATATTGGCAATGGAATTCTGATAATTGTTAACTGTTTTTTCTCCCTCAGTGATCTTAACTAGTTAGTCTTCATATGTGAAAAAGCTCTGGGACCGTACCGTGACGTTCTTGGTTCCATATAGAAAAAAATATTACATTACATTATCAGCCACAAGACGTCCACTGCTGAACATAGGCCTCCCCCTTAGACCGCCACACCGACCGACAATGTGCCACTTGCATCCACCGGTTGCCCGCGACTTTCACAATGTCGTCGGTCCACCTAGTGGGAGGCTCAAGAACCTTTCTTCCCCATCGGTTATCGGTTCTTCGAGTGATGTGGCCTGCCCATTGCCACTTCAGCTTGCAAACTCTGAAAGCTATGTCGGTGACTTTGGTTCTTCGACGAATATCCTCGTTCCGGATTTTATCGCGCAAAGAAACTCCGAGCATAGCTCTCTCCATTGCCCGCTGTGTGACTCTGAGTTTCTCCAAAAAGCCAGTAGTCAAGGACCACGTTTCAGTTCCATATGTCATCACTGGCAACACACATTGGTTGAAGTCCCTTGTCTTCAGGCACTGCGGGATTTTGGACGAGAAGATATTACGCAATTTCCCGAACGAATATACGATAAGAATATTCTGACCCACGAAGACGTACGTTAGCTAAGCACGTACGCTATGGCTTGCACAATTGTCAGTTTTGCTAGAAACAAAACTCAATGCTCATTTTCTAGGAAACATTGCGAAATCTGTGCTATTTCCAATTCGTCAGGTTCGAAACGAGCTCAAGTGGAAGCTGGGGGAAAATCAATCAAAATATTAGCATAATTTTTGGGTCACAAAGATTACAAAACAGTCTGCGTCAGGTTGTTTTTTCAACGAAACTTTCGTAAGATTTTTGGACTATTAACCTGAATTTCTTGTTGACGGAAAAATGACATTTCATGATAACGAGTTACTCGTGATTTTGCGTTGTCATTTAGTTTCTAGCCTTGTGGCTTAGTGGGAGGATTTCCGCCTTCTGAGCTGTAGGTACCTAAGGTAGCTAAGGGATAGATAGATAGATAGATAAAGTCTTTATTGTTCACACAAAATTTTACATAAATTATGAGAGGCATATAAACATAATAATAATAATAATATAAATTATTAGGAGAGGCCTATGTTCAGCAGTGGACGTCTTCTAATAATCTAATGTAATGTAACCAGCTGTAGGTTGTGGGTTCGATTCGCACACGGACAAACATATCCATGATCATCACACAAATGTTTGTCCTTTGTCTGGGTGTTTCTATATGTACTCTAAGTATGTGTACAAAAAAGTATTAACTTTTAATTTATTATAAATATAGAAATACATGTTACTTTTCTTTATGTATGTAATTATTACGTCGAATAAATTCAATTATATTCTATTTATGTAACACACCAGTTATCTGGTTCCCATAATACAAGCTTGCTTAGTTTGGGGCTAGATGGCACTGTGCGTGAAATATGTCCATCAATATTTATATATAGAGACAGCTATAGGTTAGGTACGGATAGGCACTTTACACGGATATTCGTAAACATTAGGAAACTAGAATACGCTTGTTTAACCCATAGACGGATGCGGTGGCAATCATCAGTAGCCCAATCACCGTTGACCGATGGACCATAACGATGGACATAGGATACTTTTAAAACCGAAAATGAACAAAAAATTAATTGCGGGTAAAATTGTGTGAGGCAATCTAGTAAGCCCAATATTATTTTATTCACCATTTAGTCCAGATCTGTCAGTAAATTGAATTAGCACTCCATTCTTCATAATCATTCGGCGAAATGATGTCAATTTATTACTCTGAACATATATTTAGTTGGTTGGTATATGCTCTTTAAGATCTTTGAATACTAAAATAATAGGCACGTTTCATAAGTTTCATTACTAATTCGTTTCGTTTGTAATTTACAGGAAAATTGAAGGCGGAATTGAATTGGAATTGGTCATTATCTGATTGATCGATCTTATAGTGAACAACAGTTTACTTTGAAAATGTGCGAAAAATGTGTGAAAAAGATAGCTCTGGTTAGGGGCGAAGAGATTTCGATAGCTTTTGAACTTTAATTTTTTTTGAAAGATTTCTTTAAGCGATAAGACCGCCAGTTGTTACACTAGTTTCAAGTAGATTTTTGCGCTATGTACCTATGTCACTTTTGTGACGATTTGAATAGTAAAGAGTTATCTATCTATCTATTTATTTATGTTTAATGTTGTCATCAGGCCAAAAATCTATTGTAATGGTCATTAGTAAATATTCATATTATTCTAAAATACATATTTAAATTAAAATTACAAATGCTGTCATACTTACTGAAACAATAACTCTGACATTTTCACGATAAAAAAATTAAGGCCACATATTATTATTTTGCTAGTAAGTTACTCGTATTATAGTCGTCAGTAATTATTTAATAATAATTCATTAATTAATTAAGCCTCATTATAGCACTACAATACATTATAATTAACAGAACCTTTATTTGAAAATATTATTTTCAAGCAAAGGTTCGTAAATCTCTAAACACTACAGATCGCTTTATATCAAAGTTAGTGTGCACGTTTGTCTGCCTGAGCGCATACTTGACTCCGTGCCAGATATGTCACGAAGCCACTATTTCAGCGACCGAGCGTTGCGAAAGCTTATGAATGGGCTCGCGATGCAGATACGTGCAATATTAATATGACTAGATGCTAACTATACTATAAATAGACTGCCTATTTTGTTTTGTTATTCAGACGGCCTACACAACATCTGCCCTGAAGATGCAAACGTAGGGAATCCCTGAGGATCGTGACGACTTACCCCCAAATACTGAAACGTTTGTTAACTTAGACGTTTAAGTCTGTTGCTGCCTTTGTCATTTGCTTAGTGCCAGACAAAGGCAGCATTAGAATTAATCTGTTGTCAAAGTTAACAAGAGTTTCAGTATTCGGGGGTTAGGTACTGAATACAAATTGGCAATTAGAGGAGAGGAAGCAACCTTGCTATGGTCTACTTATGGTGGACCTTGGACAGCAGTGGACTGACGAGAGTCGATGATGGATGTTCTGCTTATCATCTCAGTGGTCCGATTTAGCTGAATGCATTGCATAGTGAGTCCACGTAGAATGTAACAGCGTTTGCCCGTGAAAGTCGCCCAGGCTGTACTGCAGGCGAATGTGCAATTGCATTGCTTGGGGAATGACACTGCAGTCCTAGAACTCTATTGTAACTGTGGAACATGTGCTGTGGCTCTGTACAACCACAGAAGAAGCTAGAATCGCCACTAGGTTGTTTGAGCCAGCTTCAGCATCATCCATGTCATCCCGACAGCTTGACTTGGTCTCATCATCATCGTCAACACCATATAAATCACTGGAGCAGCTATGCCAGCGGCCCAGAGCGTCGCTCCGTTATTTCAAGGACCTGGGTTGGCTCGGGTAGACGCTGGCAGGGGGAAATACACAATTCACCCCATGCGGGACGTCAGTGCAGGACTTATCGCCCCCATCTCGAATAAGAACTCTATTGCAGGACCAGATTGTATGGTATTTAAATTTAATGTTCAATAATGTCGGTAGGCGGCTGACTTTGTCGCGAAATAAATGGTGTATAGAACGGACGTATCGACTATTATTTTGGATATTGGATATTCTTGGATATTCTTCACAGATAAGGCTATTTGCGGAAAATGTTGAACTCGAAGCTGCATTCTAGACTTTCAAGTGGGCCATTGCAGATCATCGCAATCAGATCAGATCATGATCAAAGATGGTCAGGGGGTAGCTTTTCCTCCGATGCTATGAAGTTGAGTGGAGTATGGTGCCTCTTCTCCCACGATTTCCGCTGAAAATCGGGATCATAGACTCAGGTACGTGCTAAGACTGCTACCAGAACCACCGCAGGACGAGCAGCAGCGTCCTTTATGCAAGCTGTGAGCGTTTTGCGATTTTCAAGCAGCCTGACAAAGCTTGGAGATTATGCCCCTGCGATCATCAGCTGATGATGCTGATCGGGACTAAGACTGCTTAACATCTTTGCTTCTTTTTCTCTTTGGAGGATTTTGGCGTCGCACGTCTTATGCATTTGCCAGTGTCAAGTACATATATATTTTCTCGAGTTTTGTTAGATATTATCAAACAAATCATAGTCACGGTCAAAGGCGAGCAAAGCGAGGTTCTGCCTTAGTGACCAATAACCTTGTATAGTGTAAGTCTACAGCATTTCATGATCAAAGCAAGGACAACCGTTGTTATTATATGAGTAACTAAGTACCATCAAAACAAAGTATAAACACTTTTATGAATTCGATATTTTGGCAGAAAATATCAATAGAAATAAATATCAAAAGATATTTATTCAATAAAATTCCATGATCGTCCCGGAAATATTTTGCTTACAGAAAAAAGCTACTGCGCTGATCAGCCATGATTGATTTTTTGCCAAAATAAACTGTCATCAAATCTAGAGGGCACGGCTAGACTCGTCGGCTGCCGGCAGCCGCCATCTGGACACCGTCACACCGATCACAGGGTTTTTTTTCAGTGTGTAAACAAATCTTGACGTCATTGGCATTTTAAGATTGGCAAGAGAGAAGTTTACTGTCTGATTGGTGAGTGGTAGCATAGAGATATAATACTAAGAATGCTAATTCCCTTAGAAAGATGCGTTGCTCTAATGTTTTTTGTTTTTTTAACGCTTATAAGTTTGCGTGTGACCACCAACTCGCCTGTTGGTAAGCGACGATGTGGCCTAAGATGAAGCACTGATAACTAACTGTAGTACTGATAAGGAAGTAAGGTGTCGCTATTACTTCAATCTGCGACATGATCGTCACAATTTAGGCTTGACTTGAAATATAACTAAAGTACCTCATTCGGAATATTACTGAGAACAATCGCGACTTGTTTTTTTTTCTATAATAATACCACTGAAATTATAAATTTTGTATTTTATTTGCAAAACTTGATACGTTCTATATTCTTACGTCATTCATTGAACTCTAATTTGAGATAAACCTTAAATAGCGGACATACACTAATACTATGTCTTTATAATAACCATATTTTCATCTTATGCTTTTATAGCGGTTTGGACATTAGCTGACTACTTAAAATGTAAGCGTCATCCAGTTTTTAGCTGATTTATCGGGGGTACACTTTTTTGTATGAGATTGTTTTTCTTCTAGTGTATATTTTCTTCGGTGGAAGATAATGTGCAGACTTCAGTGGTTGTACATAGTTATTTTTAACTAGCAGCCCGCCTCGGCTTCGCACGGGTATTTAACAAAAAAATAAATGCTATATGGTATAGATTTAAGGTATTTTTTTTACATCTTGGGTTACATTATTGGAGTTTTAGAGTAAGGATCCCTAATTTCTTGAAAATATAATATAGCCTATGTCACCCGGTGATAGTGTAGCTTCCCAACAGCGAAAGAATTTTTCAAATCGGTTCAGTAGTTTCGGAGCCTATTCAATGCATACAAACAAACAAACAATCAAATCTTTCCTCTTTATAATATTGGTATAGATGGTATAGATGACGCATGACGCTTGCCGCTGACGCGTAAGAACGGCTTTAGATAGGAGATAATATAGGATTTGCAACTACATGATTCTGTTTTTACTATGACACTCATTATTAATTGTCGCATGCTTGCTATGCGAGTACCTTTATCATTATCCATTGTCATCTACACTTAAACTCAAGATTTTTCCTCATTTTCAGTAGCTCGTGTAAAGTGTTTTAATTACACGATTACATTAAACGTAATGGCTTCAGATAGATAATAAAAATAAGTATCTAGATTCGAAGAATTCTTAACTAATATTATAATTGAGAGGATTATAGCCGCAGTTGTATCAGGACCAATTAACGTTCGAGATATAAAAATGAATACGTTCGTCTCGAGGAAAAAACTTCGCCTGCGCGATTAAGAACTCCTCACAGAAATTCCCATTACAACTCATACAAAACATCAATTAATGCACAATAATGAATGAACGCCATCTAGCGAACTAAAGGAAGTAACTTTGTCTCTCTGTCTGGATGTTTGTCGCGTTATCATGGATAAGCGGCTGAACGGAGCTTGATAAAATTTGATAAGGAGTGTACATCACAAAGACGAACAAAGTATACGTTTTTATGTCCACCCGAACGAAGTCGCGGGTAAAAAATTGAACCGATTACGAAGGGACCTAATGACATGGTGTTTGCTATTGAAGAAAAGATGACGACAACTTTAGAGTGTAGGTACGTCTATATCGATGGACATGATGCCTTTGCATAGAGTTAACATAGATAGGGTTACTTTCAAAATGGCGCTTTGAATTCGGCTCCGCTGCAGTCTGTTTACAGCCGCCAAAGAATACGAAAGAAGATACGAAAAGGTAAAGATAGCTATAATGAAATCTGCCCGAAAGGACAGATTCGCGGCGTCATTATAAATGCGCTAAAATCGTATCTCTAGTAATAATTATTGGGTGGATTTTTCGAAGAGGGACGAAGGAGAATCGATAAATTCACCCATAAAAAGTTTGAATATTTTTAAGTCGTTTCGCATCGATTCCCGCTAAATCAAACTTAGTGCTATTGCTGGCTTTTACTAATAGAAACACAAGAAATAGATAGCATACATTTTAGTTCTGTCAAACGAGTTTACCGATTAAAGCCGCGAAGAACAACGTACACTAGCGACACTTACATCTTGTTTGCATCCGCTACGGTCTCGTCTAAGTTTGTATGGAGAGCTAAGATCTGACTAATTTCACAGCATTATAATTCATGCTATCTCAATCTTGTGTTTCTATTTAGTAAAAGACAGCGATACCTTAATTGCGTTTTGTGGGTGCACGGTGGAATTGCGGCCATTATCATTCTGTATAGTTCATTCTCCTAAGCCGTCCTTGTGGTAGGTAGCCACGTGGTTAGACTTTCAGCTTCACTTGTCGGGGATATGACGAAATACGATACTAATTTTCAAACGTGACCGATTCACGTGCAATCGATAAATTATTCGATACCGGTGCGTTAGATGGGTTTACTCGCGACATTCTTTAGGAAATCGATTCTATTTCATGCTGAGTTATCGAGTCAAACTCAGAAGTAAAATCGAATTGAGTTTGCTTGTCATAGACTGATGTTGTGGCACGTGGGTGACCGCAAATTTCTCTACAACACCGCTTGCACACTACTGCCCCTGAAAAGTAGTGATGGGGCACCCATAAGTCATGTCATCTATGTATATGAACAACGACTGAACCGATTTGGCTATTTTTTTTAAATGTTTGTAAAAGTAAAAAAACTATTTAGGTCTATTACCTAAATAGTTTTTTACAGAAAAAAAAACCCGGAAAAATTTCAAAGTTGAGAAAACGTCATGAGAGCTGAAGATACAAGTATGTAGATCTAGATATAGTCCAAAGAATAGCAAAGGCCCGTCCTTTGTTTACGCAGAATACTTCAGGTCATTGCCATACGTAGGCCGCATGAGTAAATATTCCTAAATACGTATTGCATACGTACAAACGTAATTATCGCGTTGGCTACTTTCCACTAGGAAGTATTGAATTGTCGTTATTAGAATTGACTCATTATTTTTGTCAACTCGTTGAAAAGTTGTAAAAGAAAAAATATGTCATGTCTAATTGTAACGAAGGCGTGATTTGAAATTTGGAACGATCGCTGTGTTCAAGTTCTAGGTGTTATGAAAAGTTTTGTTTTTTTCTCTTTCCTCCTAAGAGGATTTTGGCGTCGCACGTATTATGCATTTGCCAGTGTCAAGTACACATAATATATATTTACAAGTTTTGCTAAATATTATCAAGCAAGTCATAGTCACAGTCAAAGGCGAGCAAAACAAGTCACGGTCAAGTCCAAGTCATGCCCCAGTATAGTGGTAGATACAGTACATTACTAGAGCGCCAAAACTAGTTTTTAAAAAGTTCTACAAAAATAATAATATCTAGATAAAAATTGTATCTTTTTTAAATCTTATGTTTTGGCTCCACACATAATGTATATAGCCAGTGCCAAGTTTTGTTATTTACAAGTAAAGCATAGTATTTCACAATAAAAACAAGTTTTAATCATAGTCTCAGTCAACGATTTCAGCCGTTAAAACGATGTAAAGGCGGTGGAGTTTATTCATTAAGTGTTTTTGAACGTGCACAAGTGTTGGTGAATAGTGTAATGTCGAAAACGTGCCTTTTTGTGTTGTCGCTAAAACTTCATAGAAACCTCTAGTAAAGTTTCCAGTTTACTGGAGCTTGTCTTGGACTTGAACATGACTTACTTCGCTTGACTTAAACTATGGCTGAGACTTGTTTTCATTGTGAAATGTTGACTTCAATTGACATTATTACAATTCTTGACACGGGCTAAATACACAAAGTGTGGAGCCAAAACTTAAGAGAGAAAAAAACCTTTCCAAGCACGTTGTGTAAAATGTCAATTTCTTCCACGTGTGCTCACTCTCACATAGGCCGAGTCCAGGCGTCGCGGCTAAAGCTGCGACCTGCAGTTAACCGGTGAACGTTACATTTGCGACAGCTCGAGGGCTCGCTGTATAAAAAACTGGAGATAGATGAGCAATTTTCGAAGAAAGTAGACGACTTAATTTCACTGTAACATGGTACAATAACATAATCCGCCAGGCATTGCACTCTGAGAACTGATAGGTCACGTGGCTGACACCAGTGTACGTCATCAGCGTGTTTATGCAAGAGTGAAACACGTTAGACAAAGATAACGATAAACTATTAAATATAGCAGCTAGTGAAGTATTTTTTTTATAGGAGCCTGTAAACTCCCCTAAACTACACTTTTATAGTGGCATTGGTTTGGTAATATTATATCGCCCTAATGCACTATCGAGGCCAGCACTTGATCAACCCCATTCATGCCAACGTAAAGCCATATGATTGGATCGGTAGTAGGTACTCTCACTATCATCACGGGACTAGTCCGATATAAATAGGCCTTACACTAATAATAATTGCCAATTGTTACAGTTATCGTGAGACCTACATTCCTAGATTGAGTAACATTTGTTGACGATAACTTGGGTAGTCTCCTGTAGCCACAGATCACACTAGATACCGCATCACGAGATTCGTCGTTCTTACAAAGTCACCAAAGTTTGAGACAGGCGCGGGTCGCGGGGAGTGCGACCAACCGTTCTCATTGGCTATCTCAAGGTTACGCCTACTCGCGCCTAACAATCAACCAATCAGAGTAATTTCTTATAAGTTTATATAGACTGAAGCGTGGTGCGCTTCGAGCGTCCTGAATGCAGAATCTAGGGTGTGATCTGTGCCTGTAGCGTATTTGTCGAGCGATAGAACATGTTATCAACGAGCAACGAGGAAACTTCTGCTAGTCTGCTAGACTTGGTTAGATTTATTCGCAAATCCGAAAATTGCTTGTAGTGATGGTTACTTATACAGGGCTGTAAGGAAAGGGTACGCTAAGCCGAAAGGGGCTCAGAGCACTCATGATTGTGAACAACTTTTACTATGGGACCAACACTGAATTAGAGAAAAATTATCTCCATACATTTAGTCAAGTATCATTGACATTTTTCTATGGAACACTGATATTTTTTTCTGGTTTTTCAGTGTTGGTCCCATAGTAAAAGTTGTCCATAATGACGAGTACTATGAGCACTTTTCGGCTTTGCATACATTTTCCTTATAGCCCTGTATAAATCAATTGTAAGGCAATGATCTAATTCGAAAACCAATTACTGAGGTCCTGAAAACTTGTCCCAAAATAGTTTTATGCAAACTGTAGAGGTTTCGGCACGTGATTAAATCCAGTAAAATTAATACAAAACTATTAACTTGACTTGGATATTTTTTCATTAAATATTGGTAAATTTTACTGTTCCATCTACCAAATGATGCTCGCGATTTCGTACGTGGTGGCTGTAGGGTTATGGCTCGGAATCGACACTACATGAATTTGGCCTAATATTATTAAAAGTACGTTTACAATGGGAGTGGCATCTTACGGCCTACTAGTAGGTAGGTATATATTATCGTCATTGGTTGCATCGGCTAACACCGATTGATGCTCAAATACATATTAAGGTTTTAATACCTAGGTACTTTATACTTAAATCTACACAATTATATCAAATATAAGATATAATTAACAAAAATTTTAACAAATAAAAATTTGCATTTTTATGCAATCCATACTTTTTTAGTCATTTTTGCCGTGGGATGAGCCAAGAACAGCACTTGGGACGATTTAAGAAAAAAATATAAATTTTTGTGTGGGTTGAACTGGTAATACGTGTTTGGGATGAGTCAATAAATGAGATGAAACCGCTGGGATGAAGACGGAACAACCCAGTTACCGACAAACAGTCTGGAAAAAAGACAAAATACACGAATACAAAATGCCTATATCACTCCAGACAAAAAGTGGAATCCAACGTTTTGAATCACCTCATTTGACAAAATCGGTCAAGCTGTTTAGGCTGTAGGAGGTAATATAGGAACATAATTATATACTTACATAAACATATTCCACTGAATAGAAATTTAGGAAAATGATGACTTTATTTTGCACAACTTATAAAACAGACAATTAAAGAATACTTAAAAATACTAACTAAAAACTAAAACTAACTGTTTAAAAATTAAACTAAAAGACCATTAGTGGAGGGAAAGGTCCCCAGAATGCTTCCACTGAATTATCGACCGAGCGAAGCGAAGGTCTCAGAGTTTACTGGAACAAATCGGCATTTGTATGTATGTTCGTATGTGTGTGTTTATATTTGTCCGATGATAACTTGCGAACTGTTGATCCGATCTTCATGAAATTTTGTAGGCAAGTAGTTCATTTCAATACAATGTTTAAGTTCGAATATGAGCTGAATCGGTCCAGGGGTTGTGAAGATATAGGGGTCGCGAGGTCTCAGTTCGCCGCGAACTACTAGTAATATTAGTTAGGAAGTTAGGATTAGGATTACAAATCACTTCAAATAAGCCAATAAAAAGAAAACGAACAACATTGTCAAGCTAAAGGTCAAAACGAACCTTTTTCTCCTTATTATTTCCGATACCAATCTAAAGTTTTCCACCTGTGGGCGATGGCGCAGGGCCCTGGAAAATATATACCTATTACAAATTACATGCGCTGTGGGGTAATCGACCGCACTTATTTTCCACTCCCTTAGCCCTTGGACAAGGCGCGAGGAAACTTTTCTTTTTTAATCTGTTGTTGCTGTTTGCAGCAGATGGTGCCATATATGAGTTTTGGCGGGAACGTGAAGAAATCATGTCGCGTCATTTTATTATTTTCCATTACTTGTGTTATTTCGAGTGTTAATGTGTAAAAACTGTGAATTTTTACCCGTTAAGTGTACGAGTGTTGGTGAATGGTATAATGTCGTGAAACGTGAATTTTCGTGTTGTTTCGAAAACTCCATAGAAGGCTCTAGTAAAGTTTTCACCACTTTACTGGGGCATGACTAGGACTTGACCGTGACTTGCTTTGCTCGACTTTGACTGTGACTATGACTTGTTTGATATTATTTAACAAAACTTGAAAATATATATGTATACTAGACACTGGCAAATGCATAAGACGTGCGAGGCCAAAATCCTCTCAGGAGGAAAGAGAAAAAAAAAAAACAACCGAAAACGAACTTGTACGAAAAACAACTGTGCATTAGACTCGTTTTCCGACACATTATTCGTGCATTTGGGAACAACACGAAATAATAGTTTTTTCTTCTATAAGAATTTAGAACATCTGCAATGTTATTCTAAAGATAGTGCCAGTCTATTTTTTTTCCACTCAGTTAAATTTCATCATCTTCACGTTCCCGCCAAAACTCCAATTCATTTTCGTTTTGTTTCGTTTTCGTGTTATTGTTTACTCGTCACCATGGTTATCAGTCAATAACAGAGAGGTCTTATTGTGTAACTCTAAGACATACTCGCACCATCGACATACTAGTACCGTGCGAACGAGCAGGACTGACAACGAATACCATCTCCGCCTTACAAAATAAGGCCCCTGGTTTATTACCTTTACCTATTACCTCTCCGATTAGGTATAAGTTATTATTCGCCGTAAATACCCAAAATAATAAAATGTATGGCGATACCATAAGATTACCTGAAAAAAATGTCCTAAAACTGCGACCAGCTGCAAAAATCGCCCTTCAATTCGGAACACAGCAGGTTTTTTAAAAAAATAGTTTTTTATTGTATTAAGTGCAACTCTTTGGTGCCATTGCCCTCCTCAGCCGTATCTGAGGGACTCAGTAATGTTTGCACACTACTGCTTGGCGGTTGAATAACTGGCAACAGTGTGGTACTTTCCCAGGCGGCCTCTGCAAAAGTCTCACCACTACCAAACAAACAACAAATCCAATCATGAAACAAATCTTCAACAACATTGGAAGTTGGATTGTATTGGACAAATATAGTGACCGCTGAAGTCAACGCCCTTATTACAATAATTCTGGCTACACGTGGATATTGTCTTCATTTGAAGTCCCATGTTGCGAGGGGTTTTTGTATTTAATATGTAAGCTGCAATTATGTTCATAAGACTCAAAACCGGGACGTGCGTCGTTGTAGTAACTCATTGGGAGCAGGCGCGCCTCATATTCGATTGGTCGTGGGTTCTAGCCCGGTTGGTCGAGCCCTTTGAAACTTAATTACTGGCTTTTGCGTAGAGGAAAACATAAGGAGGAATATTGTATATTTCCGGAGATGCAATTCGATGGCGTATGTGAATCTACCAACCCGATATCCAGCAGTAGGATGTTAAAAGGCTGATGCAGGACGTGTGTATGTCCTAAAAAAACTGCGACCAGAACCACCAGAGGATGGGCAGCAGTGTCCTCTTAGTACACGGTTAACATTATGCGATCTCCAAGCCGCATGCCAAGCGTGGGTATCATGGAAATACCGTTCTTAATACTTATACTTTTTAGTCCACCTGCCATCCAATCATCTTGCAATGTGTCCAGCCCACCTTTACATGAGCTCCGTAGGTAATTCTTTGTCTATTATCTATCGAATACTCGTATTCGATAGATACGTCAGATTTTCGTATTAGCATAGAAAAATTATACAAGAAGAACGATAATCTCATTAAAAAAAAATGTACCCTCGAAAAAAATTGCATAAAGCTAGATGACGCTTATGTAATTTAGTTAATATTCTAACCGCTATAAAAGCCGATGAAAATATGGTTTATGTAGAAACATAGTATTTGTATATGTCCGCATTTTAAAGTTTAGTTCAAATTAGATTGCAATACACGACGTAAAAATATGTTTCCAAAAATAACCTTTACAACGCCTAGTGTATTTTGCAAATAAAAACAAAATTTATTATTTTACTGATATAACTAATGCAAAAACATTCATAACAAGTAGCGTTTTTTGTCCGTTTACGAGAGAGTTAGCTTGTGTTTCTATTTCAAGTCAAGCAGAAATTGTGTCGATCGTGTCGCAGTTTAAAAAACTAGCGACATCTTACATCCTTAACATTACTACAATCGGGTTAAGCATCTTTCTATGGCCATTTGAACTCTTCTTTATACAAGTTCTCTGTATTAGGAACAAACAAATGCAAATTTCATTTTGTATATATATATATTTTTATACTATATATTTATTAGGAAATAATAATATAACAAATAATAGTTGTATTTATGTAGCAGGAAAAGCCGCGAGTTACCTATAACTACGTGAGGTATAAACAAAGTTAATAATTCGGCAACAATGTAACCTAGTCGGTGGCATACCCGATAAACACCAGAGTGATGTACTAGATTTACGATTCGCTTCCACGTGCTCATAAATAATAGCGCACATAGCCGATGAAAGAAATAGACTCCAGCTGTTGTGGTCGTAACCAGGGGGCGTACCATCAATTTTTAACTCGCAGGCCATTTGCTATGCAGTCTAGTTTAGACTGGCTATACATGGCCCACAGATGAATGCACATGGTCTGACCTGACATCGTGTGTAAGAGATGGCTATATATAAGTTCTGGGGGAGCGAAAGGGAGAAGGTATAATCTTTTGCTCCTGTGAAATTCAAGTCCAGCTGTCCTTTCCACACGATGTCAGGTCAGGCCATGTATATCCACTCTTAAGTGCATAAACTGACTCGATAATGATTGGACCGTGAGCTCAATTAAACACGATCGCGTTTGAATCGCTAGCTCTCGAAAGAATGAACGAAAATTGTCTCTGGATCCACTAATAAGAGAAACGGAACAACGCTATACGAACGTATTGCTGACTCTCGTCAATAAGTTGCGTTCTGAAATTAGGGTGCCTTTTCCGGAAAGTAGCGGTTTTTGTGATTAGCTTTAGCACAGAATAGAGAAAGATAAAAAAAAACTCTTCTGTGAGCTATGGTATAAACATGTCATAAAATATATCTTGTTAAATTTTATATCAAAGTAAAAGTACAAAACTAATCATCATCATCATCAGCCGGAAGACGTCCACTGCTGAACAAAGACCGCCACACCGACCGACTTGCATCCAATGACGGAGGCCTGCCTGCGCTGCGTCTTCCAGTTCAATAAAACTAATGCCATCATGTAATATTTATTGTGCTTTGACTTAGAATAATTTTAATGTCAAGGAAATAAAATCAAGCCGAATTGTGAGAAACGACGATTTCCAAGTTTTCGAACGCTCGCAAATGAAATAAATATGTTTGACTCACACAATATTTGAAAACTTATTGACCGAGAGAGCTAAGCGAACGAAGTCTCTGCTTCAACTGTCAAAATTTACTTTCATCTGTATGTTCATAGATAAAAATGTATACTTGTTGTCACGTATAGGTCGTATTTTTCAACTAATATTGATGAAATATGGTATACAGGTTCTACAATTTAACAGTTTTTTTGTCGTCGGCGATTTTTGATTG
This sequence comes from Apocheima hispidaria, assembly GCA_947579745.1. Taxonomy (NCBI): domain Eukaryota; kingdom Metazoa; phylum Arthropoda; class Insecta; order Lepidoptera; family Geometridae; genus Apocheima; species Apocheima hispidaria. The sequence goes on along the minus strand of OX388166.1, from coordinate 9,421,495 downwards.
GAGGGGTATGTCCCCCAAAACAGGAGGAAGTTTGCTGCGACGCCATTTACATAGGTAATAAACTAAAACATAGGTAATATTGTAGGTTTGAGGTTGTGCAAAAAACTGGGCTCGCAGTCGCAGGTCTACTGTTCCCAGAACACAGATCACACTAGATACCGCATTACGAGATTCGTTGTTTCTACAAAAAGTCACCAAAGTTTGAGGCGCGGCGCGGGTCGCGGGGAGTGCGACCGAGCGTTCTCATTAGCTATCTCAAGGTTACGGCTACTCGCGCCTAACAATCAACCAATCAGAGTAATTTGTTATATATGTTCTTAGACTGATTCTTAGACGCTTCGAGTGTCATGGATGCAGAATCTAGGATGTGATCTGTGTCCCAGAACTATTATAGTTGTTTGTGGTTTAACCAACGACTTCTGAAACAACCCACTTGCAAGTAAGCAGTATCTAATTAGAGAAGAAATAAAAAACGAATAGGAAATCTTAGGTGAGATAATTAATTAGAATTGCAAGGCTCTTATTCTTTCGTAGAGAACATATTTGGTCTTAACCTGCCATTCCTGGTTGCACCAGCGACTTGGCACTCGACTCGTAGTTAGTTCGATCTGTGAGCTGATTTTACTTCCGACCCTATTCCTGTGCGCTCGAGATTATCTCGGTGACTGTCTCTCTAATATAAAATTTTATGGGAGTGAGTGAGAGAGAGATAAAAATGTAATTTCTCCGAATAGGGGCCTTGTACAATTTCGAAATTGCTATAAACTGCAACTTTATCTCAAACGTGCTATTCGGGGAATCTGTAGGGGAATTAGCTGATTGCTAGATATCTTGTTGTCTAGCCAAACTAATCCTGGTTTATAATTGGCCGCGTCTATATTGAGATGTCTACGAATGTTTGGTAAATTAAGGATATTTCCGTGGTGCTTTATATTTGGTTGAACACCATTTCGAGCACAGGCATGCTCAAACAATCTTAGTTTGTAATCCGGCTTGTTTGTTTGCTGTACAGATTAAGAATAAATGTAGATATACAATAGAATATAATTAGAATTATATTTATTGGTTTTATAACACATTTACAAAAATACTCGTGTACTAGAAACATTTTTTTATTTTATTTTATTAATTTTGGATTTCAATAGGTTTAACATATCATCACCACTAGATGGACCGACGACATTGTGAAAGTGGCGGGCAACCGGTGGATGCAAGTGATCGTTCGCTGTGGCGCTCTTAGGGGGAGGCCTATGTTCACCAGTGGATGTCTTATGGCTGATGATGATGATGAACTTATCATCATCATCGGCAGCTTTTTCAGCTCACTGCATAGCAAATTACCCCTTCTTTCGCTAATCTACCCTGATTTGTGCCAATGCCAATCTCCTCCAGGTGTAGCCGTAAAATTTTAGATGTCATCATACCATCGCTAAATTTTATTGGTCTTCATTATAACTCCTATCAAAAAAACTTTCGTTACGAATTCGATAGAATCGATGTGTACATATTTATATCCAACCCTGATCTTAATCCTAAGTAATATCATATAGGTAAATGCGAATGTAACTCTATCTCTCTGTCTAGCTGCCTGTCTCTCTGCCTCTCTGTCTGGGTGTTTGTCGTGTTATCACGACTAAACGGCTGAACATGGACTTGAATTTTTGCATAGATATAGCTTAAGAGTAAGAGACGGGTATAAGCTACTTTTTTTATTGGTTCACGCGATCGAAGTCGCGGGTAACAGCTAGTAAAGAATAAAGAAAGAAATTATATGAAAAAAATATTTTCTATTTACTTTAAAAAATTTCATACATTTTGCTATCTAAAGATCAGTCAACACCCAGTAAAGGGATGGCTACTTTACGGAAGCTTCTACGGAGATATGGAAATAACACGAAAATCGAAGATCCCACACCCTTAAATACATTGGACCCAAGTTTAAAAAAATATCGGACAGCGGCAGCGTTTTCTTTATAACCATTTTGACTAAAATTTCGTCGGAATGGCGATCTATTTGAATTCAAGGTCATGGTAATTTTACAGGGTTCCGTAGGACTACAAGGAACTCTTATAGGTTCATCATGCCCTGTCTGTCTGACCCCCGAATACTGAAACGTTAGTTAACTTTGACGACAGATTAAGTCTATTGCTGCCTTTGTCATTTGCTTAGTGCCAGACAAAGGCAGTATTAGAATTAATTTGTTGTTAAAGTTAACAAAAGTTTCAGTATTCGGGGGTGAATCCTTTGCAGCCTTATAACTTCCAAAGTTATAAGCGGACATGCATGAAAATTTGCAATAAAAAATATTTCTTTTTTGTATAACAACAGCTGTAGCTCTCATACATGTAAAGAGGGGATGAGTAACAAATGACGATTAACCTTTATTTTAATGATTTTATTATTATTATTTCGGACAAGATGATGTGATAATGACTTTTTGAGGAAAGCGGAAAAAAACTGATAAATACTTCCAACGTCCTACGCACCTACGGGACCCTATTAATCATGGCCCGACACGCTCTTAACAAGTTATTTGTTTCTTTTTTGTGTTGTTTCTAAAGAAGATTCAGAAATAGACACAGTAAAAAAACCATATTGGATTTCACATGCAAATAAAATCCAGTCTTGAAGCTCACATAAAATTACCATTCGAGTTTTTTTTGACGTCTCGTTTTACGCCATTAGTTTACGTATTTAAATAATCCAATTCCATAAATAAATCGAAGTGGATGTTGTTAAAAAATAACATAAATCGTAAATATGCGGCACCAAGACGCACATTAATATTAAACCGTATTTCATATTCGAGAAGTATTATAGTCTCTAAAGACATGACAGATTTGAAAACTGGCCTTGACCGTGACTTCTAACTTCCATGTGAGGATTATTCGATGCGTACAAAGTCCATAAGTCCACTCCGCAGATCACACTAGATACCGCATTACGAGATTCGTTGCCTACAAAAAGTCACCAAAGTTTGAGGCGCGGCGCGGGTCGCGGGGAGTGCGACCAAGCGTTCTCATGGCTATCTCAAGTTTACGCCTCGCGCCTAACAATCGATTCGTAATTTCGTATAAGTGTATTTATACAGATGCGTGGTGCGCTTCGAGCGTCCTGAATGCAGAATCTAGAGTGTGATCTGTGGTCCACTCGCATGCGCATCATGGTCTACAAATGATTCTGATCAGATTTTTTAAAAGAGATTAATGCGAGACTACCTTCGTACCATTATTTTCACCTCTGTGATGTAATTCGTTTGTGTATATTTTAGGGATCCGTGCGTATTTGAGTTATAGTTACTTAGCATCCTAACTAATATTATAAATTCAAATGTACCTCTGTCTCTCTGTCTGGGTGTTTGTCGCGTTATCACGCCTAAACGGCTAAACGGATCGAGCTGAATTTTTGCATAGATATAGCGTAAGGATCGGAGACGGACATAGGATATTTTTTTTAGTAGGTCCACGTGAACGAAGTCGAGGTTAACAGCTAGTTATCTATAGTTATGTTATGGCAACATCGAACAAAAACTCAAAATGTCTATAATATTCGGAGAATTCCAATCTCGATTGTCTCTCGTCTCGATTGCCTCCGACCACTCGAACGCTAGCCATCGAGAATATATCGAAAGATAGCTTGAGAATAAGAAATCTCGAAGATATATTTTTTCGAGATGAGATTGAATCTCACCTTTTGAGAATAGGGGTGCCTATCCTTCAACCAAAGAGAATATCATCACTACGCTTACTACGTGAGTTCCATTGACAAAATGATACTATTTTTAGTGGGCACTTGCGCCAGGTTGCCTTCCTCAGCCAGACATTTTATGAATTTTAGGTATAGAAGTACTTTGGGTACGGAATCCTCAAAGGGTTCTCAAGTTCTCTTTGGGCATGTTCTAAAAAAGAAACTATTTCTAGCGAGCCATAACATCGTAAAAGTTGCGTTACATAGGCAAATGACGTAGGTACTAACAATAAAATGGAGTAGGCATTACATTTTCACCTGATCAGACAGACGTACTAACTCCAATATTTACTTTATTCAGTTTAAACAATTATTTGAGCGATCGCCGCAATCGAGCTTGTTTTGAAACACAAAATGAAGTTACCTACGGCGAGGACTGATCGTGATTTGAAATGAGTATTGTCCCGCTCAAAGTTCTAAGGTTTAAAGTTGAAAATCGCATATCATACTTGATGAGAAAACGGTAAATTGTAGTTTTTCCTTGCTTTTTTGCAGATTATCGGAAATATACAAATCAAATAAAAAAACTACCTGGTTCGCCGTATAAACCACTAGGCTGGATATTTTATTTGTTACCGCTAAAAATTCAGAGCATTTGATTTCAGAAGGGTTTCTCAGGGGGTTATTTTGCGATTTTTTTTTTTTAACTAAGACAGATTTTCGAAATTTTATTCGGTTAAACGTAATTTCTGTTTTATTTTCTATCTGCAGTATTTTTTGCACCTGATTAAGTAATCTCGTCACTTCGGACAAAGCGCTGAAAAATGCTACTTTTCGTTGTTTTGCGATTGGACCTCGCCTTAAGGTGCAACGTTTCGCTCAGCGCGCGAAATTCAAACCTTCTTGCGTTTTTTTGTCAGTTACAGCTTAATTACTCATCGTAGGTTCATGAAAACTAATTTTGAGACAATAAATAGATTGTTTCAAAAAATTACACCAACCGAAAATTCAAGTTGAAAGCACTATAAGTACATTTCTCACTAAACCAAAAACCAAGATGAAAATTAGCTTATTTAGATTTGTAGCTAAACCAATGTTATCTAGGTAATCATTTTACCCGTAATTTGTTATAACAACTTATTTATTGGCGCAACATTGGTTTCAATAAATCCGCGATGAGTAATTAAGCTGTAATTGACAAAAACCGCAAGAAAATTTGTATTTCGCGCGTAGAGCGATACGTTGCAGCTTTAAACCCAGAGTTACAACAATTTAACTGATTAATACCAAATGTAAATGTAATTTGTAACAACAAATTGTGTAACTTAAATTATTATGATACTATGATGATACTACGAAAACAATAATACTATGTACCTTATCATACTATTAATTGTACCAATAAAAAAAAAAAAAAAAAAATATTATTATTAGTTTGCCAAAAGTTATGGGAAAAAATTATACAGAGCGAAAGCGGGAAATTCATTACAGGACAAACAGACGTCGCCGTCGGAGTCTTATCTCTGCATAATAAGCATAGAGATAAGTTTACATTATTATTTTGTTTTTTTTTTGGGGGCAGACAACGCAACGGGCTAGAACATGTTTCTTTTTACCCAATAACGAAAAAGGAGAATTATGAGTTTGACAGTCTATGTATGTATGTAGTATGTTTATATGTATCTAATCTCCTAAACAGCTTATTAGCTCTGTGACCTTAGAAGTATCTATTCTAAGACTGACATTTTATTTATTTTTTCTTGTCGGTAGGTATCAGTAGCGCGCTCTAGACTCTGTTTTAATTTCATATCTATTTTCGACACTTTTTTTTTTTGGTAGTGGTTTAATTGTTGGATAATGATCTGTTAAGTTCACCAAAATTTCTTTTCATTCTTTAGCGGCGGCGGCTCGCTTATCAGTCTCTCTTGATGTTTCGAAGTGGAGAAAAATGGTTTGCTAAATCCAATATTTTAGGTATTCACTATCAAACAACGGTCTTACGGTCGGGAAAGTATTATATTCAAGATATACCTATGACTTAAAAATACCAATGATGTCTACCTACATAAAAATATTCCTTACATGCGCCTTAATATTTCTGTATTGCTGCAAGTAAGACTTGTCAGTGCCATGATCGTACTTGCCAATGTGTCAATTAGAACCATCCTAATCTTAACTAATATTATTAATGCGAATGTAACTCTGTCTATCTGTCTCTCTGTCTGGGTGTTTGTCGCGTTATCACAGCTAAACGGCTGAACGGGTCGACCTGGATTTTTGCATAGATATAGCTTAAGGTTAGGAGATGGACATAGGCTACTTTTTTTATTGTTCCACGCGAACAAAGTTGCGGGCAACAGCTAGTAGAATGTAAAATAGTGCAAGTACAGAGAACTGACTCACTCCGTGATCACAATTAAATAGATAAGTTTAAAAAAAAGCAGCCTTGTTCTTTCATTTTCACTTATAAATAAATAAATAAATAAATATCTGGGACATTTTTGCACACACGGTCATCTGACCCCAAACTAAGCAAAGCCTGTAATATGGCTGCCAGAGACTGATATACGTACATAGATATTTTTAAATACATATTTATATAGATATTAACACCCAGGCTATAGAACAAACACAAATATTCATCACATGAATGTTTGTCCTAGATGAGAATCGAACCCCCGCCCCCAAACACAGAAGGTAGGTTGACTACCAACTGAGCCACCGGGGTAGTAGTACTTGATAGTCCGGGGCAGTACTTGATAGTTGATAGTACTAGACCTTCAATTCTTTCGTCAATCACTCATCAATAAACCTGAATCTCTTCAGTCGACGGCGAGAATAAAACAAACCGCTTTGAGTTATTACATCGATTTATTTCAATTCAAGATCAAGATATTATGGTAAGTATCATCTGTTTTCTCAAGGTTTTTTGTGTTTCGTATCAGGAAATGTGGTTATCGTTATAATAACAAATAACAATTATTTCCAGTCACATATTAAATTAATTTGTTGTATACATACCTGTATATATTATAAAACGCGACACTGGCTAAACACCGTAAAGCATATGCAGCCAAAATATAATAGAGAAAAAAAACAACCGCTAAGCCTGGTCGCACACGGGCCACAACGACGCTATCGAGGTATTTCCTGTAGTTTCATACATTTTCTAGGGAATCACCGCACACGGTTGACACCGGTGCTCACCACACGTAGCTTTAGTGGCGGCGTTTGTGGCTGTTGCGTATGGCCCGTGTGCGGTCACTCTGAGGAACAGATCACACTAGATACCAAACGAGCATTACACATAAACGTTCGTCAACATTCATTAAACGTGCATTACGAGATCGTTGTTCATACAAAACGTCACCAAAATTTGAGGAAGGCGCGGGTCGCGGGGACTGTGACCAAGCGTTCTCATTAGCTATCTCAAGGTTACGCCTACTCGCGCCTAACAATAAGCCAATCGGAGTAATTTCTTATAAGTGTATTTAGACTGATGCGCGGTGCGCTTCGAGCATCCTGAATGCAGAATCTAGGGTGTGTGCTCTGAGGCCTTCAGGCGGGCTGACATCGAGACTAGCCACGCTATCTATACGAACTTACTTACGGCAATATTTTTATATTTATACTGATTGTTTTATCCACATCTCGTACTCGACCAACCTTACACGTAAAACAAACATTATCAGATGCTTCAAACAAATAAATGAATCATGAATCACGTCCGGAAAGCAACCAGACAGTGCGGCGTACGCCAGGTAAATTTAACCGACCACAACGTAATGTCGAATTCAGACGCATGAGATTCACGGTTACAGTTGAATGTGAGTCAGTAAGGGCTACTGGTTTTCAGAGTTCATGGTTATGAAAGTTAATACATGACATGAGATGCCAACAAGAAGCAGCGAGGTTTCTTTTGGCCCACAGATCACACCACGTTCCACGCATCAGTCTAAATACACTTATAAGAAATTACTCTTATTGGTTGATTGTTAGGCGCGAGTAGGCGTAACCTTGAGATAGCCAATGAGAACGCTCGGTCGCACTCCCCGTGACCCGCGCCTTCCTCAAACTTTGGTGACTTTTTGTAGGAACAACGAATCTCGTAATGCGGTATCTAGTGTTATCTGTGTTTCGGCCTTATTAATACCACTATTTGAGCTTAACAATTTTAGCCTGCGTTAGCCTCAGCCGGAAGAAAGATTTGAGTAAAATGACAGTACAGACAGACAAGTTGGTCCTACCTCCGGCAACAGTTCCATTATTTCATTGGTGCCAGCTATGGCAGCAGAGGCACAGCCTTCGTTGTCACCTTTTCTTCCTTAAGTCAAAGACATTATAAGGAGAATTCTGTGCCTTCATTATAATTCTGACTTACAATTAGTAAAATAATATACATTAGTAAACCTAGCTAGTACCTACCAAAAATGTATGTTACTAGCGAAAATAGCTATGATTTTTTTACTAATTACTAAGAAGTTTTTAGTCATCCATTTGATATTGTTTACAACAAGACTCGTATATCAATGACACAAAAATGAGTTTCGATGACCATGAAAATGAACACCGACATCCGATTCTCTACAAAACTAGTCAACATTGGAAATGGTTCAATTTTTAAAAACCTTGCCGCTAATGTACGGCTTCGTTTGGTTTACAGATTAGAAAAAAGACAAAAGGGCAACTTTAACAACTGAAGTATATTTACATCAAAATAAACAATAACAGCACAACAAGTCATAGTCTTTAACTGTTGTTTGGAATAATATGTAGTTTTTTTATTTAATTTTTATTTAATTTTTTCGTTAAGCTCTCTTTCACGCCTCTTGATACTCTCGTGCGTGACGTCACCTGCCGGCTCCAACGGAAGACCAGCGCTGGTTGCTCACAGCCGGCATCATGCTGAGGTGGGGCCGGTTTGTGACAAAAATAAAACAAAATAGGTGTTTGTTGTTTTTTAATTGTAATTTTTATTTATCTTTTAAGTTTTGTTTATATTTTGTTTTGTTTTTGTGGCAAATAAACCATTGTCTATTGTCTAGTCTAAGTAAAGCAAAGTAAGTCACGGTCAAGACCAAGTCATGCATCAGTATATAGTGATGGAGACTTTACTAGTGGTTTCTAAGGAATTTCTGAAACAACGCGAAAAGTCACGTGTCACGATCTATTAATCAAAACTCATGCACATGCAAGTCCACGAAAGCTTTAATGGAATAAAATATTGGGGCTTCTACCGCTACTTTTTTTTGTGAATTCCATGACGAAAAGAAACTCCGACATCAATCTCGGACAGATATTATCAGTACTACGTTGCGCGGTTGGTTATCAAACCAACTTTCTATTTTTATGCGAATACTATCTTATGGAGAAATTACCGTGACGTAATATGTGATTATATATATTTTTTTCAATTACAAAGTTAAGTTTGTCCAATCCGATTTATCTTTTCGTTACAACAAGGTTCTTTCTTCATCATCATCATCAGCCATAAGACGTCCACTGCTGAACATAGGCCTCCCCCTTAGAGCGCCACACCGACCGACAAGGGTCACTTGCATCCACCGGTTGCCCGCGACTTTCACAATGTCGTCGGTCCACCTAGTGGGAGGCCTACTTACGCTGCGTCTTCCGGTTCGTGGTCGCCACTCAAGAACCTTTCTTCTCCACGGGTTATCGGTTCCTCGAATGATATGGCTTGCCCATTGCCACTTCAGCTTGCAAACTCTGAAAGCTATGTCCGCAACTTTGGTTCTTCGACGAATATCCTCGTTCCGGATTTTATCGCGCAAAGAAACTCCGAGCATAGCTCTCTCCATTGCCCGTTGTGCGACTCTGAGTTTCTCCAAAAGGCCAGGTTCTTTCTTGGTTATATCATTTTACGTAAAAAAAAGTTGTACGTGCGCAAGACATACTCGCTCCGGCTTTTTCTTTGATTCTACCAAATGAATGTCTGCTTAATTATTATTTCTGTGCAGGCCAAGCACGGGCGCAGCGATAAAATGTTGTCAACCATATTTATCCCGCGAGAACGAGACGGATGTATCCATATTATAGCTTTGTCACGTTGACGCGAAGACGAAACGGGTGGACATAACTTTATCCCGGCGCCCGTGCTAAGTCTGCTGGAGTTATCTTTCTATTTTTCTTTCCTCCGTTTTCGATTTCCGACACCAGAGCTCAGTCGCTTTTGCAGAGTAGCGAAGCGCCTTTGTAAACCTACCCATTCCCTTGGCATTGGTTTGTTATTGCTTTACCTTCGGTGTCCATTCGTGGACATATTTAGATGACATTGATAGAAGGTGACATCCTGTATTTTTATTTTGAGAAATTGGTTAATACTTCTGAGTATCACATATCAGAACCATGACAATTTTTTTATGCGTTAGATTTTTGACATGTTTTCAGAGGCGTTCTCTGCTCAGAGTCTGAATGCTAGTAGATATAGAGCTACTAAAAGATTTATGCTAGTTGTTTGCGGAAAGTTCCATACACTATCCATGATCAGAGGCTTTTTGACCGAGCGAAGCGAAGATCTTAGAGTTTACTGGGACAAATCGGCATTTGTATGTATGTTTGTCCGATGATAACTTGCGAACCGTTGATCCGATCTTCATGAAATTTTGTAGGCAAGTAGTTCATTTCAATAAAAATTTTAAGTTCGAATATGAGCTGAATCAATCGAGGGGTTGTGAAGATATAGGGGTCGCGAGGTCTCAGTTCGCCGCGAACTACTAGTAATATTAAGTTGTTGAAATGTTAGGATTAGGATATATTACTCTTTGGTCACTGGCGTCATTTTGCAGTCGCGTTTTTTTGTTTTCTGTTACTAAATACAACATTTAATTCAGATTATTACTAGTAGTTCGCGGCGAACTGAGACCTCGCGACCCCTATATCTTCACAACCCCTGGACCGATTCAGCTCATATTCGAACTTAAAAATTGTATTGAAATGAACTACTTGCCTACAAAATTTCATGAAGATCGGATCAACGATTCGCAAGTTATCATCGGACAAATATACACACAAACATACATACAAAAGCCGATTTGTCCCAGTAAACTCTTTCGCTTCGCTCGGTCAATTACTCTTTGGTCATTGGCATTCCTGTTACTAAATTGTGACTGTATATAACGTAATATACTTAGTCATATTTTTATTTATTTATTTACATTTGATGTCGTAAAATACTCACTACGCAGTTTCACCAGATGACGGGGTTAACAAATGTTTGGAATTTCCTAAACAAACACTTGAATTGATATTTCCAAATGTTATGTATGAAATGAGTCATATTTACAATAACTGGGCTAATTATTTAAATGAAGCGTAATTTTATTTATTCTGTACTATGTAAATAAGTTCCAAAAAACATCTATTTCCTGTTTTGTTAGATTGGCTATACATGGCCTGACATGACATCGTCTGAAAGAGATGGCTATATATAAGTTTCTGGGGAGCGAAAGGGACAAGCTATAACCTTAATAGTTTGTTTCTTTTGCTCCCGTGAAATTCAAGTCTAGGCGTCCCTTTCGCACGATGTCAGCTCAGGGCCTGTACCGTGAGGTGCTTATTGCGATGATGTTTAGGCTCAGCCGAGGACGCTGTGCGACCATACACCTTATCGCGCGGTGATACGGTTCGCGGTCGCGCAGTGTCATCGCTGAACCTAACAATCATCGCAATAACCACCTCACGGTACGGGCCCAGGTCATGTATAATAGCCATTCTTACATAAGTTAATTGAATGATTGAAATTTATAACAGAGTGAGACAAGTTGTATCACACTAATATTATAAATGCGAAAGTTTGTGTGTAAGTATGTAAGTGTGATTGTTCCCGTTCAACTCTGTAACGGCTGAACGGATTTGGATGAAATTTGATTTGGAGGTAGTTATTCCCTGGCACATAAGCTAATTTTAACCTGAAAAATTTAACCGTTCCTGAAGAATAGCGGATGAAACCGCGGGGCGCAGCTACTGTAATGCTAGTCTATGTACTGGATCAGAGGACGCTCTGCGAGAGCTGCGGCGGCGTCAGCAAGCTGCCGGCCTTCCTGGACGACAACGGGTGACTGGACTAACTGCAGCCAGGTTGCAATGCAAAAGTGGTCGGTGACCGGCCTAATTATAGAAAAAACTCGCACATCAAAACCGGAAATTGAAAGGTGAGGTGCGTCAAATCAAAAAAAAGATAAAAATAGGTTCACCTGGCATAAATACAAAACACGTTATCGTAGAAATGCACGTAGGTTACGTACTACATGCCAAATAAAAATAGGAATAAACGAGTCTTGAAATAACAATGTTCGGGCCGGAAATTACGCCAGACCTAATTATTTTTACTCAGTTGTCTTATTGGTACTGTGGTCGTTCGTACATAAAGGCAGCCATAGTATTGGAGAATCGACGACTGGAGTAGCGTTGCCGTATATACTGCGAGACGGTTGACGATGTACGTGGCCACGATTGGAACTTCTCCCTTCAATAGTGTGGCGTCCCGTACAAAGTTATCTCGCTCGCATTTTCATATTGCTGAGGATATAAAATGACTGCGTGTTAAAAAAAACACGTTATCATAGCTGCCTATCATAGCATTAGAAATAATTATTTTTTTGATTTAATACCCTTAAAATTGACTTTGATTCGTTTAAGGTTTTAACAGATAAAATCGCTTGTTTGAATCTGTCCGTTAAATTTAAAATTTATTAAGAAAACAAATTTGTTTATATGAAAAAATATTATTGAATGTGCGAGCGAGAGAGCACGAAAGCGGCCCTAATGAGAAAACGTAGAAAAAGCACTCAACAGCGCACCTATTCGAGTTTAACGAGCATTTTTGTGCACTATATTTTGTTGGAATCGAGAAAATGTCAGCGATAATTATGTGCCAAACATGCGCACGTCAATTGTAGCAGCCATAAGTTGTCACCAATTTGCGTCTCCTCGTGTACGAGCTGCGTACCGCTTTTTCGTGGGACTGTGTTTACAACTAGGTATTTTGATAGATGTTCGAAGAATTGTATTGTTGTGTAGAAATTTGAACCGCCTACGCCCCCTTTTGACGCCCTGTCAGATAAGATTGTGCGTTTTATTTAGTTACCTATATACGCAGTTTAGTGAGAAATCCACTGTAGTCAGCAATTGTTAAAATTAAATGCGCGAGAAAACTACTGGTACTGGTTAAGTATTTTTTTATTGAACTTATTAATGTGACGTGCAAGTCGCTGGCCTGATGGTAAGCGTCACGCTAGCCCATAACAGTTTAATCTCTTAAAAAAATTATCATTCGTTATCCATATTATAACCATTGCCAATGTTTTATAGCAACTTTGATTTTGGCGAAGAAGCAGAGAAAAAAGATTTCTTTTCCTCAAAATAGAATTTTCCTTTTTCCTATCCTATTATCTTTATCCTATTTTTCATATTTCTTTTTGAATGCCAAAATAAACCTAGGTTTGTGAAAGGCGATTCAAAAAATAAGCTTAAAATAATATTCCTCAGCTTGTTGACAATCCTAAAAGTAATAAAAACAAAACAACTGCAATAATATTATCATTTTCCTTATTATTTCCTCATTGTTTTGTTTTAGTGAAATCATAGTGTCGGCAGATTCCATACAAAAACTCCCAAAAAAGTTACTCAATGACGTTGTCTACGTTGTCTTTTCCTCACAATAAAATTAAGCTACAAGAGTAGGGCAATACTGCGTAATACCTACTTGTACATACAGTGCCGGATTAACCACGTAGCAACAGTAGCAAATGCTACGGGCCCCGCGCGAAATGGGGCCCCGCATCTTAAACCTACTCATCTTTGCCTGAGCGTGGCCTGAGCATATACTGAAGAACCCATAGTAGATCAAGTGCTCTTTGAAAGAATTTGCTACGGGCCCCCCGCTTGCTTAATCCGGTACTGCGTACATACGAAAAAGGCAAGAAGAACTTTAATGGTTTTGGGATTAATGTACGGTAAAGGGCAGTAGGTACGCAGTAAGTTACGAATGATTAATATTTATAGATGTTTAAAGTACCTATATCAAAACATAGTACGACTGAGTTTAATCGCCTCATTTTTGTGTCGTTTACGATAATTATAGTCCTGTTTTTAATTAAATGTTATTATTGTTTCTAGGCATTTCATCGTTATCTTTTGTGGTTTAATTTTAAGGTCAGGTATTAAACAAAATAATGCATTCAGAACCTTTTCCTTTTTAGGGTTTCTTACCTGAAGAGTGTCAACGGGATCCTATATTAAGCCTATTAAGCCTTATTAATTGATGATGTTGACGGTCATTAATCTACTCATATATTAAAGTTAAAACCGCAAAAATATTACGACAAAAACGTATCATATCAAATTAAAAAAAAATATATAAAAATAAAGTTTCATAAACTGCTGTGAAGATTTAACTATAATTGCTGTTTGGTTATTCCGACTATAGTTTTGATCACATTCGGTGACCTTTTTTATCAAGGAATCCTAAGCGAGACACGCTTCGACCTCGTCTTGCCTTGCATAACCGACTCAATTTAACGTGAGTATTCCCGTTTTATTAAAACAAAAAGATTACAAGGCTTTATACAATTTTAAAGGATTACGCGTCTGTGGATTACGCCCTTTCGTAACTCTATAATATTATCTTAGCATAATGTAAGGCACAGCATTACAATTGGTAACGAATGCAGTTACTAACGGCATTGCACACAGTTGGTGTGGTAGTAAAAGCAGGTCGGATTGTCTTAAGTTATGTCACAACTTGCCCTACAATTATACCTAGTTTCATTTATGTATACAGAGTGTGTCGTAATGAATGGATAACCCATAACCTTGCGGGTGAGCAACACTATGGCAAAGCAGAAAATTAAAAAAATAATGCCCTGAAAAATTCCAATCTCAAGTTTTTGGTTTTCAGGTAAAAAATTAATTGAAAAAGATTTAGAAAATGTTAAATAACTCGAAAACGGTGAGACTTTTTCTATTTACAAATTAAAATTTTCTGAACAGTCATGATGTCCCCTATCCGCTGGTTACGGTTTATACTTGGTTTGGTTTTGGTTGTACTTATAGGTTTTTTTTTATATATAATAGGTGGCAAACAAGCGACGGGCCTCCTGATGGTAAGTGGTCACCGCCGCCTATGGACACCTCCAATACCAGGGGCATTGTCAGTGCGTAGCCTACCTTTAAAACGTACTTCCTAGGTAAGCGTGCTAAATCGTCGCTTTCGATGGAAACCTGATCACCTGATCGATGATCAGGATGATGATGATGGTGGTGATTCGCACCTGATGAGGTGGATTGTGGTCAAACAAACGCCTAGTCCGATGAAAAAAAAAGTACATTATCACACATTCTGTATAAAATAATAGGCCCTTTTATTAGAATAAACGCGGAAACCAAACTGCTTGGATACAGACGTGAAAGTTGAACCCAATACTCCTCCATTGGTTTAGGTGAACAACAAGAACGGATTTTACGGAAATCCATATATATCAATACAAGCAAAATGGGGCACCAAAGTTTGTATGCAAATAAAATATTTTTTCATGCTAATCCAATAAGACTCGGTTTGTAAAAGAAAATCTGTCTCAAATTTTTGAAAATTTAACCCCTAAAGCGGTGAAATGGGGTATTTCATTTAGTGTAGACTATGCGAGCGAAGCCGCGCGGGCAAGCTAGTATCTGTTAAAAATTAAGGATATGAGAAGAAATTAATTGCAAAAAAAAAAAACTAAGGTTTTAATGAAAAAAATATATGTTTATTCTAAAGTTTTCAAAGTATTTGGTTTATACATATAAGACGTTTATGTTCTTTTTAACCGACTTCCAAAAAAAAAAGAAGGAGGATCTCAAGTCGACTGCTTTTTTTGTTCCATTCGTTTTGTCCTTTCACTAATTAATTAATAAATTTAACATAACATAAATAACATTAAATAATAAATAAATTGAAATAAACCCCAAGTAAAAATAAATCATAAATATATACAGGGTTATAAGGAAAGGGTATGCAAAGCCGAAAAGGGCTCAAAGTACTCTTCATGATGAAAATATTTTACTGTGGGACCAACCCTGAAATCGAGAAATTCTTTCTTTTCAAATTCTTGATTTCAGGGTTGGTCCCATAGTAAAAGTCGATCATAATGATGAGTACTTTGAGCCCTTTTCGGCTTAGCAAACCCTTTCCTTATAACCCTGTATACAACCTAAAAGTAGCACTTATAGTTACGTATAGCTTATTTCGTATTTTTTATTTGGTTCGCAAAAATGTGTTATCTATCGTGAAAATAGTGAAGGTCAACCTTGGAATGTCATTGCCACCAAAGAATTCTATGACGCCTCACAATCCCATTGTCAGGCTAAAATCACTCTAATTGTCATACCATGGCACCCTACATGACCTCATTTGCAAATAGCTTCACTTTTTTATTATATTGCAATCTTGTATGCTTTTAACTTCCAACCCCCGAATACTGGAACGTTTCTTAACTCTGACGACAGATTAAGTCTATTCCTGTTTGTCTATTGTCATTTGCTTAGTGCCAGACAAAGGCAGTATTAGAATTAATCTGTTGTCAAAGTTAACAAACGTTTCAGTATTCGGGGCTTTTTTTTCTTTTTTTCAATTTTTATTTATTCGCTTATTTTTTAATTTTTAGTACACTGCAAGATTTAAAAAAAATGTTAAACAGATGTTTCAATATACAATGGTTCACGGATCTGTGGGAGGACGATTGCAATTTGGTACAATCAGTCCTCCCACAGATCCAAAGTATCCCACACTGTGCGTTTTACGCGATCCTTTTTGCCTCACACCTGCAAATTGTGGAATGAGCTTCCACCAGCGGTTTTTCCGAGTAACTACAACACGGGGGTCTTCAAAAGGGCCGTTAATCGAGTCTTTAAAGGTCGGCAACGTATCTGTGATGCCCCTGGTGTTACAGGTATCCATAGGCGACGGTGATCGGTTACCATCAGGCGGCCCGTCTGCTTGTTTGCCAACTATGGCATAAAAAAAACCAAAGAATTCGGGGGATAGGGTTCATAATCTAACTGCTGCTTTTTATTAAATACTTTACTATACTTTTTATTTATAAGGTAGTTAAATAATGTTTTTAAATTTACATATGGCAGCGTTATCGCATTATTTAGTAATATTAATATAACGATAGATGTAAGTTTGGAAATTAAATAAATTTCAAGAACTGGTGAGTCTTAGGGTGTCTACACATGGCCCGACCTGACATCGTGTGAAAGGGACAGCTAGATTTGAATTTCACGGGAGCAAAAGAAACAAACTATTAAGGTTATAGCTTCTCCCTTTCGCTTCCCCAGAAACTTATATATAGCCATCTCTTTCAAGCGATGTCGGGTCGAGCCATGTGTAGACACCCTTAGAACAAACCAGATTTTTTTTAAGATGGATATTTAGTCAGGAAGCTATTCGCAGGGAACATCAATTTATTGTCATAATCAGGTATAATTTTAGGTCGTGACGCAGACACTTTCCTATCCGTAGAACCTGAGTAGAATCACCACGTAATTCGGGTCACAAGAAATAGGTCAAAAAAGGAGCACGTGTCTACTTATCATCATAGCTATCATACCTATGATTTGTGATGCCTATAGCCACATTAAAGACAGTACACACGATGTGGCAACAAAACTTACAAACAACAAGCAAGCATAACCGATTTATTGTGTTCACGAAGTATAACAATTATTATTGCGCGTACTCAACGTTAATTTATTCACTGTTATGTGTCTCAAAGAAATGCTACATTCGCCTAAATAAAAATTATAAAAATATATAATTTTAAAGTTTTTCTAAGCGGAGGCTTTTTAGATTCCGAGATGGATTTTATATTGCCTTGCATTTATTTTGCTTTTTTTCGTCTTATATTTTGGTTCCACACAAACTGTTTGTATGTTCTGTTATAATTAGGTATATTATATTCTGTATGTACTCAGGTGTAAATGCTCAGGTGGGCGGGAGGTGTAACCCGGCTGGATAGAATCCGTAATGAATATATACGAGGTAGCTTTAAGGTTGCACCAATCGCAGATAAAGTCACCGAAAACCGCCTCCGATGGTATGGACATGTCAAAAGACGTAGCGAAGACCATGTGGTGCAAATAGCATTAAACCTACCGGAACAGAAAAGAGGTAGAGGCCGCCCGCCATTGACCTGGTGGTCCAAAATAGAACGAGACCTCAAGAAAGCCCAATTGCCCGAAGCGACAACCCAAGATCGTTTGACTTGGCGCAGGAAAGTGAGGAGACCCGACCCCAAATAACGGGATCAAGGGAGAAGCAAGAGATATTCTGTATGTACTCAGCTTATGTACGCAACTTATGTAGACTGGCAAACACAAACACAACAAGCACCATTTGTGGTCCAAATGATTTTAAGCCGTCAGTTTGTCTTTATCAATGCTTTACAGCAATTTTTATGTTTTGTTTAATAAAACGGGAATACTCACGTTAAATTGAGTCGGTTATTCTGACTATAGATCGATCACATTCGGTGACCTTTACAAAATGTGTGAAAACCACGTCAGTTTTCTTAGTAAAAAAATTGTTATTATTTTGGAGAAATGAAATCTCAAAATGTTTTTTTTTTCTTCTTCGCCGAAATAATATTGGCATTGTTATTCTATGGACAACTGATTGGTTATTTTTTTATTTCCATTTCAGGGATTATTTTATTTTCAAGCGGGTTAAAAATTTGCGAACAGAATAGCCATTAAAGTTTTTTTTTGCATACGCGATCGTACATCTGGCTGAGCGATATAAGCGAGCGATGTCTTTGCAATAGCTGGCAAAATTTGCTTTCATCTGACCGCATTGGTTGTTACTCGCGTACAAGTCTTTTTCAGGAATTATTTTGTCGCCTGCGATTTTTGATTAGTCTTAAATCCCCAAAAAATTTAGTTTGCTGGGGCACGATTTGCCGGCTGAGTTTTATAATATTTCGCAGAAGCATTCGGTACTATATTCTAAACAAGAATCAGGGGCCTTATCCCGTAGCTCTGATGGCAATGGTCATCGAGTGCCATCCCACTCGCGCCAACTTACTCGCACCATGCGAGCGAGCAGGATAGCAAACGAAGACCATCGCCACCAGAGTTACGGGATAAGGCCCTTGGTCGAGAGGTTGTCAAGGAATAAGGTCCTGAGGTCTCAACTCGGAACATATGTCCCGAATAAAATTGAGATCTTGAATAAAAGTTTGTGCTCTCGAGGCCTACAGTTCGCAGAACTACCTATCTATTGTTTGCCTTATTTCCTTCGGAAACGCGCCATGCACGAGCCGGTTTTGAAATATCCACCGGAACATGTGACCAAACATGTGACTATATCCATTATGCGACCATTTTCTTACTTTTATTTACCACTATAAGATATATTGATTGCCAATTTGTGGCTTCACTTCTGTAAACTGTGAGATATTTCTGTATTCATTTGTCACCTGCTGGTAAGATGGCGACGTGCATAAACACGTTCAGTCGTTCATTACTATTTAGTATGGACACGAGAAGTTACACATTATTACTATGAGAACATGATGAAATGAGTCATCAAAATTCCAGTCGGGTTTGGTCAGTGAAATGAAATGATATGAAATATTTATTTATCAATTCCTTTCCATTGGGTCGGCATTACAGGCCACCCCAATTCGCCCACCCATGGACCACAATCTATTGGAAGCAAAGCTACAAGTCGGTCAGGATAAATAAGGTACAATGAATAGAGGTAAACCTTTATAAAAACAATAAATTAGTATTAAATTGAATAAATTAATAGTGAATCAAAATAAATTAAATTAAATTTTCTTACAATTATATTCGTCTAGGTCATAAAATGGATGGTCTAACAACCAGAGTTACATATTACGTTATACAGGTCTACATATTACGTTTACGTGCTGAAAACCATGAATATTTACTTAGTTCAATCATAGACATCTTACGGTCACCGGGCATGTCCTAAAGTGCGACCAGAACTATACCAGAGGACGGACAGCAACGTCCTCTTAGTAAAATATTGAACTTTTTTTGCCCTCTCAGGCGCTCGGAGAAAAGCCCGGGTTGAGGAGACTGACCAAAAGTTCGCAATGGCTATCCCAATGTTTTTTCTATGGTTCCGTTTATAGAGACAAGCAAGTCGCTCACCTGATTTTAAGCGTCACGCTTGAATTTTGAACATCAAAACTATATGTGCACTGCGCTCGTCAACCAGACACATTAAATGTTGAGCCTCTTTGTCTTTGTTTAATCCCGCAGTTCCGCTGGAAACATCGCCCTTCAATCCGGAACAGTTATATTTGCACACTACTGCTTGACGGTTGAATAACTGGCAAAGGATGGTAAAAGGCGGGCTCTGCAAAAGAGTCTTACCAGTTATCCACAGACATCATGATCATCAGCCATAAGACGTCCACTGCTGAACATACCACGGAACGGAACCATTCTCTCTCATTCGTAAGGCTGTCGGCGGTCAGGTCAGAACCGCCGACGCTGCTTGACCAATAAGGTTCACGGAGTGTCTGCACCTGAACCTAACAGTTATCGTAACAAGCACGTCAGGGTACGGACCGACGCCCCTCCATTTGTCTCGCCCCCACATCACGCACCCACTCTATCAAAACAGAAGCCACCAAAAAACAGCAATCGGACCACGTTAACCAATCTACTGGGCATTTTACAAATTTGTCGTTAATTCGCAGTAATTGTAGCCAATTGACATAAGACAAGACATTTTTTTCAATTGCTCTGTAGAGCCGCCCGCGTGCGCGCACACATGACTGCGCCCGCGCACCGTGAGAATCTTACACGTGCTTTTCATTGACCGACAATTCAATTGATCTTTCAAAGCGTTTCATTGAATTTTATTCGACTTATCACTGTTTATTTTCGTCCTTTTGAAATAAACAGACTGGACAGCGTTCTGTGATCTCGCTCACGCATTTGAAGTTTTTTTAAAGATTTATAATATAATAATTTAAGTTTATATAATATAATTTTACTGTACAGGGTTTTAAGGAAAGGGTAAGTCGAAAAGGGCTCATAGTACTTATCATTATGAACAACTTTTACTATGGAACCAACCCTGAAATCGAGAATAAAATATCACCTGTTCCATAGAGAAGTAAGTATTCATGTGTTTACCATCTTATCCATCTTACTTAGCGGCAGATAAGTTATGTCCAAACTCCTAGCTTGTCGATATTTACTATCAGGTGAACTATTTGGTCGTCTCTCTTTACTAGTATATAGAGTAGTTACTATTTTCATAGAAAGTAGATAAAGTGAAATTTATATTTAACATAATTATATGCGTTACATAGAAGATAGATGTATATCATTATCACCTTATCCTGAGTGATGTTATAGACGTGTACCTCATTTTGGCGGCTTAAGGTTACACTAGTTTTTGATCGAGCGAAGCGAAGGTCTCAGAGTTTACTGGGACAAATCGGCATTTGTTTGTATGTTCGTGTGTATATTTGTCCGATGATAACTTGCGAACCGTTGATCCGATTTTCATGAAATTTTGTAGGCAAGTAGTTCATTTCAATACAATTTTTAAGTTCGAATATAAGCTGAATCGGTATAGGGATTGTCAAGATATGGGGGTCTCGAGGTCTCAGTTCGGCGCGAACTACTAGTTAAGCATCTTTTTGTATGTAAAATTTTGTGTGAACAATAAAGAGTTTGAAAACTATCTATAATATTTATCTTCAAGGTGAAATAAATTAATGAGTACTCATGTGTCATGTCATCATACAATGAGTCCTCATGTGCAGGCGCATGATCGATTGCCACATATCGGCGTCTTACTCAGCTTTACTTAGGGAGTAGGTACATAAGTACCTTCGTAGACAGAGAAAACAATAAATAGCAGGATACATCATGTCTCTTTCCAACAGAGAAATAAGGGGCTTACTCCAGAAATCCCCTTACCCCCGAATACTGAAACGTTTGTTAACTTTTTGACAACAGATTAATTCTAATACTGCCTTTGCCTGGCACTAAGCAAATGACAAAGGCAGCAATAGACTCAATCTGTCGTCAAAGTTAAACGTTTTAGTTTTCGGGGGTTTGAGATGTAAAATTAAATATATACTCATGAAGATAAAGAATAAAGTTTCAATATTTATTTCCCGTAGCGCTACGCGTACTTTACCGATTCTGATTGGTTGAAAATTGGTGTCAGCTATTATTACTGCTTCCTGATTGGTCGATATTGGTAATGATAATCGCGATTAGTTTATATGTTTAATGATTTGTCGAATAACAACGCCAATGTTTAAAAGCAATTTATAGGCAATTTTCTTTTGGTTTTTAATTAGTTTAAACGAAACGAAATCGAAATCGAAAAAAAACGAAATCGGATAACATTTAGGGGTGGGTATCAGACACGTGTCAGACTACGCTTTTTGTATGGAAAAATTGCGGTATACTCTACTCATTAGCTCTGGCAGGAAAACGAAAAAAAAAAAAAAAAAAAGAAGTTATTATAAAATATAAAAGTTCGCTAAGCTTACGGCCGACTTTCAGTAGTAGAGAGTCACCAGATGTCGCTGACAGAAAAATCAACTTAAAATTCATGTACACTGTATAATAATCAAATTAAAAATAATTAATGCAGTTCGCATCGCGTCCTCGCATACTTTGTAGTTATTAAAATCATCATTAACATGCTTAGCACGTTTCAACGGTGTTTAGGCAAGTTAGGGATCTATTTGATTTGATTATGCTATTGACAGTTCGCGGCTTTGTTCGTTGTCCTTTTGGTCCTTGATGTTGATGACTTGTCAAAAGGGATTTTTTGTTTTTTTTTTTCTCTTAAATTTTGGCTTCACACGTTGTGTATTTAGCCAGTGTCAAGTTTTGTAATATTTGAAGTGAAGTATTTCACAATTAAAACAAGTCTCAGTCATAGTCTAAGTCAAGTAGAGTAAGTCACGGTCAAGTCCAAGTCATACCCCAGTAAAGTGGTGGAGTATTTACTAAAGGTTTCTATGGAGTTTTGGAAACAACACGAAAAGACACGTTTCACGATATTATACTATTCACCAACACTCATGCACGTTCAGGAACACTTAATGAATAAAAAATCCACCATGTTTACACATTAACACTAGAAATAACACAAGTTTTGGAAAATAATGTAATGACGCGAAATGATTTCTTCACGTTCCCGCCAAACCGGTGTCGTTTGTTGTCCTTTTGGTCCTCGATGTTGATGACTTGTCAAAAAGGATATTCTAACTTCAGCACCGATTTGAATTGTACTGAATCGAGGAACTACGAATGAATCTACTAAGAAAAAAAGTTCTCGATAGATACAAAATTTCAAAATGAGATCTAAGGAGAAAACATTATTCCATACTTAGTGTTGTCTATGTTTTTTTTTATCTGCAACAAAATTGAATTGAATTGAATAAGTGCACTGTATAGTAAAAATGCACAAATGTAAATTAAGTGCAATGTAATTGTATGTGTAACATGTTAAAATGTTGATTGTTTTTGTTCAATAGTTCTATGAACTACCTAATTATTTGTGTAAAGTTTATTATACATTATTTTTGACGTATAAACTTGTGTTTATTAATAGAGAACTTTGAACTTAGATCCATTCTGGGTCTAAGCACTGGATCTAATGAGAATGATTCAAATACAACCAGCGATTCTACGAACGGCGTCAATCACAAGTTTCACTTGAAGGTAAACATTGTGAGGATTCCATTATGGACTCGTCAACTTGCTACAATTTTTAACAATATTATTTATATCACTGTATAATTATATTAGGCATGTATGTACTCCTCATATGTACAAATTTTACTATGGGACCAATCATGAAAT
The DNA here is from genome assembly GCA_947579745.1 of Apocheima hispidaria. NCBI lineage: Eukaryota > Metazoa > Arthropoda > Insecta > Lepidoptera > Geometridae > Apocheima > Apocheima hispidaria. The sequence continues at coordinate 9,397,929 of OX388166.1, read as the reverse complement.
CGCGAAATAAATATCAACTGTTCTATAGAAAAATGGCGATGATACTCGACAAAATGTGTGTAACAGCAGATTTTTCGCGCGATTTCATTGTTGGCACCATATATTGGCCCCCCTTGTATACATATAAAATTCGATGTGTGTATCTATGGACTCCAAAACGGCTGGAGCGATTTTGATGACATTTTTCGTCAATATCATAGTAGCCCTTCGTTTGATCCTGTGAAGTGGGTCGCTAGTATTACTACAAACATGATCTGCTTCTCGCTGGTGAGAAAGTCACAAATGGTTATTAGTTAAAAGACCAGTCTTAGTCATAAAGATGACGAAATCCACAAAACAAGTAATATGTCATTGACGATTATTTTTACATGATTTACAATACGTGATAATCTTCACTGATAAGGCAAATATTTTAAACATAGATTGTACGACTTGATTTTAGTGGCGCAAGAAATGAGGTGTCGGAAATACAACGATTACGATAGCGATTCATTGAATTTGTTCGTTTGTTTATAGAGCTACTTGACTGAAGTTCAAAATTCTACAGGCTAAGTATGTTTTGTTCACAGAGCTGATGAAGCCGGGGCAACTTCGGTACGTAATATACACGTAAAGGTACCTAAAAGTAAACGAAAACATACTTTTTTTGTAAATTCAGTATTACTCCACGGACTCCGGGGTCCGTGCCTTTTATCAAATTCTACAATTATTTTTATGAACTATAACTGAATATAAAAACTGAATATACCAACGAATCTTTATACTATTACAGAGCTAAGTGTTATTATAGATTTACGTATACAGGGTTATAAGGAAACGGTATGCTAAGCCGAAAAGGACTCATAGTACTTATCATTGACTTGACTTGACTGCCCCGGTGGCTCAGTTGGTAGTGAACCTACCTTCTGTGTTTGGGGGCGTGGGTTCGATTCCCATCTAGGACAAACATTCATGTAATGAATATTTGTGTTTGTTCTATGTCTGGGTGTTAATATCTATATTAATATGTATTTAAAAATATCTATGTACGTATATCAGTCTCTGGCAGCCATATTACAAGCTTTGCTTAGTTTGGGGTCAGATGACCGTGTGTGCAAAAATGTCCCACATATTTATTATTTATTATTATTATCATTATGAACAACTTTTACTATGGGACCAACCCTGAAATCGAGAAAAAAATATCAGCTGTTCCATAGAAAAATGTCAATGACACTCGACAAAATGTATGGAACAGCTGATTATTTTTTTCTCGATTTCAGGGTTGGTCCCATAGTAAAAAATGTTCACAATCATGAGTACTATGAGCCCCTTTCGGCTTAGCATACCCTTTCCTTATAACCCTGAATACTCCGAGCAGGGCCCCTATTCGGAGAAATGACATTTTATCTCGGTCACTGTCTCTCTAATTTAGAATTTAATGGGAGTGAGAGTGACCGAGATAAAATGACACATCTCCGAATAGGGTCCCAGTCCAGCTCCCGCAAACAGCAGCTGTTCACAAGTTGACGCATGTTCCAGCCATCGCTCTTCTCAACCATATTGGGCGACCCGCCACACGACGCCGCCGCAAGAAAAAGCTTTTTAGTGAGCGTGACTGAACTTAATAAATGATTAATGACTGTCCGACAGACAACACTCAACTAGAAGCACGATGCGCAGGAGTTCTTTCTGTAACGTAGACGAGCACTAAGAAATAATCTTTGAAAATTCGTCTAATTGTTCTTCGAGGGGCTGCTCCCATGATTCTCACTATGTTGTCCACACGTTTTCATCATTTTTTTATTAAAAGTTTTTTAGAGGATTTATTTTGATTTATATTAATAGTTTATTAGAGGATTTATTCGAAGAAGGAGGAAAGAAACAAGAAAAAAATGTTTTTCTTCTATTTCGCCAAAAAATAAACACATGAATTTTGCTATAAAACATTGGTAATGATATTTTAAAAGATAGATAATTTTTATTTAAAAAAAATGTTCAAAAAGTGCGAACGAGGTAGCTGAGATGTAAACAAATTAAAGTTTGTGTGGAAGTCCGAGACTTTTACTTTGTAGAAGTTTTCATGAGAGGCCGAATGCCGAGCTTCGGCCTCTAGCGCTAAACAAGCGTACGAAGTCGGGGGCGTCAGGAGGTGAGGATATTAATACCAGATTGCGTATTTAGCTTATAAACTTATTTAAACAATTTTGTGCGCCTGCAACGGTTGCATTTGTAGATTTAAGAACTTGTACACCCTCACGCAAATAAAACGTTGACTTTGACTTTAGGAGAAGTCATTTGTAATTCATAAAATAGGTGGGTAATATCTAAGGAACCAGGCCAGGGTACGGGCCCCAGGGGCCACCATGAGGTCCTTAATCCGATGATTTTTAGAATCAGCCGACGCTGCGCGACCGTGAGCTGTATCGCGCGGCGATAAGATTCACCGGTCGAAGATTCTCGATGAACTTAACAATCACCGCATTACGCACTTCACGGTTCGGGCCCAGCAGAGTAGATGGATTAATTTAGGATTATACACTATTTATACAGGGTTATAAGGAAAGGGTACGCTAAGCTGAAAAGAGCTTGTACTACTCATGTTTGTGAACATCTTTTACTATGGAACCAACCCTGAAATAGAGAAAAAAATATCAGCTGTTCCATAGGAAAATCTCAATGACACTCGATTAAATGTATGGAACAGCTGATATTTTTTTCCTCGATTTCGGGGTTGGTCCCATACTAAAATTGTTGGTAATCATGAGTACTATAAGTCCCGTTCGGCTTAGCATACAGTTTCCTTATAACCCTGTATAACTGTGATAAGAGATCCACTTATGTGCATCACGGTTGTGTATAGCGTGATTGTATTAGATGATTGTACTCAATATTTATTCTTGTACTTCAATCTAATCATAAGTTTTCTTCGTAATTTTCCAAAGAATTTTCATATATTCATTTCTGCTTATGTTTATAGAAAGACTTTTTATACAGATTTCTATAATTTTATACAAAAATATTAAAGAACCGTTGATACTATGAATATGATCTAATATACTAAGTAGTTTGGTACTTGTTAGTAAATGTTTTTTTTTTGTTTGCTTTGTAGGTATATATATATACTCTGGTTATTTGAAAGACAGGTTCTTTAGTGGCGACCACGAACCGGGAGACGCAGCATAGGTAGGCCTCCCAGTACGTGGACCGACGACATTGTGGAAGTCGGTGACTGCAATTGGCAGATTGTCGTTCAGTGTCGCGCTCTAAGGCTCTTTTATTATCTAATCTCATCGACATTCCTACATTCATAATCTCGTTTTTTTTTAAATCTTGTGTATGTTACCGGCCAAACCCTATTTTAGTTTTTATTATGAAAACTGACGTGGTTGTGACACATTTTCAACCGACTTCCAAAAAATATGAGGAGATTCTCATAATTCTCTCAGGAGTCGAATGTTTTTTTTATTTGAAAGGCAAAAGGTCGCACGCGTCTCGCTTTTAGCTTTCCTTGATAAGATTACCAATTTGCTTGAAACTATAGTCAGAATGACGGACTCAATTTAACGTGAGTATTCCCGTTTTATTAAAATTAAACTGGTTTTTCCTGGGATTCTCTCTTCATATGCGCGATAGGACAAATCGGATACGCCTAGGCCAAACTTGTTTATCATATGCCCCATAGGGAAACTAGTTCCGCCTAGGCTAGGGTTGGTTCTAGTATGGATGGTACATTCTAGGATAAACTGGTAGCTGGTATAAACTGGCCTAGTCTGAAATAATTATTTTGCCTAGTGGAAATTATAGCGATCACAATCACATATCAGAGTTTGTGATATCTTGATTGCACACTGTATGAACGTACATAAAATTTGGAGGGTACTTAGTGACGAAACGAGCAAGTCGCTCACCTGATGTTAATCGTCACGCTTCCCCATAACAGTGCCACCCAAAATTTTGAACTTCAGCAGTTCCAAAACATTAGCGGCAATGCATTGCGCTGGTCGCCCTGTGATATTATATGTTAAATCTCTTTATGCGCAGTAATAATTCTGGAAACATTACCCTTCAATCCGGAACACACTAATATTTGCACACTACTACTTGACGGTTGAAAAACTGGAAAAGGTGTGGTACTTCCACAGACGGACTCTGCGGAAGAGCCTTACCACTACTAGCAGGTATGTTTCTTGTTGAAAATAAAATGCAATTAAAAATCTGATTAAGTACCTGTTCTTTTGAACTATGTTATCTGATACATGGAAGAATTGATTAAATTAATATTAATCAACGCAACTTCAGTTGATACCGCATTCAACAAAAAGGCAAACAGGCGATAGCGGGGCTTCCCCGAGTCCCTGGTATCAACAAACGAGGATTGCCCTTGGATTAGTTACACGTGCTTAGTCCTTCTCGCTCTTTTTGAAATTAGAACTCTACTGAAAAAGACAGAAGACTGAGTAATTGCTCCAAGTTTTCTCCGAGTCATAAGGGGGTATATGGTCACCATGGAGTGCAGTATTAAAGAAAGGTCATCGTTCTAACTGAAGCACAGGAGCGGATATACTGTCGCCCATCGGCAAGTGACAGCCCGAAAAGGGCTTATGGAACTCATTATTATGATCAACTTTTACTAGCGGATCAACCTTGAAATCTAGAAAAATATATCTGTTGTTCCATAGAAAAATTTCAATGACACTCTACAAAATATGTGCATGGGCAAACACTAATAAATTGATAAACCTGTAAAATGTTAGTTTGTTCGCTCATGAAAATTACAAAAGTAAATGTGTGTTTGTTTGTACATCACAGTGTCACATTATTTTAGACTCTAAACGTGAAAGTGTGGCGTCATAAGTCTAATAAGGTTGTTGGTGTGGGCACGCCCACAACGGTGGATCCGCGCTTAGGTTCAGCGCGCGAGCACGACGGCTAAGAAGGATAGAGTAAGACGCTAGAACAATCGTGTGAACAGGTCAGCAAATAGTACATACACTGTAGTAGTGTGTCGTTAGTTTTGTTTTGTCGTTATGCTTAAAACCGTTTACGATAATTTCTTTGAAACTGTTCTAACATAAATGGCTATAAATTTTAGATTTTTTTCTAGGCATACAAGAATAGGCTCTGATTTATGCTTAATTATTGTAAATAATACGTGACCAAGGCCAAAAATATTCGCAATAATTGAGGCTAAATATATTAAGCTGTCGAAATTGCGTGTCGTGAAAATGATTAGCTCTAGATTTAATTATGAACCTTCATAATGGGCTACTGGCCGCAATTCCACCGTGCACTCACTAAACGTAATTAAGCTATCGCTGTCTTTAACTAAATAGAAACACAAGATAGAGATGGCATGAATTATAGTGCCGTCAAATTAGTCAGATCTTACTTCACCATACAAACTTAGAGGAGACCGTAGCGGGTGTCGATTTAAAACTAGTTTTAAGTGTCGCTAGTGTACGTTTTTCTTCGCGGCTTTAATCGGTAAACTCGTTTGACAGAACTAAAATGCATGCTATCTTTTTCTTGTGTTTCTATTAGTAAAAGACAGCAATAGCACTCAGTTTGGTTTAGCGGGAATAGACGCCAATTATGTTACTGTAGGTATTATTAACAAAAAGCGTATTTTTCTCCGTGCCATCACGAATAAGTAAGCTTGGGTTTCTATTTCAAGTCAAGTAGAAATTGCGACGATCATTTCGCAGTATAAAGTACCGGCGACATCTTTCATCCTTATCAGTACTACACTCTTCTTTACATAGTTTCTCTATGCTTCTGGCTAATACTGGGTTTATCTCCTGGGTCTAGGAAGTCGTTAGCTAAAAGATTTTGCGTATGAGATTTTATGGAAAAACTAACACACCTAACACACCTAACATTTTGAATGCTAGCATCATTCACATAGGCAAGCTTACATACGAACGCACACACGTGAACCTCCCATGCAGTTACAGATGCCTCCCGCTTCTAATATGCTTAGATAAAATTAAAACTTTATCAATTACAATTAAATGTACATAAACATAAAATAAATTAATTAAAAAAAAAACATTAATTTAATTTAATACATTAAATGGAATAAAATTATATTTAAACTCTTACTATTTATGTATAATTATATTTTATTTATTCCTTTTTGTCTCGATTAACCCGATTGTGAAATCTATATGGGCTAATCCGTGGAGTCCACGATTTTACTTTTAATCAAAAATAATTACATTTGGTAATTATATAACGGTACATAACATTGCCAAATAAAGACAATGAAATAAAACATGAAAATAAATGTGGCAGTAGTAGTACTAGTAGGTAGTAATGGTTAAAAATACACAATAATACTTACTTTATTAAATAAATTAAAATCTTCCTTCATTTGTCACTACCTCAAAAGCTCTCAAGTTTGTAGGTAGCAGTCACGCACAATATTCATGTTCCTAAAAAAAATATTATTAGATTCGGTCAATAATCATATCAATATATATTTGAAATCCCATTTTGTCTTATTTTCAAACAAAACCTGGCTTTAATGTACTCATGACGCGAATCGTCAGAAAATCCAATTGATAAATCCAAGTTTGGTCACTTGGCGTCCTCAAATTTTGGACTTTGACGTCAGCGTCGTACGTCGTAAGTCGTAGGTATGTACATAAGTAAATGCCTGTCTGTACGTTCCACGAACGGCAGTTTTCCATTAGATTTACAATCGGAGGTTTGACCGCAGGATAAACAAGTAGATCTACTGACTTTACCACAGAATATTTTCCTCGAAGCTTCACCAAAGTAGCTAAGCCTAACCTAAGCTTCTCTGCTCCTATATGATTATCGTTATCTTGTTCGCACTTTTTCAACTCTTTAAATATAAAAATTACTGAGTGGAAATAAAAAAAATAATCATAAATTTATCTTTAGAATAGCCATTGCCAATATTTTATTTATAAAAAAAATATTCGATTTTCGATTTTCACAAAAAGGAAAATCATTATTTTTTAGTCTTTTTCCTTCCCGTTCGCCGATATAAAAAATAATAACTTTTAATTGCTATAAAAAATTGGCAAAGTTATATAATTTTGAAGGTAGGTATCAAAACTCAGTTATTGTAACATTGTTACGAGTAGGTCATCATCATCAGCCATAAGACGGTCACTGCTGAACATAGGCCTCCCCCAAACCTAACGACAACGTGCCACTTGCATCCAGTGGTTATCCACGACTTTCACAATGTCGTTGATCCATCAAGTGGGAGGCCTGCCTACGCTACGAAGACTCAAGAATTTTTCCTCCCCATCAGTTATCCGTTCTTCGAATGATGTGGCCTGCCCACTGCCACTTCAGCTTGAAAACTCTGAAAGCTATAGCGGTGACTTTGGTTCTTCGGCGAATATCCTCATTCGAATTTTTTTCGCGCCAAGAAACCCCGAGCATAGCTCTCTCCATTGCCCACTGTGCGAATCTGAGTTTCTCCAAAAGGCCAGTAGTCAAGGACCACGTTTCAGTTCCATATGACATCACTGGCAACACACATTGGTTGAAGACGACGATTGTTACGAGTAGGTACAGTGCATATAACTATACCCTGTTACGATACTTATTTTAATTTGACAATACCTAGGTACTCGTTACGTATTGTTTGTATTTTATAATTATGTAATTTGCTGCCTTTGGTTTGAGTTTAAATGTCAGTAATGACGAAAACACAAAATAGCTTTATCCAAAAAAAAGATGATAAGAATATATTTATTGCCAATAACAAAACAAAAAAATAATAAAAATGGACACTGTAGCATAAGCAAAAACTAGATTGGCAATAGGGGTACGCTCAGCGCTATGCTGCGAGCTCCCGAAAGGTCACGCAGTGCTGGTTTTCAGTGTACACCTATGCTCAGAAGATGAAAGGAGAGCATTAAGCGACTGCGGGTATTACAATATCAACTTAAGTATAATATAAGTGTTAATATTAGAGTACTTAAAGGTTTGTGTATGTTGTTTGTGTATTTGTTGTGTGTGTGTGTGATAGGTTAGTAAAACGAATTATATATTTTTTGCACCTTCAATAAGTTTTGTTTTGATCAAGTCTTCAACTTTAATAAAAAAAATAACAAAACCGTTTACGACGACGTTCAATCAAATGTATAAAGATCATAGAAAGATGCGAATGCGAATTCAGAAAGCGTCAAAACCTACGGGATGTTGACCGAGATTAAGGTTTGATTTATATCGCACGGCTGTCTAAACTTAGTACTTATGTCTGCGAGGGAACGCCACGCAAACGCTCGCTCGAGCCGGTCGAGCCGAGCCAGTCAGTCAGTTGTCATCCGACAGCCACGCGAGAAAGACGCGGCCGTTCCGACCTGCGTGTTCTCAAAACTTTACGCGACTAACAACTGCAGTGAAAACAAAACATTGGACTGAGAGTGTTTAGTTGTGTTTCGTGTTAGTGATGATATTCATATGGAACATTCGTCTCTCGCATCTCCTGGACAAACGCTGATGTCAGAGGGCATGGAACCGAGAGATAGACTTGTGGAGGAGATCGTACTCCTAGCGCTGTTCCTGGTGTCGACGGCGGCCAACTCTCTGGCGTTGCTGGTCTTCTGTCGACGACCCGGACTTAGAACTATCTCTAACCGGTAAGTCTCCTTCCTCTCATAAACGCCTGGTACTTCTAAATCGTATCTACAAACTTTGATGTTAACTTCAGGATGCGATTGTTCGAAACTTCAAGGCTGGCTTGTTTCGAAATTAATGCAAGACCGTCGAGTAATAAATTTAAAGATGTTTCGAAACCACCAAACGGACGAATTTTGCAGAGAGAGTACACCGTAATATTTCGGTATTGACACAAACATGCTACTTACAATAAAAGTGAGAGTAATAAAAAATAACTTTCGACTAAGCACGCCGAGAATAATGATGTGGGCAAACGCAGGGTTGGTGCAAACAAAATTTTAATAGTAGAAACAATACATAGTAATGAACGCGCAGACAATGTAAATTTGAGAAATGTTGAAGCAAGAATCAATAATCACGAATGTAACAAAACCGTCTAAACAAACATTTCTAAGCGATGTATTTGAACTTTAGCTGTCGAGGAACATCCCTAAGTTGGGCTGAATGCCAGAACATATAGTATTATTAGACAATTAGTGGCGGGTGCGGGCTCATCGCAGGTAGACGAGCCTGCAGTAACTATTCCACCAGTTCATATATTTGATCTCTATGGCTTCTTTTATGCTTGTTTTAGTATCTCCAATATTTAAGATTAATTCTGAAATTAATCAAAAATAGAACATCTATTTGTGGAATATATATTGCTTTTGGAAAACAGACTGTAATTCCTTCAACATAAGTTGTCTTAAAATTTTAAGTCCCATGTCATCTATCTTTATTATCTACAACCATAACGAGCTTATTCAATTTGTGAAGAGTTTTGCAATTTATTTGTTCCCACGATCGGTGAGTCTTTGTCTACCGGAGGCCGCATTCGTTAACGTTTTGTCCACGAATTGCTTGGATCACCGCAACGGTTCTGTTGTCATAATGTACATGATTGGAACGGCTTAGAAGTTATTATTAACAACTTCAAATTTAAATTTTAAATAAAGACTACGCCCACAAATAAGTAATAATCTTCTCCTAAAATTTAAATTTCACCTCATAACAAAAATTTTGCAAATGAAAATAATTATATGATAGACATAATTGAAATCCTATTCTAAAAATTATTTATCACGCTATTAAAATATATAAAATATTTATATTTATTTTATTCGGTTGCTATATTGACGCATGTTAGTTCTCAGAATATAAATGATAAAAAAGTTTAGAACCTGTATGACCTCGAACTGAATTAACCTGGTACAGGTGCCAAAGACCAAATGCCAGATTGAACGTATATTCCGGTATAACAAACCCGTAATCTTGTCATGGAGATACTTATAAAGATAAAATGGACACAGCTTAATTTTTTCAACACATTTCTGAAAAATACACATTTAAGACGATTACTGTGTTTTGTCGTCATATTCACTGTTTACATTTTGTCATTGACATGTTAAAAATCTTCCATCTTCAATTTGTCGTCCGAATTTCTTAATAAGTGCTTTTATTAATTTTGCTCAAAACATCTGCTTTTGTCGTGGTCGCCAAATGATCCACAACCACATTGACCCTGATTTAAAATTCCAATGATTATTGACCTAAGTTCAATCAACGAAACAAAGAACTATCTGAATTCTATTAAAGAATATATTGTAGAAATGATTATATTTGAATCAAGTAAGTTAACAGACCAGACCGTCTTGGTGACTGCTTCGTTTGTTTTTCCAGACGACCTTAGTTACCGGTTCCGGTTGAAGCCATTACTTAAACTGTAATTTATTTTATTCTAATTGCTTTTGAATGTTTGTTTGCCAATATTTACTGCAGTGAACGAGATTTTAATTGTATTTTAAGTAGAAACCAATGATATTTTACTCGAGATGTGATTTTATCGCCTTTAAAATGACACAGTAAAAATCCGTCTTTCAAGACAGATTTCATTATAGCTATCTCTTTTACTCTTACTTTTCGCGTCTTCTTTCGCACTCTTTGGCGAGAGTTAGTAGCTAGGTTACAAGTCACAATTACAATGAGATGTAAACAGTCTGCAGCGGAGCCCAATATAAAGCGCCATATTGAAGGTTTAACCTATCTTAATTTAAAATTAAAAATCAAAAAACCAAATCATTATTTGTAGACCGAAAATAAACTAGACTCTTGATATCTGTATAGTTCAGATCTTCTAATTGAAGTATCGACTTATATGTACTCTGTGTAGTAATAATTATACCTATGATATGAGTGCACTTTGAAATCTGTTATGATCGAGTTGCCTAAAAAGCTAGATGCATAAGAAAAGGATACCTAAAATGCACCACGACTGACAAGCATGACATGATTCTGTCAATCGATTTGACATCTTGTTTGTTTGAGCTAATTCGTATATAGATCAGTTCCTTAACCTCATTATTTTGAGCATCAAATGCAACACTTCGAAGCACAAAATCACGTATTATTTAAAGGGCTAGATGGCGCTGTGTGTAAATAACGTCCACCAATATTTATTTATTTATTATTTATTGAAGACAATGGGCGAGCTTCTATCTATTGCTCCATGATCCATTAGAATTATATTGCCCGTGTCATCATTACATGAAGATATAATTAATCGCACAAAGATATTTAATCAGTCATATTGCGCAGCGATTGTGTATTTTTTTAAATCAAGGATGCCGAAGTCTTTTACCATGAAACAATTTAAATGCTAGCCAATCGTTTTTTTTCGATAACAAGTAAAATATCACAATAGCATTTGCTAAAGTAGTCATTTCTCAAACAGATCCCACTTTGATAGTTCAAACTATAGAAATAAAGCATGATGAAACATTACTTCCCATTGGAGAATTAAAATGACTTCTCAAACAACATGTAGGCAATTAAAAAAAACTAATTACTCGAGACATTTCCTGGGCAACGATTACGGATGACCAGTTTCAAGTACCAGTACCTAAGAAAACAATTTATATATACATATATATTTATTCTTTAGTTTTTTGATCAGTGATCATTAATTGCTGAGCAATGGTGTGGAATTTCTGTAGCGTATTTTTTGTAATAGCTATGATGGAGTATTTTCGAGTTGTTTCAAGGATAAAATCAAACTCCAAGTAACTACATCTAAATTGAAATTTATGTTATTATTCGAGTTAAGGAGTTCCATAATACGATTGAGATTTTTAAAAGTGTGTGTAATTCATAAATTTTTACATAACCTTATGTCAATAACAGATTACATTACATTACCTATACGAAAATATCCATCTTATTTACCATTTTTATGATAACAAGATTGCTGAATCGTAATGAGATCTTCAGACAACATTCCTGAAGATCTAGATTTAAACAAACGTTATTACGAGTAGATTACATTTCTACTAAATTAAGATGTTTATTAAAATACCAATAGATTTGGGATTAGAGAAAAAAAATGGGAATTTTTATTTTAAGATAGTGGGACGAATTCTAAATTTGCTCTCTTTAAAATTTCAAGCCGAATATATGACTTTATAAAGCGCTTATCCCTAATTTTTACAGGAGATCCTAACTTACAGAAAAGCTCTAAAGAGACTTGGAATTTTCATTATTTCATTTTACAATAAATATACGGACAAAAATGGAAAGCATCAGTCTAGGAACACGCTACATTAATATCACTTGGCGGCACTTCTGCTTCAGCCTTTAAACATCCCACTGCTGAGATATCAGCCTTCACGTACGCCATCGAATTTCTTCTCCGGAAATATGCAGGTTTCCACACGAAGTTTTCATTCACCGAAAAGCCAGTGGTATTCAATTCATTTATTCGGACCCTGGGTTACCACAACACTTGGTAACGTCAAATATACAGTGTTTATTTGAAATTCATTAAATACACTTCATAATGGCCTTTATAACCGTACATAAGTTCCAAAGAACTATTTGGTACGGCCCCGCCCGGGTTCAAACCCAGGACCCCACGAACGTGATGTGAGCGTACTCTCACGGAGCTACCACGGCTAATATCGGCGTACATATTAATACATTAACATAAATCAAAATTACGCTGTGGTCCTCGTGATATTAGTCTGAAATTTACAGATATTTTAGGCCATCTTTTACTATATTCGTCCATATCTGTGTCAGCAAAGGTTTCTGACCTGCAAATGTTTATTTTTACAAATTCAACGGCATTCTCCGTTCGATAACATTGCTCGTGAATCATCCAATCCTGACCCCTGCAATGCAATTGTGGATATCCGTACGTGTATTACTATTATAGATGTAGTATGTCGATTGCAATAGATAAGTTGCTAGGCGAAGTTTCTGTTTCTCTTGTAATATTCTGATCTTGAGTATTTTATTATTTTGTCCTATAATATGACTAGCATCGTCTTCAATGTTACGACGATGCATAATCAATGTTTCATTCTTCCACATACCTATATAGTACGATTGCACAAAGGATATCTTCTTGAAATTAATAAATATAATGTAGTTTTACTCTTTTCTGTCTGTGTTCTTGTTTTTAATTACGTATATTATCATATATGTCATTTAATTTCTACATTCAGATTTAGCAGGGTTGGCAGTTTTTTTTTATTTAATGACTGCTGTTGGCCTCTACCGGCCTCTATAGCTTTACTGGATTTTGGCGAACGCAGATGGCGTTGGGCCCTAAAAACTAGGCAACTAGCGCAAGAGTCCCGCTACGGTACAAACCTCGGCTTGGGCCATCACCCGGTAAAGGGACATCAGTTTTGCCCTGGCACCCCAGAAGGTGTATGTGCTCTGGGGCCCTAGCGGTTTTGATAATTATCTGTTTGATTATTTGGAGAGAATCTATTCGATCTTCTGACAGGTCCTGGGATTCTTCGACCTCGCCGGCGAGGTCGGTGAATGATCGTGCCTTTGGTAACCGGAGCCTATACCAAATACTTCCTGTTGCCGGGAGCTGTCGGATCGGGCAGGGTTAACTACGTTTAGCGGATTGTATTGTCAATTATTGTTACGAATTTACCTGATACATCTTCAAAATATAAAAACAAAATCCCTAGCATGGTCCACCCATGTTAGAAATTCGGTTTTGAATCAAGTCCACCTAGGTTGCAAGATACAGCTCTTAGTAACCTTATCGTGCTATCTATCATTATCTAAGTTCTTTATCATATACATACAACCCAAAATAATCACTTTCATTATTGACGGTGCAATTTTTCTTTCAAGTATTGTGTTAAAATCAGGACGACGACAACAAGCAATCTATTAATAATACAGTATTGCCAAAAAGCAATATTTCTATATCATAGTCTTCCGTAGCAAAACAGTTATCTTCACAAATTGCCTAGTTTTTATCTTTAGAATTTCCAAAGAATTTCCGTTGATGAAAAGAAAAGTAAATTTTAGTTAATTTAAAGCAAAAATTCGTTTTTAATTCCAGAAACCGATCTCGAAATTCAAAATTTGTCTGACATGGAAAACGTATTTACGAACATTAATATTCGTGCTTGCCCCCTATTCTCTGAAACATTTAACTTTGAGAGTAGATTAGAGGCAGAGACTGTTGCTTACTCTCTACAAAACAGGATGAGTATTTATTTTTATTTATTATATAGTGTGAATAAACTTCGGTAGACTGTTAAATTATGTTGTTGACAGAGGTCTGATATTCATATTTTGCTTCCCAAGGTTAGCATAAGTATCTTTTTTTGTGTGTTTTTTTCTGAAACAAAAATTACTTTAGGTCATGGTGTTTACTCAATTTGCGCATTTTGTATGGTATTTCTAACTCTTTTTGTGCAAATCGTTTATTTCGTTACTTTGGCAAATAACATGTTTGGTAATCACTAATTTTTGCTATATTAAATAAATTATCTGGTATTTCCAGAAGCATAATTATTATTGAATTCATCCTTCGTCTTCCTTCATGATATTTCCTTAATTCAGTACACTTTATAACTGAAGTCATAGGATTCAAAATTCGTTACCAAATAATATATTGTTGAAAATAAAACCGTGGGAATAATTTACGATAAAATGCGCTCAATTATTTTAATGCCAGTTATTTCAAATTACTATTGTCATGATATTTTATAATATAATTGTTCCTTACATAATTATGCATGACATGTTGATAATTACGTCAGATTTAGGTCAATTAAAAAGCAAAAACAACCAAATAACAAATTGTTCATTCATTATGTTGATAAAGTTAAATTATTATTAACGCACTTGCGTCTTAGATACAAACACAGATCACACCCTAGATTCTGCATTCATGACGCTCGAGGCGCACCACGCATCAGTCTAAACACACTTATAAGAACAATCTTATTGGTTGATTGTTAGGCGCGAGTAGGCGTAACCTTGGGATAGCCAATGAGAACGCTTGGTAGCACTCCCCGGGACCCGCGGCTTGCTCAAACTTTGGTGACTTTTTGTGGTGATCTGTGGATACAAAGTACGAGAGTGGAGTCTAAAAGTTTTGATTTTGACTCACTCATTGCAAAGCCAAGGCGAGACGCGGTAAACAAGCGCCGTGTAAAAGCCAACCTTTCCCAGTTTACTTTAGGTTCAAATTGTTTCGCAGCGTTTCCGCTGCCGGGAGGCCTGTCAGTATCTCACTGCAAGCGTGAAGTTTTTATAGCCTTCTAACCCAACGAGCGGGAAAGTGACAGAGCGATCACTTTCGCCTGCTCGCTCGCACTAGTTGCGGTATTTATCGAAGGTATACCTGCGACAAATGCTGCATCGAGTGCGTACCGAGCCGTAAAAATATTTACGCTTCGCTGAGCATGCCAAAATTAACCTTATTGCAGTTCGAGAGTTTCTATTGATTTAATTACCTTTTCCGAGTGAGTCTTCTGTACTTGTTCTATTTATTCTGTGCTAGTAAATGATGTAGAATTTTGTTTTGTTTGCTTACGAAAACCGCAAAATAAATAGTTGACTCCTTAACGTCCGCCTTTGTGCCGCTTCTCGTCCCGTCTTTGCAGTCGGTGTTGTGATTGTGAATTTGATTCGCGCGCACCACCGTCAACAAACGAGAGAGAAAGAGAGAGAAATATCTCTGTCTTGTTCGTCTGCTGTCAATGTGTTTCAGGCGCTATTACAAAAAGTATTGAATCAACTTTTTTGTTAAGAAAGATGTGTACTCTATACACATACAATACAATATAACTTTATTATACACAAAGACAATTAAAATTAAAAACAAAAAAATATTTTCTAAAAAAAAAAAACAGATTGTATAATGAGCGGCCTTATCACCTAAAGCGATTTCTTTAGTCAACCGTCAATACTTTCAGTCAACCATTGATGGACAGATTTATAACTGAAAAAATACGGTCGGTGGTGTAAATACATTAAAAAAAACATACACAACTACCTACATAAAATACATACAAAACATAGATACTGTATATATTATATGTAAAATACGTACTATAAAACTAATAAAACGTAATTATACAAATACAATGGCCGCAATTCCACCGTGCACTCACTAAACGCAATTAAGCTATCGCTGTCTTTTACTAAATAGAAACACAAGATAGAGATGGCATAAATTATAGTGCCGTCAAATTAGTCAGATCTTACTTCACCATACAAACTTAGAGGAGACCGTAGCGGGTGTCGATTTAAAACTAGTTTTAAGTGTCGCTATGTACGTTTTTCTTCGCGGCTTTAATCGGTAAACTCGTTTGACAGAACTAAAATACTATCTTTTTCTTGTGTTTCTATTAGTAAAAGACAGCAATAGCACTAAGTTTGGTTTAGCGGGAATCGACGCCAATTATGTTACTGTAGGTATTATTAACAAAAAGCGTTTTTTTCTCCGTGCCATCACGAATAAGTAAGCTTGGGTTTCTATTTCAAGTCAAGTAGAAATTGCGACGATCATGTCGCAGTATAAAGTACCGGCGACATCTTTCGTTAGTATAGTATAGTTAGTATTTTTAATGCTTTCGGTTGCAGTGGCAGACATTTTAAATGGATCGAATTTAACAAGAATATATTATTTAAAACAGGAACATGATTATTCTGCCGTTTTGTTCACGGACAGTTTCTCAATTTAAATATTATCACGTCAAGTTAAAATGGCGGCATAAAGAATATGTCAATTCGATATCTAATCTTGTGGAGGAATTATGCTTTCGTTATATATTATCAAAGTAAAGAATGTATTGTTAAATCTGTTTCTCATCACGGCTTTCTATTTTTGCCGGTTTGTTAAAAATAAAAACTAATTTGTTTTTGTTTTTTTTTGTTCGCCCAAAGAAAAAAAAACATTTTTTATATATATATCCGTAAAATATGCTTCCGAAGTTTTCAGTTTCCGAGCAATTCCGAAGGATTGCTAAGTTTATATGCTGATTCTATGTGAAATCATAAACTTAATAATATTTTATATTTTTTTAATAATTAATTAATCATCATCATCATCCAGAATACGTCCACTGCTGAACATAGGCCTACCCCTTAGACCGCCACACAGACCGACAACGTGCCACTTGCATCCACCGTTGCCCGCGACTTCCACTAAGTTGAATTAAGGGGTGAAACCGTGGGAAGCTAGTCAAAAATAAGGAAAGACATGTTACAGGATTTTGAAAAATCAACCCCTAAAGAGGTGAGATGGGGTGAATCATTGCGAGCGACGCCGGGCGGGCAAGCTAAACTAGTAATAAAAATAACCATAAGACGCGTTTAAAAATAACCCCATTCAAGAAACAACTCTGGTTCCGTGACTCAGCTTTGCAGATTCCCAACAACGTCAATAAATAAAAGACTTAACCCTGGCGTTATCAAATGGAAGAAACCACGGGTCACTCTGCTATAATCTGTGGTCTTGAAGCAATCATAACAATATAATATATAGTCCAATAAATAAAGTGTACGATCTTCGCATCACCACAGAACATATAACAGTAACCTTCTGTAAGTAGGTATTGCGTTAAAATTAATTTTATACGTTTAGATAAACGAGTTAATAGTTATTTGAATAAATATTTTTCCGGGATTAAAACAGACCATATCGAATCCATATTACATCAAGAACAACTGAATTTTAACTAGTAATTCGCGGCAAAGTGAGACTTTGCAACTCTTAAATTTTCACAATCATTTGATTTTGCTCTTAAAAATACTTGAAGATCGGACAAACGGTAGCTAAGGTACTTACTTATCGTCGGACAAAATGTACACATAACACAATACAAATATAAAAAAACATACATACATATACTGACTTATTGCTGTAGACTCTGACCTTCGCTTGGCTCAATTGCGAATTTTAATGAAAAGGTCTATGTACTACGTAATATACTGTCATTACCAAAAACATCATCCTGAAAATATATCTCTTATAATTAAAGATATAGCAAGTAACGTTTACATTTTTTTTTTAAATTATTTTTTATCCGACCGCTCAAGAAAGAGGCTAATGTTTTTGGTGTGTATTTAAATATATAACTATGAGTAAGTACTTTCTCCTGTAGTCTAAACAGCTTGACCGATTTTGACGAGTGAGGTGACGTTGGATTTCTTTTTACGTTCTCAGATAGGCTACATTTTGCAGTCGGCTATTTTGTTTTTCTTTTATTAATGGGCATCATTATTTGCGAGGTCTTCAAGGTAAATCGAGGCGATAAATCGTTTTGACGTAGACACAGAGCTATCGTAAGCACAAGCTCCTGTCAAATTCATGTTAAAAAATAAATCATTATTTTATTGTATACGATAAAACTCTAAACGATAATTTTGCTCGTATATAGATAAAGTAATTGGCATGAAATAATATTTGATGTTAATTTGATGCTAATTTTTGTCATAAAAATTCCTAGTCTACAAGCGTAGGCAACGTGTTGTCGTCAAGCCGTCTCCTGGATAAAGTAGCTGGATTTTATTGATTATTAAATATGTATAACAACTAAAACTCAATATGCAATAACAGCAATATGCTGCCTACAAAGCAAAAAGACTACGAGATCAGAACGACTTAGAGCAAAAATACCAAAATGCAGAACGATTAAAATACTGAAAGACTAAGCACATAGTAATTATTTTGCAGCGTCCGTTTAGAATGCTACCTCCTCACGACTCACGAGGCAGTCGAATGTTCAAACGTTCAAACCTTTTTAAACGTTTTTTTCTCTCCTATATTTTGACTCCACACAGTGTGTTTAGCCAATGACATACAATTTAAAGTAAATTAAAAAAATCTTAATCACAGTCAATTATATGTTCTGCGTCAATAAAGCCAACAAAGTTCTAATGCTAAAGTGGTCGAAGCTATACTGGAACCTTCTACGGAGTTTTAGAAACAACACGAAAATACATGATTCAATACATGATTTGCCCACACTCGTGCACATTACCGGCGGCATGATTTTTTCACTTTGGCGCCAAAAGTTCTCAGTTTTGCTTGATTTTATGAGCAAAGCTGATTCTCCATCAAACTGTAAATAAGTTGGGCATACTATAAATAAACTTTATTGCTAACTCACACAGTGGGCATAATTCTCTGTGTGTGTACACAAATCGATGTCGTTCTAAAGCTTCGGTCAAACTGAGGGAAATCCTGCCGCGGGACGCGATTCGGGTGCGATTCACTCGCGCCAATTGCGACAACTTAAAAGTTGCTAATAAGCATCACGTCATTAATGAACGATCCCAAAAAGTTAGGAATTGGGACGCAATGGTCATAGACTCATTTTCTTATTTTCTTCCTCAAACTTTGATATTCTTCTTCAGCTACTGCTAATAATAGCAAAATATCAGCTAAGACATTTTTTCTCATTGTGAAAAATAATGACGCCCGGGAATTCGCGTCAGTTTGGGAGGCTAAGCGAGCGAGCTAATCGCGCCGATACGCGTGCCACGGCGAGTTTCACCTCAGTTTGACTGAAGCTTTAAGCGTTAGCTTTCTAGTAAATCAACTTTTTGGTCAAGAGGTTGGATGACATCATGATTATCGACAATCCTTTTATTTTTGAACATGAAAACCGTTGTAAAAATGTCACCGAGAAGGGATTTAAAATAATGTTCGATTTTCAAATTAGTTACATTCAGGGTCGCAAAATCCATGTTGCGGATTATACGGTAGTGGTTGTTTAGAAATGTACCTATAATTGACTATTTAAAAGTAATTTGTGATGATATAATGTAGTTACTTAGAAATAGCGACATAAATAAACTGCGGCGCGCAACATCTTCGAAACGAGGGCATTTACGCTCCAAATTACTTTAGACAAACAAAACGACAAGATAACAATATTTATCCTAATTCCTTGGCATTGTGCAGCGCTCGACGATTGGTAGTGTACAACTGTGTCAAGCCAATGGAATCTTGTCTATAGTGACCAACAATCAGTATTCATAATCTTCTATACCAATATTATAAAGAGGAAAGATTTGATTGTTTGTTTGTTTGCATTGAATAGGCTCTGAAACTACTTAACCGATTTGAAAAATTCTTTCGCTGTTGAGAAGCTACACTATCCCCGGGTGACATAGGCTATATTATATTTTCAAAAAAATTAGGGATCCTTACTAAAACTCCAATAATGTAACCCAAGATGTAAAAAAATATACCTAAAATATTCTTTACATCGCGTGCGCTGCGAAAACTGTTGATGATGATAGAATAATCTATATACCAATATTATAAAGAGGAAAGATTTGATTGTTTGTTTGTTTGATTGTTTGCATTGAATAGGCTCCGAAACTACTGAACCGATTTGAAAAATTATTTCGCTGTTGGGTAGCTTTTTAGCTCTCATTATATTTTTTTTTTTTTTTGTAACTTGACGCAAATAGAAGGGTTTTGGTGTGTGTATTCTATTTTTTTTTTGTTAAATACCCGTGCGAAGCCGGGGCGGGCTGCTAGTAATAAATATAATCGATTATTAACCAATCAGGCAACATTAATTTCATAATCTTTAGAACAGAAAGAATTCAATTTGAAACTTGACATTGAACTGGCTAAATACACTATGTGGAGCCAAAATTTAAGGAAAAAACGAATTCCACATTTCCATATGTTTCGGCACATTTCACTCCACACTTTTTTTTTGTGTACCCTTTCCGTGTTCATATTGTTATTTTTTACTCATCTATAGTAAAAAATAACATTTTTTTTTGGATTGGAATTAAAATCAATTCAGCCGAAACAAAGACCATTGCAATTTAATAATCTTTTGTGCATCATTAAGAGACGAAAACATGTCATTATTTTAATTGACATTCATCATACTTAGGTACCTGATCGTTGGCAAAGAAGTGAAATATTGTTTCGTAGGTATTTGCTTAGAAACAGGAAAACGAGGTCTTTTATTTTAATTTCATTCGATTCTCACTGAAATCGTAAACCAAAGTATATACGTACTTGTCTCCAAACCGATTTCGAATTAATATATTAATGCCATGCATTTAAAACTCGACCTATTAGAAATTGAAATTTTCCCGGTAACATTCCTTATCAATCCACACTAAAATGCAAATAACGTGTTAAGAACCCGTAAAAACCTATGTAAACAGCTTAAGTGCAGCCGTTAAGTTGTGCAACCTAACGACTCTATCTAAGTAACTTTCTATGGCATTTCTCTCTATCTAAATGAGTATAGCGTGAAACGGAACGCAGGTGATATACTGGCTGGAAACGATATGCTAATGCATTTCCATTTAAAAAGTAGAACGTCCACACATGTTTAACAGAAACAAAAGGCGTTCAATTTTCGAACTTTAGAGCGCGCCAACAAGCGATAGTTGTTCTGTATATTAGTCTTTCTGAATTGATTCATTATGCATTTTAGTCGTTCTGCATAGTATTTCTGCATTTTAGCCGTCCGTAGTCTTTTTGATTTGTAGGCAGTCTGATCATAAAGGCTATGATCGATCACGAATAGAAATGATGCGAGAAGAACCGTTCGATATGGAATAAGACGTTGGAAAGTTGCAGCAAGTGTTTAATAAAGAAAGCTTTGGACTTTGCCATCACTTAATTTGTCAAAACAACCTGTCTCCTACCGGATCTCAGCCGCAATTACATAAGCAATTTATTTTCAAGATTAAATCTAATCTGTTCTTGTCTATTATTTTTATCTTTGTACGATCGATTTGACACCTACGTTGATTCCAGTTTCATGATCTATTTGAATTGACGCGTCATGTACGCTTATCGTTAATCATCCTACAGTATTTTATAAATACCCCGATGCCCTTACATGACTCGTCTAAACAGATCACGCTTTAGAACGTCTGTAAAATTAGGCTGTGATTAGATTGTAAAATAGTTTTGTGTTATTGTTTCACGCGAGTTCCGCGTGATAGGTGCATGCTATTATTTTATCAAATACAGTTCTATCCTTTACAATTTTGTATCGTTCTTATGTATGTCCTCTCGTTTTCGTAATGGTTTGCTATCTCGTCACGTGGGATCCTTCGTTTCGAGCCGAAGCTGAAGTCTACGATCTTAAAATAGACGTTCCAAAATTAAAATTTCTAATTACTTTTTTCGCGGTGGCAAGTTTCCAGGTGTGAAAAACAATAATTCTTGAATAAAGATAGGTTTGGAAAATTTTGCGTTACTTGCATTTTCTATACTGTCTTTGTTTAAATTAACGAAATGTAAATTAGTATTTTACATTTTACATTTATTAACTACTGAGTTAATTATTAATTTGCTTACAGAATGTTTTATTATGCGAGTAAGCAAATATGTAAGTTTATGTTATAAATTATGTGTATATATATTTTTTTTTAAACCACGCTTTTAACGGTGAATGCTGTAAACACCTGTTACTGGTGTACATATCAGAACTGTATCTGATGGAGTTTTGGCGGGAACGTGAAGAACTCATGTCGCGTCATTTTATTATTTTCCAAAACTTGTGTTATTTCGAGTGTTAATGTGTAAAAACGGTTAATTTCTACCCGTTAAGTGTTCGTGTACATGCACGAGTGTTGGTGAATGGTATAATGTCGTAAAACGTGAATTTTCGTGTTGTTTCCAAACTCCATAGAAGGCTCTAGTAAAGTTTTCACCACTTTACTGGGGCATGACTTGGACTTGACCGTGACTTGCTTTGCTTGACTTTGACCGTGACTGACTTATTTGATAATATCTAACAAAACTTGAGAATATATATGTATACTTGACACTGGCAAATGCATAAGACGTGCGACGCCAAAATCCTCTTAGGAGGAAAAAGAAAAAAAAAAAAAAAAAAAAAAAACTGTATCTGATGAGTTTTGGCGGGAACGTGAAGAAATCATGTCGCGTCATTTTTTTATTTTCCAAAACTTGTGTTATTTCGAGTGTTAATGTGTAAGAACAGTGAATTTTTACCCGTTAAGTGTTCGTGAACATGCACGAGTATTGGTGAATGGTATAATGTCGTGAAACGTGAATTTTCGTGTTGTTTCCAAAACTCCATAGAAGGCTCTAGTAAAGTTTTCACCACTTTACTGGGGCATGATTCGGCTTGACCGTGACTTGCTTTGCTTGCCTTTGACCGTGACTATGACTTGTTTGATAATATCTAACAAAACCTGAGAATATATATGTATACTTGACACTGGCAAATGCATAAGACGTGAGACGCCATAATCCTCTTAGGAGGAAAGAGAAAAAAAAAACTGTATCTGATTTAAAAAGTGTTACCCCATAGATGATAATTAATATGTATACTGTTGGTGTTTCATTAAATAAATAAGATTACAAATGCCATTGAAATGCAGTTTAGTTCACGTTTGGGCCGGGCCCGGCCTGTGGGCCGAATGCGGCCCACCACGCAGCATTTAATTCCGCCCAATTAATTTGTTTTAATTTAGCTAAGCTAGCTAACTGTCCCTTGGGTAGTTGTACTAAAATGTCAACAAGAACGCTTTAGTAAATGTACTGACCATAATTAATTGTAGAGCCATAATTAGTTGCCCACGTAGAAATTGTAAGTACAACCCATACAACGAAGATATTCAACGTGTTAAAAATAAACCGTTCAATCAATCAATCAACATTTATTACCAAATTCCAAGTACATCGCAATATACATAAATGGCAACAAACAATATAAATGATTATGTATCTTGTTGAACTTGACAATGTCGCGCAGCACCTACACTAAGAGTAATCTTGTGTGGTAGGTAGCTGCGTATCTTTCGGGAGTTTTGCATACTGGTGTATGCGTACTGGATTTATTCTTTGATACCTCTAAATAGTAAGTGTTCGTCGTTTTGCTAATATACAAACATGTCTCATCGTAGTCGTCTCATCGTCATCGTCTCGTCATCTCTCGTCATCGTCTCATCATCGTTTGTAGTGGTAGGGCTCTATTGCGGAGTCCGCCTGGGGAAGTACCACACCTTTGCCAGTTATTCAACCGCCAAGCAGTAGTGTGCAAGCATTACTGTGTTCCGGATTGAAGGGCAATGTTTCCAGCGTAATCACTGGGCATACAGAGATTTAACATCTAACATCTCAGAGTGACGAGCGCAGTGAAATGCCGCGCATAGTTTTGAACTATTGAAGTTCAAAATTCTGGGTGGCACAGAACTGTTATTGACATGCGTGACGCTTAACATCAGGTGAACGACTTGCTCGCCTTGTCACCGAGTAACAGAAAAAAAAAAAACCCCTACGGTCCGCGACTTCATGAAAGTTCCAACGTTTGGCTCGCGACTTTACAAAAGTTTCTAGACTTGGTCTAGTCGTCATCGATCTATATACGATGTGATGGAAACTATAGTCGGAAACGGAATAACCGTCTCAATTCAACGTGAGCATTCCAGTTTTAGAGGTCGCCCGGTCGAGAATCAAGAATCCAACTCGGATAGGCGGCGTTCAGGTAATTGCATGATATGTTTTCGTCCAAAATCTCTCTGTGCATGAAGACGAGGGTCTTCAACCAATGTGTGTTGCCAGTGATGACATATGGAACTGAAACGTCGTCCTTGACTACTGGCCTCTTGGAGAAACTCAGAGTAGCAGAGCGGGCGAAGGAGAGAGCTAATATCCTCGGAGTTTCTTTACGCGATAAAATCAGGAACGAGAAAATTTGCAGAAGTTTCAAAGTCACTGACATGTTTGCAAGCTGAAGTGGCAATGGGCAGGCCACATCGCTCGAAGAACCGATAACTGATGGAAAAGAAAGGTTCTTGAATGGTGACCACGAACAGGAAGAGGCAGCGCAGGCAGGCCTCTTACGAGGTGGACCGACAATATTGTGAAAGTCGCAGGTAACCGGTGGATGCAAGTGGCAAGTTGTCGGTTGGTGTGACACTTTAAGTTGGAGCCCTATGTTCAGCAGTGGATGTCTTCCGATGATGATGATTCGCGTTATATTAAAATTAAATATAAGTGCAAGGCAAGACGAGGTCGCGCGCGTGTCTCGCTGAGCATTCCTTGAAAAAGGTCACCGAATGTGATCGAAACTATAGTAGGAATAACCGACTCAATTTAACGTGAGTATTCCCGTTTTATTAAAACAAAATGTATCAAAACCACGTCAGTTTTCATAGTAAAATAATACTATACTTTTAGGATAAAGAACAAACAGATCTAAATCTAAACAACGAATCTTTTACGAGTCTTTCAAATATAAGTTTGAAGAGCACACCTATTTGAATTTGAAATTACTTTTAATGGCAATGACATCAAGCTTGTCTTAAGTAAATCTTGTCGAGTTCCCAACCTAATCTTTACTACAATTTTTATACAATTTCACTAAATCAATATTTGATTTTTAACTTTGGCAAAATATTGTCGCATGGAACCAAAATATAACAAGAAAAAAAAGCTTTTGGCGCCAAATCTTCAATTGTCAAAGCAGACATTTTAATTTATAAATGTCCACAGGTAACAAAATCACTGCGTACTGGCCAGTAACGGCTAACCATCAAGGCTGTGCCTCTAGTCGCGTTGCTTAACCAACTTAATGAGTTCTATAATCCTCGAGGTGTCTTTGTTTAACTACCTCGGTATTTATAAAACTAGAACGGTATTTTGTGGCGCGATATCACAAATTGCTTGTAATTAGGTACCTAAGTATTCAGTTTTGTGTGAACCTTGCGATAATAGTAAATTTATTTATGTAATACATACTAAGATTTTTATTATTAGGAGAAACTAAAATAAAAATGAGGGCAATATCTTTCAATAAAAATAAATAATCGAAGATCGGGAACATTTTTAAGATTCTTAATTTAATATAGATTATCACAGATTTTTGAAGTGTAATTGCTGTCATTTTCTGTCTATGGAAGAGAGAAAATGGCAGCAATTACACTTCCTGTCAAACGAAAGGGAGAACTATAGCTGGAACTCGTAATGACTTTTCCTATGCGTCACATTTCGCCGGAAAACGAAATTTTATTCATTTCATGACTAGCTTTTACCCGCAGCTTCCCGTAAACAAAACACTACTACCGAGCCTATATGTCACTTAGTGGTAGTGAAGCTTTATAATAGAGAAAAAGAGCGGAGTTTTGGCGGGAACGTGAAGAAATCAGGTCGCGTCATTCTATTATTTTCCAAAATTTGTGTTATATCGAGTGTTAGTGTATAAAAATGATGGATTTTTATCCAATAAGTGTCCGTGAATGTACACGAATGTTGGTGAATAGTATAATGTTGTGAAACGAGACCCTTCGTGTTGTTTCCAAAACTCCATAGAAACGTCTAGTAAAGTCTCCACCACTTTACTGAGGCATGACGTGGACTTGACCGTGACATACTTTACTTGACTCAGACTATGACTGAGACTTGTTTTAATGGTGAAATACTTAATGGTTTTAATGGTGGTGAATGGTGATTCACTTCAAACATTACAAAACTTGACACTGGCTAAATACACGAGTGAAGACAAAATTTAAGCGAGAAAAAAAACTTCACACCTTTATAATATTAGAATAGAAGTATAGATAGTAAAGACTAATGATTGATACTAATATTTAGATATGAGAGCTTTAAATTGTTTCTTAGCTATCGATTATATTTACTTAAAAAGAAAAGGGTAGAAAGATACTTATTCATATTTTTATTTCTCACTCCGAATAATGAAACGCTTGTTAACTTTGACAACAGATTCCAATGCTGCCTTTGTCTGGCACTAAGCAAATGACAAAGGCAGCAACAGACTTAATCTGTCGTCAAAGTTAACAAACGTTTCAGTATTCCGGGGTTAATAGACTAGCTATAATTTTGATTCATAACTTTATATCAACCTATTATATAGCAAAAAAAAAAAAAACTTAACAGATTTGTCCTTGGTACGGAGGAATAAGCGTGGGCTTTTCATAAGGAGAGACATGACAAATTTAAAAAAAAGCTATTTGTAGCTGTTGCTAACTAATAGCTTTATTTAAATACCTACATAAATTATAATACATTGCAATAAATTCAGTGTTACATTTTGCCTAGATTGCTCTTTGTTAACTCGACTATAAAAATAAAAGAGCAAGTTTTTTTTTTCTTTCCTCCTGAGAGGATTTTGGCGTCGCACGTTTTATGCATTTGTCAGTGTCAAGTATACTAATATATTTTCAAGTTTTGTTAAATAATATCAAACAAGTCATAGTCACAGTCAAAGTCGAGCAAAGCAAGTCACGGTCAAGTCCTAGTCATGCTCCGGTAAAGTGGTGAAAACTTTACTAGAGCTTGCTATGGAGTTTTGGAAACAACACGAATATTCACGTTTCACGACATTATACCATTCACCAACACTCGTGCATGCTCACGAACACTTAACGGGTAAAAATTCACAGTTTTTACACATTAACACTCGAAATCACACAAGTAATGGAAAATAATAAAATGACGCGACATGATTTCTTCACGTTCCCGCCAAAACTCCCTAAAATCAAATTCTTAAATATCAAAGAGCTAATTCAGTTTTATTATCTGTGGGACTCATTTTTATTTGCCTATTTAATAAAAAGTTTTTGTGATCGTGTTTTATGTGACTTTCAATTTGATTGAATCTTAGTGTAGCTATTACGAGTACCAGATTTTTTGCAAAATAATTTCCTATCTTAATTCCGTAGAATTTTGTTGAATATATAGATTTGTAGAGTAGAAATTCATGAGAAAAAACTATTTTACTGACCACGAATATGATAGATTTTACTTTTTTTTTGTGGGCTATATTAATAGTATTCAGTATGTTCAGTGTAGTCATTGCTGCGGTGACAATTTTTTTTTAATTGTTTAGGCAACCATCTTGGCTCAATAGGCATTCGGCCAAGATCTCACGATATTGCCGAGCATGACTCACTCATTACTATTTCGGAAACCGGCTCAGTTAAATTTAATATCGGACGATTAATAATTGGCTTTGAATTGACCCACTTTGCTGCAAATAATTATATTTTTTGCGGAAAGTCTCTTATGGGGTAGCAATAACTTTTTTAACAGATAAACCAGTAATCATAAGGTAATATACTAATTTTCGACCGCTTGTTCTAGAAAAAAAATGGAACTTATAATTGAATATGATAATAATACCCCGGCAGCGCTCATTTGCAAGGCGTAGTTGCCTTTCCAAAGACTGAACGGGTTCGAAGGCTGTTTCAGTAAGACTAGTCGAGCAACTCTTTGGAGGGTTCCTATGTTTTATTTATTTATCATTTATTTATTTACTAGTAGTTCGCGGCGAACTGAGACCTCGCGATCCCTATATCTTCCCAACCCCTGGACCGATTCAGCTCATATTCGAACCTAAAAATTGTATTGAAATGAACTATTTGCCTACAAAATTTCATGAAGATCGGATCAACGGTTCGCAAGTTATCATCGGACAAATATACACACAAACATACAAATATACAAAAATACATACAAATGCCGATTTGTCCCAGTAAACTCTGAGACCTTCGCTTCGCTCGGTCAATTATTGAGTTTATCAACTTCTCGCTATCTAGTTATTTGATCTTCCTTAAGATTCCTTATCCGAAGTGTGTCAACGGGACCCTATTATTTAAACTGTGCCGTATGTCCGTCCGTCCGTCCTACCTTAAAACGGCTCTATCAGATCTCAGAATATCTGTTAATACGGCGTTTTTTTTTTCTAATATTTTTTAATTAACATTTTTATTTTTATATTTTATTTTTATATTTTTTACCACAAAACCTCGCAGAGGTTTGTCTTGGCGCCAGGTACCCACTCTACTTACATACGTCATTGCATGTTATTCAACCATTACATTGAAAGTAATAAATCAACGATTTTCCCCTAGTTGACGGTAAACTTGGATATTTTTGGACGTTTTACATAAAGACGCAATATTTTTGTGGCCATTTTGTGACATTGCAGACGTATTTTTATGCATTATTGCAAGACAGAAACTTAAGGTTTCAAAATGTTAACAAGCCAGTTAACAGCTTAACTACTTCGAAATAAAATACATTTTACTGCAATTTTAATTAGGTAGAAACAGTTTTTTTTTTTTATTCAGGCATATGTTTTGATTGACCCGTAGCTGTAGTCAAAGTGGAGTTTAAATTACCTTGTCACCTAACCTGCGCATCTCTTCGAGGGCATATATCATGTAATTATAATTATTTCCATTATGTAAAATATGACACTTGACTTACTATCTATATGATTAAAAACATGCTTACTTCCTAGACTATATATAAAAGCGTACTTATAATTATAGTATGTTCATTATTATTCTATGATATTATTAGAGCAATTTGTATACAGCGAAGTACTTAGTGAAGAATCGAACCCGGGGCTCATAAGGCAGACGCGGTACCAACTAAGCCAGAACGACAGTCGTCAACGAAACCGCATTTAATCAAATTTGAATATCTTACTAGATATTAACAACCGAGAATACTCAAATTTATTCTGACTATAATATCGATCACATCCGGTGAATGCAATAGTAGAATCGCCCGCTCGACCTCGTCTTGAAAATGTATCAAAACTACGTCACGGTATTAGCACTAGGCATAATAAAAGATATCCGATGGGGAAGAAAGGTTTTAGAGTGGCGACCACGAATTAGACGACAGCGCAGGCAGGCCTCCCACAAGGTGAACCGACGATATTGTGAAAGTCGCAGGCAAACGGATGCAAGTGGCAAGTCGGTCGTTGTGGCGGTCTAAGCGAGAGGCCTTTGTTTAGCGGTGGACTTCTTCAGGCTGATGATGATGATAATAATAAATGAAACCTAAAAAAAAGGTGCTCCTATAAACATTACTAAACAAGACATATAGTGAATTAAATTTATCCCTAGTATAAGTACTATACGTATCGGAAAATCTCGTATTCGATATCGGATTTATAAAATGGAATCTAAATTTTTCACACAGTTTTATTCGAATACGTAACGAATGTTTTTTCGACAGTGGTCATGCTAGAGGCCTAAATGATTTCTCGCACAATAGTGACATTGTCACGATCTGAACACAATGTCTCGATGTCAAAGGTTAGGACGTTTCGGCCTAGTACACGTGGCGCATTGGTGAAGGTTTCACTATTAGGCCACTCTCGTAAGGTATATGCTGTTATCATCATTTTATTATTATTAACGTTATTATTTACTGCTCTCGATCTGTTTCACTTGAATTCACATATAACAATGAAGATATTTTTCAAATTTTCAACGGCTTAAGTCATTGGCCAATGTCATTTTGATCCGACCTTCACTTGGACTCTAATGTGTCTGTATAACTCTTATTGCGCCATTAAGCCTGCCCCACACAGACGCGACCAGCGTCAGCGGTTTAGCCGGTATTCAGAGGTCCATCACCTTCCACGATTTAACTGTTTCCGTCTCGATTGTTCGTCTAGCATGTGCACCTCGATGAAATCTTTTCGACTTTTTTTGTCGAGCGAAAACGGGACAAGGCTAAAATATTTATCTATAAGTCTTACCAAACGAAAAAAAAAGAGAAAACACGAAGCGGAGCTAGGCCTGCTGACCGCCTCAGCAAGCCGCGTCTGTGTGGGGTAGCCTTTATGGAAACAATTTGAAACAAAGGTAATTCATACCTATATGTAAAGTTTGCTTTGATTGCTGTGGTCTTAAAGTGTAATTGTTTCGGCTATCGCTTGCGTCTGGTCAGCGGCCACACTACTTAATAACTATAAGTATGTACCTCATAGGTAATTAAACCCATTTTGTGCAATTGAAATGGAATGTAGTAGCGTAATAGAGAGCTTAATCGCGACTATACATTTCCTAGTAATTTTTACGTCAGTTTGTCCTTGCGAAAAAGATTTGATTACTTACGGCTAGAATTTCAGTTCTATTAATTATTTTTGATACGCGGCACCAGTGTAATATTTAGTTTAATTTTTCCTTATGTATAAGTAATTTAAAAAAAAAATGTTGGCTGGTGGAATGTTGAAAATGTTGAACGTGACTTTGCTGCAATAAATGCATTTAGCCACCTAAATGGATTTAGGTATTGCCCCACGGCAATGCGGCAAAAGTCGTGATATGCATCATAATTCTTGAGTAGGAAAACCGCTCAAATTGTTTGCTTATGATGACAACCAAATATTTTTACTGGGTGTTTGGTAAGTCGGCACCCTTTAATAATTTTCAGTTCATGATTTTGAATCCAAATAAATGTAAACAATTACATATTTACTGCACATCTGAAAGACGCAGTCGGTTATGAAAGGTCCCAGTGACCAAACCCGAGTCGCATGTTATCTGTCACGAACAGAATTTTGATAACAATTAATTTCGTTGGTTTAATAAGTATTACACGATGATTCATGATAGGGATATCTATATATATATATATATAAACAAAACATAAATTCCGAAGCTTAACCTATAATCCAACAACTACCCAAAAACAGTACTGTGTCTTCAACATTTCATTTGTCAAACGATTCTTCGCAAAGAAAAGGTCAAGAAAAAATAATTCACGACATGTTTTAGGCCCAACAGGATTTTAAAAAATTTACTCAAAAATTTTCCTTGCGCGTAACCTTTATTATATGACCTGCCACTTGACACACTTTGTATGGAAATTTGTCATATCACATGTCATGGGCCTTAGGCAAGTATATATCACATCGCGCCACCAACACAAGCTGTCGCGCCTCGCCTGTGTGCCCGCGCCTTACCTTTAAATTCCTAGCAAAATACAATGCAGTGTCGAATAGCTAGATGTACATAGCTATGATTATTAGTAATATGGCCTCGAGGTAAACCCTGGTAGGTATTGACCTATTTAGCGGCGAGTGCTTTGGTGCATTAGCCAGGTTTACTAAGAGTGCTATACATGGCCTGACCTGACATCGTGTGAAAGGGCAGGCTTGAATTTCACGGGAGCAAAAGAAACATACTATTAAGGTTATAGCTTCTCCCTTTCGCTCCCCCAGAAACTTATACATAGCCATCTCTTTCATAGGATGTCAGGCCATGTACAGCCACTCTAACCGTGAAGCTAGTTGTAGTCTAGTCCGATTTAGCGGAAAAGGTTAAGAGGTTCAGACAGCAGTCACCTTTTACAAAGGCTTTTATTGCACAGTGAGATTCAATTTTGTGATAAGAACTAACTCATTATCTTGGTATAAGATGTATCTAGACATACCTAATAGTCTTTCTGTTAGAGATGTCAAAATGGAACATGACAGTTTATTTTGTTATGTTGTTGAAGAAGTCATGTCGCTTCTATGTATTATTTTCCAAAACTTGAACGTGCGTGCTGCTGAATAATGTCGTGTAACGAAACTCTTCGTGTTGTTTCCAAAGCTTTTATTCTTACGTTTTTAAAGGTATGTCTTGAACTTGACTGACACTAGCTAAATACAAAAGTTTGGAGCCAAAATATATGAGAAAAAACAACCCTCAGAAACGAAGTTTTTTGAAAGTTTTTTCCGTAACAGTTTTAAATTGCAGATTAAATAATTTAAATTAAATAATTGCAAAATAAATGAAAAAATACTTTAAAATAACTGTCTGGTTATTCTTCTTTCTAATTTATTTGTCTTTAAAGCAGTGGCCGTAATGTTGAGGAATTTATGACACTTCTCAAAAATTAATCACAAAACAAAACGAAGGAGTTGTAAAATTATTGGTGGAACCACAGGGAGCGATTTGCAAATACATTTCAATGTAAATCTCCAGTTCGCTGAAAACATCTTTCGCCACATGTTTTATGGCATATTAAAATCATATTCAGAGGGAACATTATTTACTTTAGCACACTTCCGACCGCATAATTTATTAATGAGCATATTAGGTCAAGATCAGAAGATCTTTAAGATGTGGTTTTAATTAAAAGTCGTAAACAGAAGATTTCAAACGAGCGGGAAAGAGGGATGGAGTAAATTTGAAGATTGAAATCTAAAAGTCGAGTCTTAAGGTCTTCTTCATAAAATATGTATTTAAGTTTCTTATAACTAATACAATAACACTTAAATGATAAGTGATTAAATTACATACACGCTATAACAATTAGGTAATTCAACAAAAAATAAATGATTGCGAGAAATCTATTCGTATTATTATGTCGTTTGTTGTAGGTAATTCTACTATAAGTTTAAATTACAAGAAAAGAAAAATAAAAATAATTTAAAAATATTTAAAATAAATGAAACGAAAGATACGAATGAATGAATTAGAATAAAAAAACTAAAGTTCCGCTTCATGTTAGTGCTTAAAATGGAAGATGAAATCAAGACTCAAGAACGATTGAACGTAGGATTTTCCTTCCAAATAAGTATTGCTGTGTACGTTTGACATTGTGTTTTATCTCATTTCCCATCTCTAGTCCCTACGTCTAAGCTCTAAAGCCTTCATAGAATTGGGTCACGTTTCTGCCTAGCACTGGCATTCGTATTACCAGGTGAAGGCCGATGCATTAGCCTGCCCTGGAAATGGACGCTGCTTAGGTAAATCGTGGAGTTCGAAGATAAAATATAGTATTTTGTTACATTAGCTAAATAAAGGCCTCGCTACATGGCCTGACCTGACACCGTGTGAAAGGGATAGCTAGATTTGAATTTCACGGGAGCAAAAGAAACAAACTATTAAGGTTATAGCTTCTTCCTATCGCTCCCCCACAAACTTATATATAGCCATCTCTTTCAAACGATGTCAGGTCAGGCCATGTAGCGAGGCCTTAAACTGCACGCACAGTTAATTATTTTGCTAACCGAAGTAGTTTTGTCACTAATATTCATATTCAAAAAGGAGAGTTACAAGAAAGACGCGCGCGCGACCTTGTCTTGCCTTGCTCGTTTTTCTGGCATGTCTTGAAAAAGATCACCGGTTGTCTCATGTTATTCAAACATTAATCGTGTTACCGACTCACTAAAATAAAATAAAGAGGTTATTTCAAATTATCTCTTCAGTCGTCAATCATCACCCAGATTACTATCTACAAACTTAAAATAACTTAACCATGTATCAATTAAGTAATAGCTATTTAAATTACTTTATCCCAATTTGGCTTTCAACTACATTTGTTTTTGCCACTCGAAAGATCACTGAACTGTCATGGCCGAAACAGTCACGTTGCCTCCACCATCATTCCAGACGTGTCAACTAGTTAACCTATTCTATTTTCAAAATGACATTTCGGCGCGACACATTTTTATCGCCATTTTGTGTCATAAGTCATAACAATGATTTTCTTGTAACAATGTGCCATTGTGGCAGAACAAAGCTTAAATGTTATGGTTTCATCGATTCTTTCGAAGGAATGCTCCGACGCTTGTTTCAATAAAGTGTTTGCAGGGCATTTATGGCTCAGGTTCATAATACTTGCAGGATTAGAAGATAAGATTGCGATAAGAAATACTTCATCTCCTCTTGAGTTTTATCTGTGATTTGAGTTGAATTGCCTAAGTATCTACATACTTAGGCAATTCAACCAAGGAATTTGAAAGATCCTTGAATTCAATACTGAGAATGCAATGAGACTGTCTCATTGTATCAAAGGTTTTAAAAAATAAACCTTGTGATAGTAGTTTGTTGACAATTCTACACTGCCAAACGATTTTTAAAACTTGTGACAATTCAAAAGAAAATAATATATTTTTGGCGTTGACGTGTCAAAATAATGTTACTATTTAACTGTACGTATTCGTACAGTTAAATAGTTGCCATTAGTCAAGAACATCCTGTTTTTACTTAGTTGGGCAACTAAAAAAATAGTATGTCGAATACGTCGATGTATAACCCAAAGATGCTGAAATGATGATGCCAAAAAGGACTAAAAAAAAACTACACCAGAGGGACCATAAAATCGCTATTTCGCACTACGTCTATTTAACGTTTAACGGTTAGAATTTTATATCCTTTCACTATTCGTGCAGTAGTTATTGTGCAGTTAATATTTATAATAATAACCGTAACTGATGTCATAGCTTCCGCCATTCATTTTAGTCAGCCAGTTTTAAGGTTAAACTTATTTTTTTGTTTGATTTTACCGCAGTTAAAAGTAGTTTTCAGTAGCCTTTTATGGACTGGTAGTTTAAGTTTTATTATTTTCATACCCTTCGAGAATTCCTTGCCTTAATTTTATTTTTGATAGTGGCTTGCCAAGGTTATTGCTTTCAGCAAATGTTTCAAGTCTTTCAAAAAGGCATTATCTACCAGGACTTTTTTAAATTACTGATTGACCTCACTTAAAACTTTAGTGACACCCAGAATTTTCAACTTCAATTCCACGCAATCAATGCACTGCGCTTGTCACCCTGAGATATCTCTATTTGCCCAGTAATTTCGTTGGAAACGATGCTCATCAATCCATAACACAATAATGTTTACACACTACTGCTTGTCGGTTGAATACCTGACAAAAGTGTGGTTATTTCCCAGACGGACTCTGTAAAAGAGTCCTACTAAATGAAATTATAAATTGAAAAAAAAAATAAAAAAAAATATCTTTTAAGTATTTAATCGTGTGATATGATCTTCTTTTGTCGGTTTGTATGTCTGCCGTTGCTCAAACTGATAAACTTTGAGCTAGGTCATAAACTAGACTACCAAACCTAAAACTTAACAATGAGAGGAAAACTCGCAAAGAAAATCGCGGGTATTTTTCAACACAACTGCCTTTGTAACCCTCGATGCTGATTAAATCAATGTTAAAAATATCCTCTTGAGTTGACTGCCATTGAGTTATTATGTATTACATACTAGAGATGACACTGCAGTAGGTATCGCCGATTTATGCCATGTCCTATTTAATTCTGGTCACTCTGCGCAGCGTAGGACGTCCACCCACAAGGCGGACAAACGACCTGATAAAGACCGCAGGAACGCGCTGGATGCCGCTTCCATCCGCTCTTCATGTAAATCTAAGGGGGGAGGCCTGTGTCCAGCAGTGGATGTCCTGTGGCTGAGATGATAGTGATGATGACTCTGCCATAGTGCAGTCAGTTACTACAGTTGCTTGCTTCACCTTATTCTTACAAAAGTGACTGGCGTCTTTCGTACACCCCGGCGCGGCATATTCTTGCAAATATTTTGCTGTGCCTCCCTACTGTAGCCGGAACGATGAAATAATAGAACGGTCGCCGTAGGTACGACCAACTTAGTGACATCAGACTCAAATCTGTTACTGGAAGGATTTCCGGGCTGTTAAAAAACCCCTAGTTTTTGACGTGAATTCTATGACGAATAGAAACACCAACATCAATCTCAGACAGAGAAAATCAGTACTACGATGCGCCCCCAGCAACCCCAAAACACCCCCTCACCACTTGTCATGGTCGTCGACCTATTTTATTTATGCTGGCGCCAAGATACGGCGATCTAAGCACTATTTCCGTAACTCACATAGCCTCCGTGTTATAAAATGTCCAAAGTTCAATTTTGTCTTAATTTCATTTTTGACACGAGACCCCTGGCCAGACCGATTAGACGTTTATCGAATTCACGTCAAAAAAAAGGAACCTACTTGTTATGCGACTCAGTTCTGTTATTGAAGAGGTTTTTAAATTTTTATAAAAAATATACCTAAAACTACCGCTATATGGGCCGATTATATAACACCAGAATGGTTCCTTGGTTGTCATAAAACGAAATAATAGCTTTATCTACAGTTATGCGACTCGGGAATTACTTTTATCGCTTCGCCCGCCTCCGGCAACCGTTCTAGTTGCCGGCTACGGCTGCGGAGGCACTTGCCAAATATTACAACACAACGCGTGATCACAACGAAAGCTGGCGAGTGAATGACTGCAGTTAACCAAAGTGACCACAATTAAATGGGACATCTTAATGAAATGCGATGTCACTTCTAGTACGTCAAGCATAAATGTTGACTACATACTACTTTTAAAAATGGAAAAGACAGGCCATTGTTGTGAAACAAATATCACAATACAATACGTCTTCGTTGTCTTCCGTTTAACTTTGAAAACAATATGGTATAAATTATCTTTAACTAATTTGGACCAACAATCAATCTACAATAATTAACCTACAATAAAATTATAAATTATGGATTGCTTGAAAATTCTTTAAGAATAATTACCTACCCGGATAAATAAGTCGGACAAAATGCGTATACATTTTCTTTTTTTTCTCTTTCCTCCTAAGAGGATTTTGGCGTCGCACGTCTTATGCATTTGCCAGTGTCAAGTATACATATATATTCTCAAGCTATGTTAGATATTATCAAACAAGTCATAGTCACGGTCAAAGGCGAGCCCCAGTAAAGTGGTGAAAACTTCACTAGAGCCTTCTATGGAGTTTTGGAAACAACACGAAAATTCACGTTTTACGACATTATACCATTCACCAACACTCGTGCATGTTCACCTAACGGGTAAAAATTCACCGTTTTTACACACTTACATTTTTTTTTTTTTTTTTGCGTTTTAACACTCGAAATAACACAAATTTTGGAAAATAATAAAATGACGCGACATTAATTCTTCACGTTCCCGCCAAAACTATCTACGTTTTTTATATACTAAACCAAATTCAACTGTTTTGACACAACTGGCCAATCGAACGGTATAAAGCACAGATAATAAATTTGGAGCACGTATCCCTTTGTCCAGAGTTAAGTAACAGCGACAATATTCTATGCCCAACGTTGAGAAGGCCGTAGTGTACGTGGTGACATTTTTTTTAAAATTTGTATTCATTATGTGCAGTAACATTCGGAGAACATTGGCGCGATATCGAGAAGAACGTCACTGTCTCTAGAGATGTATACCTAAATGACGATAATGGCAAATCGTTCGCTTTAATACATAAGCTAGACTTAGAAATGTAAATAACTCGCCGAGAATATGTAATATGTTCGCGCCGAACTGAGACCTCGCGACCCCTATATCTTCGCAGCCCCTGGACCGATTCAGCTCATATTCGAACTTAAAAATTGTATTGAAATGAACTACTAGCCTACAAAATGTACTTTCATGAAGATCGGATCAACTGTTCGCAATTTATCATCGGACAAATATTCACAAAAACATACAAACATACATGCAAATGCTAATTTTTCCCAGTAAACTGCGAGACCTTCGCTGCGCTCGGTCAATTATTGAGCTTGCTATCTAATTATTTGATCTTCCTGAAGATTCCTTATCCGAAGTGTGTCAACGGAACCCTATTATTTAAACTGTGCCGAATGTCCGTCCTACCTGAAAAAGGTGTATCAGATCTCAGAATATCTGTTAATATGACGAATTTTCTGATAAATAATAAAATAAATATAATAGTACAAAAAAAGGGATTCCAATACAAAAAAATGTGTTTATTTTTTTCAATATTTCTTGTTTTTTGTTCTGTCGTAGACACGGTAATAGCTACATAAAATAGTCAAACTTGATGTGATTATAGTGCAAACTATATAGTATACAACAATACAAATAAGAAATACAAGACAATAAATATTAAAAATGACAAATGTGAGAAAATCGGTCAAATGTAAGGTATGCAGAACTTTGGTGGTCAAAGTAACTTTGGTACAGAACCCTCGTGCGCTAATCCGACTCCCACTTGGTGGTTCTATAATTATATAAACATGTCCGGATATCTGCTAGCATAATACGTATTCTGATACCTAGTAGTCTGGTAATTTCCTACATTCCAACGTGCTTTCGTTGACCTTAAGCTTACGGAAAAAGATTTAATTACTTTCCGCCGCCCAAACGAAAGTTAATTTAATTAAATAACATTTCCTGAGTCTATTTTACATCCGTTAAACTCAGAATTAAAACACAAAACACTAGAGGCATACAAAGTTGAGTTTAATAAGAAAGAATGAGCGTGACATTTGACCGTTTTGAATTTTACTAGCAACACAATAGCGTGGCCGGTCCATCTTGGTCCTTGACAAATTACAAATACACAAATCACATAACTAATAAATAAATTTAAATTATGGTCCAAATAAATACATCTTAAATTATAATATTACATATCAAAATGTTAGTTCACTTTTTGGCCACGACCATTCTCTTTCAGAATAGACTCTTCCTAGAATGATCATTCTACCATATTACTTATTATTTTATATAATATATTATGTAGATCTTATATATGTACCTATTTAAAATAACAAGCTCTTTTCTAGGTATCAACGCACCAACGATGAGAAAACAATGATGATGATGATGATGAAAATGATGAGAAAACGGTAAATTGTAGTTTTTCATTGCTTTTTTGCCGATTATCGGAAATATACAAATCAAATAAAAAAACTACCTGGTTCGCCGTATAAACCACTAGCCTCGGTATTTAATTTGTAAAAGAAAATTTGTAGTTACCGCTGAATATTCAGAGCATTTGATTTCAGAAGGGTTTTTCAGGGGGTCATTTTGCGATATTTTTTTTTTTAACTAAGACAAATTTTCGAAAATTTATTCGGTTAAACGTAATTTCAGTTTTATTTTCTATCTGCAGTATTTTTTGCACCTGGTTAAGTAATCTCGTCACTTCGGACAAAGCGCTGAAAAATGCAACTTTTCTTTGTTTTACGATTGGACCTCGCCTTAATTGATATTATAATTAGTAGTCATACATTTAGTAGTTAATACAATGAAGTATTTTATTTTCATTGCACTTAAATAACAAATTTTTTCTTGTAAGTAAATTTATATATTATTTCATATTATCACAATAACGTTAACAAAATGTTCTGTACCTGGTAGGTAATATTGACATGAAAGATGTCGACACTCCGTAGTTCACAGTTGTGAAACGTCTAATGTCAATGTCAGTATCATCCAAGCTTTCTAAATGATTTGTAAATATGCATATCGTATAACTGTATAATGTATTTTATACAGGGTTATAAGGAAAGGGTATCCTGTATTATTGCGGTACAGTCACAGATTATCCATAAATGCTTTGGTCCGTCAAACGCACCAAAGTTTGTGCGGAGGAAAGCGCACGTTGCGGATAGGTACTGAGAGCAAGCTTTCCCATTGGTTACCTCAAGATTACTGACTATAAAATAAAAAAATAAATAAATATTGGTGGACGTTATTTACACACAGCGCCATCTAGCCCCAAACTAAGCAAGCTTGTATTATGGGAACCAGATAACTGATAGAATACATAAATACTTTTTTTTTTTGTTGTAAATACATACACAGAATACATAAAAACACCCAGACAAAGCACAAACATCCATGTTCATCACACAAAAATGTTTGTCCTGGGTGGGAATCGAACCCACAACCCACAGCTCAGAAGGCGGAAATCCACCCACTGAGCCATAAGGCTAGTCTAGTCTGACTACTGCTTATACGCCTAGAGATGAATCATTGAGAGTGCATTTTTATTTGAGTATCTTGATTGCTGTGTGTTGCGCTTCGGTTATCCTGAGTGCTGCATCTGTAGAGTTCATCTGTCCATCCAACATTAATCTTCTCGTGTACTTTTTACCGCCTTTGTAAAATTATAACGTCTTCGTTTTCCCATTTTTACATCTGTGGTTAGTAAATCTTTTTACATCGTAGAGATATTCCTACTAACATAAAATATTGACTTCCATCAGACGCCTCAGAGAGAGTGCAATTTCTAACCATTGCAAACTCGTGACGCATGATTCCAAAAAGGTTTCAGACTTCTAGAACTGTATATAGCACTGGTCACCAACAAAAAAATAATGAAAAACAAAATGGCGTCTGATTTAATTTATAGCTGCAGTTAATTATGATAAAACAATAGCATTACGAACTGCGCCTTACAAAACTAAAAACTTTCCATGGTCTATCATCAAGTAACGAATTAGTGTATAGAATGGTCTATTAGCCGTTAAAATTGCTGGCCAGAAATGTCGGTGCGCTTTTTGACTGCCATTTTTGGTGTCTGACATCTTTGCCGCCATTGTTCCTCACATTGGTTGCTTAATTAAGATTTAATTTGTTTGCTTGTATTGCGCATGCTCTTGCTCTTGTGGTTTTAATTAAACAAGATATAATGAAGGGTGTTCCACGTACATTTTTCCTACCTTTACCAAATGGAAGCAATATGGATGTCCAATTGATTGTCGTCATACTCTTAGGAAACCAATATGGATGTCCAATTGATTGTCGTCATACTCTTAGGAAACCAATATGAATGTCCAATTGATTGTCGTCATACTCTTAGGAAACCAATATGAATGTCCAATTGATTGTCGTCATACTCTTAGGAAACCAATATGAATGTCCAATTGATTGTCGTCATACTCTTAGGAAACCAATATGAATGTCCAATTGATTGTCGTCATACCCTTTGGAAAGCAACATGAATGCCCAATTGATTGCCGTCATAAATTTGTCAAAGCGGATACACAACGGGGAAGCCCTAAAACCACAAACCGCCTAGCAAATGATAAAGTACAGTATAATTTGATATCAATTATTAAACGGATGAGCAACGTCAATAAATCCTATTGTTTATTAATTGATTATTTACAGGTATGGCAACTCGTCCTCCACAGTTTCCTGTATGTTATCTGCTATATCTAGACCTTAGATACTTTCACGTAAATATAAAATCAAACTTAATTACTTTGGTAATAAAGTTTGTTTTCCGATCTAGTGTATATATATTCGAATTCTTGGTAGCCTCATACTAGTTTTTAGTATTTTATCATAATTGTAGAAATTTTAAACACAATATTTGCACCACGATTTTTTTTTGCCATTCGAATTCTACATTTTAGTCAATTTTGAAACTATAGACTCTGATCTACTTGCATTTACGTTATTACGTAGAAATAAAGTCTTATATCTGTATCACTGTCAACTTGGTGTGAAAACCACAACAATGAATGCATATTAAGAAAGCAGACATGAAAGTTTTAATGACTTCATTTAGAGACCTACATTTTGAGGTAACAAAGGAAAATAATAGTTAATAAGCGAACAAAGGGGTTTTGTATAAAATTCTGCCAATGGAATGCTTAAAACACTTACGAAGTCTTTATGACACACCGTTAATGTAGGCTAGGAATCTCGACAGATAGACAAGATTGCCTTTAATAACGCACGCATGTCGAGTAACTATTAGCCATGACGACAGTAGCCTCGAGGATAGGGGATAAACATTTCTACCGGATCCGATCAAATCTGAATCTGAAATCATAAGAAAACCAGATAGTGAGGATATGGTTAGTAAGAAGGTAGGATCTACGAGTACATACAAGATATACGGAAACAAAGATAGAATCTGCTCATAACAAAATAATATTTAATTTTACTAAAAGTTGAAAGGCTCTTCATTTCTTTATAACTTCTTTCTCTGATTCTGAGAGTTGCGTTTTTTTTTTTTTTTAATTTACAATATTGCTCCACGGACTCCGGGGTCCGTGCCATTTATCAAGTTTTACAAATATTTTATCAAATAAAACGGAATATAAAAACTAAAGACTTTACAAAAGGAATATACCAACGAATATGCTAATAAAGAGCTAAGTGCTATTATAGATTTGCGTATATACTCCGAGCAGTCCAGCTCCCGCAAGCAGCACCCGTTCACGAGTTGACGCATGTGCTAGATTGTTGCGATTTGGAACCGTTTCTTCAAGACAGCTGTTTCCTAAATGCTGTCATTGTCTATCTATAAAAGTAAACGTTGTCCCATCTAATTAGAGGATAACGTGGGTTAGCGAGTCGTTAGTGGATTACCACTTAAGTTTATGAGTGTTCCATTCGCTTGGATCGCGGTTATGTCAACACACGGTCAAGTGTGAAGGCCTGTGGGTGACCTAGTTCAGCTACAAGTCCATAGAGAAAATGAATGTAGCCCGGAAAACTTAGGTCAACGTGAAACTTTAAGGAACTAATCTTGCTAGCTATTCAATGCAGTTGGAATTATTTTGCGAGCTATAACTATGGTGAAACAGGCTCTGCACCACTTAGCCTCATTGTACAGGGTTATTAGGAAAGAGTATGCTAAGCTGACAGAGGCTCGAAGCACTCATGATTGTGAACAACTTTACTATGGGAACAACCCTGAAATCGAGAAAAAAAACTGCTGTTCCATACATTTTGTCGAGTGTCATTGACATTTTTCTATGGAACAGCTGATATTTTTTCCTCGATTTTGGATTTGGTCCCGTAATAAAAGTCGTTCATAATGATGAGTACTATGAGCCCTTTTCGGCTTAGCATATCCTTTCCTTATAACCCTGTATACATTTACAAACGTTTCTACAAAATAAAAATAAATAAAAATGATTGCCTGGAAGAAATAATTTTAAGCGACAAGGCAGTCCATTATACTACCGGATATTTCGTTATTGTTTAAGTTTAATTGTATTTTTGGTGTCTAATAAAAATATATGATATTTCAACCTTCTTTAGGTAATGTTTGAAGCCTATTTGTGCCTGATAGGAACAATTTCGTCATCCTCGTCTCGTAGGTTAAAATAATTTAAAAATTTCTAGTCATCACCAGTATGTCGTCTAAACATAAACGCTTACCAGACGCACAAAAAATTCTGCATATGCATACTTTGTGACTGAAAATCTAAAAGTCGTGACAAAAACCACGAAAATGAAATAAAAATGTTAGTTTTGCAACGTTGCTCATACAAATTCAATTTGTTATTAAGTTGTTGCCGAGTCTAAAAGATGCTAATACCATATTTCAAACCTTGATTTGAAAATGTTAAAAAATCATCGATATCTCATTCCACACCTCCATAACTTACTGTCATATCCGGGGTATAAAATGAAAGTCAAATTGAAATATTTATAAGTATATTATTTTGAGACCTGATATATTTTATGAGCTACCGCGTCCCCTTGGCCACTATATTTTTATGTCCATGTCATTGACGATCTAACGCTTCTGACTCACATCATTCGATGCTCAAATATTTGTAACTATAAAAAGATTGTTCATTATAACAATTCACTCTTACGCAACTTAACCTTTGGTTTGAGACGGTCTGTTGAAAGCATACATTACTTCACATCTCACTGTTTAAAATTCAAAATAACTATTAAAACAAACTACCGATCGCACATTGAGTTTCTACAAACAGTCATTATCTTTTCCTAGTGAAAGGTTGATATGAATTGCTAAATAAAATCGTGCAAGGTCGGGGAAACCCTGTCATAACATTCTAAACCAGTTCTCCTAATATATTTGCCTGACTGGTGGTAAACAAACAATGTAATATGGACAAATGTTGTACAAGTTATTTGATGCATTTATAGTTTATTTAAGAGATTAGATTGCATTGTGTAGTGCTTAAGCACACATTCGTAGCATAATAGGCTTTGGTGGTTTACCGCCACACTTCGTGTTTTGCATTAATTTGAAATTATATACCTTTTAAATCATCGGCTTTTACACAGGATTTGACAGGATTGCTTAAATATCGGGAACAAAATAAGTCACGATTGTCACATAACAATGCCTACTGATAGCATCATATTTGTACTGATATGGCTTTTGCGTGGATCATCTATAAAATAAAATCCAATCTAAGTGCTCATTTCAAATAGCTCCAAAAGCGCTATCGACGCCAATAAAGCTAGTGAGAGCGAACATAGCACGAATTTTATTTGTGCCTTGTCGGCTCTTATTAGCTCTATTGGCGGCGTCGGCGCTGTTGACGTATTGTCTATCTCAGCATTAAATTTATTATTGAATGATATAGGTATCTATATTTTACTGTTCATTGTTAAGTCACATGGAAACACCACCATTTGAGCGTTAAATTTTCTCAAATATTTGTGATCACAGCTGCGGCGACTCAGTTCAAACGTCGAGGTTAGCGACCATTTATTTTAATTGCGTGATT
This sequence comes from Apocheima hispidaria, assembly GCA_947579745.1. Taxonomy (NCBI): domain Eukaryota; kingdom Metazoa; phylum Arthropoda; class Insecta; order Lepidoptera; family Geometridae; genus Apocheima; species Apocheima hispidaria. The sequence continues at coordinate 9,353,180 of OX388166.1, read as the reverse complement.
TATGATTCGAGATACATTTAAAACTGGGTTCTATGAGAAGAATTGGGATTTTGTTATTTATAAGATTTTTGAGATTTACCCTCGAATACTGAAACGTTTGTTAACTTTGACAATAGATGAATTCTAATACTGCTATTGTCTGGCACTAAGCAGATGACAAAGGCAGCAATAGACTTAATCTGTCGTCAAAGTTAACAAACGTTTCAGTATTCGGGGGCGAGTCTTGTAGCTTCGAACATGTTTTTTTTTTCTTTTTCGTGAAATTTGATTCCTAAATAACATTGTATTTTTTTGTACATTCAGTATTTTTTATGACAAAAGGTCACAAGGCGTTTGTGCTTTGTGACATAGCATGAGGATATGTACAAATGCGTTCCATCCTCTGGACAGCCCTCGTGGAAAGATACTCCTTCCTGTATGATATAGCTACCATTTTGTATACCAATTTAATGCAATCACGCGTGTAAATACTGGTCATTTATTCTTGGGTAGCGACAAGATGACCCACAAACACGCTGACACTGTTATTTGTTATTGTAAATAACTATATAAAATTATTAAGGTAAGTTTCTACATTATTTTCATTTGTTTCTCGCTAAGGCTTCTTTAACACTCCCCAAAATATTACTAGCATTACCTGTCTATCACCTTAAACCTTATCGGGGTCAGAGAAATGCGTCCTTTTTTTTTTAAATTTAGTTTCTCCTTTATTAGGTATATTAATGTGTTGGAACTGTTGGAATATTTGGTGTACTTGAATTCTATAGAGTTCACAGTGATAATATACATTTGTTAAAACCGATGTTATTGTACGTTTTCCTTAATTGCAAAATAAACCCTAAAGACTTATTTATAAATTTGGTGAAATGTTAATTTACTTAATTCAAAAATAAAAATAATTTATTCCTCTCTTGTTATCGTTACAATAACAAACATTGTTTTTTTATTTATGAATAATAAAATAATCGACTTTAAATCTTTCCGTATAATCAACAGCGTTCAAAAGAAGATTCTTTTTAATACTTAGTTATTATCTTATTTAATTACAGACAAAGATACGGGAGTAGAGACGGCATTTACTTAAACAGTGCAATTTTTCCTTGTAAAGATAATTATTTTACGCGTGTCCATTGTTAATCGATGGATATTTTTTGCGACAAATTATTATTATTAAAGATGAGGAAGCTGCTATAGCTATGTATTTATAGTTTTCTGACAGTAGTCACTGTGATAACTTGACAAGAGAGACCGCCCAAGGAAGATTTTTCTTAAATTATACTTAAAAGTTTCAGCTTTTTGTTATATATTTTCTTAATGCGAAAAGGTTGTATAAATATGCAAGAATTACTGTTTTGAACTGAATTGACTTTCCGAATTCTATATATATTTTCATTATTTTACTAACCGACTTATAAAGAATGAGGGGGCTCAAACCTCCAAATTGGTCCCATTTTTGTCAAAATCCAATGTTTTTTTTTTCTTTTTTTATGGCATCCATGAGAAATTGGGAGATTTCCTCAAATATTATAGGCATGAATATAGCGATTTTGGTATTTTCATCAACAACACAAGCATTTGCATTAAGAAAGTATAATTTGGTGAAGAGGAACTGATGAAGAAGACCACAGATAGCCATCGGAACTCAAAGCTTATAAGTATTTCACTGGTGCCAAGAACATAACGACAGTGCATTATAGTTTTTTTTTTTTGTTAAAATTATTAAAATTAAGTAACGATAATCAGTTTTCTTTCCAAAAAAGAGCGATAGAGTGACACTAAGATTTTTTTATATCAAAATCTATGCAGGCTTTGTTAATACTAATGCGCTTACTTACCCACACATAAATTTGAACGTGATTAGCCTTGACACAGTTTTGAAATAATTGCTATTTTTGTTGCTTTGTCAAAATGGCGAATAGACAAATGAGCCCATTAATGTGTTTCTTAAGGTCTTTGAACGTTTATAAGTAGACGAGATAAATATGTACATAATAATATTACAAGCGATTTTGCGCAAATTTTTTAAAGTTATTGATAAAATCTAGGTTTCTTGTGATATTTAATTGTATCAAGTCCTTTACGACCCTATATAATAGTGAGAATTTCCCTAGGTAAAGCACACAGAATGCCCTATTTCATTAAAGCGACTATGAAATTTATTCCCACAAAGAATTCTGAATAATTAAATTTTCAAGGATTTTCAATTCCTCGAGGTATGAGACTAAATCTATCATAAGTAATTTGCTTATTTATTACATTTACTTAAATATCTTTTAAAAATAAAAACGTAATTATTATAATGAAAAAGTAGAAATACAAAATGGAAGGCAAGTTCGCTTTTCAAGTACCTTGAAACACGATAAAATAAATATGCCACACAAATGTAAACTAACACATTGAAATTAAACACTCAACCTTATTCATCAATACACTTATTACGTGAAACTATTCCGCATACAAAGGGAAATGCATACTTACACATAAATCACGCTAATATGCCCTTTTAAAAATTAAAATGCAAAACTTACATCTTTATTCTACAAGGTCAAGAAAGCCAAGGTCTTGCAACTATGACAAATCTATATCGTCAAGAGTAAAACTTCTGATGTAGGAACAATCTGGATTGAGCTTAAAAATATCCCGGGTGCGGAAGATACACAGTACCTATGATGGTGGTATCTAGAACATTCCAACAAATTCACTTTTTCTCAGTTGCCACTTGTTACTAACATTAGTCTGTTAAATAACATTTTGAAATGAATCTAAAAGTTTTAATTGACGAGAAGCAATGGAAATCATTCTTAAGTATCAGCTTATTCTAAATGACTTGACGTTTACAAAGATACAGAAATAATAATGGTAAACCCAATTCGTAGTGGCTTGGTGATCACCAAATAAAATAGTCGTTGTCGTACCTGTTGAATTAATAAAGCTATAGTTAACAGCAACGTGATTGCTTAAACAAACAGTTCATGTTGTCATTCTGCACCCACTGTTTATGCGTTCCCGGCCTTCCCTTGAAGACTTTAATTTATGTGGAGAAAGAAGATTTCACCTGTTCTAATTCCTCCCAAAATATATATAACGAGCAAATTACAATCAATAAAGGTGTTCAACGATATAAAAGGTCGAATGAATCAGACAAGGTTGCTAACGATAAAGTTGAAAACATGATTGACCGTGAAGTGAAGCATCATATTGATACAAAAACATGTGCGGAAATAATTCTCTGAGAGCAAACGAAGGAAATGAATTCGCGGTTTTGCGTAACCGTAGAACTATTCGACCTTTTGACCGGCTTTACTTCCGAATGCTCATCATTATATTTTAAATTTACCATGTTGTAGATTTTCTCAATATAAAATCCATTGATTTCTATGATACCTTTTTTATTCTAGTAGAGGAAGATAGTATTAGCGTGGTATGATAGTTAAATTTTATCATTATTATTTTCAAGGTGCTATTAAATCCAATGCAATAATTACAAGACTTGCAACGATCCATTACCATCACGACTTGTGGTGTAACTCGGCTTTATCATCGAAATCGGATACAGAACCAGTTTCTAAACGTATTGTAATATTTGTATGCATTCCGAAACAGTAACCTAGTAATTGGTAGGGCAAAACAATTGTATTTACAAATAATAATGATATCTTATCAAATAGCCATATGAAATAAAACTCGGTCACGTCGCGCTTGCGCACTGCGGAGGGCTTACGAAAACTTTCTTGCATTATGTTGGGTTTAATCTTTAAACGCATCTAGCATTGCAACAGCTTGAACCAAAAAACCATAGAATAATTAAATTTAAGTCACGAGTAGTTCACGTTATTCACAAATTTTCTGCAATGACAGCTCCGAAAATATTTTGATTTCGACTTGTCTCAGTCGTAGCTCGTATACCGAATGTTTTCATTCTATGTTGATTTTGGACGTAAAGCGGGAAATGTAATTTGTAAACATCGAGCCCTACCACAGATTTATACTTGTTTTCCTACTAGAATTACAATGCGAATCACAGATTTGGATTCGGTACTGTTTTGGTTTCCGACCTATAAATCAGAATAGAGGGAATTAATCAAACGTAATTTTCCAAACAAAAGCGAACCACATAAGTATAATAAACCAGGGGTGGTGAACAAC